>CM031238.1:329787364-330987364 GCA_018340775.1 Taxus wallichiana var. yunnanensis | reverse complement strand
TGTGAGTGGGAAGATATGTGGGTAAGAGGTTGTGAAATGGTTGGGTAGTTATTTGTTTTGTTTTGTCTTTATTTGATTTTGGTTTGTAAGTGGCTTAGGTGGTTTAGGAAGGATATAATAGTATTTTTAAAGATGTAGGATAATATTTACGAGGAGTAAATATGATGGGGGAGAAATAATACTTAGGATAAGGGTTTAATAGACGATATGATAGTGATGGTATATTTAAGGGGTGCTAGCGGATGCGGACATGGGGATTAGCGGTGTTAATTTTAGGTGTCTACAGGGGCTACACTAATTTACAACTTACAATTTTACATATTAACCGACATCCTAGCCTAATTTGATTTCATCATTTATCCTTTTGACCACCCATTAGGGACAGAACGGATGGGTGTTGTTTTCCCTCCGGGTGTTGATATCTTTTTCTCTCTTTTTCCAATTTTTTGGATGTTACTTCTTTATTGTCTTATCATTGCTATCACCATTAGTCATTTTTTATCTTGTTAATGAAAAACACGGAGTGAAGTAATCATATATATAAATGAATTATTTAACAATATTATGGGGCAAGAATTTCAAGAGGAACCGAATACTATAAGTAACTAAATGTTTCAAATCTACTACATCATCAAAGGACTACATTATTCACTGCATAGGGGATTTATTCTAAATTCCATACCACGTATTTTACATTAGGATAAAGTAGTTATATCCCACTATTCTTTGTGTCATTGGCACTAGGGAAACTTAGATCAAGGGACACAATTTTTATCACACACCATAAGAACTACATGGATTATGAAATGTAGTGTAGTGGTCAAGCAACAAAATCACATCGGGGTGACTCTCAAAGTCGGTCGACTCTTTATATGCATCTTTTTATTAATCTAATTTTTTCTTAAGCATTGTGAAAGTAGTTAGAGTTTCTTTACGAGATATAGGTGCAATCGAGAAGAATTGTAGAAAACTTGACATGACCTAAAGTGAACAAGAAGTGAAACATAAAGAACCAGGACCAAATATATTCCACATACACTAGAACTTAGGTGGCCCTATTCCATTACAAGTGGTTATGTTTCTTTAATCATCTCTTTATAGAATCGAAACAGATCTTGAGCATCCATAACATACCCTTCCAGATCAATTTCAGTCCACAATTAATTCATACCTACATATGCGAAGTGAGTCATTATTTATGCCCTATTTATCACTCTTTCTTGTATTTCTATAGCTATATCTTACTTGAATATTGTTATATTTACCTAATCAGCAAGTGCCCTTATCTTGAATTTAATTTCATTAAATCATATTCATTTCCTAGCTTAAAGGGGGTCGAATGTAAACACCTAAATTTGGTAATTTATCACTTGATAATGTCAGTATTGGTTTAATCCCTTAAATCATGACTTGTGCAACTATTTTAAACCTAAATTTTTATATCTTAGTCCATCCCTAGTCTTCTTATAAGATTTTTTCTCATCATTACACTTCTTAGTCACTTACAAATATGCTTATATTAATCAAAATTAGTATTGTACTAATTATTGTGCATAGAAATTTAAATCCCTAGATCTTCCTCTTGAACTAACCCATTGGATCATGCATAACACTAAATCACCGCATCTTCCTCCCGAATCAAAAGTAGTCCACTTTTCCTATTTATCATGTATACAACTTTAAAGAACTATATCTTCCTCCCGAACTAAACCTTTGTATCATGTGTAACACTAAAGCACCGCATCTTCCTCCCGAATCAAAAGTAGTCCACTTGTCCTAATTATCATGCATAGAAATTTAAATCATTGTATCTTCCTCCTAAACCAAACTATCCAACAGTTTGGTCCTAGGAAAAACATTCCCATCTAGGGCCACCCAACATCAGTTTTCCAGTTTTATATCTGTTTATAGGTTTTTACTTTCATTATGGGTCATCCTTAATGTGAAATTATATCCTTGAAACCATTTATAGGAAATTCTAATGCACGCATTTACATACCTCACATTTACCTAGCACACTCAAGTACAAATCATTGAGAATGCATACATAGTTCTCCTTACTTTCCCTAAAGAAACATAAAACATTAGGAGCATCCCCCATGTAGGTGTGAAGCACTCAAATTAGGTTCAAGATTCAAGATTCCCATATTATGAGCCAATTCAAGCACAAGCAAGCTAATCCATTACAAATCACTATTAAGTGACTGGGTTATCAAATATAGTTGTATCCATGCACTATTATATTATATCTCTAAGTGGATAAATATGTATGGTTTGAGGTCCCTTCATAAGTAGTGCCAATGTAGGCAGTGTAGGAATTTAACTTTCTCCCAACCACCAACCTTTTACGAGGATTATATATTCATGATTAATATATTGTTTTGATAAAAAAATTGGATCCTCATGTATCTACGATCATTTGTGTAGACTAATTTTTAACAATCAATATTGCTACATCATGATTCATTTACTATTTAATATTTTAATGTCCTAGACAATAAAACATGATTGCATTGCATAATTCATTTTTACCTACCATATCTATAATTTTTTCATTTATTTGTTGTGTTTGAAGGTTACCCTAGAAATAGACATTTATATCATTTTATTTAAATCCGTATGTAATAAGTATGTTGTCATTGAGAGGCCTTGAGGATTTACATAGTTGACCTAAGTTTAGAAAGTGTCACATTTCATTCTAATCTCATATTCCTTCATTAGACATGTTATTTTGAAGCTCATGTTTGCATCAATCCAAACTCCACTTCATGCATCAATTCCATTATTGAATCTATCATCTCACTCATGCATTGACTACTCACTCAGATTCATCATGTCATAATCCATGTGCATTTCCAGACCCAAATGTAAATTTGATATCCATCATAATTTTGTTATGATCCACTCACCAAGTGATCTTGTGCATCCTTTTCTTCTTGAAAAACTTTAATTACCTATCAAACATCACATTCATGTGTCAACGACATTGATCAATTCAATCTTAAATATATAAAAGCTATAAGTTTGTATTCATTATTAGTTTTTGTTATATAGTTTGTTTAAATATGATTAATATTCTAATTATATAGTCACTATGTCAATGTTTAATTTTTTAGTATATAGTTTTATTGAGTATTATATTAATTCTTGGGTGTGTAAATTTTTCAGACAATAAAGTGTGTATGGTTGTTAATCTAACAATATTAGTTATCACTTCGACCCAAGAAATTCATTTATCATTGTGTATTTTGTATGGTGATTGAGGTTTAACAATTTATTATCGTTAAAGATAGATATTATAATATTTTAAGGGTTTTGTACACTTTCTGTATTTTCACAATTTGTAAATCCAATTTTCTTTAATCTTTGTGTCATCATACACTAACACAAAAGTTAAGCAAAGCGTGTCAATTTTTTTGGAAACCACTAAAAGTAGAGGCCATGAGGCAATTGTGATAGATATTTTACCTGATGGTAATATGTGTCAATTTTTTGTGTCATAACCACACATATGCTTAGAATTTAAAATCCTTCCATTCTATTATTCAAAAATATAACACGAGTTAGTGTTAACACAAATATATATCACTTTTTTGTGTCAAAATTCAAATTAAAAATCCCACCAATCCATTATTCAAATTTTGACTCTAAGGTTAGTATTGACACAAATGTTTTCCAAGTTCGGATGCAATTGTGTCTAGATTATTGTTAGGGAAGCCTACAAATTCAAAAATCCCACCCACAACTAAATTAACACATTCAAATAAACATTTATTTAGCGTACATGTTTATAAACAATTATTTTGTGATTAATTGCATATTCAAAAAGAAATATGTATAGGAAATTATAATTTTGAGCATTATGTGAATCCCAATTCAATTTTTGCACTTGTAGATTTTTTTATATCTAAATCATTGCTTGAGTTCTCTTTTGTAATATTCAATTCCAATGATAGTATACTTATATTAGAACATATATATTACATAAATTTATTTCTTGTAGTACACACACTTAAATATATATTATAGGAAGTATATTTATATTGTAATAATTATTTGAATGATGTTACAAGGAAAAAGGAACACTCATATCATAAAAGGTAGGTATTGAGGAGTTTATCTTCATGTCCCGATTCACATTCCACAACAAATGGAACATATTGATAATTTTTATAGGCTTTGTTTCTATGTTAGAACTAATAATTTTAAGTCATCATGAAGAGTGAGAGATACACAAATGTTTTAAAACTAAAAACTATTAACTCCTTGATTCTAAAACCAAAATTCTTAAAATCCATGACGTTAATACCGAAAAAATAAATTGATATCCCTAATACAATGCAAAAAAACTTCATCACAATAACCATCAAATTTGGTATTTTAAATATATGATGCAATGTTTCTTAACACAATAATTTATAATTCATAAAGTGTCACAAAAAATGTTGTTAAACCACCACTAAATTTATGATGTAAATCATGTCAAGATCTAAAATCGTCATTTAGTGACAATTTTAGGATACAAATTAGAATCCAAGAAATTATTACTTTATGAATAAAAAAACTAGGCTAAAACCCCACTATTATGACGTTAAAAATGATGTTAAAACATAAAAACCTTAAAATAAGAGTTTGTTTCAAATAAATTAAGTTTGGTCCATTTTTCATGTTATCATTAATCATGTTAATTAATAAGAATCATTTTATATCATCAAAAAATGAATCAATTACCTTTGTAAAGGACGCATTATCTAGAGATCATGAATTCTATGGCAATACATGTCCATTCTTCAAGGTTATATTTGTAACCACCAATTAGTTAAGCTATAGTTTATGTATGCACCTTATTTTTCACTCTTCGCCTTTTTTCTTCAAAGGCACCATTGACACGTTAACCTCCTATGAGTGATATCATACAAGGTATCACCAAAAGTAAGGTGGTTTGGTTAGTGGTGGTATATGTGAAAGATATATAATGTGTGGTCAATGATACCTTATATACCATATCCTTAACATTCCCCAATCATTATTTTATAACCTATTATTGATCGGGGATAAATTTCAGTGTCAAATGTTCCCTAAACTTCCCTACACCATTCCAAAGACTGAGTAGATCCTTTAGAGAGATTTCGACGATTGTAAGAACGTGAAAAATGAACACTCTGAGCTCAAGTTATGTCCGGTCAAAGTTGATCAACAGGAAGCCAACTTTGGTCAATAATGGACCAATAGCACTGCGACACATGGAAAAAGGAGAAAAAGGGAAAATGAAGGTTGTTTGAGTTGTTTGCAACCTCCAGTCTTCGACACACATAAAAGTGGGCCATAACAAGAGGCTCAAATTTTGTTACGGAAGGGAGCCCGGCCACCGTGTGGACGATTACTTCATCACCGACGTGGTGGGTCCTCAAACCACCACGTGGTTTGCCACCACGAGCTCGACTTTCCTATCGAGGGTCGACAAGTGGTCTTATTTGTCATACTTCATTTGGTTCGAATTTCCATATTTCCATATTTCATTATTGCAATATCATATTATTTTAAGGTCAAATTTTATATTACTTGTGTAATTATTCACTATGTAAATCCATGTCACTATATAATTACACTACCACATTAACCAAGTTGGTGAGTTTGTTATATGCCACAACATTCAGGTTCTATCTAGATTATCTCGGCCAAAGCCTAAATTCAACAATGGTCGATAAACTTTACATTAGCACCTAACTCGGCATATAACTCGACCTTACACCATGATGGGTGGATATGTCTTATTGTATTTATCCTCGGCAAAGATATACATAGCACATCAAACATATCTAATAGCTCGGTGGTCAAACCAAACAACTCGGCACATGAACACTCACCATGCATGTGGCCAAATAAAATAAAAGAAAATAGGTGTGACCCAAGTCACATGTAAATGGGCGGTCAAGCCCGTGTTTGAACCAAAATCCTGTCAAACACGCCAGCCATGTGGGATATTATCCACATTGTGCAAACAGCTCGCGGAAAAGGAGTAGGAGGCGGGATTTGAACCCCGACCTCATATTTCTAAGACAAATACACTAGCCAACTCGCCCAATGGGCTCACTTGGTTATAAATTGAACTCACCGAACTTTATAGAAGGAGGTGCATGGGAGTGTCCGTGTAAAAGCCATAAGGAGGCAGTTCTCAGAAAACGCCATTTTTGAAGGCCTTGCACTCAAATTGGGAACTCGGAGTAAAAAGGTGAAATGGATGGAATTCTGAGACAATTCCAACGATGTAATATTTGTTGTTTTTGTTGAGTTTTAACCTATTTTTGGAAGCTTTGAATGCAGTTTTTAACAGGGATCTACAAGACAACTAGTTGGAAAACACAAATTTCAATGCACTTTTGGTCCGAAAAGTGACTTGGTGTAAACATGAAAAGTGTTCATAATTCAGAGATGATCTTAGATATATGATTTTTTTTCATAGAATGTTTTTAAATCTCCATTTGTAGGTTTTTTTCTAACGTGATTACAGGGGAGATCACATTGTGAAAACATTGTAGGAGCCACAGATCGTTCTTGGGACATTGATCAGCTCATTTACAAGTTGTGATTCATTATTGGTTGTTTGTAAGAGTTATTGTACTTACATTTCAATATTATTAATGGATCAGTTCAATCGAACCCGGGGACGTAGGAATTTCCGAACCCCATAAACAATCTTGTTTGTTATCTGAGTGTTTTTAGTTTTCTGATTATCTATTTGTTACCCAATTTTACGCACTTCTATGGATTCATAATAATTAGAATTTAATCAATTTGTGGGTTTAGAATACTTAAAATTGGTTAAGAAAATCACGATCTTTGGAAAATTTTAAAAGTGAAAAAAATACAACACACGTTTTCATATCACTTATGACATCACTTTATTATAGTCACCTACATATCCACTTATAACACCCTCATACCTTTGTTAAATCACTTTTTATAATCTCCATAGTATTCCTCCATCTCCTAATCCTTCCTTATAGAACCGGTGACTTATTATTAGCTACATTTGATGTCATCGACCATGGTCAATACCATCTAATTTCCATTCCTCGTGGTTGATGACATCAATTAAGGTTGATTCCATCGACTAGAGGTATTTGTAGTAATAGCTAATCATGTTCCCTATTTCAATCATCGGTCATTCAATATTCTTGTGCTTGTCAAGATTTTGTTAAAGGTCTTAAAGGATTAGAAGTTAGTCTTTCTTATCTATGAAATTCTATTCTTGGAGCATTCAATATGGGACACTCAAGAATACGAGTTGCACCACTAAGTTACATCAAGTGTTTGGATTCCCCAATTGTGATATAATTTTATCCATATTTTGGTCCCCCACATCAACTCTCTCATAAGGTGTTGTTAATCCTGATGGAATTTAACATTCCCATGGTGTCTACATAAAGGTAAGTATCTCTAACCTCTCTTTTCTTGTACATTATTTTAGATTCAACTATTTTTTTAATTGATTATGTATATGGGTTAGAATAGAGTAGTACATTCTTAACATATTTCATTATTATATATTATCCCTTGCCTTACTATCCAACCTCCGGGATTTACAACCAATTGATCTCTACAACCCATGTTTACAACCCTAGCATAGATATTTTATTGTTTTTACAATTTTACAATCCATTTATAATTAGGATTTTAGTAATATGCCACCGTATCCTAGACTTACGCTTTGGGAACTGTCGACACTAAAATTTTCCTCCGTAATTTCTATTTCATTAATGTATGTATTAGGAATAGGATGTTGTTAAGTATAATTAGTAGGAGCGTCGATAGAAGATAACGGCACGTCGATGCAAGACTGCTGCCAATAATGTGGAGTACGGTAACATTCAAAGTACAATAGGAATGTTGTAAAAAGTAAATATTTGTCGTAAGTGGTCCGGTAATGTTAAAATGTCAAAGTTTGGGTAATTAGAGAAGTAGGGTCTACATGATTAGGAATTAGAAATATTATATTGGTAATAAGGACAAAGAGTGAGGTCATAAATATTTTGTGTATTTTATTTGTAAAAAGTCTAAAAATGTGGAACCCATGTAAAATGATAAGGTTTATCTTATCTTAAAAGATAAGCTTACATGTACAGATAAGAGTTAAGTTATGGAATATGATTCGTCGAGTGGATTTCTTATCCTATTTTAGAGATAAGATGGATAAGCTGGAAATTCTATAAATAGAGAGGCCACCCCCTCATTTAGCATAGAAGAAAGTAGTGAGAAATATTGTAGGAAGTGTGCAAAGGAAGCCATCAGTTTAAAGGTGTGTTGAAGAAGCCATTAAGAGGTGTAATTGTAAAGTTTCTCCCATAGTCTTGGTGAAAGGCAAGTGAAGTCAATAACACTTGAAGTACCTCATGGGTGAGATTGTAACAATTTCATGTTAATATTATCATTTACTTTGATATATCATTTCGTCTCATCATAGTCAATGGTATTCTTGTGTTATATTGTTGTTTTGTTTCCAGATTACATCCACCAAACTAAAGGATATGCATTAGTAAATAATCATAGCACGAGGAGTTCCCGGTGAAGAATTATCATAGTGTCGGATTGGTGATAACATTTTGGTTCTATCGCGGGACCATTCCTCGTTGGTGGATTTTACGGAGAGATATTCCCACTTAGTCAAAAATCAATTGGAGGGTAACCTTGTTTTTACTGTGCATAGTAGTTACCATGGTAAAGTCATTTTTATCGTGAATAGTAGTTACCATGATAAAGTCATTTTTGTTGTGAATAGTATTTATCACAAGTAAAGTCACTTTTACCATGAATAGTATTTACCGCATTAACTTCACTTTTTTCTTGTGAATAGTATTTACTGCTAAGTAACTTCACTTTTATTGTGAATAGTGTTTACCATAAAAAGTCAGTTTTTACCTCGAGTAAGTCAAGTTTTACCATAGTTACCATGGTCATTTCTATTTTCTTTAGAAAGGTGTAAAGTCACTTTCTAATATAGTGATTCTAATTATTTGTGCACATAAGTCTTGTTGATTGTACTTGTGGGTTGGTATTTCACGGTGGTTACTTTTGAAAATGGGAAAGATTCTGTTTTTCAGCTCAATTTAATGAAGATGCTTCTTCTTTCATTCAAGAGTTTAAGTGATCTTGTATTTGTAATGGCCTTATAAGAAGGGAACAATGGACTGAATTTTTTCCTACCTTTTTGGATGGTTCAACACTTAGGTGGTTTGAAACACTAGGTGATAATGTGAAAAATTCATGGGATTTATTAACTGAAAGTTTTCTTGAAGAATTTGGTGAACAACGAAATATGCCAGATCTCATGATCGAGATCACAAAGCTATCCCAAGGAGAGAAGGAGAAGATAAGGGATTATCATGCTCGTGTTCTAGAGCTAAGGAGGAAGCTCGATGCCCAGATCCGGAAGGAAGGATTAGCGGATGGGTTGATGAATGGCATGGATAATCTCCTATGTAAGCACTTCATTCTTGGGATGAAGCCAGAGATCAGACAATGAGTGAAGTATGACCGCCCAGCTATCATTGAAAAAGCAAAGGAGATTGCAAGAAGGCAAGAAGAAAGCATGGAAGAGGAGCCCAAAGAAATTGTTGCTAAAGTAGAGCCTACACCAGCACTTTTGGTCCAGAATCCACAACCACTCCCGGTGAGCACAAATATTTCTCCTAGTACATCTACTGAGTATGAAGATCTGCTCAAAAAGATGGGTCAGTTAACTATTAATCTTCTTCAAGGAAAAGAATTTAGTTCTCAGGGAGGAGATAGAGGTCAAAAAGAAATATTTTTGAAGTTGTATGTTATGGTTGTTATAAAAGGGTCATTATAAGTATAATTGTCGAGATAGAGCTTCTACATCCGGTAAAGAAGATAATGATAAAGGAAAAGCACTGTGAATTCTTTTGATGTAGTAGATAAGAGCAGAAATAATGAAGTAGATGTGTTTGTAACAAAAAAAGAAAGAAAGAAAAAGATAATTAAGATGGAAATGATCCTAAGAATATGAAAGGAGAAACTAGTAAGAAACATAGGAGAAGAAAGTTAGGTGTGCAGGATTTTTACGATTTCACAGGGCAAGGACCATACTCCATCTTGGAAGATCTGTCCAAAAGGCCTACAAATATTACATATGGTCAACTCTTGGCTATGTCTTCGGAGAAGAGGCGGGAGCGGCGAAGTGGACTCAATGCTTGACGAAGAAAGGAGGTTGAGGTCCCTGTTTTGGAGGCAGAGGCGGATCCCTATGCTCCACAAGTTGAGGTATTATGTAATGGTATTTCAATTCATGATGTCTTAGTTGATGGAGGTGCTGTAGTTAATGTAATGACCGATTCTGTAATGAATATGTTGGGTTTAAAAATTGATCGCCCTTCAACACTTATGTTAAGGTCATTAAATAAGGGAAAAACTAAACCAGAAGGTGTAGTTTCAAATGTGGCAATATCTGTTATGGGTGTTGTATGTGTGGTAGACTTTCAGGTGATGAAAAATGGTATTGTTGCGTACCCAATGTTGCTGGGAAGACCATGGCTAAGGAGATTTCATGCAAGAAACTACTGGAATGAAGGTTTCATGACACTTGGACGTGGTAGAGAGAGGGTGAAGATAAACGTGATCCCTCGACATCATAAGGCAGAACCTGTGGATTCAAGTGATGAAACTAATGATTGGACATCCTCTGATTACTCTAGTACCAGTGAAGTGGACATTGAAGATGAAGAAAGTGAGGTTGATGTTTCAGTCATGGATATCCTTCTAGTCACACCAACTCATGACCCCATAAAATTATCTGAAGAAGAAGTTGATGATCGTCTCCAACAAATAAAGATTGGTGATCTTTGTGATGGAGAGTGAGAAGGAATCCTACCTCCGGCTCTTTCGAAGGTACATACACCTATTCACTTTTGATTACAAGGAACTCTGTCAAGTAAGTTGGGTAGAAAATTCTATTGAGTGTAGGTAGATGGTGCTAAGCCCATAAAGCAAATGCCATATAGAATGAATCCTAATTTTTCCAAGCGTAAAAGAAGAAATAGATAAGTTGCTTGATGCGGGATTCATATTTCTTTGTGGAGAATTCAGAATGGGTTTCTCCCATTGTGATTTCAATAAAAAGAATGGGAAACTACGCATTTGTGTTGATTACGGAGAAGCTCAATAAGGCAACAAAGAAGGATCATTACCCTCTTCCATTTTCGAGATCAGATCTTGGGACGAAGTAGCTGGCCAGAGTGCTATAGTTTCTTTGATGGATATAGAGGCTACAACCAAGTTCGTATAGCAGAAAGATCGGTGAAGACCACGTTCACCACTCCTTGGGGAACGTTTGCTTATAGAGTTATGCCTTTTGGGTTGTGTAATGCTCCAAAGCAACATTCCAGCGTTTGATGAATAGGGTGTTCGAACCCTACATTGGGACTTTCATCAGGGTATTTCTAGATGATTTTTACATCTATGGGAGCAAGTTGAACCCACCGCACCAGATGGAGATGGCATTTCAAAGGTTAGATGAAGCAAAAGCCTCACTAAACCCTACAAAGTGTGTCTTGGGATGTTCTAAAGGTGTTTTGTTAGGGCATGTTGTATCCAGAGATGGTATTAGTCTGATCTTGATAAAGTTTCAAAATCAAAGATTTACCATTTCCTATGAATAGAAGTAAGTTGAGATCATTTTTAGGCCATGTGGGTTACTATAGAAGGTTCATCAAGAATTTCTCAAAGATTGCACAGCCACTAACCCAGTTCTTGAAGAAGGATATTACTTATGAACCAGGAAATAAGGCGCATGAAGCTTTTGGACAACTGAAGGAAGCCCTGGTGTCTTCACCTGTTTTGAAGAATCCAGATTGGAGCAAGCCATTCATTGTGCACATTGATGCCTCAGATGTAGCACTAGGAAGTACTTTGAGCCAAAAGGATGAAAATGGGAATGAACATCCAATTTACTTTGGAGCGAGACAAATGAGCAAAGTGTTGAGGTAAATTATCATGAATCGAAAAAGAGGCTCGCTATCATTTTTTTGTAAAGAAGTTTAGAAATTACTTGCTAGGGTAAAAATTTCTAGTTGTAACAGATCATCAGGCTCTAAAATATATTGTAAATAAGCCTAACCCATCAGGGAGGATAGCAAGATGGATAATTTTGCTATAAGAATTTGAATTTGATATTATAGATAGGCCAGGAAAGAAGCATGTCAATGCAGATGCACTCTCTCGAGCCTATGATGGTTTAGGATCATCTTGTGATGATGATGATTTCCCCGATGCAGCATTGTTATCTCTTGACACAATCCCTAGTGAATACATAGATATTTGGAATTATCGAATGAAGTCAAGTTTCTGATGGTGCCAATGCAAAGACTAAGAAAAAGATTACTCAAGTCGGTCGTCCATATTCTATTCTCGCATGGAGTATTATTTCGAATAGGACACGATGGACAGATCAAGAGAGGCGATTGGACGTGATCAAGGGAAGGAGCTTCTAGAAGAATTCGACAATGGTACATGTGGAGGGCACTTCTCTAGACAACTTACAAAGCAAGAAGGATCTTGGATACAGGTTATCATTGGCCCACTCTTTTTAAAGATTGTTATAATTATTGTAAGACATGTGATATTTGTCAAACACATGGTAACCATAAGACTTCATCAGCTCCATTATGCCCTATTATTCCACTTGGTCCCTTTGAAAAGTGGGGAATAGACATTGTAGGTCCACTTCCAACTACTTCACGCCAAAATAAGTATATTGTAGTTGCCACAAATTATTTAACCAAGTGGGTTAAAGCTAGGCCATTGAAAAATGACTTCCATGGATGAGGTGGCAAGGTTCATATATGAACGCATTGTCACCGATTTGGTTGTCCATTAGAAATTGTCACAGATCAAGGAAGCCACTTCATTAATGAGGTGGTAGAAGCCCTAGTCAATAAGTTTTCTATTAAGCACAGGAAGGCAACAACATACAAGCCAAGCAAAAATGGACAGTAGAACGAAATTTTTTGTGTTGTGTCAAATTCTAGCAAAAGATGCGGCCTTGCAGTACATAAGTGGGATAAAAGGATTCATGCAGCATTGTGGGCATATAGGGAAACATCAAAATCAGCAACAGGATACTCCCCATTTCGGTTGGCTTATGGCATTGATCCAGTTCTTCCTATTGAGTTTGATATTCCCACAATCGAGTAATGAAAAATGAAAGAATGGACGAAAATGATTCGAGTAAAAGAAAGGTTGGTACATCTTCATTTGCTAGAGGAAATTATGGAAATACCTAAGGATACAAGCTATAAGAAGAAAATGAAAGAAGGAATACTTTGATCAAAAGATCCGGTGGTCTCCATTTCATGTGAATGACTTGGTTCTAGTATATGATTCGAGATATAAAAAAGAAGACAGAGAACATTTCTTCTAAAATGGATGGGGCCCTACAAAATAGCAGTTGTGCATGAAAATGGTACGTGCATTTGACCGGAGGAATTGGATGGCACTCCCATTACGAAATGGGTCAACCATGACAAGTTGAAGATTTTCCAAGCACGAGAATAGTCTACTCGAGGACAGAGTAGAAGCTAAGAAGGGGAAGATGTTGACACTAAAATTTTCCTCCGTAATTTCTATTTCATTAATGTATGTATTAGGAATAGGATGTTGTTAAGTATAATTAGTAGTAGCGTCGATAGAAAATAACGGTGCCGTCGATGCAAGTGCTTTGCCAATAATGTGGAGTACGGTATGAGTCAAAGTACAATAGGAATGTTGTAAAAAGTAAATATTTTTCGTAAGTGGTCCGGTAATGTTAAAATGTCAAAGTTTGGGTAATTAGAGAAGTAGGGTCTACATGATTAGGAATTAGAAATATTATATTGGTAATAAGGAAAAGGAGTGAGGTCATAAATATTTTGTGTATTTTATTTGTAAAAAGTCTAAAAATGTGGAACCCATGTAAAATGATAAGGTTTATCTTATCTTAAAAGATAAGCTTACATGTACAGATAAGAGTTAAGGTATGGAATATGATTCGTCAGAGTGGATTTCTTATCCTATCTTAGAGATAAGATGGATAAGCTTGGAAGTTCTATAAATAGAAAGGCCACCCCCCTCATTTAGCATAGAAGGAAGTAGTGAGAAATATTGTAGGAAGTGTGCGAAGGAAGTCATCAGTTTAAAGGTGTGTTGAAGAAGCCATTAAGAGGTGTAATTGTAAAGTTTCTCCCATAGTCTTGGTGTAAGGAAAGTGAAGTCAATAACACTTGAAGTACCTCATGGGTGAGATTGTAACAATTTCATGTTAATATTATCATTTACTTTGATATTTCAGATTTGTCATCATTCCGTCTTATCATAGTCGATGGTATTCTTGTGTTATGTTGTTGTTTTGTTTCCAGATTACATCCACCAAACTAAAGGATGTGCATTAGTAAATAATCATAGCACGAGGAGTTCCCGGTGAAGAATTATCATAGTGCCGGATTGGTGATGACAGAACCCTATGCCTTTTATAGAGATTTGAGCATCATCTTATAGATCCACAACTTTAGCACCTTAAAACCATCGTGTGTGTGGCCCTAGGATGGTCTCCTTATTATCCTAATCTATATTATCAAAAAGAGAAAGAGCATATTTTGTAGACTATTCTTAGTTTGCATACATTTTGGTGAACCAAATGTGAATCAAACAAGAAACCTTCTAATATGAACGATCTTAACATTTCCTATTTATATCCCATAGTGATCATATTCACCATCATTACATTCCAATGAAGATGACGTGAATATTACTCTACCATTGAGTGAGTAATTTTCATGTTTCCTCTTTATAACATATAGTGATCACCTTCACCATCACCACATTTTGTTGGGTTTATAATATTAAGTGAGAAATTGCTTGTTTAGAAACCCACCAAAGACTATATGTTTTTGGTTTATAGATTATATTTAAAATATAAGCATGACGGATCCACTACTATTGTCGATAATGTTTAAAATGTAAGAGTGACCCAAAATAGGTCACCCACCTTGTATAAAACAAGGTGATCTCATTAGAGATCAATATATGGAGACACACATGAAATATCAAGTGTGACATATGAATGCAAGATAATCATAGATACATGATGTGAATGGTGTAAAACACATGATAAAATGTATGAGGTAGTTTGTAATCCCTTCTTAAAGGTGTAACCATAAGTGGATCTACGGAAATAGTGGGAGTGTTGGGTGAAATTGAATTCTCAATAAAGATAAGTGTTTTTCAGTGGGTTTTTACCTTTCATTGTTTTCCCACTTATATCTTGTATCACCATGTCCATTTACTTTCTACTTCATGTTCTCTACATTCTTTAATTTGTAATATAAAAACATCATAATCTATTTTTTAATCACTACAATTCATAAACTATAATTCTTGGAAATTTAATATGGTGGATCTATAATTTGTAACGTTATTTATCCCCTAAATTTCTTAACATGCTATCAGAGCTTGTGTAGGATAGATTTTGTTGTTTGTTATTATAGGTGTGAAGAAACTTGAATATTTTTCAAATCTACGAAACCCGAGCTTGCTTCATTGTTTTCTTCAATTTTATTAGGTGCAAAACTCCAATTATCGTCAAGTTATTTGAATTTAAATGTTTTGAATGGTTTAAATTAGTTATGAAATATCATATTTTGGTTTTTGCATGAGCTCATATTATCATGAAATCCTTCTTGTGTCTAGATTTTCATTTTCTATCATACGCAATCATCCTTAAAGGAATTTTCAGGAATTCACGGCTTTTTGTTGAGTTTCGTGGTTTTCCAAGTCTTCACGAGAAAACTTGAATATTTGGTAGATTCTTTGAATAGTGCATTAATTGTTTTTCTTCCATGGCATATTTGAGGCTTTTGTGACCTTTTTGTAAAATATTTCACATTTTTATGCTTTGTGGCTTTTTTCATTCACTTTACATTATCCTCCTTTAGTATTGTGCGGCTTTCTAGACTTGTGCAGCTTTTTTAAGTATCTCATGGATTTTTAACATTTTTGCCTATCTACGAGATAACTAAAATTTGAAAAAAATGTAACTCTTTTTTTGAAAATTTTAGTGTACCGCGACTTCAAAACTTCTTTAAGAAATTTCTTCTTATGCACCATCTTGCAGACCTTTGTATCATATTTGTTTTCCTTCTAGGAGTCCCTTTCCTTTTGAATTTTTCCTTGTTCCTTAGACTTCTATTGTTTTGTGTGCTTTCCTTTATTTAAGGGATTTTGGCTTATATTTTTGTAAAGCACCTTTGAAACCTACAATCTACAATGTGTATGTGTACAACGACGACTGTCAAATTTCTTCAAAAGGGTATAACTTTCTTCATAGTACCTCGTGACCTCTCGTAGTCTTTCCTTAGTGTTGTGTGGACTTCCTTATTGGTGTGCTCACATGTTTGAGTGTTTTTATCATGTTGCAAGATCTCTCCTTTGACTTTTAATCCGTTGTAGTTGGGTATATTTGTACTACGGATCTCTGCAACATTCTAAAAACTTGTGTAACACTCTATTTTTTAAAGTTTTGCTACATTTTCCATAAAATGGATAGTTTTTAATGTTTTTTCCATGGATAAATCTCAACTTTCAAATGGTTCTAATTATATTATTTGGAGAATTAGGATTAAATTTATCCTTATGGATAGAAAGCTATGGGATTTAGTTTGTCGTGTTAAGAAGAAACCCACTAGAGACAAGCTACACCCGAGAACTAGTGTTTTCTTCCAAAAATCCTAATATCCCATGTCAATCCTATTGCAAAGCATCAAGGATGAGTTTTTGTTGCATATAGGTCACATGGATTCTCCTACTGATGCATGGATGCAATTGTAAACTATGCATGAAGGTAGTTGCATCTCCAAAATAATCAAGTTGATCATGGAATTGTTCACAACTCCTATGAAAGCTAATGAGAAAATTGTTATTTATGTAGATAAAATTAAGAACATTAAATCTCAATTGGATGGATGTAATTGTGAATTGTTTCAGGATAAGTTGTTTTACTTCATTATTTAGATTAACATTCATGAGAAATTTAAAAATTGTATTTCCATTTTTGAATTCTAAATACTAAAATGAAGTTGATTTACCTGATTTAGACACCTTGTCTTCTCTCCTTATCCAAGAAGAGAGTTTCATGGAGAAATTTGACTCAAAAGAGAATGCCTCTCAGGAATTGTTCTCCCAAAATCAGAAGTCTTTTAAAAATCAGAATAACAACAATATAAATCAACAATCTAACTTCAAACCTAAACACAATAGGAATAATCGAAGTTTAAAGTAAATTTTGATGGCAATTGTACCAATTGTGGTAAATTTGGTCATAAAGCAACTAATTGTCATTCTAACAAGTCTAATAAATGCTAAGAATAATAACTTCAACAATAAAAAAGAAGAAGAATAAAAATTAGAATTATGCTAACAACCAAGCCAACTTTATACTACCTTTCCAAACCTCTAATGGTAGTGAATTGATCCTAGATATTGGTGCCTCTAGTAATATGACATACATGCATGATATTTTATCTGATGTTGTTGACCCTCATGAGAATATTTATCTAGGTGAAAATTAATTCATCAAGTCGAATGTTATGGTAATGTTAAGTTAGCAAATGGAATCATTAAAAATGTTTTATTTGTTCTTAACTTAAAGAAGAACCTTTTATCTTGTTCTCAATTAACCAAAGAAAACTATAAAGTTGTGTTATTGCAAGATAAATGGTATGTTAAGAATGATCTTGGTAAAGTTATTATTGTTGGTTTACAAAAGAATGGTTTGTACTTTTTGATGGATTTGTTGTTGAATATTACCTTTCTTCTTCCTCTTATGATGTTGTTTAATTGTGGCATGAAAGGCTTGGGCATGTAAAATTTAAGATTTTGTATGATATTTCATGCCTTAACCTTATAATAGATATTCCTAAGATAAAATCATACCATGAAACTTGTGAAAGTTGTTTGTGTGGTAAGCAACATGTTCAATCATTTCACAAACATCATGAGTCCAATTCCTCTTGTTTTCTTGAGTTGGTTCATAGTGATGTAAGAGGTCCTTTGGAAGTTCCTTCTCTAGGTGGAGCCTTGTATGTTGTTAGTTTTATTGATGATTTCTCAAGAATGACTTGGTCTTATTACATTAAGAAAAAAATTGATGTCTTATCTAAGTTTCAAGATTTTAAAGTCTTGGTTGAGAACATGGCTAATCTGAAAATTAAAAGAATTAGAACCGATAATAGAATTTAGTATGTGTTGGTGTATATGACGTTATCATATTCATTTGATGTCTTGTCCACCTATATAGTTAGTCATCTCACTTAGTGATAATAGGTCATAGTTGAATAGGTCAATAGGGTTAGTGTACACATGTCATGCATAGGAGTTACACAAAACTCTTTTATATACACATTCTTTTTTATTTATGACCATATCAAACACTCCATTGTATTTTTGTACTTGATTTTCCTTGTGATCCATTGATAAGTGCAAGCGTTCTCATCTCATTCGAAGTGCACTGAGATGTGCATGAGGTTCAAGCATTAATCCTCACGGAACAATCTATTATGCTATCAGAGTGGATGTTTGGTATATGTGCACTCTCTTGAACTAGTTGCTGATTACTTTTTTATTATATTTATCACTTTTTGTGCAAATTATTTTTGATTACTATTTGGAATCTTGTTAACATATCTGATAATCTAGTTTTTCGCCGCTTTTTACTGCTTTTCGGTGTTGCGGAGTGCATTTTTGGAGTTTTTCAGGGGCTTTGCAGCTAGATTTATCTATCTAACGCCAAATTTAGAGGCATCGCTAAATAACGAGTGTCATTCTAAGTTGTTTTTACCTTTCGGGAGTATTTTCAACATCTTTGAGGTCCTTAGGACTCATCTTGAGCCCATTTTGTGCATTGTAATAACCATTTTTATGTTTTGTGGACTAGTGAGTGTGTTTGCCATAATCTTTGCAAAGAAAGGGGTTTGTTGTGATGTGAGACACTTTTTCTCACAATTGAACTTGATTTCACCCCTTCTCTTGTTTTTAATTTTTTGTGCTTGTTTACGATGTTGATTTATTGTGGTCCACAAAACTTGATTGTGGTATCCTCTCTTGTGCGTTATTACACTGATTACAAGGGAGTGGCCAATTGTTTCATGACACAAACTCGCACCAGATTGTATCCAATGCACTAAACTATAAAGTGCCAAAATTGGGGGTTATAATATTGTCTTGGGTCATTGCATTGTTTATTTGGGCTTGTACTTTTTGCACTAAGTTATAAAGTTCCATCTGGGATCTTTTTGGGGGTTTATCTACATTATGGAGTTTCATCATTTTGTTGTTATGTTCGATTATGAGAACTATTTGACATGGAAGGAAGGCATCATCAGACACTTGCACTACACATGGTTTGTTTCCCTACCTCCATGGTCTCATTCCTGAGCCTCTCGAGCCTCTGTAGAAGGATAAGTGGTTTAACCACAATGATGAGGTCTATGGCCTTCTCGGTCTTACTGTTTCTAGGGATACATTGTGTTTATTCGAGCACAGTGCCCTTTCAGTGTCCTTTCACTTATGGCGATACTTCTTCACCATATGAGAGAGACACTTCCTTATACCACTCTTTTACCACCATGGATTCTCCCCTTCTCACATCCCTTCCATTGTTGAGTGTTCCTCTATTCTTGTTGCTTCATGGGAGTCCCTTGTTGACCGTCCACATCAGGACCTTGCTTTTGAGACCACTCACACTATTTTTGCCACTAAAGTTCTCATTTTTACCATGTTCATGCTTTTATTCACTCTTCGCACTCATGTTCCATTAGAGACCCTTTTCTTTAAGACAGATATGACCATTACCCCTTGTGTTCCCTCGCATCTTGATTTCTCATTTGATAACACTCTCCCTACACTTTTTCTTCCATTGAGTGTCGCATTGCTTCACATTGGCCTTCTAGAGCTCTCCATGCATCTTCTCTCCTCCTACTTCATGTGTTACATTACATGCTCCGTTTGATCCATCACACATCTTGGAGGACCTATCTATCTCTCATGTTGGGAGTGCTTCCCTAGGGACACTTGTCACTTCCACCATTTCAGATATTCTTCACAATCCACCTCTTATTGTGGATCCCTTTCTAAGGGTTATTGGGCCCCCACCTTCTTCTCTCTCTAACATGCACACTGCCGTGGCATTACCTTTGTCTCATGTGCACTCTTTTTCCAGACCTATGTCACCTTCCAGTTGTAGATCAGAGTCAGATTTCAAAGTATTGCAAGCTTCTTCTTCATTCATGGAGTGGGCCAACTTCAGTGCTCCTTTTTGTCCTTCCCAAGGGTAGGAACATTGTTTGATGCAGGATGATTCTCTTTAGTCTTAGCACAGAGGACCGCGTCATTGACACACTTCTTAGAGTAACTTTTTGTTCTCTCTACTCTAGAGTATGATTGTATTTAGGTACCTTATCAGGCCATGTTTTTAGGACCCATTTATTCTCCTTATTCTCTAGTCTTCTTGAGTGAGTTTGTCTCTCTTTTGGGGGGAGTTTTTTCCCACTGGTTTTTCTCCTTTCACTTCACTTTTCGATATTTTCTTATACATGGGTACCTCATCAGGCCTAGTTTCTGAGACTCATTCTTCTCCTCTTCTTCTTTCCTAGAGAGATTTTGTTTTTACATGGGTACCTTATCAAGCTTAGTATATGGGCCCCATTAAAACATCTTTCTTAGTTTTCTAAGAGATTTCTCTTTCAGTTATGACTTTCCATGACTTCTACCTTAGCTTTTATGAAGGAGGTGTTGGTGTATATGACTTGATCATCGTCATTTGGCATCTTATACACCTAGATGGTCAGTCATCTCACTTAGTGAGAATATGTCATAGTTGAATAGGTCAATAGGGTTAGTGTACATGTGTCATGCACAGGATTTACATCACACTCCTATATGTACCCATTCTTTCTGATCTATGAGTATGTCAGAAACTCTACTATATTTTTTTGTACTTTATTTTCCTTATGATTCATGTTCTTTCTAATTACGTGAAGCATTATCATCTCCATTAGAAGTGTAACTCTTCTTCAATGTGCGTGAGGATCTATTATTGATCCTCACGAACAATCGATAGTATGTTAATAAAAAAAATTGATGATTTTTGTGTGTCTAATGGAATCCAAACGGAGCTAACCGCTCCTTATTATCCTCAAAAAAATGGAGTAGTTGAAATGAAGAATATAACCATCATAGAAATGGCTAGGAATATGCTTCATGCCTTTAATGTACCTAAGTTTCTATGGGTTGAATTTCCTACCAAATATTTTTATCAAAACACACCTCATGAAGTATGGACTAAGCAAAAACTTGATATTTCTCATTTAAATATATTTAGTAACCCTACTTCTCTTCTCATTCCTAAATTTAAAAGACAAAAACTTGATCCTACTTCCTTATCCTACATTTTTTTTTTTTGGTTACAGAGGTCAAACAATAGGATAAAGATTTTATGATCTAGTTAAGTGTTAGGAATATCCTATCTATTAGTACTCTATTAGTATATTTGTGTAATTATTATTATTGTTATTATGAGTTGTTATAAACAACTTAATAACAATAATATAATATTAGCATTATATTGTTTTTAAGGTGGTTACTACTAACCTTATGAATATGGTTTACGAGATAGTTAGTTTCCTATATTCTAGGGAAACTACAGCCTATATATTAGGCTATTGTATTGTGTGAATGATATTAAAAATAGAATTACAAATGATTTATTCATAAATTGTTTTGGTGTTGATCTATATGAAAATTTGTTCCGCTCTTCACATTTGGTATCAGATTTGGAGAGTTTTATTTGTGTAAAATTATGATTTGTGATTTCATTACTATTTAGGCATATACTAAATCTTGAGTGGAGTAAGGTGGTCTAGAATTGTCCCTAGTGATGTCGCATCTTTGCACGGTATCGAGATGTCCTTAGATCGGAATTAAATATTTCGAGATCGTATTTGTATTATTCTAAACTCCCTTGATCTAATAAATAAGTGGATTTATAATTTACACTAATGAATTTCATATTTTGTCTCGTCAGTTGACTTTCTATGCCCATCGATATTATGATTTCTAGCATTTATCATGCCTTATAAGCGGTTGTTATGTGAAGGAGTTACATTTTATGTTGGATCATGGATCCATTTTTTAGCGTGATTTGCATCGATTCTACCTGACTTTGGTTTCATTCATATGATTAGAGTTTTTCATTCAAGAGCGAGTTGATGTTTAGATCGATCTTCAACTAATATTTCATGGTTACAAGTCTACGCAAATCGACGTGGATATTTTTCTTCTAGATCAACTTCTAAATGAATCTTCTCTTTGAACATTTCCTAGTCGTCTCAATTATTGGTGATACCTCAAGCCTACGTGCGTTTTAATTACAATAATGCCATCAATGAGTCATGACAAAATTCTTGTGTACGTATTTATTTTATCAAATTGTTAAATACCATTCCTACATTTCCCAATTGTTGATGTGTGTAACTTTCTTCAAGCTCCCTCTCTCACCTATCTTCAAGTTCAGCAACAAGGCTTTGAGCTCTATGATTTGAATGGAACTGAAAACATAGTTATTAGGATATGATGTTCCTACATGGTCATGGTGCATTGATACAACTTGCCACATCCATGAGTTCGACACCTCGAGGCTCAAACAAAAATAATAAAAAAATTGTGAGTTACTCTAAGTGGGGGAGTATTTATTTTTTGTTCGATGTTTATTGAGTTTCATTATCTTTGAGTCTTTAGGAATAGGTTTTCAATAAGTGTTAATTTATGCTCATAACATGTGAGTTTTTAGTGTAATTTTGTCACTAAAATTTTACTTATATTAATATTTGTAAAAAAAAAATTCATTGGTCATTGTCAACATGTATATCGTCTCATCCTTGTAGTTAAAAATTAAGAGTCATTTTTTCATAGTTTAATCAATAATGTTTGTATATCATTTTGTAGTTTTTGTGTCTTGGCATTGTCAAGATTAGTCAAAATTTTGTTAGAGTAGGTATTTACCTTAGCTCATGTTCACCTAGGTACTTTATTTACCTTTATTGTATTTATCCTCACCCACTTATGTGTGTGGATATTTATTTTATCTTATTTAGATATTAGGAGATATTATCTAGTTTTTAGGTATAGTTATTTCCTTGATCTATGGTATTGACTAGATCCTTGATGACTAGTTCTTTCCTAAATCTATGGATTTGACTAGTTTTTTTATGACTAGTTCTTTCCTTGATTTATGGCTTGATCTACGACCTTGACTAGTTCTTAGATTTTTATTCCTTGCCTATATAAGCAAGGCCCATTCTCATTATATTTCATTGAATTCCATAATAATATATGATATTGTTTCTCATTTTTTTGCAAAGGATTTATTAAAGTAAATCTAGAGAATTACTTTTATCTTATTAATCGTGGTGTTTGATTAGCATCTAAGTTCTTGTCTTGGTACGATCTGGTTATCGTTCCTTTTAAATTTGTGTATCTAGTCTTATAGTGATTTGTCAAAAGTGTTATCAAAAGAGTCGAAAAAATAGAAAAATTGAGTCATTGTAAAAGTATGAAAATAAAAATATAAAAAAAATTGCCTTACGGACACATTTTCGGTGTAACCCGATGTCCGAGTTATTTTTGAGCTTCATGATCACATTTGGATAAACTAGCAAAGCATGACACCGGAGGCATAAGGAAAATGGAGGTTGGAGTTCAATCAGCAACCTCTCGTACCACCAATGATGAGGCTGCATATCGCTTATGGTGGCATTTTTGTGGTGTGAGTATTTAATTTTAGTTCTCACAATGTGCTTTCCGTTGTGTTTTCAAAGTTCCAGTTTTTGTGTATGTCGTAATTCAATGATCTTGTTGTTCTTGTGTGGAGTGAGTAAGTAGAAATTTCACATTGAGGGGGGAACATGATCCAATATTCCATTTCCAGTTTTAGTTTGTAATGTGTGAGCAACGTATTTTCCTATGTTATTCCTTGCAGTGAAAAGTGATGAGGGTTGATAATAGTACTTGGCACATCGTGATGTGGTTGTAGGTAAACCACTTGAAAACCTTCATTTTTAGTTTGTGGTACTCCAATTAAAAATCACCATTTTTGGTTCGTGGTCAACCATTTGAAAACCATACGACAGGTTTGTGATCATCCTGTAGTAAAAATCACCTAATCATGAAAGCAGGTGCAAGTACAAAGATAGGTTTTCCCCATGTTCGCACTAAGGGGGGAATGTTAGGAATATCCTATGTATTAGTGCTCCATTAGTATATTTGTGTAATTATTATTATTGTTATTATGAGTTGTTATAAACAACTTAATAACAATAATATAATATTAGCATTATATTGTTTGTAAGGTGGTTACTACTCACCTTATGAATATGGTTTACGAGATAGTTTCCTATATTCTAGGGAAACTACAACCTATATATTAGGCTATTGTATTGTGTGAATGATATTGTAAATAGAATTGTAAATGGTTTATTCATAAAAAAATTGGTGTTGATCTCTCTGAAAATATGTTTCGCTCCTCGCATTAAGCATGTTATTATAGAAAATAGGAATGGCATGTTCTGTAAAAATATTTTTGTAAATTTGTCTCTATTCCTCCTTTTTGTTTCCGAATCTGAAAATATTCATTTTGATGATCCTTCCTTAGAAAATATGGAAATTGATTCGCAAGAAACTAATCATCCTCCCTCTAACATGATGGATGTCGACCTTGAAGGGGATTATTCTCAATCTTTATCTTAGTCAAAAGTTCCTAAATGGGCTAAAAATCTGGTTTCAAATTCTCATCCTAATGATTTGATAAAAATGACTCGCATGATAAGCATTCTTATCATGCCTAGTCAACTTTTTATGAGGTTGAACCTATTGGTCCTCAAATTTGGACCCTTATTGGGATCGACAATAATCTCTCCTCAAAGGTAAAGGGAGAGATCTTGGAATGGTGGTAGACTGGATTGGTGTGTCTTTTTGTAGTTGGGGGTGGGTCTAACACTTTCCTTGGGATGATTGAGGGGCACATACAAAGGAGATGGCATTTTCATGGTACTTTTGGTCTTGCCTTGAACCAGGGTGAGAGGACCCGTGGTGTAACCTGAAATGTAGGGGAGATGTAGTATTTATTCCCTCAATTTCTTCTCAAGTGGTAAGTCAATCTGGGATAAACATGGCCAATGGACATAACAACGACTCTCGCGAGTTGTCACACAAGATGTTGTGTAGTTTTACTTTACCACACATAGGTTACTAAATACGAGTTAAGTATATTTTCTCTAGCATTCTCTAGATAATGAGATCAAGGCTAATCAGACACCTTTAGTGATATTCAGAGCAACCTGGTACTAAAATAGAACAAAAGGATGTTTTAATAATGGGTGGATGGGGTCAATTATGGCACTTGTAGCTTCTTAGAGGGTAACTATAGGCAGAGACATTCATTTTGGTAAGGCATTTGTCACTTAAAGCATCCTACAATCTTGGAAAGCACATAAAATTGGATCAAGAAGTAAAACTTTCTACATATAACGGTTTACATTCATTGATACCCAATAGATGGGAAAATTTCAAATCAATCTCTAAAATCCTTGACACAAGAACTTGTGTAAGAATTTTCATGAAGTTTTTACTGCTTCATCTCTCATACGCCCAAGATACACTCAAGGACTAACAAAAATCTATCAGTACAAAATGTTTATGACAAGGGTTTTCTAATCTAATTTAATATTGCATAAGGAAATATCACAACACAATATCAAACTTAATGACCAAAATATGAGCATTAAGAACAGGATCTAGTGTACGATGAAGAGAACAAGAAAATGCAAGATCGTAACAGTAAAGTATGACTCATCAATCAACAATTTTTCATCCAAAATGAAGTAATTTCAACTTAAAATCAAACATATATTATTGACTTCTTGAACTTCTTAACAAGGGAACACCAATTGAATGTTCTCAAATCTCTCCAATGGTTGTACACTTGTAACCACCTTGACAACAGAAGTGTGGGAAACTAAACTCTATACGCATTTCATAAAGGAAAAATGTGGTAATCACAACTTTTATCTCAATGCCTCTTTAGAAATTTAAAGACTAAACCCCTTCGATCAAAATACCAAAATTCAAATCCTTTACTATGATGATAAACCCCATATTTTTACAACTTGATGTCTCCTTACAACCCTGATTTCCCCAAAAATTTCAACAAACCATCCCAATAAGATGCGGAAACTGAGATCCACTTTTGGGAAATATTTTGGAACCATGAAGACATATTTTATTCCTTAATTTGATTCTACTTCTAGATGCTGACATGGATGTATGCGAAATCTTTACTTTTATTGTTTAATCATTTTTTTCCTATCCATGTTGCCACCATCACTCAAACTCCTAGTCACAAACCGTTTGTTTCCTCATTTTTTTATCTTAATTGATTTGACACCTGCCCTTTTGGGGAATATGCCTTGGGAAACATATAATCATTGATAACCCCTCATATTTTAAGCCTTTTCTATGTGAATTTCCATTTCAAACAAAAAATCACCTTTTGAAATATATCAATCCACTCTAGACCCATGCGAGTTTTTAGAATTGATTTTTACATTTAATTCTGAGATGGTACCTCACTCAATTACTCTCAAACCTCATTCTCTTATAAATTAACATTGTTTTTTCATAAAATTACATCTTTCTTCAAGCCTTCTGAGTGAAAACTGAAATAGTGTGTGTCCTTCTCAAGAAATAGTGGATGTGGTGTTAGGAACCAATTTGACGGAGCTTTCTTTAGAGACTTTGCATTCAATTTTCAGCCTTTCTGGTGCCGATGAAGCCTTTGTAAGAATATTGTTCGAGATTTATGATCAGGTGGAGACTGATGGGCCGTTAACAACTTGCATTGTTCAGGTAGCATTAATTCAGAGGCTCATCAAGATGACCCCTTTTTTCCGTATTTCAGGTTTTGTATTATCATTTATTTCATGTGGAGGACCAAAAATATCTTGAATTGTTGAAGAAGTTTTGGCTCTGATTTCGCCTACTATCAACAAAATAATCTCGATATATCTCCTTTATTCTTCAACAAAGAATTGGAAGAGAAATAAATTCCCACCGCCTCCTATAAAATGTTTTTTGATGATCCCATGGAAGATATATCATCAATTTCATGCAAAATCACCAAAATGGAGAAAATACTTTCTCATCTTGAGAAAAACCCACAAAATATTCCTCTAGGATAGCTCCTTAAGTGCCGCCACTTCCCTAAGGAGATGCGGATGGGAACACCTAATCCATCTTGTGCAAATCACCCTATTTCGTGGATGAACTGAATCTACCACCGTGGCACCATCTCATATTCCGGGTCTTCTTCATCTCTAAAATCATCTATTAAATGGGGTACCAAGGCCTACCTCAAAGGTGGGTCTAACCTCCTTGAATGGGTATCCTCCTACGGGAGGAAATTGGAATTAATAAAAATATTAGAAGGTCCCAAAATAAATATTTCAAAGCTCATGGAACTAGGCATGTCTCGTGACCTTGTAGGGGACATCCAATATGTTCATAGGGCTCAAGACCACAAATAATTTGAGTTCAAGAAGAAGAAGTTGTTGAATCGGATTCCTCCTTTTGCAGAGGAATGTGTAACCCTTAATTGATATTGTACTTATTTTGTCATAACCTCATTTTATATATGCATACTATAAGCTATATGAATTTCAAGGGCTGGGGCCCCTATAGAATCCCCATTTTTGTTCTTAGTATATACATATGCTTCTTTTTACTTCATTTGTTAACTCAACACTTAATTCTTATAACTGAATTTACCTTTGAATAGTACAAAAATTGTCTTTGAATTCATGGTGTACGATTTGGATACTGCAACAAGGATGATGATAGAATTTTTCCTCTTCGACTCTCTCATGGTTGTCAAGATCCGTAGAGTGTGGTCCCTTGTGATAAATCGTGTTGTGGATTTTACTTGGACTTTCTTTCTATCAATGTTCTTTTAGTTATCTTTTTTGAGGTTTCGTAGTCCCTTTGCAGACTTTTTTTAGTGTCTAGTGGATTTTTTAAGAATCCACGGAGTAATGACTTTGCTAAAAACCCCTCAGAACATATAAACCAATGCACTGCGGAATTTTTTCATACAACCACATTCCCTTATCTCTTGCAACTAGTCATCTGCGGCATCTTATCTTGCTTCGTATTGCTAGATCAAGTAAATTTGGATAGTTGCCATTTATTCTTCATACAGCCCTAATCATGATCTTCATACATCCGCCCTTTTGGAGAAATCCACGGAATATTAAGTTCTTCATTTACGGATTTATAAGTTAATGTATTTTAGATTTCTCAGACATGGATATTCATGTCCATCATTTAAGTTAGTGATTTTTATGGTAAGGGATGATTATGGGGAATCATAAATCTCTATTGATAGGCCCATATATGCAATTTTGATTCTTTAAATGGTACAGGTATTCTTTTGGAACACTCAACTGGGAAGGGCTCAAAATAAGAACCAACAATGGCTCCTTCTTGGGGATGGGCACCCCCTGTGGGTGTCACAATAGCATAGATCATACCAGATGCCTAATCCATTGGGTAAGGATTCAAGGAGACAAAATACAGAGAGACCAACTTAATAGATGTATCACATCCGAACTAGAATACCATCATGCTTCAAAACTGGTCACTGTGAGACCGAACACAAAAATGGAAAACAATACAAATAAACAACATAAGGAAACTATACATTGTATAATGTTTGTACCTAATACCTTGGCTTAATCCAAGAAATGTTTGAGGTGTCTGTCATTAACAGGAAACTCTAGAAAGTTTCCTTCCAAATCCTTCAAAAATAAAGTATGTTCCCCAATTCTGATATCAATAGAATATGGCCCCATCCAGAGAGCATAAAAATTCCCATGTTTACCTTTATCTTCATGCCTACTATCCCACAACAAGAATAAGTCTCCAACACTGAAAGTTCTTGGGGTGACCTTCTTGTCAAATATATTCTTTAGTTTTTCTCTAAACTTGAGATGTTTTTAGTGGGACTCTCTTCTGACTTCATATAACTCGTGATTTGACTTATCATTTCCTCATATGGACTCACTTCTCCTCCATCTTCAAATTGTTGCATAAACTGATATGAGGAAAGTTGCATGTGTAGGGGCATAAGGGCTTGAACTCCATAAACTAGCTCAAAATGAATTTTTCCTGTAGATCACTTAGTGCTAATTATGTCTGCCCATAATGCAACTTTGAGTTGTTCACCCCATTTTTTCTTGTATCTTGCAATGTCCTTTTGAGTATTTTAAGTAGATGATTGTTACTAGATTCTACTAGGCCATTTCCTTTAGGATTATAATTTGAGGCATAGGCCAAAATTATACCATATTCTCTGCTCATAGTTGTCAATGGTTTAGTTCTAAAGCTCATGGAATTGTCAACAACTATTTTGGCCAATACACTAAATCTATAGATTATGTTGTTCAGAATAAAATCCATAATTATTTGATGGGTTGCTCATCTGGTGGGAATTGATTCAACTCACTTGGTTAAGTATTCAGTGGCCACCAATATCCACTTATGACCAACACTTGAAGGATATGAGATTTCACCAATAAATTCCAAGCCCCATTGTTTAAATGGAGCTTCAATTGACACATGCTACAAAGGTAGGGCTCCAGAGGCTTTAATTTTTCCAGAAAATTATTGACAACTTTCACATATTCTAACCAAGTAAAGCCACATCCTTAAAAAATGAAGGCCTCTAATATCTCACCCTTAAAATCTTGTGAGTAGACACTCTTCGGGAAAAATGACCTCTGCACACTCCCCATAAAATTCTGTAATTATTTTAGGGGCCTCCTCTTCAATGATACATATAAGTAGTACCCCTTATGGATTCTTCCAAGCTAATCCATGATTAGTCAATACATACTTCTGAGAAACTAACTTAAGTGTCATTCTTTGGTTCTTATCTAAGTGCACAGGATAATTCAAGTTTATCAAGTAATATAGTATATTCTTATACCAGACTGAAGTGCTTACCTTTTCATGAGGATGCAGCCCACCCTTTTCAAAATTGTGGATTTTTTCCACTTGTAAATTACTTTCTGCCATCAATCTTTTTAGGCCCAACCCTCAAACCAACTTGGTTGTCTGGATCTCCATGTCATATTCCTGTAATTTATCGACCCAATGGCATATTTTACTCGACATCTCCATTTCTGACAAAATTTCCTTTACCATAGTATGGGAACATAAGCTACAACTTTGGAGCTTATAATATAGGGCCTGAAGATTTTAGTGGATTTTACTAAAGCAAAAGCTTGCTTCTCCATGATGGAATATTTTAGTTCAGCTTCCTGCAGGGATTTTCTAAAGAAAGCAATGGGATTTTCATGCCCCTCTTCATTTTTCTGCAACAACACAGAAGCAATTGTATTTTTGAAGAAAATGAAAACATTTGAAATGCTTTCTTATAATCAAGACTTTCTAAGATAGGGGTAGTTTTGAGTTCCTCCTTTATTCCTTCAAATTCTCAGACAACCCCTTCTTCCCACTTAATGACATGGTCCTTCTTAAGCATACTTTTAATAGGGATGGTAATCTCAGCAAAGTTGGAGATGAATCTCCTTACAAATTTTACCTTCCCAAAGAAATATTGAATGCCCTTCTTAGATATAGGAATGGGAACCTTGCCAATTGCCTCTACCCTTTCAGGATCTATCATGACCCCTTCTTGTGACACTATGTGCCCCAACAACTTTTCCTTTTGTACTCCAAAGTGACATTTCTTGGGATTTAATGAAATCCCATACTCTCTTGCATCTAAGAAACATCTTTTCTAGGTGCCTTAGTGGTCACCTCTCTTTTTGGAAAAATAGTTATATCATCTTGATATACTACAATAGTTTCATTTATAAGGCCATAAAAATCCACATTTGTGGCTCTTCAAAAGTTTCTCCAACATTCATCAATCCAAATGGCATTCTAATGTAAACATAAGTACCCCAAGGAGTGGTGAATGCAGTTTTATATTGCTTTGACTCTCTTACCACAACCTAATTATAACCTGAGAAGTCATCCAAGGTAGAAAACATTTCTGAACTAGTCACGTTTTTTAGTAAATTATCCATATTAGGAAAATGATAGTTATCTTTAAGTGAAGCCTTGTTTAGATTTTGAAAATCGACACAGAGTCTTATATCACCATTATTTTTCTAATTGGTACTAGGTTAGCTACCCAAGAAGAATACCTAGTGGGTTGTATTATCCCACCATCTCTTAGTTTAGTCAATTTCTATTACATTTTGGTTGCAAGGAGGGGATTGATTGGTCTTTATTTCTGTCTGAAATGTTTGGATTTAGGTGCCGATGGTATCTCATGTTGAAACAAATCCTCCCTATAGGATTTTCATTCAGAGTAAAACCAAACAAGGGAATCCTTGTATTTTCTTAATAATTGGACATAAGCCTCTCTTTTCTTTTTACTTAGATATCTTCCCAACCACACATTTCTGGGATTTTGGCTAGAGCCCAAATTGCACTCCACACCATCTCTTGGCATATTAGTATATTTATAAATTTATTTCTCCGTATTGTCGAAACCAAATTCAGAATTACTAATCCTCTTAGGATTACATTAGTATTTAATTGAATTACTTCCTTTCCAAATAGAACTTCCTTTCCTTCACATATCTCTATCATAGGTTCTAAATCAATAATCTGGTTAGTGAACTCACCTTGGCAATCGAGAGGTCTTTTAATGTGTGAAACATCATCAAATATTTTCCAAGATTGAATATTATCGGGAAAATAAGGTCTAACCAAGTATTTCCACTTCAAATTTATAGTATAGAGATGAATCCTCTTTTCATATTGTGAAACCAAAATTTCCAACCTATCACCGTCGCATTTTGAATTCTCTCATGATATTCAATGTTAAAAGAATTAAAAACTTAAGGAGATACCATACTATATTTCTAGACTATTTCAATTTTTGTCTTTTGTCAAATATTGCTATGCACTTTCTTAATTATCAATTCAGAATCTCCTTCACAAGGAGATCTTTTATTCCATGCTTCCAAGTAATTCTCAGTCCTAGAAGCAAGAGTGCTTCATATTATGCTACATTATTGGTGCACTCAAAATTTAGTTTAAAGGAAAAACTAAATGACTCTCCATTTGAAGAATTCAAAACCACTCCAACTCTATTTCTAAATTTAGAACACACCCCATCAAACATCATGGTCTAGGGAACATATGCATCATCAAGATGTGCACTAGCATCTATGCAATGATTTTCAATATCTACACAACCTATGAAGTTACCCAACTATGTATCAATGAACAACACCTCATAAGAAGCATTCATGGGATCTTCAATAAGATGTAACATTTTTTCTTCTCTGTGCAATTTCACTAACTTTCCTTATAATGGTATGGAGACATAAGACATATCCATCTGAACACTTCCTCCCACACTTGTGGCCTATTATCTTGATAATAACATGCCCCATTTAACTAGGCAATCCACTATTACCATATTTATGGTTAAATATTTTCTGGATAAGGAGCAAGATGCACCACTAGACCTCTAACATACCCAACAATAGGTACTTCTCTTAAATCCATAGCATAGCACTTTCCAAAATTTGTTGTTATCTTGATGTCTAGTTTATTCGTGACCTATAAAGTCATGATATTACATGAAACTCCTGAGTCAAACATGCAGATATGAAGAAGCACCCATTAACAATCAGATTAGTAAAGAAAGGATCCACATCCAATTGGGATTCAACTAAGGATGTGCCTAAATATACTTTTGGGGGTTCTTCCATGTTTTTTGGCTCCTTATTTACTTCAACCACAACTATGTCATGTGGAGTCACCACATTGTTTGTATCCATTTATTTGACTACTCTATCATCCTTCAACCCCAAGAATTCAAATGATATTTTTTGTGTTCTAGAATTCTAAGCAGTTCCATAATAGGGACTGTAATTTTTATCTGGCTTAGAATTTGAGCTATATCACAGATAGTATATTTTGGGAGGGCCACATTATAGGAAAGTGTAAAAACTTTATCCGATGGAATGTTTTCTTTCAATTCTTGGCAGAGACAAAAGTACGACCTTGAGAAGACAATAGGACCTTTCTCAGGCATGATATTTTTAAGAGCATCTTTGGGGATGTTGGTTAAGATAGGCATTTTTGGTTTAGGAGTAGGGGCAGGTCCCTTGACTTTTCTATTCCTAAGGTTGTATTCTCTTTCTTGAGAAACCACAACATTCATTAATAGTTTCCTATCTTCCTCAAATGGGATTCCCCCATCATATTTTTTATCATTAAGGATCTTAAATATTCAAAATCATGATTGGGGAGCTCAAACGATTGAGCCATATATATATCAACATTTATAATATAAGGGAGGTAAAATATGTGAATGAAGTCAGCCTAGAAATATTCCACAATTTTTGCATACAGGATATCAGTAGATGTAGCTCTTGGTATTGAGTCTTTTGGACTTTCCATCATGCATATGTCATCAAACCAGCTTCATCAGCAACATCATAATCTCCAACAAGCGGCTCACAAGGGTAATGTGGCAACAAACATTTATCACACCATTATATGATGTGATCTTCTTCCACCAATGCAACTCTTATTGTTAGTGGGTCAGGATTGTTTTACTTTCTTTATAAGCTTGTTTCTTATTTCTGAAGGCATAGGTCCTTTTCCTCTATCATCATCTAGTGATCTTTTGGGTGGTTCCTAAACCTATTTTGTCCTTGGGTTTAATGTTGAACTTGAGAATTTGAAATCAATCCTTTCTTTTCTCGAGCCATCTTATAGGAAATATATTTGACTACTCCATCCATATTCTTAACTACTTCCTCTAAGTCCACTACCTTACTTGGTTGTGGATTTTTGGATTAATTAGCTTAAAACCCTCCCTCTTTGGAGGTTTTCAAATAGCTTTACTATTTATATCAATTTGGACAGCCATAGAGAATTATTTCCTCAAGGTTCTACTATTCTTATCCCTTGAATAATAAGCCATTTTTTTGTCAAAGGCATATGAGTATTTGATCAAGCAAGAGTCATCACTAGGCCTTAGATTGATAGGAAATCTGGTTAAGGTTTTATTAAACCTAGTGTTAAAATATTGCACACATTCATTTGGATTTTTCTTTATATTCTCAAACTCAGTCAAGAGAAACCTAGGATCATTCTTATCACCATATTGCAACTTGAAAAAATTTTTCATTTCTTCCCAAGAATCAATTGAGTTTTCAAGTAGAAAATTATACCATTCTCTAGCATCTTCCTCTAAAGTATGTATGAATAACTTGACATACACATCTTCATGTTCTACTTCAAATTCATCCATAACATTCTAAAAAAATATAAGATGTTGATCTCCACTTGTTTAAATTCAACACTTAGAACAATATTTTACCTGGTCCTAGGCCACCCATTAGTTTTGTTGTATATATTTACCCCCGGGTAAATATAGACACACAAAAAAAGACATGTCGGAGGGGTTGGAAAACCCGACATCAAAGAAGACATGTCGGAGGGGTTAGAAAACCCGACATAAAGGAAAATCGGGTTTCGGGTTTCGGGAAACATGAGACATGAAGCATGCAAATCGCAAGGGATGTCCCGATGCTTGAGAGTTCCGCAAACCCGAAACACTTCCTAGGCAAATCGGGTCTTGGAGTCGGGAAAACATGTCGGGAAAGCATGGGGCGAAACATGTCGAGCCACCTTCCAAACCCGATGCGCATGCAGGTCCATTTTCCGACCCCGAAACAAAGGAAAACTTGGAAATACCGGCGGAAGCGGGTTTCGGGAAAACACAAACATCAAACACATGTCGAGGCATCCTCCAAACCCGATGCAAATGCAGAGGAGAACCCCGAACCCGACAGGCAGAAGACCCTGACGCGGGAAATATTCAGATCGCCATAACTTTTTACAGGGAGCTCGGATTCACACAAGGTTGGACTTTTCGGAAAGCTCTCGGCGTCCTCTACCCAACTACGACTGGATATCTTTAATTGGGTGAGAAAAAGTTCTTAAAAATGTAAAATACACTTCGCCACTATTTGGGTTGTTGAGATTCTCACCTACCGCCATAATATGATGAGTTAGGTGCAGTCTTGGAGGTGGTTGGGGCAGAATTCGAATCATTCTCTTCTCCCTCATTTTTTCCTCATATAAATGTAAGGAGGGGCTTTTTCTAATGGTTGGACATTCTTGTTTTTGCCCCTCCCTTCTTCTCTTTGGCAGGTGGATTTGTGGAGTTTCAAAACCTCCCATTTAAAACTGTAATGTACCTCGCTCTTGGCATTTTCGCAGCAGTGTGTTGATCGATCTTTGGAGAAAATTAATGCATGACTGTGGATGATTCTCAACCCTCTCTGTGTTCATTTACATCCTCCTGATCTTTCACTGTGAATCTGGTTATCTGTGCATGATCTTGCATTGCATTTTAATGGCTTGTGTTTATTGGCAGGACAGTTGTTCTTCATTCCTGCATCACCTTTGTAGTTTAGGTTTTATTTTATGCATTTTCTTACCTTGTCTCCTTGGCAAGTTAGATTAGGTTTTTAGTAAAACCTCTGCATTTTATTTGTGCATCTGAACAGAGGGATAGGAACCGGCCTTCATCCGGAGAGCTTTTCCGATTTTCGCAAGGTCCCACACTTGGGAAAAGCTCCATGTTGTGCAATCGCACTGAGAGTCTCAACCCATCGTGTTGCAGAGTCATTCTGAGGGGTGCTGCGATTCGACATCAACAGTTTTGGCACGCACGGTGGGACCAAGAGGTCATTCCATAAAGATTTGAAGGAGTTTTCATGAAATTCGGACTAAAAAATTGCAAGTTTTAAAATTTTGATTTTTGCACCTTCCAGGCTGAACTCCAAATCAATTTTCAAGGGCTTATCTTGCTCAAAACAAGTCAAAATTTCACCAGTTGGTAGATCTGAGGGTAATCTTCAAAAGGGTATCTTTAGTTTTTTGAGATTTTGATTTTCAAAATTTCATGTTTTTAGTGTTTCGGGTTTTCGAGGTCCGAGAACATCAAAGCAGACCCAACAGTCATTTCGGGTTTTGGGGGATGCATTGCATGGTCCTATTCCCGACAACAGTCATTTCGGGTTTTGAGGGATGTCGAGCATGTTCCAAGTTCCGACACATGGCAATTCGGGTTTTGTGAGTTGCATCGCATGACCTGAGTTCCGCCTGTACTTTTTGGGGATCCGCAGCTGCACAACAAGGCCCGAATTCATTGAAGATTGTCTCCTCTGGGTCCTTCAAATTTTAAATTATATTTTCAATATTGTCAAGTTTGGTGTGTAACTTGGCAAAATCCATCCTTTTAGAGGCTTGTTCTCTAACACATCTGGCGACTCCGAAGGGATAGAATTCAATGCATGAAGAACACAAGTTGCCTGTGCACATGAGAAGAATTCAAACCAGGTCTAATACTCGAGAAGAGGGGCTATTTTACCACTTGCAACTTTCACCAGGCAGAGGAAGGAGAGGAAGAAGACCACAAAGATCACCATCTCCACCTAACAGGACTTTGTCTACACCTCCACCCGGTAGACCTTTTCTCGCATCAACCAGGGTTCTTAGGCCAATCATAATGGCACATCTACCACCGAATCCCTTTGTCAATTTCACGGGAAGTAGTCCACTTGCCCTAAATGCTCATAATCAAATTCCAGTTGCAGCGCTAAAGAATATACCCTATTTCACAGGAGAAAATCATACTACTCCTATTGATCACATCCAGGATATTGCTAATGCATGTGCAATCCACGAAATAAATGAAATGGATGTTGCAGTCAAGTTGTTGGCTTCATCTTTCAAAGGTAAGGCCTTACAATGGTTTAGGAGCCTACAAAGCAGGTCTATTACGAATTGGAACCAACTTTGTTCAGCTCTTTGCAACCAATTCGGGGAGAGGGCAGATAATTTATCTTTATTGGAACAACTGACAACAATCAAAAGGGCTCCTAACGAACAAATGACAGATTTCAACTTCAGATTCCAACGGACATGGGACAGGATTCCAATAGCTGTTAGACCAACCGCCGAAGGAGCATTCCTTTATTTCTTAAAGGCTATAAATTCAGACATAGCCATGATGATCCAATCAATGGGAGGAACAACGCTGCCAGGGGCCTACGACACAGCTATCAGAGCAGAGAACTGTTTGATCCAAGCTGGCAAGCTTGCACCAAGGCCACCAATGCCTCTCTATCCGGATATGGGAAATCCTACAACCAGCCAAGCACCAGAGTGAATCCCATTCCAACTCCTAGAAATCAAAGCAATAATGAGGCATCGACTTCTTCAAATACTTCAAAGGAATTGCAGGAGGTCATGAAACAACTGCAGAACCTTGGAAATGAGCTAGTGACTATCAAAAGACAAAGCAAGCTCAAAGTGCTAGACCATATCAGCCTCAAGCACAGTACCAAGCTAGGCCCTCATACCAACAAAATACACCACCACCTCAAGCTACAAATCAAAACCAAAACCAAGGACAACCTCAAGCTGCCAGGCCATTTCGACCGTATGATCCAAATGCAACGACATCCTCAAGAGCCTTGGTTCCAACACAAAATAACATGGCACAAGAGTACAACTGGTGTTACCCTTGCAATCTACCTCACAATCAGTCAGCATGTTTCAATGGTGCACTAAATCAAGCCCTTGATGGTGCAAACCATTGGTGTTCCTCAAGAACCAAGCCAAGAAGGGAATCAACAGCAAGAAACGCAACAAGAAGGACCTCCAACAGAAACCACATTGGCCAATTGGCAAACGGAAGACTTCTGTGGAGTTAACCAACAACCTTTTCAAGGCGTGGCTGCCAACACACGGTCAAAGAAGAGAAGCATAGAAGAGGGAAAACCATCTAATCCAGTTGTTTCTCACCCACTCTTACACAACAAGGGGTCAGTAGACCAAACATAACTCCAAATGTGCAAAATCAGCCTAAGGTACCTATTGTAGCAACACATGCACCTATTCAAGCTCCAGAAAAGTTTGCACCAAGTAAGGGACAACAAAAGGACAATTCATCCCCCTTCAACATCATCGATCAAATGAAGAAGACACATGTGAACATTTCCATGTGGGAATCACTGGCGATCCCGGGGCAACGAGATTTATGCAAGTTCGCAATGGCTAATTGGTCCGCCACAAATGTATCAAACCAAGGACATGAGAAAGTTCTCACTAATGCAGTGCAACATGATGGGGCCGACAAGAAAAAATTTGAAGCCTCCACCATTCTATGTTTCGTTGATTGTTGGAAACCACTTGGTACACAACTGCATGATAGATTCAGGAGCAAGTAGTTCAAAGTTGATGCCAAGCAAATAGCGGATCAACCGGGCTCAAGTATGAACCAGTGTTAAAAGGAGTAGTACAGCTAGATGGAACATAGTGGGAACAGTTGGGGTCATCAAGGGGTTAAGCCTAACACTACATTCATGTCCTAATGTTACAGTTCTGCAAGATGTGTCTGTGATTGACCTTCCGCCACTCTTTGCGTTGTGTCTATCAAGGACTTCACTGCAAAAATCGGATATTTATCTGCAGATTGGTCACACATGATTTTTAGGACAAGGTATGGAGCCAAAGCAACAATCAGGTCAGAACCAATTGCCAATTTCCATATTGAGCCTCATGTACCAAGTCCTATCAATGCAAATTGCTCAGCTTTTGATCAGGAGGAGTGTTCAAATGATCTAGAAACAGGTACTAAGGTCGAGGGAATTCCTGATTTAACTTTGGATGAATGGGCAAACAAAGTCATGAATTTGACCCATACAAGGAAATTGAAGAATCTGAATTGGGTGTGTATTGTGTACACGAAGAAAATTCACCCATTCCCGACATCATTCAGCCTGAACAAAAGGATGAAAACAAAGTTTGGAAATTATTCTTCGATGGTTCGAGAAGCAGACAAGGTGCTGGAGGTGGTGCAATGTTGATTTCACCACAAGACATCAAATATTATTCAGCTTTTCGTTTCTAGTTTTCTTGTTCAAACAACACAGCTGAATATGAGGCCTTGATTCATGGACTTCATTGGGCCAGGAAAAAGGGCATAAAGAACTTGCAGGTGTTTGGAGATAGTGAGCTAATCGTCAACCAAGTCAGGGGACAACATGCTACAAAGAATGACCTGCTAAAGAGCTACAAGAATAGGGTATGGGACCTCATTGAGGATTTCGAAGCTTTCAACATTGTGTCCATACCCAGGAAGAAAAATGAAGTCGCAGATAGGCTCGGCAGTTGGAGCAACGTTTGATGTGGTTGAAAACATCAAAAGAGAAAAACACAGCCACATATCCATGTGATTGTGAGGCCAGCAGCCCAGATAATAACACAAGTCGGCAGTGTGTTTGAGAACGATCAACGATCGTCAATTTTTACAAGAAGAGGCTGAATTCTCAGCCTAGAAATCAGATGATTAGAGAGAGCAAAAAGATGGGGATCAAGTAGTGCACTATGACAAACAAGCTTCCTAAGGGTTTAGTAACATTGGAGTCTATCTTCAACCCTAACGACCAGTTTCGTAAGGAAAAGGCTAACATACAGGTCAAGAGAGAAGATTCAGAGCCAATTCTGGTTGGGGAAGGCAAAACACTTCAAATTGGTAAAGTGGCCACTGAGCAAGAGAAATCAGATTTCATACAACTTTGCCAAGAATTTCTAGATGTCTTCGCTTGGAGCTATGAAGACTTAAGAGGATTCGATCCAAATTTGGCACAACATACCATAGAATTGGATCCAGATGCTAAGCCCATCGTGTAAGCAGACCAGACCGCCAACCCTCACATTGAGCCTCTAATGAAGAAAGAGCTAAACAAGCTAATAGAGGCAAGCATTATATTCCCGATCAAGCACTCAAGCTGGGTTGCAAACTTGGTTCCTGTCAGGAAGAAGAGCGGAGAAATCAGGTTATGTGTGGACTTTCGAGACCTCAATAGAGCATCTCTCAAAGACCATTACCCACTTCCTTCAATGGAACAAATATTGCAAGTAGTATCCGGTTCAGAGAGATTCTCTCTCCTAGATGGCTACTCAGGGTATAATCAGGTGATGGTGAAAGAAGATGACCAATTCAAGATGGCTTTCACCACCAAATGGGGGACCTATGCCTACAAGAAGATGCCATTTGGGCTATCAAATGCTGGAGCCACTTTCCAAAGGGCAATGGATATGGCATTTAAGGGGTTGATCAACAAAATAGTTCTGATATATCTTGACGACATCACTGTATTCTCAAAAAATGCAGTGGATCACCTCTTTCATTTGAGGCAAGTATTTCAGAGATGTAGAAGATTTGGGGTATCATTGAATCCCAAAAAATGCATATTTTTGGCTCACGAGGGAAAACTTCTAGGCCATATTGTTTCAAAGGAAGGGTTGATGATGACCCGTAAAGAGTCAAGCAATTCAAGCATTGCCATTGCCAAGTCACAAGAAGGCTCTTCAAAGCTTCTTGGGAAGGATCAATTTTGTCCGCAGGTTTGTTCCAAACTTTGCAGCTCTCGTAAAGCCAATAACGATGATGTTAAAGAAGAGCATGGCATTTAAGTGGACATCTCAGGGCAAGGCAAGTTTTGAGGGAATAAAAGAGGCTATATCTCAAGCCCAACTCGTCAATCCAGAATTCTCCAAGGACTTCGTGCTATATGCCTTCGGTGGTGGAGACACAATTTCTGCAATCCTGGCACAACAAAACAAAGAAGGATTAGAACAACCAGTTGCTTTCTTCAGTCAAGGCTTGGAGGAATACGAAACTAGATACTCTTTCATGAAAAGCATGTCCTGCAATGATTAGAGTTTAAAGAAATTCAAGCACCTAGTCTCAAACAACAAGATCCAATTATTAGTCTCTCATGCGGGAGTCAAGGACTTCCTTCTAAACAAGGATCTGAATGAGAAACGTGCAGGATGGATCACTCGTGTCATGGAATATGACATCGAGATCAAGGTCACTAAACTAGTACGTGGAAAGGGACTATGTGAACAACTAGCCTTGAGTCAACAAGTTGAAGCAGGTGATGAAAAAGAGACTGCCTTGGTACTACAGGATGGTCAAGAACATGAAAATGATGATGTGCCTACTCCTTGTTGGACTCATAATATGATACACTTCCTACAGACAGGACTATGCCCTCCAGAAATGAGCAAAGCAAAGAGGAGATACTTTAGATTACAAGCCATTCCATATGTGCTTGTTGATGGTGTTTTGTTTAAGAAAGACATCAATGGGGTTCTATTGAGGTGCATTGGGACTGGTCAAATTGAGAGGGTGTTACGAGATTTTCACGATGGAGATTCTGGAGGACATTTTGCCCCACGAGTAACAGCTCTCAAGATAATGAAGGCAGGGTATTATTGGCCCACGGTGTTCAATGACTGCTATACATGGATAAGAAAGTGTAAGAAATGTGCACTCTTCACAGGAAAAGAAAGACTAGAAGCGCTTCCATTGCACCCAATCTTGGTTGACCAACCATTTCTGCAATGGGGATTGGACTTCATCGGGGTCATCAACCCAAACTCAAGCCAAGGCCACAAGTGGATTCTCACGGCAACGGACTATTTCACCAAGTGGACTGAAGCAGTAGCGCTCAAAGAGGCAAACGAGTCTAATATACTAGAATTTTATGAAGGAATAGTGACCACTGTGTTCTGGTGTGCCGCCACTATCATATCAGACAATGCATTGGCATTCGTAGGTTCCAAGATTACAGAATGGGCTGTCAAGAATGGAATCTACTTGAGCACCTCTTCCAATTATTACCCACAGGGTAATGGACAGGCAGAGTCCACGAACAAAAATTTGCTAAGAATCATCAGGAGGACTCTGGATGAAAATCAAAGAACATGGCATACCAAGCTAAAATCAGCATTATGGGCTGATAGAATAACACCAAAGAGGTCTACAGGTAATTCCCCTTACAAGTTGGTCTATGGAAAAGAGGCAGTATTGCCTATATCATTAGAACTGCCTGCATTGGAGTTCATGAAGCAGTTGGAGTTGGCTGAGTTCGAACCAATGGAGGCTAGGTATGCAGAGTTGATGGAATTGGAAGAAATTAGAGAACATGTAGTTCAAACAATTGAGAAAGATCAGGCCTTAGTGAAAAGATGGTTTGATAAGAAAGCAAGAGCAAGGACCTTCCAGGAAGGGGACCTAGTTCTGAAATGGGATGCAGATCGGGCAAAACCAGGAAGGCATTCCAAGTTTGATGCCATTTGGAGTGGCCCCTACATGGTCATGGAATGTAAGAATAGCAATGCCTTCCAATTGTCTACATTGGATGGAGAAGAACTCCCGATTCCGGTCAACGGAATCTATCTTAAACATTGCTACTGAAAAGAAAAAGATTTACCCTTGTAAATATTAGCCTAGATTTCAATTCCTCTAAGTGCGTATGCACATTGTCTTGTTGTAGTTAGGTTTCAGTTTCCCTAAGTGCTTTGGCACAGGTTTTGTTGCTCCTGGGTTGGTTTTCTACAGTTCAGCGTGCTCTCAGAGAAGGAGTTGCAGATCAGGCTCTGGATCGATATCAGGTTGGTTTCAGGTTATTGCTTATGACTCCATGCCCAATGGATCGCTAAAAGGCCACTGATCTTCTACCTAGCAGGCAGGTAATCCCATTGAGTCACCAAATTGTTGTATATATTTACCCCCGTGTAAATATAGACACACAAAAAAAGACATGTCGAGGGGTTGGAAACCTGACATCAAAGAAGACATGTCAGAGGGGTTAGAAAACCCGACATCAAAGAAAATGTCTGAGGGGTTTCAAAGAAAATCGGTTTCGGGAAGGGTTGAGAAACATGAGACATGAAGCATGCAGATCGCAAGGGATGTCCCGATGCTTGAGAGTTCCACAAACCCGAAACACTTCCTAGGCAAATCGGGTCTTGGAGTCGGGAAAACATGTCGGGAAAGCATGGGGCGGAAACATGTCGAGCCACCTTCCAAACCCGATGTGCATGCAGGTCCATTTTCCGACCCCAAACAAAGGAAATCTTGGAAATACCAGTGGAAGTGGGTTTCGGGAAAACACAAACATCAAACACATGTCGAGGCATCCTCCAAACCCGATGCAAATGCAGAGGAGAACCCCGAACCCGACAGGCAGAAGACCCTGACGTGGGAAATATTCAGATCGCCATAACTTTTTACAGGGAGCTCGGATTCACACAAGGTTGGACTTTTCGGAAAGCTCTCAGCATCCTCTACCCAACTACGACTGGATATCTTTAATTGGGTGAGAAAAAGTTCTTAAAAATGTAAAATACACTTCGCCACTATTGGGTTGTTGAGATTCTCACCTACCGCCATAATATGATGGGTTAGGTGCAGTCTTGGAGGTGGTTGGGGCAGAATTCGAATCATTCTCTTCTCCCTCATTTTTTCCTCATATAAATTGTAAGGAGGGGCTTTTTCTAATGGTTGGACATTCTTGTTCTTGCCCCTCCCTTCTTCTCTTTGGCAGGTGGATTTGTGGAGTTTCAAAACCTCCCATTTAAAACTGTAATGTAACCTTGCCTCTTGGCACTTTGCAGTGTGTTGTATCTTTGGAGCAAATTAATGCATGACTGTGGATGATTCTCAACCCTCTCTGTGTTCATTTGCATCCTCTTGATCTTTCACTGTGAATCTGGTTATCTGTGCATGATCTTGCATTGCATTTTAATGGCTTGTGTTTATTGGCAGGACAGTTGTTCTTCATTCCTCGGTGCATCACCTTTGTAGTTTAGGTTTTATTTTATGCATTTTCTTACCTTGTCTCCTTGGCAAGTTAGATTAGGTTTTTAGTAAAACCTCTGCATTTTATTTGTGCATCCGAACCAACTTTAATAGATATTTAAAAGATAATTCTCTAGACGATACGGTTTAAGATTTGCATACTTTTATAAATCTCATACAATACTCTGTAGTATAATCCAACAAGTGCGCTTTAATGGAAAACCCGCTCATAATGAGACAATTTTTATAATGCTTGAGCATAATAGTCTATATTTAAATAGCTTTAGCAAATCCTAATAAATATGTGTCTTTAATCTAGAAGAGGAACAAAAAGTCCTCAAGTGGAGTCACCAAAAACATTGACCAGTCAATAGAAAAAGCATGGAAAGCAATAACCAAGAGAATTCAAAGAATGTTCCCTGGTAACTACACTAAAGCGTGTTGTTCCTCAAATCTGCACCCCATGTTGGACTAAAAATAATCTCTCCTGAAAGGTAAGGGGAGAGGGATTGGAATGGTGGTAAACCAAATTGGTGTGTCATTTTGTAGTCGGGGATGGGTCTAACACTTTCCTTGGGATGATTGAGGGGTACTTACAAAGGAGATGGCCATTTCTTGCTACTTTTGGTCCTGCCTTGAACAAGGGTGAGAGGACCCGTGGTGTAACCTAAAATGCAGGGGGAGATGGAGTCTTTGTTCCCTCAATTTATTCTTAAATGGTGATTCAATATGGGATAAACATGGCCAATGGACACAACACTCGACTCTTACAAGTTGTCACACAGGATGTTGTGTATGTTTACTTTGTCAAACACAAGTTACTAAAGACAATTAAGTACAATTTCTCTAGCATACTTTGGGTAATGAAATCAAGGCTAATCAGACACCTTCAAAGTGATATTTAGAGTAACCTGGTAGTGAAATAGAACCAAAGAAAGTTTTAATAATGGTGGGATGGGGTCAATTATGGCACTTGTATCTTCTCAGAGGGTACTATAGGTAGAGACATTCATTTTGGTAAGGAATTTGTCACTTAAAGCATCTTGCAATCCTATAAAGCACATAAAATTGGATCAAGAAGTAATTATTTCTACAAATAAATGTTTGCACTCATTGATACTCAATAGATGCAAAGTTTCAAATCATTCTAAAACATATGTGACACAAGAACTTGTGTAAGCATTTTAGTGAAGTATTTACTACTTCATCTCTCATACACCCAAGATACACTCAAGGACTAACAAAAGATATCACTACAATATGATTATGACAAGGGTTTATAATCCAATTTAATACTACAGAAGGAAATCTCACAACACAATATCAAACTTAATGACCAAAACACAAGCATAAAGGACAGATCTAGTGTATGACGAAGAGAACCAGTAAATGCAAGACTGTAGCAGAAAGTATGACTCATCAATCAACAATTTGTCATCCAAAACGCAGTAATTTCAACTTAAAAGTGGACATATATTATTGAGTTCTTGAACTTCTTAGCAAGGGAACATCAACTGAATGTTCTCAAAGCTCACCAATGGTTGTACACTCACAACCACCTTGACAACAAAAGTGGGAAACTAAACTCTATACACATTTCACAAAGGAAACATGTGGTAATCACAAATTTTATCTCAATGCCTCTTTATAAATTTAAATACTAAATCCCTTCTTATCAAAATACCAAAATTCAACTCATTTACTATGAATACAAACCCCATATTTATACAATTTGATGTCTCCTTACAACCTAGTTTCCCCCAAACATTTCAACAAACCATCCTAGTAAGACGTGGCAAACGAGCTCCACTTTTGGGAAATATTTTGCAATTGTGAAGATACCTTTTATTCCTTAATTTGATTTTTGCTACTAGATGTTGACATGGATGTATGTGGGATTTTTTATTTTATTTTTTAATCCTTTTTGTCCTATCCATGTTGTCACCATCACTCAAACGCCTAGTCACAAACCGTCTATTTCCTCATGTCGTTATCTTAATTGATATGACATCTTCTCTTTTGGGGAATATTCCTTGGGAAATGGATAATCATTGATACCCCATCATATTTTAAGCCTCTTCTGTGTGAATTATCATTTCAAACCGAAAATCACCTTTTGAAAGATATCAATCTGCTCCAGACCCGTGTGAGTTTTCAAGATTGATTCTTACATTTAATTCTGAGATGGTATCGCACAATTACTCTCAAACCTCATTCTCTTATAAATTCACATTGTTTTTGCATAAACTTGCATATTTCTTCAAGCCTTATGAGTGAAAGAAGAATTAGTGTGTGTCCTTCTCTATAAATGGAGGATGTGGTGTTAGGAACCAGTTTGACGGATCTTTTTTCAGAGAATTTGCATTCAATTTTGACCTTTTTAGTCCTGACGAGGCCTTTGTAAGAATATTGTTTGAGATTTAAGATCGAGTGGAGAGTGATGGGTTGTTAACATCTCACATTTTTCAGGTAGCACTAATTTAGAGGCTCATCATGATGACCCCTTTATTTTCTTTCTTTCAGGTTTTGTATTATCATTTATTCCTTGTGGAGGACCAAAATTCTCCTGAATTCTTGAAGAAGTTTTGATCCGATGGCGTTCTGCTATCAAAAAAATATCTCGATATATATCCTTTATCCTTCAACGAAGAATGGCGAAGAAATAAATTCCCACGCCGCCTATGAAATGTCTCATTAATGATCCCATGAAAGATATATCATCAATTTCATGCAAAATCACCAAAACGGAGAAAATACTTTCTCATCTTGAGAAAACACCCACAAAATCTTCCTCCTGGGAAAGCTTCTTAAGTGTTTCCACTTCCCCTTAGGAGACACAAACGGGTACACCTAATCCATCTTGTACAAGTCAGCTTATTTATGTGGATGAACCTAAATCCACCCTCGTGGCACCATATGATATTCCTCGGTCTTCTTCATATTCAAAAGCTATTATTCAACTGGGTACTTGGGGGCTACCTCAAAGGCAAGTCTAACCTCCTTGAATGGGTTTTCTCCTACAAGAGGAAATTGGAATTAATCAAAATCTTGGAAGATCCCAAAACAAATATCTCAAATCTCTTGGAACTAGTCATGTCGCGTGACCTTGCAGGGACATCCCAGTATGTTCACGGGGCTCAAGACCTCAAAGAATTGGAATTTAGGAAGAAGAAGATGTTGAATCGGATTCCTCCTTTTGCATAGGGACATGTAACCCTTAATTGATATTGTACTTATGTTGGTAGAACCTCCTTTTGTATATGCATACTATAAGCTATATGAATTTCAAGGGTTGGGGCCACTATAGAATCCTCATTTTTTTCTTAGTATATATATATGCTTCTTTTTTACTTCATCTATGAACTCAACACTTAATTCTTGTAACTAAAATTATCTTTGAATAGTACAACAATTGTCTTTGAATTCATGTTGTATGATTTGGACACCCCAACAAGGATGATGATAGAATATTTTCCTCTTCTAAGTCTTGTCGACACTAAAATTTCCCTCCGTAATTTCTATTTCATTAATGTATATATTAGGAATAGGATGTTGTTAAGTATAATTAGTAGTAGCGTCGATAGAAGATAATGGCGCCTGAGACGGTGCCGCCAATAATGTGGAGTACGGTAGAATGTCAAAGTACAATAGGAATGTTGTAAAAAGTAAATATTTGTCGTAAGTGGTCCGAGTAATGTTAAAATGTCAAAGTTTGGGTAATTAGAGAAGTAGGGTCTACATGATTAGGAATTAGAAATATTATATTGGTAATAAGGACAAGGAGTGAGGTCATAAATATTTTGTGTATTTTATTTGTAAAAAGTCTAAAAATATGGAACCCATGTAAAATGATAAGGTTTATCTTATCTTAAAAGATAAGCTTACATGTACGAGATAAGAGTTAAGGTATGGAATATGATTCATCGATGGATTTCTTATCCTCTCTTAGAGATAAGATGGATAAGCCTGGAAGTTCTATAAATAGAGAGGCCACCCCCCTCATTTAGCATAGAAAGAAGTAGTGAGAAATATTGTAGGAAGTGTGCGAAGGAAGCCATCAGTTTAAAGGTGTGTTGAAGAAGCCATTAAGAGGTGTAATTGTAAAGTTTCTCCCATAGTCTTGGTGTAAGGCAAGTGAAGTCAATAACACTTGAAGTACCTCATGGGTGAGATTGTAACAATTTCATGTTAATATTATCATTTACTTTGATATTTCAGATTTTTCATCATTCCGTCTTATCATAGTCGATGGTATTCTTGTGTTATGTTGTTGTTTTGTTTCCAGATTACATCCACCAAACTAAAGGTTGTGCATTAGTAAATAATCATAGCACAAGGAGTTCCGGGAAGAATTATCATAGTGCCGGATTGGTGATGACATTTTGGTTTCGTTGCCAGGACCATTCCTCGTTGGTGGATTTTATGGAGAGATATTCCCACTTAGTCAAAAATCAATTGGAGGGTAACCTTGTTTTTCTTGTGCATAGTAGTTACCATGGTAAAGTCATTTTTACCATGAATAATAGTTACCATGGTAAAGTCATTTTTCTTTGGGAATAGTATTTACCGTAGTAACTTCACTTTTACCGTGAATAGTATTTACCGTAGTAACTTCACTTTTACCGTGAATAGTGTTTACCACAAAGAAAGTCGAGTTTTACCGCAATAAGTCAAGTTTTACCATAGTTTACCGTGGTCATTTTACATTTCTTGTAGAAAGGTGTAAAGTCACTTTCTATTACGGTGATTCCAATTATTTGTGCACATAATTCTTGTTGATTGACTTTGGTGGGTTGGTATTTCACGGTGGTTACTTTTGAAAATGGGAAAGATTCCTTTTTTCAGCTCAATCTAATGAAGATGCTTCTTCTTTCATTCAAGAGTTTAAACGATCTTGTATTTGTAATGGCCTCATAAGAAGGGAACAATGGACTGAATTTTTTCCTACCTTTTTGGATGGTTCAGCACTTAGGTGGTTTGAAACACTAGGTGATAATGTGAAAAATTCATGGGATTTATTAATTGAAAGTTTTCTTGAAGAATTTGGTGAACAACAGAAATATGCAGATCTCATGATCGAGATCACAAAGCTATCCCAAGGAGAGAAGGAGAAGATAAGGGATTATCATGCTTGTGTTCTAGAGCTAAGGAGGAAGCTCGATGCCCAGATCCGGAAGGAAGGATTAGCGGATGGGTTGATGAATGGCATGGATAATCTCCTCTGTAAGCACTTCATTCTTGGGATGAAGCCAGAGATCAGACAATGAGTGAAGTATGACCGCCCAGCTACCATTGAACAAGCAAAGGAGATTGCAAGAAGGTAAGAAGAAAGCATGGAAGAGGAGCCCAAAGAAATTGTTGCTAAAGTAGAGCCTACACCAGCACCTTTGGTCCAGAATCCACAACCACTCCTGTGAGCACAAATATTTCTACTAGTACATCTACTGAGTATGAAGATCTGCTCAAAAGATGGGTCAGTTAACTATTAATCTTCTTCAAGGAAAGGAATTTAGTTCTCAGGGAGGAGATAGAGGTCCAAAAAGAAATATTTCTGAAGTTGTATGTTATGGTTGTTATAAAAAGGGTCATTATAAGTATAATTGTCCAGATAGAGCTTCTACATCTGGTAAAGGAGATAATGATAAAGGAAAAGCACCTGTGAATTCTTTTGATGTAGTAGATAAGAGTAGAAATAATGAAGTAGATGTGTTTGTAACAAAAAGAAAGAAAGAAAAAGATAATCAAGATGGAAATGATCCTAAGAAGATGAAAGAAGAAACTAGTAAGAAACATAGGAGAAGAAAGTTGGGTGTGCAGGATTTTCTGATTTCACAGGGGCAAGGACCATACTCCATCTTGGAAGATCTGTCCAAAAGGCCTGCAAATATTACATATGGTCAACTCTTGGCTATGTCTTCTGAGAAGAGGCGGGAGTTGCGAGGTGGACGCGATGCTCGAAGAAGGAAGGAGGTTGAGGTCCCTGTTTTGGAGGCAGAGGCGGATCCCTATGCTCCACAAGCTGAGGTATTATGTAATGGTATTTCAATTCATGATGTCTTAGTTGATGGAGGTGTTGTAGTTAATGTAATGACCAAGTCTGTAATGAATATGTTGGGTTTAAAAATTGATCGCCCTTCAACACTTATGTTAAGGTCATTAAATAAAGGAAAAACTAAACCAGAAGGTGCAGTTTCAAATGTGGCAATATCTGTTATGGGTGTTGTATGTGTTGTAGACTTTCAGTGATGAAAATGGTACTGTTGCGTACCCAATGCTGCTAGGAAGACCATGGCTAAGGAGAGTTCATGCAAGAAACTACTGGAATGAAGGTTTCATGACACTTGGACGTGGTAGAGAGAGGGTGAAGATAAACGTGATCCCTCGACATCATAAGGCAGAACCTGTGGATTCAAGTGATGAAACTAATGATTGGACATCCTCTGATTACTCTAGTACCAGTGAAGTGGACACTGAAGATGAAGAAAGTGAGGTTGATGTTTCAGTCATGGATATCCTTCCAGTCACACCAACTCATGACCCCATAAAATTATTTGAAGAAGAAGTTGATGATCGTCTCCAACAAATAAAGATTGGTGATGTTGTGATAGAGAGTGAGAAGGAATCCTACCTCCAGCTCTTTCAAAGGTACATACACCTATTCACTTTTGATTACAAGGAACTCCGTCAAGTAAGTTGGGTAGAACATTCTATTGAGCTGGTAGATGGTGCTAAGCCTATAAAGCAAATGCCATATATAATTAATCCTAATTTTCTAAAGACCGTAAAAGAAGAAATAGATAAGTTGCTTGATGCGGGATTCATATTTTTTGTGGAGAATTCGAATGGGTTCTTCCATTGTGATCTCAATAAAAGGAATGGGAAGCTACGCATTTGTGTTGATTACATGAAGCTCAATAAGGCAACAAAGAAGGATCATTACCCTCTTCCATTTTCAGATCAGATCTTGGGCGAAGTAGTGGCAGAGTGTTATAATTTTTTGATGGATATAGCGGCTACAACCAAGTTCGTATAGCGAGAGAAAGATCGTTGAAGACCACGTTCACCACTCCTTGGGAACATTTGCTTATAGAGTTATGCCTTTTGGGTTGTGTAATGCTCAAAGCAACATTCCAAAGCATTTGATAAATAGGGTGTTTGAACCCTACATTGGGACCTTCATCGAGTATTTCTAGGTGATTTTTACATCGATGGGAGTAATTTGGACCACCTGCACAAGATGTAGACGAAATTTAAAAGGTTAGATGAAGCACAAGCCTCACTAAACCCTACAAAGTGTGTCTTTGGATGTTCTAAAGGTGTTTTGTTAGGGCATGTTGTATCCAGAGATGGTATTGGTGCGATCCGATAAAGTTTCAAAAATCAAAGATTTACCATTTCTTATGAATAGAAATAAGTTGAGATCATTTTTAGGCCATGTGGGTTACTATAGAAGGTTCATCAAGAATTTCTCAAAGATTGCACATCCACTAACCCAGTTCTTGAAGAAGGATGTTACTTATGAACCAGGAAATAAGGCGCATGAACCTTTTAGACAACTGAAGGAAGCCCTGGTGTCTTCACCTGTTTTGAAGAATCCAGATTGGATCAAGCCATTCATTGTGCACATTGATGCCTCAGATGCAGCACTAGGAAGTACTTTGAGCCAAAAGGATGAAAATGGGAATGAACATCCAATTTACTTTGGGAGCAAACAAATGAGCAGTGCTGAGGTAAATTATACTGTAACTGAAAAAGAGGCTCTGGCTATCATTTTTGCTGTAAAGAAGTTTAGAAATTACTTGCTAGGGTAAAAATTTCTAGTTGTAACAGATCATCAGGCTCTAAAATATATTGTAAATAAGCCTAACCCATCAGGGAGGATAGCAAGATGGATAATTTTGCTACAAGAATTTGAATTTGATATTATAGATAGGCCAGGAAAGAAGCATGTCAATGTAGATGCACTCTCTCGAGCCTATGATGGTTTAGGATCATCTTGTGATGATGATGATTTCCCCGATGCAGCATTGTTATCCCTTGACACAATCCCTAGTGAATACATAGATATTTAGAATTATCTGAATGAATTCAAGTTTCCTGATGGTGCCAATGCAAAGACTAAGAGAAAGATTACTCAAGCCAGTCGTCCATATTCTATTCTGCATGGAGTATTATTTCGAATAGGACCTGATAGACAGTATAAGAGGGCAGTTGGACGTGATCAAGGGAAGGAGCTGCTAGAAGAATTTGACAATGGTACATGTGGAGGGCACTTCTCTAGACAACTTGTTAAAGCAAGAAGGATCTTGGATGCAGGTTATCACTGGCCCACTCTTTTTAAAGATTGTTATAATTATTATAAGACATGTAATATTTGTCAAACACATGGTAACCGTAAGACTTTATCAGCTCCATTATGTCCTATTCTTCCACTTGGTCCCTTTGAAAATGGTGAATAGACATTGTAGGTCCACTTCCAACTACCTCACGCCAAAATAAGTATATTGTAGTTGCCACAGATTATTTAACCAAGTGGGTTGAAGCTAGGCCATTGAAAACAGCTTCCATGGATGAAGTGGCAAGGTTCATATATGAACGCATTGTCACCAGATTTGGTTGTCCCTTAGAAATTGTAACAGATCAAAGAAGCCACTTCATTAATGAGGTGGTAGAAGCCCTAGTCAATAAGTTTACTATTAAGCACAGGAAGGCAACAACATACAAGCCAAGCACAAATGGATAGGTGGAACGAACAAATTTTGTATTGTGTCAAATTCTAGCAAAAGATGCAGCCTTGCAGTACATAAGTGGGATAAAAGGATTCATGCAAAGCATTGTGGGCATATAGGGAAACATCAAAATCGAAACAAGATACTCCCATTTCGGTTGGCTTATGGCATTGATCCAGCTTCTTCCTATTGATTTTGATATTCCCATGAGTCGAGATCTTGAAAAATGAAAGAATGGATGAAAATGATTCAAGATAAAAGAAAGGTTGGTACATCTTCATTTGCTAGAGGAAATTATGGAAATACCTAAGGATACAAGCTATAAGAAGAAAATGAAGCGAAGGAATACTTTGATCAAAATATCTGGTGGTCTCCATTTCATGTGAATGACTTGGTTCTAGTATATGATTCCGATATAAAAAAATAAGACAGAGAAAATTTCTTCCAAAATGGATGGGCCCTACTACAAAATAGCAGTTGTGCATGAAAATGGTAGGAACCGATTTGGAGGAATTGGATGGCACTCCCATTATGAAATGGGTCAACCATGACAAGTTGAAGATTTTCCAAGCATTATAATAGTCTACTCAGAGGACGGAGTAGAAGCTAAGAAGGGGAAGATGTCGACACTAAAATTTTCCTCCGTAATTTCTATTTCATTAATGTATGTATTAGGAATAGGATGTTGTTAAGTATAATTAGTAGTAGCGCTCGATAGAAGATAATGGGCGCAAGATGCAGTACCAATAATGTGAAGTACAAGAATAAATCAAAGTATAATAGGAATGTTGTAAAAAGTAAATATTTGTCGTAAGTGGTCCAGTAATGTTAAAATGTCAAAGTTTGGGTAATTAGAGAAGTAGGGTCTACATGATTAGGAATTAGAAATATTATATTGGTAATAAGGACAAGGAGTGAGGTCATAAATATTTTGTGTATTTTATTTGTAAAAAGTCTAAAAATGTGGAACCCATGTAAAATGATAAGGTTTATCTTATCTTAAAAGATAAGCTTACATGTACAGATAAGAGTTAAGATATGGAATATGATTCGTCAGAGTGGATTTCTTATCCTATCTTAGAGATAAGATGGATAAGCCTGGAAGTTCTATAAATAGAGAGGCCACCCCCCTCATTTAGCATAGAAGGAAGTAGTGAGAAATATTGTAGGAAGTGTGCGAAGGAAGCCATCAGTTTAAAGGTGTGTTGAAGAAGCCATTAAGAGGTGTAATTGTAAAGTTTCTCCCATAGTCTTGGTGTAAGGAAAGTGAAGTCAATAACACTTGAAGTACCTCATGGGTGAGATTGTAACAATTTCATGTTAATATTATCATTTACTTTGATATTTCAGATTTGTCATCATTCCGTCTTATCATAGTCGATGGTATTCTTGTGTTATGTTGTTGTTTTATTTCTAGATTACATCCACCAAACTAAAGGTTGTGCATTAGTAAATAATCATAGCACGAGGAGTTCCCGGTGAAGAATTATCATAGTGCGGGATTGGTGATGAAAGTCTCACGTGGCTATTAGGATACGTGAGGTGTGGTCCTTGTGATAAACCGTGTCGTGGATTTTACTTGCACTTTATTTCTATCCATGGTCTTTTAGTTATCTTTTTTGAGGTTCCACAACCCTTTGGTGTACTTTTTTGAGTGTGTCATGGCTTTTTTAGAATCCACGAAGTAATGAATTTCTTCGACAAACACGTGGAACATATAAACCAAAGGTACCGCGGCTTTTTTGTCTTGCAATCACATTCCCTTATCTCTTACAACCAATCATCGTGACATCTTTTCTTACTTCATATATCTAGATCAAGTAAATTTGGATAGTTACCATTTATTTTAGAATTCCACCTTGATCATGATATTCATGCATCCACCCTTTTGGAGCAATCCACGGAATACTAAGTTCTTCATTCATGGATTTCTAAGTTAATGTATTGTGGCTTTCCCAGGACTTGGATAGTCATGTCCATTATTTAAGTTGGTGATTTTTGTGGTAAGGTTTGATTATGAGGAGTCAAAAAGCTCTAGTGACATGCCCATATATGCAATTTTGAGTCCTTAGATGGTATAGGGTATTCTTTTGGAACACTCAATGGGCATGGCTCAAAATGAACACCAACAGAACCTCAATATTTTGAAATAGTCAAATTAAATGAAAGTTGGATTGCAACCATGGAAGTCAAGTGTAATTCTCTAATCAAGAATTAAACTTGGGAATTAGTCCCTTTTCCTCCTAAAAGAAGCATTGTAGGTTCTAGATGGTTGTATAAAATTAAATATAACTTTCTTTGGTAAGATTGAAAAATTTAAGGCTAGATTAATTGCTAGAGGGTTTACTCAAAAACCTAGTTTGGATTATGTTGAAATATTTTCCCTATTGCAAAAATGAGCATTGTTAGAATTCTTCTAGCTCTTGTTGCTCAACATGGTTGGGAGATTCACCAAATGGATGTTAAAAATATTTTTTTTTAATGGTCATTAACCTAAAGGATTTTAATATCTTGGCAAAGAATTATATGTTTGTAAACTTAAGAAATATTTGTATGGTCTTAAACAAGATCATAGAGTTTGTTATGCTAAGATGAATAGTTTCTTTCAAGATCTTGATTTCAATAATTGTTTTGTTGATAATTATTTATTTGTTAAAACTGAAAACAAACATGTTATTATCATTTTTTTATATGTTCATGATCTCATGATTACTAGTAGTGATAAGAATTTAATTCTTATAATAAAAGAGAAATTAAGACAACAATTTGAAATGACTGATTTAGGACTGTTAAATCATTTTCTAGGCATGGTTATTTATCAAAGTACTAAATCTATTATTGCATCTCAATCACAATGTGATACTAATCTTCTTAAAAAAATTAATATGATTGATTGTAAACATGTCTCAATTCCTATGGAAGTTGGTGTTAAAATAGATCTAAAACATTCTAGTGATAAATTTAATTTTACTTCATATAGACAACTTGTTGGTAGTTTTATTTTTTAACTATCACTAGGCGTGATAAATCATGTGCGATTGGATTTATTTTTAGATTCATGCAGGATCCTTATGAGGACCATTGTAAAATGGCAAAAAGGATTTTAAGGTATATCAAAGGTACAATCAATTATGGTTTGTGTTATTCTTCTTGTGATAATGTAATTTTTTTGGTTATTGTGATTCTGACCATGCTAGTGATATTGTGGATAGAAAATCTACTTCTAGATATGTTTTCAAGTTGGGTGCAGGTGCAATAACTTGGAGCAGCAAGAAGCAACCAACAATATTTATCTCTTCTACTGAAGTAGAGTATAGAAGTGTTATGGAAGTAGCAAAGGAAGCTATGTGGCTTAAAATATTGTTGGAAGAACTTCACATGGGCGTCAAAGGAAGAACACTTCTTCTATGTGACAGCCAAATTTGCATTTCTCTTGTAAAAATCTAGTCTAGCATCGGAGAATTAAGCATATTGAGATCCATATGCACTTCATATAATATAAAGTTGTCAATGGTGACATAGATCTCAAGTTTTTGCCATTGAAGAGCAGAGTTGCGTACATATTTACCAAGCCCTTTTCTATTCCAAAGTTCTACAAATTTCATGTTATGTTTAGCATTTTAGATGTTAGCTCTTATGATCGCTTGAATGACATTGATCTTCACCTATGAATATATGAGCTTTGGCCTTTCAAAGCTCTCCTTGAGGGGGAAAATAAGAAATGAGCATAAGCTTGTTGCATGTTTTTTCTTGTTCAATGTCATTTCTTAACAGCTTGATTATGTCAAATCGGATACTCCTTAGACTATTTCAATGTTGTTTGCGTAAGTTGTCATGTTATGTGAAGTTTACTTGTAATCCCCAGCGAAGCATTAGATATGAGAGTTTTTTGTTTTATAAAAACTCCATGATCTTATGTAAGACTTCATCCTTAATCACTTTATCTTGAGAATTTGTTTTGTTCTAGTATATTGTGGTTTTTAGAAAACCCACATGATACTTTCTTTGTGTCATGGCTTCTCGAAGTCCATGAAGCGCACTAAAGTAGTGTATTGTGGATTTTCTAAAACCCATGGTACAATTTATGTTTTTCAATACTTGCTCAAACACATGACATATTGTGGTAGTGTACCACAAAGTTGTAAAACCTGCATAACACTACAATAGTATACCGTAGAGTTGAAAAATCCATGGGACACTGCAGTAGTGCACTGCAGAGTTGAAAATTTCACAAAACACTGTTGTAGTGCACAACAAAACTAAAAAACCCACATAACACTTACATTTGGTTCATTGCTTGTTTAATTCCATGGAATATTACAGCAGTGAACCATGGCACTCATGTAGTATATTACAAATTTACAAATCTGCAAAATAAGTTTTTGTATTGCATTCTAGCCTAAATCACTTGATGATTTATGGATTGTAATTTATTTTGTACTAAAAGGTGACTTGGCATGTGTTATTTGGAAAAAAAAATTGAAATGGAAAGGAAACTTTGCATGTTTCCCTATTTAACATTAAGGGGGTGTTGTATTTATAATATTAAGCAAGAAATTGCTTATTTAGAAACCCGCCAAAGACTATATGTTTTTGGTTTATAGCTTATATTTAAAATATAAGCATGGTGGATCCACTATTGTTGTCTAAGGTGTTTAAAATATAAGAGTGACCCAAAACAGGTCACCCACCTTGTATAAAACAAGGTGATCTTATTAGAGATCGATATATGGAGACACACATGAAATATCAAGTATGTCATATGAATGTGAGATATGTGTGTGAGATGATCATAGATACATGATTTGAATGGTGTAAAACACATGAGTGAATGTATGATGTGGTTTGCAACCCCTTCTTGAAGGTGTAACCGCGAGTGGATCTACAAAATAGTGGGAGTGCTAAATGAAATTGAATTCTCAATAAACCTTCCATGGTTTTCCTACTTATACCTTGTGTCACTGTATTCATTTAATTTATGTTTCATGTTGCCTACATTCTATAATTTGCAATATAAAAGCATCCTAATCTATTTTTTAATCACTTCTTTTCATAATCTATAAGTATTGGTATTCAAATATGGTGGATCTATAATTTGTAACATTATTTATCTCCTAAATTTCTTAACACATTCTTTTGAGTCCGACGTGAATATTACTCCACCACTAAGTGGATCATCTTCGTGTTTCCTCTTCCAATGCCTCAAATTAAAATGCTCAAACTAACCCACGTTAACAAGTACAAATTTGGTGTAAAAAAATTGAAAGAATTAGTGAGAATTAATCTTAAGTTTGCGTTTTTATATTATTATTATTTTATTTTATTTTATTTTTTCGTAACGTTGTGCGACGCTTCTAGACATGCACTCTTGCAAGGTGATTGTATTGTGTGGTTAAGAAAGATGGGCCAAAAATTATATTGGTGGAGCCAATTAGTCTATTTCGTACTCTAATTGGTCACGTGAGTTGATTTCTCATTTGTGGATTCACGGATGTACAATCACATCTCAAAACATATCACACGGTTAATTTTAGGAGGTTATCATTAAGCAAGTGGACCAATCTCATTTGGAAACAAAACCATCATTATAATTATTATAAGTACCAAACCAAATTAATAAAAACATTAACGAGTCCTCAAATGGATCTCCTATACCATTTTTAATTAAAAAGGTGCCTCCTATTTACATATTATTTAATTTAACCTAATATTAATTAAAGAGAAACAAAACTCTCAAGGGCATAAATAAAGAATTAAAGTGGAGAGTCAAAGTTTAAGTACATTTGTAGGGTTTATTTGTGGTCTCCGGATTGGGATAATCTCCACCGTCGTTTCCTCGGGATAATCTTTATGACTTCCAAGGCTAAGATATTCTCTTTACTCCTTTTCATTTATTTATTTTCGTTTGTCACCATTTTCGTGCATATATATATTGGCATATATTTATGTGTATAGAATTATTTTTTATTTTTATATTTTTATTCATTTTTGTGTGTGTGTGTGTGTGCGCGTGCGTGCGTGCGTGTGTGTGTGTGTGTGCACCATTTTCGTGCATATATATATTGGCATATATTTATGTGTATAGAATTATTTTTTATTTTTATATTTTTACTCATTGCGTGTGTGTGTGTGCAGCGCGCGCGCACGTGGGTGTGTGCATGCATGCGTGCGTGTACGTGCGTGCGTGCGTGTGTGTGTGTGTGTGTGTGTGTGTGTATGTGTGTGTGTGTGTGTGTGAGAGAGAGAGAGAGAGAGAGAGAGAGAGAGAGGAACTTATAAATACAAGATCATTTAAATATGTATAAGTAAATTTGTGAAATTAACACTAGTTATTGAATCTAATAAACTTTTAATACAAATAAAATCCTTATAGATTTAGATTTCGTTATTATGGACTTAATCGTAGTAAGTCTATTTCTTATCTCAAGCAAGTTTCCTTCTTAATGTTGTTTAAGCAGCTAATATACCTTTCACAATATGTCGAAATGTGCTTTTATAGGTGAATCTCTTTTAGCAAGGTAACTACTTTTTGTTTGCACTTATAACTTTTACTTTGCAAAATGGATCAAATGATTTCAATAGAGAAAAGCACATCTATAGCCTCTAACCCACAAATAAAATTTGCAATCAACCAAATAGAGAGTTACAACTTCTAGGAAATGGATGATCAAGTTTTTAAAGAGTAAGGGAATAATAAGAGAGAACTTTTGTGTTTTACTTTTCAAGAGAAATGAACACAAATTTAGGTTCATTGTTGAAACTATAAGCACCACTTGATTCACACCAACCCTTTTTTTGTCAACACACACATATCATACAAAGGGCAATCATCCCTTTCAAATGAGTGAAACATGGAAAAGGATAGTATAGAGAGATTTATTTTCCAAATATACAAAGATCAAATTTTCATTACATTTTCAATGGAGGACCAATATAACAAAGAAATCTTACACAATAAGGCAAAACCATTGTCTTACTTCCATTTTCCAATAGGAGCATACTAGTCCAAGTTCAAACTTATATTTATTCTTATACATTTTCCCAATTGTAAAATTTTCACTACATTAGTTTGTTCAAAAGCTTACAATGCAATAAAAAGTACACAATTTAGTCAAATTGAATCACATAGCCATTTTCAACTATCCTCAACAACAAAATGGGATTTTTACAAGTAAAATATAGCAACAAGGCCTTCTCCAAGGGTTATACTTTCTAAACACTCATCCGAACACACCAAAAGGGAGGTGGAGGAAACATTCACCTCCCAACCATGCAATGGGGGAAGTCTTTTCCCCATTGCCCCATAAATCCCCCAACTTTAGAGAATACGCCAAGGCCAACACCAAGTTTGAAACAACAAGGTAAATTCCCAACACAACATACAAGAATATTCCAAAGATCACATCAACAAGCAAATGAACAAGATAGGGGCATGGGAGAAAGAGAAGTTTTCCATTCCAAAATTCACAATATACACATTACCAAGCCATCAATGGCTTGTAAGAGAGAAATGTGATCATCTCAAACCACTTATTGCTTCACTAAGGGATGGGGCATAAGTTTTTGGTTCCTCCACATAAACAAAACAAGAATACAATTAGACATATATCACTCCACCTGGTTTACAAACACTCTTATCCCTCCACTAGAACAAACATCACATCCCTTTGGTTCCTCCTTTAAATTACACAAGGTTTACTTAAGTTGTTTATCCACTTATCCCTCCAACATGACTCATACTTCCCCCACACTCACATACATGCTTGTTAGCCCCACAATGGGTGCATAACAAGTACACAACAATAATAAAACTTCAATGCAACTCAAGTGAGCAAGAAAACACACATATTCAATAAAAATGGAGCAAATAAAAGAATTTTTTTTGAAGAAACAAAAGGAAAGGTAACCAACCTCTTTTCCATTTTTTCCCTTCAAGTCCAAATTCTCAAGCACTCCCCCAAAATTTCAGCAGGACTTCCTTAGGTCAAGAGGCCTCTCCCAAAATATAAAGCAAACCTATTTAAAGAGGAAATTTTCAAAAGAGCATCCCCCTGTAGGATTGTACCAAGTGACAACATCTTAAGCTCCCAATGAAAATCATATCCCAACACAATAATAATTCCAAAAAGATGTCTGCATGGGCTAAATCTAAAATCATAAAAAATCCAACCACCCACAGTAAATGCTCTTACGTAGAATTGACATAAAAATCTAATAACTCAAAAATAAAATAATCCTAAAATAAATACAACTCAAATCACAAGCTATCCACTTGAATAAACTTGCTCTAAAAATAAATGCAAGGTGGTTGAATGGTTTTTAAGTCTCATTATGAGGTCCTTTTAAGCCCCCAAATGGCCAATAAGTCCTCAAAAAGTACATTTACCTTATGGGTAGGTGTGTGGAAGGGTTTTGGGAGTGTGGGAAAAGGTTTACTTGTCCCACACACCACTCAAAAGTGGGTTTAAAAGTGAAATCCGAATTTTCCAAAAATAGAAAGTTTCCAACAATCCAATTAAATCAAAACCCACCCAAAACATGTAAAAAATTAAGCAATTAACCTAACTAATAAAAATATTACAAATGAATCAACTAAATCAAATAAATTAAGCTTTGGGTCCCATGAAGATGGGTAGAAATAAGACAATGAAAAATTAAATTAAATCAACACGTAGTCACTATACTCATAACCCAATCCACATAATTCCAAACCCAGGTGACTCGTGTTGGCCAAGGAGCTTTGCGGGAGTTATTCCCCCTCCATCCTCTTTAGAGTGTTTAATTTTTTTCTTCACTGTAGATCTTGGGTACATGTCTCGCCATCCGCAAACTCAACATACACATCATATCCACTCAAAATGATAAGTAATTTTACTACCACAAAATTAGGAAACAAAACACACCAACTATCCATGTATCTTTTTTTCAATAGAAAGTTAAAGCATGCTCATAATATACCAGTTTGACATCATCAAAATTAGGATATCTAACCAATATATCACATGAAACATCTATCTAATATAACCATCTAAAATGCATGTCAAATACCATCAAACCACACAATGTCTAAATGAGTCAATCATAAGATTGACACCCCATGCCAACTCAAAATCACAAAGTAATCCATAATCCAAAACAACCTAAGAGTCTCAAAGACTTCGTGCTTTGATACAACATATACAATGAGTAATATGATGAGATCTATAATATGAAAGTAAATCTAGATAAACAATGATGAAGAGGAGTGGGCACTACACCTCTTTATGAACCGTAGTGATTGTTTTCACCATCATTATATTTTAGTGAACTTGACATGAATATTACTCCAATGCTCAAGAGGAAAAATTACCTTGCCAACATCATAAACTTGTTATCTTTACTAAGAAGCCTCCTCTCTTTGACAACTTTTTTGTTATTGTTTACCTTGTCGACAAGGAAATATCAAAACTCCCCAAATACCCCATATCATTTCAAACATGGAAACTTTATGCTTTTGGAAGATACCATTAACGTCTTCCTCAACGATAACAATGATTCCCACATAGCTATAATAGGTAATTGCATACCTCATCTCCATGTGCAACACCATGAAGTTATACTTAATAATAAGATATTTGTTTAAGGTTATTTTGACATGCTCATAATTTATCTTGAGGTGGTTGTGCATAACATAGTCACTTATCTTTGACATTTTTCCCATTCAAAAACTTTAGGAAATTTTCCCCAAATTTTCCAAGTTCTATCACAAGGAGCTTGTCAAACTTCGAGACATCGAATTCTTCTAAATTGTTGAGTTTATAAAATGGGCCTCCAACATTGTTTCCATTCGTAAAAGGTCATCCTAGCCGTCCATTTTGGATCGAATTCTACAACCTTATCCCAACTTTTCCAAGGATAATTTCCCTCTACCATCCAATGATGGCATAATTGACACTATAGTTGGATATGAGATAGTATCCTTAGTGGATGGGTTCTCATACTACGCTTAAATTCACATATTTCCTAAATATCAACATTAAACTACTTTTACAATCAAGTGGGTACATATTGCTATGTGAAAATTCCCTTTGGCCTTAAAACGGTGGTGCAACATATCAATGTGCAATGACACACATCTTCAATGAAGTAATCTATACAATTATTCAAATCTACGTGAATGATCTTATATTAAAATCTCAATATGCAAAAGATCATGCTCGTGACCTTGAAAAAGCCTTTGAATGCCTCCAAAAATACAATGTTTACCTTAACCCTAGAAAGTGCATCTTTTGTGTCACCCAAGGAAAGCTTTTAGGATTCCCCAAGTCCAAACAAGGAATTGATGTAGATCCTGCTAAAATCAAATCCATTATCAATATTCCTTATCCTACTTCCATTCCTAACATCTAACATCTATACTTTCTTAGTAAATCTTGGGGCATTTCAATGATTTATTTTTGAACTCGCCTATCGGTCACACTCCATTAACAATCTCCTTAATAAAAATGTCAAACTTAAATGGAATAAGGATTGTCAACATTCTCGATATTATGATCTCTCGATTTTAATTCCCTCTTATCCTCTATACCTCATCGACCCCCATATATATTGTGGAAATGTTGGCATAATAAGATGAGAAAGGAAAATAACATGCCATCTACTATATTATTTGAGCACTCATTGATTACTAGATGCATTACACCAAAGTGTAAAGTGTGGATGCTTTGGATATATATTACACTTCCATTAAGATAAGATGTTGCATGTTATACCAAACAACTTATGTAATCATCCAAGTTGATCCCCTTCATCATTTCTTTTCCATACCCATCCTCCCTACAAATCAGATTGGAAAATGGATTACCCTTATAATAGAGTTATACATGTGTATCATCACACAAAAAAAAATAAAGGGGTAAGTTATAGTTGATCAATTTTTCATATCTCCCATTCCATCCAGTCATCATATCACATATGTCCTACCTAATGAAGATGCACTTATGATTGAGGGTATGGAGTAATCCATACTCTCAAAGGCTACTTGCATTAGTTTATTTCCAATCTCGAGGCTCATAACCTCAAAGTAAGTGATCTAGAACCTAAAACCAAAAACAAATGAGTTAATATGAAAGAGATTGAAGAAACCACTATCAACCTTCATGAGGACACTTGGACCATCCACTTCAATAGAGCCAAGTATCATGAAGGATTTGGGTCAAGATGTGTTCTTACCTATCCAAAAAGGATAAGATCTTTCCTCTCTTTTCTCATTGACTTCAATGTCACTAGTAATATGGCCAAGTATGAAGTCCTCATGCTTTGTATGTAAGCTTCTCTCATTTCTTAACATTGTGTATTTGCATGGTCTAGGTGACTCACAACTTGTCTAGTAAAAAGTTAGTGAAGATTACCAATGTAGAAGTAAAAACTTTAAAACCAATCACGATACGCTTAAAAAAATATCCACATAGTTTACTTCTTTCACAATTGAATTCATCACTCGAGAGCATAACTCATTGGTTGACTTCTCAACTTCCACACATCTCACTTTCTCCCTAATGAAATCCCTCTCAAAGATCAATTCCAAATCCAATTCCCTATCTCTCTCATGTCAAATCAAATCTGTCACAATCCTTGGTGCAAGGATGTCATCTAATTCCTTGAACACTAAACTTATCCTCAATATGTTGACTACTAAGAGAAAGTAAAAATCCACAAGAAATCCTTCCAAGTGCGTTCTTAAAATAATATTATCTTTACCATAGCTTCACGGTACCATGTTTCATTGGGTTACCAGGATGAGGCACACGGTGGAATTTTTGGAGGCTACTCATAAATGTCTATCATGGGCCACACCTTTACTATCACTTATATCAAGTACTTCACGAAGTGATTCGAGGCCATGCCCTCGCTAATTATATTTTTATAACCATAGCCAAATTCTTCCTTAAGAAAATCATATGTAGTTTCACGATTCCATAAACCTTTATTTCGATAATCGTGGGAATTTCAAAAAAAACATGAAGCAACTTTGTGCTAAATTTAAAATTAATCACAAGTTCATCCCTAATACAACAGCCAAGCAGAATCTACCAACAATATTCTCTATAAAATTCTTCATAAGACCATTGGTAAATCACGTATTGATTGGAACCTTAAGCTATACCTTCCAATTTGGGAATATTGCACTAGTATTTGTACCACTATTGGGGCAACCACCTTCTCTCTCCGGTCTATGGCTCAAAATTCATCATGCCACTAGAATTTGAGTTGCATTCCCTTCACATTTCTCTTCACAAGATCATCTCCAATGAGGAATTTTTCAAAGTCCATCTTCATCCTCTTAATTTGTTGGATGGAAAATGTGTTAATGCTCTCCAACATAATTGTCAATACAAAACATGCATTACCACCAAAACATCGAAACTTTGATATTAAGAACTAGTCCTAAAGTTGTATTACACCCACAATAAAGTGAGAAAAATGCCCCAAAATGGTGGGGTCCATACCTAGTTAAGGATGTTTTAGGCACAAACACTTATCAACTACAAACTAACAAAACCCATAACTTCAAAGAACTGATAAACATTTAATTATTAATGTATTACACATGACTTTCCTTTCATCCTTCCCTTCCTATATATAGCTTTCTTTTCTTCTCTTGTTGTACTTAGATATGTTTATCGCAATTTTTCATTCATCATATTTTTAGTTATGATTTTATGTATTAAAGAAGTATTAAACATTCTAACGTCATAATAGCATTTTATGTTTCCTATTATTGTATCTCTTATATTTATGATCCTCATCTTTACCCCCTTGCGTTTGCTGACTTTTACCTACCTTAAATCCTTATAAGCTAGTTAGTACAATTTTTTCACCTAGCCATTTACATCCTTTATTTACAAGTTTGCTAGCTTGTTGAGCTATAGTATTGCAGTATAGCACTTCACATCCTATTTTCTATCCTTACAACATGGATAGTACGAATTTCTTCATTTATCCCTTTTCATCCTATATTTACAAGTATGTTAATCTGGTCAATACCTTTTCCCGACCAACACCTTACATCCTATTTTATCCTACCTACAAGACAGTTTGGTCAAGCCATTTCCCAGTTGTCACCTCACAACCCTCTATATGACTAATTTTTTGGTCAATAGTTTTTCATGCTTAGAACCTTCTAACCTTGGCTCACAAATTGTATATCCTACTTTTACATACCTTTCAATTTTTGAATGTAACCTTGTGTTTTTACTTGGATATTACTACCTACTTTGCAATTCATATTATTATAATTAATAGCTATAAGTTTGTGAGTTTACATGGAAAGACCTCTTAGTGTAGACACAAAATCTATGCACTTGGGTACATTTCTAGGTCCTAGAGCATACTAATATATACATGATTCCTAAGAAAGAAAACTAATAATTGACAATGTATTTTGGGCATTTTGCTTTGTCTCTTATACTTTTATTGACCTTACAAACCCTACAAATTGACCTTGTCGGTATCGATGATTTATATTATATGGACTCGGATACTAACCCCGATTAGGACACTAGTTCTAGGCACTCTTGTCCTTCCCGGGAAATCCTAACTTTTACTCCCCTTTTCTCACTCTTTTGGGTCTCTTTTACTTCTTGGGCATCTTTTACACCTTTGTGTTGGCCTTTTAATTGTCAATTACAAAATTCAAACAAGGGAATCATATACATACATAGTTATAGCTCTCAAATCATGGGTCAAGTACTAGCATTATCTACTATCACCTTAGCTTGCATCCAAAGACACAAATATCATCAAGAGGCATCCATCTAGCACATTCACTCAAGGGACAACGGCTGCATACACAACATAAGAGGGGAATTCTATTCTATTCCATCTCACACATTCTATACATTTACTACATTCTAGATCTAGCTCGCTATCATTGTGCAACTTGCACAAGGGCATCCTAAGGCATCATTACACACACTTTCACATAGAACTACATGGAGTCTGAAATGTAGTGCAATGCTCAATACTAAGTTCACTCTTCGGGTGACCGTCGAGGTCAGTTCAACTCCACATATTGCATCTTTATTTTTAGGATTTGATGCGGTTTGTGGGTATGTGCAGCTAGACATGTATTTTGTAGGTTATAAGCACAATCAACGACAACGAAGTGAGACCAGAGTGAAAAACCATGATCAATAGTAAACTCCTCATGCACAAAAAAAATTAGAACCTGAGTATCTGGGTGGAAACTAGTGCTCAGATCCAGTCATTTGCGCTTGGGCACTCCCATTCTCCTATGAGCATTTATGTCCTACATGGTTCTAAGTTCCATAACCTCTAGTGATACCTCCCTACACACTTCTCATTTTGTTTCAACAATTCCTCGATCCAAAACACTTCCTGATCACTCAAAAATCATCTAAATCATCTCCTCTCTCTCTCTATCTTGCTTAGGGTTTCATATTATTGTTTTCTTGTTTCTTGTCCATTTATTGTATTTCATTACTTGTATTCATACACTACTTACTCTGAAATAAATATTTAATTCAATTTATATTAAATCATTTGGTGAACCCTCTTTGCTCAAACCCTACCTTCCTTCAAGATCTTATTTTTATGCCCATCACCCGTAGTGGTCATTTTGGTTCCTTTGAGCACATTGAGCTTCCTCCATCTATCCGTAAGTTCTCTAAATCAATGGTTGAATCTTCTAATCCTTTGTTTAACTCAAACAATGTTCCTCTTGAAAACATTGAAACTTCTAATAGTGAATAATCATATGATGAGGACACTAACGTTGATCAAGAATAGTTAGAAAAGCTCACTAATTTTTCTTTTGTTTTATGCGACCACCCTATGCATATTCCACATATCCTAAATTCTCTCGCTTGATAAAAAACATATTAGAGATGTTGCCTCTCACCCTCTTGTGGGTTCCTCCTTGGCCGTCATGGCCTCCACACCACCATCCACTATTCCTATTTCTATAGCTACCACTACCGCTCCTCTCCCTCCTCCCAATACTTCCCACACACAACTTGGTTCCTCTTCTAGGCACTCATGACCTATCTTCTTTATACCAGGATCTACAACTCTAAATCCACCAATTACAACAAGCTACTTCACATTCTTCTCCATCTCTAGATTCCTTGCTACTCCTTCATAGCCCTTTTGCACCCACATATTCTCTTATCCACTTCCTCCTAACTTCATTGCACCCAAGCTTCCTACCTTCAATGGCCATAGAGACCCCAGAGCATCTTCGATCTTTCCATGTGACATGTCTTGACTAAGTGGATAACTTTATGTTATTGGCTAAATTATTTCCTAGAAGTTTATAGGATTACACCATTTAATTCTTGTATGATCTACATGTTCATTTGGTAACGTCCTTTACATCATTAACCGATGTTTTCCTTGTTCACTTTTCTATCAATATTGCACTTTGAGATCTCATGTGCATAACTTGCTCAATTCAAACAAGGATCCAATGAGCATCTCGCAGACTATGTTTTGTGTTATAAGAACAACCTTGCTAAGATGACTAATGTACTTGTTGATTCTAAATTGTAAGATCTCTTTATTCAAAGTCTCTTACCTTCACTTTAAGAGAGTGTCATCTTTGATACCTCTCCTCCTTTGATCAACTATGCCATACACTCAAATTGTGTGAAGGAAAACTTTTATCTATGGGAAAATTGAAATACTATGATACTTCCTCATCCTCATCTTCTAACAAGTTTCAAGCTGAATTGACTTTTAAGCCATCTCCTAAGCCCACTGAAGTTAAGGCCACTATTAATGTTGTTTCCACACTAGACAAGCTTCAATTACAACCCATGAGGTGTACTTTTACTAAACTACCTTACGCACCTCAACTTATTTTACCTTACCTTATCAAAAGTACCCTTATTACTCTTCCACCACCGCTCAACCTCGATCTTTCTCACTCACGTGGTTGTAACTACAATAAAATGCATGTTGTGACTACTACCTATGTATTGGGCATTCTACTGATCATTGCTTTAAGATTAAACATCTAATTCAAGATCTTATTGACAACAATGCAATCAAGCTCCCTAAGCCATCTACTTCCAAACCGGTTAATGATAATCAAAAGCTAAAGATCTTCAATGACACTTTACAAAATCCGACAAGCAAGTTATCGATTCTTCTACATACATATCATGTTGTGCATCCTCCTTCATCGGGGCCTCTTGAATTTCTTAGTGCTTCCGCCGATGTACCCCCACCATTATCACATTCTCATATCATGATTAGCAAGTTATATTTTCTTTTGATTCTTTGCATAGCAATGCTTCTATTGGTACTTATACCATCAACAATACTATGGTCTATCCATCGGCTCTTACAATGCTTTCTCTGTGGCACTACTATTTGCTATCAAATCTCAAACATCTCTAAGCACATTTCCAGTTCTTAATTCTTATGGTCGTGTCATACTTCCTATCACATTTGGGTCTCTTACTATCTTTACACCATTCTTGGTTACCTCTAAAATCATCGGTTGTGATATGCTCTTAGGTCTTCCTTCTTTCCACGCTACAAAAGCTATCCCTTTCATGCATCACTTATGTCTCAAGTTCATCCATAACAAACAAGTTGTCACCATCAAAGGTATTCCACCACGTACACCATTGCCTCGGCCCACTCTTGCCTCGTATCTATGCACCATTCACGACATCTAGGCCTCATGTGCCTCTCAAGTCTAAAGCTACTTCTGCACCTAGCTCTCCTATTTGCACATGACCTACATCACAACCTTGTCATCCTCATTGGTCCATTACTCCACCTCGTTGGCCTAATTCCCCTACTCAAGAAGCCCCTTCCTATATATGTTCTTCATCTCCTTCACCACATTGGTCTCATTCATGTGCACATAGTTACTCTCCTACTATAAACACAGAATCATGCACTTGGGTACATTTCTAGGTCATAATCACATACTACTATTCATATGATTCCTAAGTGAGAAAACTAACAATTGATAGCTATCTTTGGCCTCTTTACTTTATTTCTGGTCTTCTTTTTGGCATTTTACACCTACAACCCAGTCGGTATTTCACTTATTTATCATTTATGACTCTGGACACCAATGCCTAGAAAGGATGCCAGCACCCAGGCGCCCTCGTCATTCTAGGCACCCCTGACCCTTTTCTATCTTAGTCACTTTTTTTGAGTCTCTTTTATCTTTTGGGCATCTTATTTTCTTATTGTTCAGTCTTCCAGTTGTCAATTGTGAAATTTAACCAAGGGAATCATATAAATACAAATTTATGTGACCAAAATAAAGGATGAAGCACTAAGCATATATTATCATCACCTAAGGTTGCATCAAAAGGTATTCTAAGAGCATGAAAACATCCATCTAACACTGACTCAAGGGATAACGGACTGCATTTTCTTTATACACACATAGGAAGGGAAGTTCATTTTTCCATCCACACATCTAGTTACATCGGCACATCTAGTTATCACTCGTTATCACATGTGTTTGCACAAGGGCATCCTAGGGCACGATTTTTGCATAACACACAAGAATTACATGGATTATGAGATGTAGTGCGGTGTTCAATTGTAAGTTCACTCAATTGGGTGACCATCGGAGTCATCCGACTACTCATTTTGCATCTTTCTTTTTTAGGATTCGATGTAGTTTGAGGTTTTGCAGGTCTTTATCTCTTAACAGTTACAGGTGAATCCTACGGACATAGTGCGATATACAAGTGACTAAAAGAGACAACTAGTGACACTTGTACGACACAAGAAAATTCAAATTCGAGAGAATTTTTTTAGTCATGAGTTCCTAGAAGCATACTCTAGCCCCCAGTGCCCCCGACCCAATCCAGGCTCATCCAAAATCACAAAATTCATTGAATACAATTGCGATAGTCTTCCCTTTTTGTTTGTCGATCTGCATGAGTCCCAATGTATGGCATAAATCAGTTAATTATTTTATCCTCTCTCTTGCACCTAGGGTTTCAAATTTATTAGCTTACTTGCTTGTGTCAAATCGACCTTTAGCATTTATTTATCCTGCGTTACTCTGCAATATTAGGTACTATAAAAAATATATTTTTGTTAAATCATTTGGTGAACCCGCATTTGAATACTTTTGGATCCTCATTTTTCTTCTCTCATGGCTCCTAAAATTCCTCAAATTTCTTTGCATGATTTACTTCAAATGCATCCCAATTGCAAGGTTGTTCTTAAAAATCCCTAGACACTATGTATCTTCCTCGCAACACGCCACCTGCTCAAGTAAGTTCCATCTTTGATCATCTATCTGATGACTCTATTCATCCTATTCCTCCATCCAATCAACCCATCTTTGAGTCAATTTAAGCTTTGCATTCTTTGTTTCAAGAGAAAATTCAAGTTATGGAAACAATGATTACATCTCTTAAATCTAAAGTTCAACATCTCAAGGATGTTTCTCAATCCCATGCTTGTTCTTCTTCCACATATTATCCTCCTATGTCTTCTACATGTTCTCATATCAGTAAACCCCAATTCTTCTTTGCTCCCGCACCTCTAAAGTTTTATTTCAATGTTAAGCAACATGATATTATTCCTTGGCTCCTTACTCATCAATTGATCAGTTTCCCATCTTCTCATTTTTATCCTCCTTATCGGCTTGCAAAATATCAAGGTCATCCATTTTGCAATTATAATCAAATTAATGGACATAATGACAATGATTTTTACGCTCTAAAACAACAAATTGGATACACAAAATATTTATACATGTTCATCTCCAATTGCTAAATCTCATTGGGCTCCTAAATCTAATTCATCTATGTATAATGAGCATCATGCCATCACTTCTAATGTTCCTTCTTCAGTCACTCAAGCGCCGCATATACAACCCACTCCAACTAAGCAATCACCTCTCAAGGTCCGTCCTCCATCACCTCATCCTACTAAGTCTTCTACCCCATCACCAACTCCTAATCAACCCCCTCTAAAAATCAATACAACACCTCCTCCTCTCAAGTCTTCTATGGCATCAACAATCCCAAATAAGCAACCATTCACTAAGCAAGACCAACAAACTTTAGATGTTGTATTTGACTTCTACCATTCAAGGTATCTCCCCATAGTCTACTTCAACCTCAAATCACTTTCATCAAGAAAAATACTCCTTACATTGATGGCTTGGACACATTTCAGACACCGTCATAGATCTTCATCTCTTACACACGTAGGGGCATCATAGCTTCCCCCTTTGCATTGCCATCACATGTCTCTATCATCTCATGCACTTGACGCTCCATGCTTAATGTCTAATATTTCCTACGCATCATTACACATCTTGATACACTTTGTATCGTCATTACCCTATGACACAATCTTGTGCTAAGGTTCACACTTGACTTTTGAGGGCATACTACATCCGTAAACCTCACACACTACACATTTTACAATATGTGCTTCATGATACATCTTTCTAGGATTACATTATCATGCATCATACTACCCAATGATGCACTCTTTTGCCAAGGTTCACACTTGATTGTTGAGGTCATACTACATTCATGAACCTCACATCATACACACTTCAAACTCAATGCATTCACAACATATCGTTCTAGCATCTATTATCACACATCATACACACTTCACACTCTATGCATTCACAATATATCTTTCTAGCATCTACTTTCAAATGATGCACTCACTACCCTATGACGCACTTTAGTTCCATGGTTCATACTTGACTACTGAGGGTCTAAATAAGGAATGAATCTCACCTCATATCATTCACACTATTTACACTCTATACTTCATTGATCTATTTATCTAATGCACATGTTTAAACCATTTCCCGATGACACACTCTTGTTCTAGTGTTCATTTTTATTGTTGAGTGATATTTTATAAATGAACCTCATCTCATACACATTCATGCACATCCACTTGGGGGGCACACTACTCCTATCACATCCACTTTGCATTCCATTCCATCTTGCTCATATAAAACATATTGTATATCTTGGTTGCACTTAGTCTTGCTTGCTTATACTCACATTTCACAATTTTCTTACTATGTTAGAAGGATATCTAATATGTCATTATCTTTATCATATACACATGTGTGTTCACTTGTTCTCTAGTTGTGAATGTAGACTTCCTATAGATCTTTACATGCAAAGATTTAATTTTTGGCACTATACCTCTTACTAGTCCCCCCAGGATCTTGGTGGCATCTACACTCTCACATACTACAGGTGTTATTGTTTCATTATCTACTACTTCTTATTATTACTAGCACACTACTCCATGGATCTATACACGCTTTGAAAAACTCTTTATCTTTCTAACATGCTAACGGGTGCTTCATGTGTAGCATGTTCCTTACAGGAACTATTTTCCACCATGGTTGTTTGATACTTTGTTTCCTCTTATTTTCCATTGTTTTTCATTATATGTTATTGTTTTGAGCTTTTCCTTATGTCTTACTTGTTCATTGTTTGTTTTCTTTTGTCCGCTTCAGCTCCAATTGTCTTGTCACATTATGAGCGATGTCCCATGTATGAAACCCACTTTTCACAGTATATTTTGTCTACTTGCTTATTACACCGATTTTTCTATGGCACACTTTTCTATGACATGCTTGCCTCTTTTCTATTAACACATGTATCTATCCCATTTGTTTTCATGTGCCTTGGCTTCTACAATGCACATTCCCTCCCCCTATAAGGTTACAATTTCAGATAAGCATCAGTCCTCTCCTTTGGGTCGCATCCTCCTAGAACGTCCCATGCATCCCAAAGGAGGGTGGCATACATTGGGTGAATAGGTCACCCCATACAACAATTCGCAGATACATAAAGACAACACATTTTAGCACATGAGCATAATAGACTTCAGTTTCAAAAACAACCTGAGATCTTGACTTGGGTCCTTCATTCAATACAAACACCAACGCCTAGATACAAACACTAACACTTAGGCACTCCCGACCTTTCCGGATGCATATGACCAAGGGAAGTTGTAGTTTCTTTCTCATATCAACATGGTTGACACAGGAATCTCCATAGTATTTTTCATAGTACACACATAGTCCTCCAAAGCAATTAGAATGCATTCTTTCTCCATTTTCTACATGGAACAATATGGGACAATACAAAACTAAACATGGATCACACCAGATGCAATAGTGTATGAATTCGAGAAGCATTCATAGAAGGAGAGTAAAACTTTTACTTGGCGTGAGATCACCCAAAAAACTTGTACTTGGTGTGAGATAACCCATAAAACTTGTTCTTGGCATGAGATCGCCTAAAAAACTCGATCTTGGTGTGAGATTGCCCAAAAAACTCACTCTTCACGAATAGTTCAGGACATTTTCTACCCTTTTTACTCTTCATAGATTAGGTGCACACTTTCCTTTTACTACTTTTTACACACATTTACATGCTTTTACATACTTTTGCAAGAGTTTTCATAATATATGACTTTGACTACTCTTTTTCTCTTCTTTTTGCAATTTGGTCCTTATGAAGAAGCAGCGGTCTCAAGCATAACAACAAGTACAACATGGTACAAAATATGACACACTTTTCACCCCTAGGGTCACTTCCTCTTTCTTAGCTTCCACACTTCATTTTATATCAGTCCACACTTTCACTTGTCTCCTCAAAGACGCTTTCACCATCGATCTACAAGGAACAAAGGTACATAAATTCTAACATACTTTATGTTATCGAGTGTTCACTCAACAACATAAAGTGGGGGCAAATGTAGAAACAAAATCACGCATTTGGGTATATTTCTAGGTCCTAATCACATACTACTATTCATATGATTCCTAAGTGAGAAAACTAACAATTGACATCTTTGGTCTCTTTGTTTTATTTCTTGTCTTCTTTCTAGCCTTTTACACCCTACATCCCAATCGGTCTTTCACTTATTTATCTTTTATGACTGGACACATAGTGCCCAGACAGACGCCGATTTTCATGTGCCCTGTCCTTCTCGGGCGCCCCAAGCCCTTTTCTATCTTACTCATTTCTTTTGGGTCTCTTTTATCTTTTGGGCATTTTGTTTTCTTATGGGTTAGCCTTCCGGTTGTCAATCGTGAAATTTAACCAAGGGAATCATATAAGTACAAAGCTATGTGACCAAAATAAAGGACCAAGCACTAAGCATCAATTATCATCACTAAAGGTTGCATCCAAAGGCATTCTAAGAGTATCAAAGCATCCATATAGCACTCACTCAAGGGACAAGGGACTGCATTTTCTCCATACAGGCATAGGAAGGGAATTTCATTTTTCCACCCACACATCAACTTACATTGGTACATCTAGTTACTACCCACTATCACGTGTGTTTGCACAAGGGCATCCTAGGGCACAATTCTTGCGCACAGACACAAGAACAACATGGAGTATGATATGTAGTGTGGCACTCGATTGTAAGTTCGCTCATTCGGGTGACCATTGGGGTTAGTCTGAATCCTCATTTTGCATCTTTATTTTTTAGGATTTGATGTAGTTTGAGGGTTTTACAGGTCTTTATCTCTTTGTAGGCTACAAAGTGAATTATACGGACATAGTGCGACATACAGTAACCAAAATTGACAACCAACAACACTTTTCTGACATAAGAAAATTTAGATTTGGATCCATTTCACAGTCATGGGTGCCCAAAAGCAGACTCCAGTGCCCAGGCGCCCCTAAACCTGTCCAACCACCTGAGTCCAAGCTCATATGGCAGTCACAAAATTTATTGAGTATAGTTGCGATAGTCACGCCTTTTTTGTTTTACAATCACTCCAGTTTTCATAGTCTCTTCGTTTAGCATAAATAAGCTAAGTATTTTATCCTCTCTTTTGCACCTAGGGCTTCAAATTTATTAGCTTACTTACTTGTGTCAAACCGAGCTTTAGCATTTATTTATTTTACGTTACTCTACAATGGGGTTTATACAAAATATATATTTTTGTAACATCACCCAAACCATCAACCTCGATCATCTTCACACCTTGCATACCACACTATCACACTCACAAAGCATTTGCATATCTTGGTTGCATTTACTCTTGTTAGCTTATTCTACTTAAATGTTACACTTTGTTTCCTCTACTAGATGGATTTTTAGTATGTCATTATCTTTTTCTATACACACGTGCATTCAATTGGTATCTTGAGGTTAATTCAAGACATATCACAGATTCATACACGATGCATGATGCTCGACACCGCTCTTTACCAATCTTGTTGAGGCTCCTACTGCATCTACTTTTGTTACCATCATACTTTACACATTACAAGTTCTTCATTTCAAGTATTTACCATTTATATTCACTATCACTATATTTATTGCTTATTTATAAACATGCTAACGGGTGCTTCATGTTTAGCATTTTCTTTACAAGATCCAATGCAACCATGGTTATCTGTCATTTATCATTTCCAATTGTTTGCAGGCTATACCCTATTTCTTGAGTGATCATTGTTTACTTTTGACCGCTTCGACCCCGATTGCCTTTTGACATTATGAGCGATGTCCCATGTTTAAAACCCACTTTTCGCGAGTCCATCTTGTCTTTACACTTGTTTATTACTAGCCTACTTTGTTTGCATGTGCCTAGGTTTCTACCATGCACATCCCCTACCCCTGCATGTATCCACTTTAGATATGCATATCACTTGTAGGTCCTCTCCTTTGGACCATATTCTCCTACATTTTTTACATGCACCCCAAATGAGGGGGCATCTATTGGGTGAACAAATCACCCCGTTATTTCTCAAATCTACATTACGGATCAACATAGTATAGAATCAGCATAGCTTCACGGTCACATATTAGCTCAGAATCATACTTGGGCCCAAAACACATAGCAGACACTAGCGCCTAGACTTGGACAATAGCGGTGGGTGCTTGTGTCCACTCTGAGTGCTTGTATCCTAGGGGCAATAATAGTCATTTTATCATTTCAGCACGGTTTACAACAATCTTTAGATCGGTTCTCAAAGATCAGGAACTTGCCTCCAGGTACATAATTCAATCTATTAGTCACAATCGAAACAATTGGAACAAATCATGGATGTACCTGTATGTACCTAAAATTGTAGGGTACTGCACCGTCGGAACGATGTTACACATGCCCCAATGATGATACAAGTTGCCTCACAAGGTGTTCGGGATCCAGAGAAGCTCGCGAAGTATATGTTAGCATCCCAAATGCTTTATCCAAGTTCCTTGTGCTTTGTTTTATCCCTTGCCCCCTTTTCTTGGCTTTTTGACCTTGATGAAACCGTTGCCTCGCTAGTGGCGGCGGTCTCGTGATCGCCACCTGTCGGGCGGTGGTCCTATAATCACCGCCCCGCTTAGGGCGGTGGTCCTTCACGCGTTCTCAAAGCATGTTCCTTTGATCAGATGGCTTGAATATTCAACATTTGACTTTTCTCAACCGCCTTAGCTTGTATTTATGTTTTTGGTTCCCTGTAATAGTGTTTCTCCATTGTTTAATGGTAAAAGAGTTCCATTCCATGTTACCCTTTGGTGAATGGGAATTCTATAAATAGCCAACTTGTTTTCAAGCAAATGGCCCCTCATCCTCTCAATTCTCTTGTTCGAGCTTTTTCAATTTCTTGCTTAGAATTTTGTTAGTTTTGAGTTTTTCTTCCATTGTTGGCACTTTGGAGGTCATATCATCTTCTTGTTTCAAGTCTTGTTTCATTGTTGCTACATACAATCAGTTCATACATAGAATAACTTCATTTCTAGACTAGAATCCATTAAAGTTATAGGTTTTGTTTTGTCACAAGGATAGTTTTTGAAACTCTCGGTACACTTGTGTTGTATTCCTGCAATAAATCCCGCTAGGAATTACATAGTCAAGCTCTGTTCACTTGTGTTATCCCTCTGCTACTCGCATTATATTCGGTCTATATCCAAAGTTGCCATTGTTTGATTACTATCTTCTGTTGATACTATCATATACACACTTTCTAGATTCACGAGGACACGAAGGAACGAGGAGATCACACTGAGGGGACGAAATCACACACAATTGGATTTACCACTGTTCTGTAAACGCCAGGTTTGAGCTATCAAAGTTCTAGTTATAACATATCAAATAGAGTAGTGAATTATTTTATTTCAGTCAAAAGCTTGTTCTCGATATCACCAGGGAAGCTGTGGGGATTGATAGTTTCTGAGAAACTGTGATTCATTCCTCACTTCTGAGGTAGAATCGAGAGTCTTTCAATTTAATATATTTAGTTAGATATTTAGTATAATATCACAATTGCACAGGAAAATAGCCATACTAGGCTACTTTGTTTGTTTTCATTTTGTTTCTAGATTAGTTGTCCATTTTATAAATATACTAGAGTAGTTGCTCTTCAATTTCATTGAAATACGTCATTGAAAAATACAAAAATAGCAGGATGCTTGCATAGTGTAAATACCTCTTTTGTAATCAGTTTATTTAATGTTAGTTAGAAGTTGAATCATTTTGTATGACAATCACATGACCTAGAGAGCCTAGAGAATATATATTTGAACCTATAGTACCTCAACCAAATTTACCCACGACTTTAGCTGATATAGATTAGGACCTTAGGATACAGGTCTTTCGAGCCACAACAAACTTACAAGCAATTAGTGAGCAACTAAGAGGATTAAACATCGAAGATGACAAGGCATATACGTTCTGGTCAAATCATCCCAATTATAGATTGCCTTGATAGAATATCTGAATGACCGTACAAGGATTCGAAAGAGAGCAAACATTTGGTTGCAATCCTTTGGTTCCGACCTAACAGGAGACCTCCTCGTTGACATAGACACTAGCTTACGTATCCAAGTTGCCAGAACACCTATTAGGTACTCGAGAAAATCATACAACTTCTAGTTCTAAACGTAGAAGCTGAAAAGGCATACGATTACTGGATAGTCGGAAGAAGGGATTGATTCTTCACATGACCATAACAGGTCCACAACAACCACGTACTCACGGTTGTGATCCCCAAGTCCCACAACCCAACGGGCCTACAAATCAGTCAAGTATTGACACCGGCTTGCAAACGTTGGTGTTTAGATCTTCACCACTCCCACCAGATATTATAGCACAGTTTTCCGTATTAAACATAGAAGCCAATCAATCCAATATTTTCTAGGCTAGACCAGAAAACCACCCATAGCTAACCAAAAAATCCACTAAAACGACCTATCACCATTTTATGACCTTGTCTGGAGATATATACGAAGCTCCCATAGGTCACTTCCCATGTATCCAACAACCAAGAAATAGGATCTCGGCAGAGCTCGACATCGATTGGAGCCTCGCGCATAGCCATTATATCCGAACGAGCCATTACACCAATCCAGTTAGGAGGGCCTTCTTCGCCTTAGATTCACAGATTTCGTTATTGTGTATTGAGGATCTAAGATTACCCGATTAGCTTGTCTGTATCCATTCACATTTTAAACATCCACCAACTGTCTCGACACGACCTCGGGAGGTCGAGTACGAGGAAGAGGTACTTGTAGATTCCCATGCTCGCATGTCACTTTTCCATCGCATGCGGTACCATCTCAAAGTGGTGCTTATTCGGGAAGCGTCATGGAAGGATGGAAAATCCATATCTCTCTCCCCAACACTCTTCTCTTGGAGTGAGATCACCCAAAAAAAAACTCGTTCTTGGCATGAGATCGCCCAAAAACTCGCTCTTGGCATGAGATCACCAAAAAATCACTCTTGGCATGAGATCACTCAAAAACCTCACCATCGGCATTCAAATCCAGCAACTCCAAACAAACAAAACAAATTTTCTATCTCATACTCTCTTACATATCAAGTGCACACTTTCCTTTTACACACTTTTACACTTTTACTTATACACATGTTACTTCGATTTTCATATACGGAACTTTGACTACTTTCTTGCTCTTATTTTGCAGGTATGTCCTTAATACACAACAAGAAGCAGCTCACATCAAAGCAAACACATCACACTACTACACATACACTTCACCCCTATGGTCTACTTCCCTTTCCTAGTCTCCATGCTTCACATTGCGATCACTTCACGCTTCACTTGTCCACTCAAAGCATGCTATCGACTACACTCTTCTCTACATGATCATAAGGTACGCATCTTCTATCTACTTTATGTTATTGAGTATTCACTCAACAGCATAAAGTGGGGGCAAAATGTAGGCACAAAATATATGCACTTGGGTACATTTATAGGTCATAGAGCATACTAATATATACATGATTGCAAGAAAACTATTAATTGACAATGTCTTTTGGGCCTTTTACTTTGTCTCTTATACTTTTATTGACCTTACACACCCTACAGCCATGTCGGTATTTGTCTTATTTGTATTTTATGGCCTCAAACACTAGCGTCTAGGCGCTCTTGTCCCTCTTCGGTGCTCCTGACCCTTTCTCCCCTTTTCTCACTCTTTTGGGTCTCTTTTACTTCTTGGTCATCTTTTACACTTTTGGGTCGACCTTCCAGTTGTCAATTATGAAATTCAAACAAGGGAATCATATATATACATAGTTATAGCTCTCAAATAAGGGGCCAAGCACTAACATTATCTATTATCACCTAAGCTTGCATCCAAAGGCACAAAGAGCATCACAAGGCATCCATCTAACACACTCAAGGGATAAGGGCTGCATCACTCTGCATACATAACATAGGAGGGGAATTCTATTTTATTCCATCCCACACATTCTATACATTTGCTACATTCTAGATCTATTTCGCTATCATTGTGCAACTTACACAAGGGCATCCTAGGGCATCATTACACACACTTTCACACAAAACTACATGGAGTTTGAAATGTAGTGCAATGCTCGGTACTAAGTTCACTCTTTGGGTGATCGTCGGGTTAGTCCAACTCCACATATTGCATCTTTATTTTTAGGATTTGATGTGGTTTGTGGGTATGTGTAGCTAGACATTTGTTTTGCAAGTTACTGAGGTATAATTAACAACATTGAATTAAGATCGGAGCGAAAAACAAGGATCAACAACAAAGCTCCTCCTGCACAAAAAAGATCGGAACTTAAGTATCTAGGTGAACACTAGTGCCCAGATCTAGTCACTCAACAGCGCATGGGCACTCCCTTCCTCCCCGTGGGCACTCTTGTCTTGCACAATTCTGGGTTCCAGAACCTCTAGTGAGACTTGATGACACTCTTCTCTTTATGTTTCAGTAATTCCTCGGTCCAGAACACTTCCTAATCACTCATGAAATCAGCTAAGTCATATAATCTCTTTCTCTCTTGGTTAGGGTTTCATATTATTGCTTGTTTGTTTCTTGTCCATTTACTGTATTTCATTACTTGTATATCATACACTACAGTAGTTACTCTAAAATATAGATTTAATTATGTTTATATTAAATCACTTAGCCTTCCTCACAAGCACTTATCCACTATGAGTACCTACTTGTTTTTGACTCTCTGTGTTAGCTACACATCCTCTTATAATAGAATAGCAATGATCAAAAGTATCATTTTGTCTTGTCAAGTCAATTTTGTTTATTATAGCTCAACTTTTGTAATCTATCTACTTATCTCTCATCCACATTTTACCCCTATTGTGAAAAATGTGATGAATCTTTAAATCGCATGTATCATCCTTTTACATCACACTTAAGGCAACCCAATCATAGTTCACTATTTACTCTTTTATATCACAAGTACCTATTGGGCCCACCGAGGTCATTTTCAAAGTAGCGCTCTTCTCTAAGGCACAATTATAGGAGTATTTAAGTATCATGGTTTGTAAAATCTCTTTCATAGGAGATAGGCATAAGCTCTCTAATGTTACTTATCTTTCATACCTATTTGATCATCCTTTTGCCTCCATATAGAGAAGGAACACTATAAGCCAAAAAGAAAAGTTAAAAGCCATATTATCAAAGTAAAATAAAGCAAAAAGAAGCACAAAAAGTCAATCACATACAAAAAGACATAATAATCAATTGGGCTCCACGGTTGGCCTCAAACTCCACAGTCGGCCTTGTTACAAACCTTGAGGTCCTTTAGGGTGCGGTAGGTTTTTCTAACTAGGGTAGGAGGTCTCATATCTACCATTCGGTGCCCCTACCTTTCCATACCAATACCTAATCCTTGTAGAAGGACTAGCTCCTAAAGTGAGGGCCTCGACAAACGGAAAAAATGGTGTGGGAAGGTAGGATACACCATATACTATTAGAGCATCACATACTTGTCATGGAATATGTCTATACTTCACTCATTTTCCTTCACGGATACCTAACATATTCGATTTCCTTAACTCCTCGATGTCAAAACTAATAGCCTTGTTGATCTTATTAGTGTGTCTTATGTCATTAAGAACTTGTTTTCATCTTTGTGACACACATCTTTATTCACTTTAATTTATTACATCCCCTTATCGGGCATGTGAAATTCCAAGTCTTTCCCCATATTCTTTACTTTCTTTTCTCCATCTCCTTTTTAGGCATATTAACAAAGTGTGGCAAGCATTAGGATTTAAGGACATTCCCTTATACCATCCCTACTTGAGTATTTTGCATCTCTTGGCATTTGTGATGCTATCTCTCAATCATTGTTATCTTCTCTTCATTTCCCAAGGAACAAATTACATCAAAGTTCATGTGCTTATTAGTTCAATAGATTCTTTTCTTGAATAACACTTGACATCATATATTCACATGTTCATTAGTACAAATTAATTTAGCTACCCCTTTACATCTTATACTATCTATTTATAATCCTCAAAGCATATTAATTCAATTAATTGATTTCTTGGCTAATACCTTAAATCCTATATTTATTTACAAGCCAATTTAAACACAATTTTCAGCTACCTTTTACGCCCTATATTGCCTTCATATCACGTTGCTAGATCGGTTGATTGGTTTCCCTACTAACACCTTATTATTCACTATGAATTTTATTCCATTGTTTTTCTATACCTACCTATTGATTGCATGTGTTTGCTTACATTTCTTTCCTCTCTATGTTAGTCTTGTATCTCAAGGTTCCTCTATAGATTTGCACCCATCAGTCCGAACGAGAGGTGACATGAGCACCCTAGTTGTGGAAAGATAAATGGGAGGTAAATATATTTCACTTGGGTTGAGTTCATATTTTTATCACTTATGTTGTCACATTCATTTTTAGTCATTTTGATTTTGGTGTTGCATTTTTTATTTTCTCAAAAAACAGTCTCATGTACATTTTTTGTGACATAATGATCTCCAGTTGGGACATATGTATACACCTTATTCTCCACTCTTACTGAATTTTTCTCTTCGTAAGAACCATTAGCACATTAACCCCCTCTAAGTGATATCATAAGTTGTATCACTGCAAGAAGGGTGGGTTGGTTAGTGGCGGTACTTGTGAGAGAGCTTTGATGTGCATTCAATGACATCTTAGATAACCTATCCTTTACATACCCCAGTCATCTTTTTGCAACTTCCTACATTTTCACTTTACTATCTCCTTTCAATCACTTGCATATTGACTTACAACACTTCCATACCTCTAACATTGATTTGGAGGTCCTTTCGGTGGATAGAGTTTCCTAGATCTCCCAAAATCATTACGGTAGGGTAGAGGGCTTGAGAGCTTTCCGACGGTATGTGGAACTCGAAAATGGAAACAGATATCTCGAAGTTATCGCACGTTGAATTTTTGGTCAATCTGGTAAAAAAATGGGTCTGCACGCAGCTTCTAGATGACATGGACACGTGCACACTCACCATGTGGATCAATTAGAATGCGACGAGTGCCAATGCGTTTTGAACAAAATGGTGTTTTTCACCTCCGATCTTCGACACTCGTTATCGGACAAGTGGACCTCGCTATTTACTAGTTGGGAGTCCACAGCGAGGGTCAAACACACTCTTTGCGAAGGGGTGTCTTTGCCTCTGTATCTTCATATTACCATTCTAAGCTTTTGTATGTATATGCCTTTGTATTTCCCCACACCATGCATGTGGGATTAAAGCTCTTGCATTTTAAATTATTTACCTCCATGCATTTACTATTTACCATGCACCGACCTACTTCTAAGTTTGGTGCTTACCAACCAAGTGCTAGCTCCCACATCTCAACCCACTCGGCCACCCAACCAAGCGGTGCAAGCTCAACCAACTATGTGCCCAACTTGTCATGCCAAACACAACCCGCACTCCAAATAAAGCACCACCAACCCAACCAACTCTATATGGCGGGTTGGCAAGTGACAAAAGCGGCGTATAGCCACGTAGGCAAACAAAATGCGCCAAAGTTAAAACAATGTTCACCACATTGTTGCGAAGGATATGGGATTAAACTCCCAATAAGACAAAAGGCGGCTCAATGGAGGTTGGGGCAAATCAAACCCCCAACCTCATTTTTACCAAAATAAGCACTTAGTTGTTAGACCACACAGTACCGACTCAAGCCTATATATGGTTGAGTTGTTATTTGTACAAGGTAATCTTGGTGACTATGTATTACTTGTAACATGGCAATTTGCATAAAAGTGAATTTTTTGGCATTTTAGGGGCATTTTCAGATTTCGATGCAACTGGGAAATTGTCTAGAATTCTAAGATGCTCCTGGTGCATCCATTCATTTTTCCGATTTGGAGTTCTTTTGATGTCATTTTAAAGTGTGAAAGTCACTTTTGAAAGAGAACAAAGGGAAAAGACCGTCTGCAAGTGCTTCGGACGAACATTGATCCTCATCGAGTCTTAGAAGGTCTGAGAGCACGAATTTGCAGGTTTCAGGATTTGTTATTGTTTATTGTAAGTTTATTGTACTTGCAATTTTGACATTTGTAATGGATCGGTTCGAAATGAACCCGGAAACATGAATTTGTCGAACTCAGTAAACAATTTTGGTGTCGTATCATTTCTAATTTTTACATTCTAATTTCGATATATTTTCCACATTATTTAAGTCAAATTATAATTCAGATAAGCATATTTTAATCAATTACAACATTTTACAGAAATCGGGTAAAACAAAATCTAGATTGTTTTGATCGAACAGTTGAATTAGTTGATTTTGGGAATATTTAAATCGGTTGGGGATCAATTTATAACTTGAATAATTCATATTTTAATCGTTTTAGAATCACAAATCACAAAAACGGATAAATTAAATAATCTTTTCATAAACAATCAAAACAATACGGGGTTTCTTTGTTGTTTTTCTGGATCAAACATGTATCTTTTTATCAACTACATAGTCTTCCTCCATCTCCTAAGTCTTCCTTCTATGACATCATGACTTGTTATCGCCTAGAATTGATGGCATTGACCATGGTCGATACCATATGGCTTTCATTGCTCATAGTCGAGGTCCTCAACTATAGGGAATTATAATATATAATCATGTTCCCAATTTATAGACAACATTTGAGAGCATGTATCATCATCCAACCATCAATCATTTTGTTTGTTTATACTTACTCTTACGGTGTTAAAATTTTAGAAGTTAGTCTTACTTATCGTTAGAAGTCTACTCTTAAAGCATTCAATTTTGGACATTGAACAATACGAGTTACACACACAAGGAACTGTAGAAATTAAACTGATCTAATACAAAGAATTCATGAAATAGCTACAAACAATAATTGAAATCAACAACTCTATATTATATTTTTTTTATTATTTTCACTATTTCATTACACTCCATTATATAGGAGATGTAAAATAACAATCCTTATAACAACATTTGTCTTTATGTACAACCATACACCCATATGGTTTCATTGTCTGTTCACTAATATAATAATAAAACAATATTAATTGTTTTATTATTCTAACTTACTAACTTACCATATACTAACCACATTTTACATTTACTATTTACATTTACATAGTAAATGTACTTTCACTAATTTATCATAATAATAATTACACATGTAATTATTATTCATTGCACTTATACAAATGAAGCACTAAGATATATTTCCTAATATTCCCCCTTAGTGCGAACATGGGAAAACTGTCTTATACTTGCACTCGCTCATGATCGATGATTTTACGGGATGATCATAAACCTAATAGATGGTTTTTCTGGGGTTGACCATAAACCGAAAATAATGGTTTTGCAGAATCTGGTTTACCACAAACCAAAAAGATGATGGTTTTGCATAGGGTTTACCAACAACCGAAAATGGTGGTTTTACAACTGGTGTACCACAAACTAAAAGGGTGATGGTTTTGCATAGGGTTTACCAACAACCGAAAATGGTGGTTTTACAAGTAGTGTACCACAAACCAAAAATGAAGGTTTTCAAGTGGTTTACCTACAACCACATCATGATATGCCAAGTATTATTCTTAGCCCTCATCACATCTCACTGCAAGGAATAACATAGGAAATTCTGCTGAAATTTGCTGCATATATAGAAAATACCAGAAATGTAGAAAACTAGAAATGGAACATTGAGATCATGTTCCCCTCAATGTAAAATTTTTTTATTCGAAAACCATAATAGGAACACTGTGCAATCAAACACTCTGCGGAAATACAAAAAACAACAAGAACACACTATAAAAAAATAATCACCATCATGTCGATACGGCCCCGTCGTTGGTGGTCGACGAGTCATTGAATGACCTCCAACCTTCGTGCCTCCTTCCTCCAAGAAATTCACTTAATATATAAATTCTTTATATTTATAGTCAATTTCATATGTTATTTGTTCATCTCTACTTCTCATTCTACAATTTTGCTTACATCTATAGGTGTTTTTTCTTTTCTATTTACTATCCTCCATAGATTTTTATTCATTAATCGCATCCTGGATTTTTACTCTCCATGTACGGAATTTCATCCCATTAAATTTATCTAATGGTGTATCCATTTTGCTGAATCTAAATATCCAAAAAAAAATTGAATGTAGATTTGAATTACCTTTGATTCTACGATTTGTTCAAAAAAAGCAGTGATGATCAATGTGATGTATAAGTAAATTGTCCGTTTCTTCCTAACTACTTAACCTGGGTTATCTTTGAAATTTCTCTGTAGCTTCCTCGTATACCAAATTGTTCCACACATTTTTTGGAGAAACCCAGGATCGCGAAACAAAAGTTCTGAAGATCATCTTGAGGCATGCATTTAACTCCGCTTCCTGCACTAAATGTAGAAATTAAACTCGATCTAATACAAAGAATTCATGAAATAGCTACAAACAATAATTGAAATCAACAACTCTATATTATATTTTTTTATTATTTTCACTATTTCATTACACTCCATTATATAAGAGATGTAAAATAACAATCCTTACAACAACATTTGTCTTTATGTACAACCATACACCCATATGGTTTCAACCTCTCACCAATATAATAATAAAACAATACTAATTGTTTTATTATTCTTACTAACTTACCATATACTAACCACATTTTACATTTACTATTTACATTTACATAGTAAATGTACTTTCACTAATTTACCATAATAATAATTACACATGTAATTATTATTCACCCATACATACAAATGAAGCACTAAGATATATTTCCTAACGGGAACATCAAGTTTTGGAGTTCCTAATTGTTATATACTTATCCGTCTTGTAATCTCCTACATCAACTCTCATAAAATATGGATGAATCAATGGAATGTACACAATAATTATGGATAATTAAATTGATATATTAATTAATTAGCCAAACAATTGTAACATTCTCAACGTTCCTATAATCAAGAGAATGACCATTTACAATATTTCTACATTTATTGCCACCATGAACTAAATGTGCATGCAAAGGTTATGTGATCTCATAAGAGAATGACAATGTAAAATTTCATTGTAAAACAATTATTCTTTTAAGACAATGATATGAGAACACATCAAATAGAACCAAACCACCTAGCACAGCATGTCTAGTAACATTTTCCCCACAAACTACTCGTGAATGAGAGCATGAACAAAATTTCTTTTAATAACATATTAGAAGATGAGATCAATCATTACAAAGACTTGCTCTCATTAAGGAAGAGGCGTGCCTTAATTTTAGGTACCTCATTGGCACAAAAACATTATACCATTATGTAGCATATAACCGTCACATCACTATTTTCGTTTTGCATGTTCAATTGAAGAGAAAAATAAATTTTAAATGGATTTAAGACGAAAGTACTTGGTAATAAGGCATTTGAAAATGGTACCAATAACCACACATCCTATGTGTCATGTACTAACTCTAAAAACTATCACAAGAAAAAACTATCGATACTTTTATGAGTAAGTTATGAGGAAATCATGTGTACAGGTTTTGGTGAGAAATAGGGTCCTTTCCCTAAACTATGATAAAGGAAGGAATCATATTTAGTATGAAACCCTAGAAAACAATCAAAAAGGTGAACTGAATTAGAGGTGAATTTCTTGATCCATGTCTAGCTTTACACAAGGGTATTGTATCTAGGTGCTACAAAAGTTCAGTTTCAACACTCCAAATTCTGATCTTTCAGATGATGAAATGCGAAGCACCTAATTAGTACTGAAAACAAGGGAAGCGTATCCCTGCAATGAAAAGAGATTAATAGTCCCTCACACCATTACGTATCTACATTGATCCAAAAATTCAGGGTATGCATGCTTAACAGAAAGTTGTGTGATAAAGAGAATCAGTAGCTGTTTTATAATTCAACAGCCATTACAAATTCCATATTACATCATATCCAATCGAAACTTGTTTCCTTGGCCAGCATCAAGCCAATAAGACTTTCATTAGGAAAAGGTGTGATTGCCAGCATTTCACAAGCCTCGACAGAATATGGCAGAATAAAGAGTATCCGTGACCAAATTGACTTTCCTCGGGAATTTTTACAACTCCAGCACATTCTCGTTGCTTCAAATATGCAATAAATTCTTGAAACTGCAAAACAAATTCCAACCACACAATTTCTTATCAGAGCTGGCAGATATTAATCCACAGAAAATACGAGGGTAAACTTTGTACCCACACTTAAAGGTTTCCTTTTTCAAACTGCACACAGATGATAGAAAGATTGCATCTGATATTCATCGACAAACTAAAGAGCATAACATTAGATACGCTGCATAATCAGTAAATACTCTTTCACTAACACCATTTGCAGCCGACATTCAAAATACAGTTGCACTTTAGCGAAACTAATTCCAGTAGATTTGGCAAACCATAAATGACTCATAATTTAGCGATTTGATAACAGTTAACTAAAACCATATATATATATATTTGCTCGGATTGAAAAAGCAAATTACGAGAAGCAGATTGTAATTAAATCAATGACAAATTCAGAAAATTATAGGTCCTTATATTTTACCTGCTTTGTTACAAGCAAGAACTGCATTTTAACATGTTCATAAAACAATTGAGTAGGCAGGCCATGTTAGCCTACAGTCTCGTTTTCATTATTACAACAGAATTAAAATGAACGTTTCCAAATGAACAAAGTTCGAAGGTCATCAAACCCTTTCTTGTGGAGTACATCACTAAATTACCAATACAAAAGATTTCAAATAGGCAACTAATGCTAGTGATTCTCTCTTTAATATCTCTTGGAGGGGGTTCAGTTTTGGGCATTTTACTGAATATTATGTGATAATTCTTTTTCAAGTTAAACCCAATGTTAGGGATCCCTGACAGCTGATACTAGAAATTCTAACTGATTCTTCACATGTGAACTTTTTTCACTCGCTATAAGAATTTAAGAGTACATGGTGTGAGGTATGTATATATTTATGATAAAACCAATCCGTAGGTATTGATGTTATGATAGGTCATAGAATTGGGACTAAATTGTAGTAAAGCTTCTTAACAAGCACTTATTTCTGAAGCAATACATTACTGCAGAAAATGTAAATCCCTTAAAGCTGCAGAATATACTCTATTTAAATACATCGTAGTTTTGATGTATGAGCAGGCTGCAGTTTGATATACTAATAACCTGAAGAGGAAAATTGATTCCCCACTTCCAAAATAGGGTGATTAATAATTATTGATTGTAAGATAGAAATGTGCTTTCAAATATGTTGCAGATCCACGTCCTCTTCAAAGATTTTTTTGGTTCTTGCATGTTTGTTAGTCCAAGTACCAGGTGAAATGCTATTACTAACATAAGGCTGGGCATGTCAAAAAGAAATGTAGGAAACAAGAGTATGATCTTTCCCACAACAAAAGGCCACGGGGTCCAACAAATGTGGCAGTAGTTGAGGGTGAACGGCATTCTAAGGAAGAGTATGTTGTCATGACATCATACTCGAATTATAGTACTACCAATTGCTGATTTTTTGATTCCAATGCAGCTAGACATTTCATCTGTCAAAAGGACTCGTATGTACAACTTACTACAAGCACAATTTTTTCTGATTCAGTTTTCATTAGTTGATGGGGAGTCAAATGCAGTAGAGGAGATAGAAGATCTCCACATAGTATTGAATAACATAGTAATATTCATTGTAAGGAATGTTAAGTATGTTCCTAGCAGAAAGAAAACTCTCATCTATTAGTCGGTTAACAGAAATCCCAACATTACTGTTAATCTCTCTGGGAAAAAGTGTACTATGTCTGATGTGAAACATGATAATAATTGTCCTAGGCATTGGGCAAGGTGGTTTATAAAGGCTTGTTGAGTCTTGAACCTACCACAATCAACATACATGCGCTAGTTGTGGGGGAGACTAATATAAATGAGGTGCAAGACGATGAAATGCCGCATGTGGGAGGACATAATGCCTCAATCAAACACATGATTGGTTGTGGAGGGAGACTAATATAAATGAGATGCAGGACGATGAAATGCCTCGTGTGGGAGGACATAATGCCTCAATCAATGCACGATTAGTTGTGGAGGGAGACTCCACTATCTAAGATGTGCAAGAGGATAAAATGCCTCAACCAATGGCACTGGCTTGGAGGACTGGAAACATGGTTGTTATTCCAGCAGAGCATGTTCATTATGCTTTTGCTTTTGCTTTTGACCTTTTTATGGTACCTAACCGCAGCAATATTCTAAAGCAAAGGGAAAACCTGAATGGGAGACTGCCTTGCAAGTGGAATATGATCGGCATCTCCAAGATTTTGGATTCGAACTATGGAGGATGGGCTGAAATTATGAGCCAATGATGATTCATTACTGGTAAATGAATCACTCTACAGACAGTGGGCACCCTGATATATCTTACATTCACACAACTGGATCTGTGTTTTGTTGTTAAAAATTTTTCTTGGTTTTGTCTCAATCGAAGCTCATACATTGAACAGCACCAAAACGTCATAAACCTGCAGATTTCATATTGATATCTAAGGAGCAACCTACAAACGTAATGACTAAACCTCTTGGTCCAATTTTATTTGTAAAATTTTGGAACAAATTTGGAGTAGTTTGCCATTTGGTCGTTGAGGGGGAGTATTAAAGGTATGTTAGTTATTCATGAATAACTACCTCACCTAAATATGTAACTTCTTTATGCTCTATAAAAGATGGACACACACAAGTATGTCAGTGTGCCATGTGCCTTCCATTCTCTTCATTCTCTCTCTCGTGCTAACAAGACATTGAGGAAATTTAGAAAATGTGCTTTATAGTTTGGAGCACCCGCTGAACTCTTATGTTTTCAAATTTCATTGTTGATTGTTCCAAAATGTGATTCACACTCATTCAAAATGTAATATGTAAATTTTGCATTTTTCTTAAGTAATGTTAACTCTTCTGTTCATGGACGTGTGAATGGGTATATGTTTAGCTACGTTAGTTTACAAATGCCTCGCGCCGCTCTGCTGTTTATAATGAGATAAGCTCAAATTGTGTAATGTGTAACACTGTAATGTGCAGTGTGAGCTACAGGGAATGTAATCAGGTAGCAGATCTTTTGGTAAATGCAGATGTAGACCAATATCAAATTTCTTCATTATTTAGCATGGAGGTTAGTGAATGGGTGGGGCTCATTCCAATTCTTTAATCAGAAGATGAGAAAGGGTGCAGGCGCAGAGCGGTTGTGGAATAGCAGCAGATCATATTTCTGATTATGCTGCTCTATTTTTGAGTAATAGAAACAGGACTGGAATGGAGATCTTCAAGGGGAAAAGAGGAAGCATCTGGAATGGAATATGCAGATGTTCAGGAGATTCCAGCTTTCCAGTGAAGCCAATGAAGAACCTCATGTTTGCAGATCTATATTTTTTTAAATTGCAGGGTTATCTGTATTTTATTTTATATGTAATGGGGTTGGAAGCCTTTATCTTTTGATGTGGAGGAGGATTAGGTTGGAAGGCTTCTATAGTTCTGGGGAACAAGATGAGGCAGTTTTATGAGCTAAGTTTTTACCAAAGTCTGCATTTTTAGGGTATGTAACTGGATCTTGATGGATACTAGCTGCAGAAGACGACAACAGTTGATGCTAGCTGATCAGGAACAACTAATACTCTTGCAGATTGCCTTTTGTTTCCATATCAAAGCCTCCGCAGATTGAAATTTAGTAAGGTTGATATAGTAATAATCCATAGCTTTGTTATGTCCCCAATTCCGAGCAGTTGGCCTAGGAGGTTTTTCATTCGTCTTAGCCTTGGTCATACCCAAGGGGCTAATGACACTGGAGGCTATTGGGTATGGATGACTATTACCACCTTGCTTATTTGTTATATTTTTGCGTTGACATGAGTATTAAGTGGCTTGGTGGGAACAAATGTTATGTTTTGTCGTTAAGGGGGGGACTCGTGACACTTTAATGTTATAATCTTTCGTTGGGGGTCACTTAAGTCCCTATGGTGACTAGGAGGGGAAAAGTAACTTAAGTTACTTTATGTTTTTGTGGTTCTCCCTAGAAGGGGTCGATTGGGGTCTTTTTGGGCCTCTTGTTGCTTGGGGAAAGTATAAGAGGAGTTTGGGGAGAAAGGGAGCTCATTCTTGCATACACACTTATGATTTCCATTGAGCACTGCAGATTGTTATCTTCTAGCTTGTGGAGTAAGATCCCACAAGATCCCTAGCTTCGGTGGTGAGATATTCATTCCTAGCTAGTAGGGCACTCTTCGGTGGTGAAAGATCCACCCTAGTTTGTCATTTTGGAGGAGCTGATTCAGGGCTGATTTTCAGAGATGAATTTCAGAATTTTCAAAAAGGGTTTTGGAGAATTTTGGGGCTTTTTGTAGAGAAAATCGAGGGTTTCCAGATCAGATTTGTTGCAGCGATAAGAGCAGGTTTTGGCGCCATTTCTAGAGACATTTTAGAGGGTTTTGGCCTCTTTCCAAGGGGACGTCCCACTTTGGGATTTTGCAGCAATTTTTGGAGGGTTTTCCTAGTGCTTTTTCCATATCTGGAGGTTGGGTTTTCATTTGCATTGTTAGTAGATGTTATTTCCAAATTTTCAGAATTTTATCACTTGTATTTGGAAAGATATGATTTTTAAAGATTTCCAGCTATCTAGGGCTTTCTGAAATTTTCTGGCAGTTTAATATTAATAAAAAAATTCCAAAAAAAAATTCTAGTGTTTATTATCATTGTAGCAAGCTCTGCATTAAAACTCGCGATTAATCGTTTAGGGCAGGCAAAAGATTAATCTTTCTGAAAATCATGATTTGTGAGGTGCTGATAAATCGGCGATTTCCGGCAATAAAAACCCTACAAAAATCGTGGAAACTCGCAGGTAAAATCGTGGAAAATCGCAGGTAAAATTGTGGCTTAGGTTTAAATGCAAAAAAAGACCAAATCGACTCAGTATTTTGTCCTATTTTCTCTGCATGCAACTCGTTTTTTCTCCTGCGACTCGTATTTTCTCCATTCATGGGCATTCGTGTCTGGTTTCGTGGGTATTCATGGTGGTTTCGTGGGCATTCGTGGGGGTTTCCACTTTCCAACCAGCTCGGATTGTATACACGCAATTTCTGATTAATTCGTTTTGTATACATTTAATATATTACTGTTAATAGTTATACATTTATATAAAATAACATATAATAATAAAATAACAGTTATACTGTATTTTATATGTTATTTATACAATCTATAACGTGAGCATAAAATAACATATAAATTTATACATTTAACAATGATATATAATATATATTACTGTTATATTACTCTTTTTTGGTCAAAACTTAATTGAAAATATGCATATGGGCCTATGGCATTCTATAGAGTCACTTCTTGCATCATTTAACAATGTTTTTACATTTAATTTAAGTTTATTTTATGAATTTAAATTTTTTTAAAGTAGCGATAAAGTTGCCGATAAATTGTCGATTCCTGATTTCCGAGTCAAAATTTGGCCTACCGATAACGATTTTTTGAACTATGGTAGCAAGATTCCTTTAAAATTTCATGCATTTTGGGCAAGTATTTTGTGAGATATCAATTAAATACAGTTCGCTGCCCTAGCTGGTCATTTTCTGCAGAAATCAGAAATTTTATTTTGCTGCAATTTCTAGATATTTGTGCATTTTTGGAGTGGTATCCCACAAGGGATATTTCAAGCTGACAGAGCTATGGAAGGCCTGTGTGGAATTTGCAGATATTTTGCCTTCAATAAGAAGTGTCTTCACAACTATGCATCCAACCCTGTCAAAATGGTGCAGGGTAGCACATATCCCCACACTGACGCAGATAACTCTCCACTTTCATTGAACTGTAAATAGTAACTGATATTGTAGACATTTTTCTTGAAGTTCCAACAAGTAAACTTTGGAGTCGTAAATGATTGTTCAGATAAATATAAGATAATCCAGAGTGAAACATATCTTTTCCTGAACTTTGTCATTCCACAATATGCAAACTTATTTTTGGATTTTTTTCACTAGAATGTTCATTTCATCTGACATAGAAAGAAGACCAGATGTTTTGAACATCTCTACATCACTTACCTGAAACAAAAGGTCGGGGATTTGTCTGCTATGTGATGATGTTCATATATTACTCCCATAAATATATGATATTCTCTGAAAACTGTGTGTTGGTCCTAACAATGAGATCCACATGGTATCAAAATGCTTCAAATGCTTGTTCCCTTGTCTTATACTTTTGCTAATTGTTAAAATTCCAAAAACCTATGAGTACTTCGACAAAAGTATGAATGAACCTTGCAGACATAATCTTCAACCTTTGATACTACTAGACATGCGTTCACAAATTTAAATGCCAGATTCATGCTACAGGTCATGCAATGAATACCAACCATAACCTTACACAAAAACCATTTCCATGACCTTGCATTACTAACGTTCCATATGCACCAACACACACCAGATTTTTGCAATTCTGGAATCATTGATGCCTCAAAAGGTTCATCTCCTTCAAACTTTTTTTAACAAGTTCAAAATATTACAATGATGTTGAATTTCCCCTCATTTTATGAACAAGACAATGAGGCTACAGAACACAATTGGAAATAGTATAACTATGCATGCAAGCCCAAGAAGCATTATATATTGTTGTAACTTCATTGGCAGATGATGCCACATATGTTGTTGACTATTTTATTTTTCTTGGATATTCTCCTTTCCACTGGAGCAAGGCAGCTAGCCCATTCTCAATCACTGTTTACAGACTGTCTTCGGAAAGTTTGGCACTGCAATAAAAGACAAGTTCTTATAATCTGCACCCAGGACAACCTAGAATCAATGGCAGATTCACCTACCCTCGCATTCATTCATATTCATTCGTCCACCTCTCCGTGGCTATATAGAGAGAGGCAGGCCTATACTGAACTATATGGGGCAGGCCCCTCTATATCTATATGGGGCAGAGCGGCCCCCCCTCTCTATATCTCGCTCATTTGGAGAGATATCGGCAGGCCCTCCCTCTCTCCATATCTGGAGGGTGAGGGAGGATGAACAATCTTTGTTTAAAATGTGCAAATACACATATAGCCATACCATTTTCAAAAATGGATGATTTTCATCATCTTTCCAAAAAGAGCTTGAATGGTTCCTCTACTTTGCAGTAAGTTTTCCTGAATTTTCACGTATTCATCATATTCAATAGGAAACTTTTTCATAACAGCATTCTTCCTTTTTTTTTCCATCTTCCCATTGATTTCTCCCCTAATTTAGAATATACTTTTAATAAACCTTTATAGCATGTTTTTCCATAGTGTCCACTTTAATTTGCAATGTCTTGTCTCTCCATATTTCCAACTGCATGTGTTGCATCGACACTCTTTTGGGAGGTTTAGTTTTGTCCCCATTTTTTTACCAGTTCAATAAATGGATACTTTGAACCCATTCAATTTCAAAATTCCTCAACATATTCCAATACCTTTCTTTTCTTGTTTTGTCCATGGTGTTGATTTTCAGCATCAACTTGTGAGAATGTATTATAATTATTGATAATTCAATCCCACTACTCTGAGATTGTTCTAGAATCTAAATCAACAAAGTCATCTTCTTAGTTAACTCCAAGATGCACCTCATTAGAAACTTGCAGAAGATTATTCCCTTGATCCTCGCAGGATAAGGAAGTGGTGTAGGTGTCTGCCATGCAATATTTATTCTAGAATTTGTTGATGCTTGATGGTTATTAAAACGTGGTGAAATGTTTATTCATTTTGATGAGATTGAACATCCATTAATTTTTCTAAGATTGAGACTGGACATCTTTCAGGAATCTATAATTGGGGTAACAAAAAAAAGGCTTTTCAAACTTGGGACACATTGTTCATAATTAAATTACAACTTTTTTGTAATTTGTACATAGTTGATTAGTTTTTTAATCACCTAAACTTGAAATAATTAAAGCAATTTTGAAAAATACTACAGGCTACTACAACTGTGCAATTGGTGGAGACCACAACACTGTGAATACCACACAGCTTGATCACAAAGAATTTCAGCCTGCAATAACAGATTTTCAAAAGTTTTTATAGCCTGAAAATGATTATCAACCATAATATTTCCAAGGATGGACAGTCAGGATTGAAGATAGACTGGGGACAGTACCTGTTGTGGGCTCGAGGGTAACCTGCCTATAAGACAAATACTGTTTTATGAACTATAACAGCCTTCAAATTTTGCCCGCGGGCCCAGAACAGTTGGTAACGCGTCACGCTTTGTTTTGGGTTACAGCTACCGTTTTCATACAACGTTTGTCAGATTCCATTTTCAAGCCTCAAGGCTGAAATGTATTTCATGTTTACAAAAATTGGATTAAGGGACCTTGGTTTAAGGGTTTGGATTATCTAGAAAACAATGACAAGTAAATAACTAAACAACTCTTAACATCTAAGTTAAATAATAATATAAGATTAAAAATGCATGACATGTACCTTAAGACTCAAGCCTGATATTTGATTCCTAATTATGCGTGGCAGGGCCGTTGCAAAACGACAATTACAAACTTCACTATATCGACTTCTAGAATTTAGTAATCAGAATAGTAAAGCAGAGTCCCAAACCATGTAGAAAAATATGATTCAAAATTTCGAGTGTGGACAAGAATTATTATCAAACCTTTATGTTTTTATACCAGCTATAAGTGGCAAATCCCACCAATTATCCAATGGTGGTTGTAAATTCAGCACAATTAAGGCCCAAAAATGAAACAAGATGTTGCAAATTAATGGAAAAAGGACCCAAACAGAAAACATGTGCATCAAAATTCATGGCGAATAGGACCCACAGATAAAACATGTGCACTAAATTATTGGCATACAAGAACCAAAGATGGAACATGTGTTGTAAATTCCAAGAGATTAAGACCCAATTGCTAATATCATTCAAGACGAAATTCATACTTGAGAAAATTTGAATCGATCATGACAAGGTGATTTTACATGGACATGCTTAAAATTTAATAAATTTCTAGTGAAATGCCCAACCACATGTACTGTAAGATTCATCATAATTAGAGGCCATAAGTTGAAAAATTCACCAATTGGCGAAAGCTTTCTCCAAGACTGATACTTTGATAACCATCACAGTACAACTGCAAAGTTGTCTTTGATGGCTATAACAGGACATAATAAATGCACAATGAGGGTGAAGTGTATATACTATAAACTCATTTCTACTTCTGCTAATCCTTTTCTCTTTAAGGAAAGTTGTCAAACGCGCCAATTTGCAAAAATTTGCGACTCTTTATTGTTTGGGAAGCTAACGCAAATAATATCGACAATTTGACAAATTTTGGAGCTTCAAGGACTTCCTCCTTTGTCACCAATGCAGCATTAATTGTTCTTATTCCAAGATCTCAATAATCCAATCGTACAACTAACCGCACCACCTATCGAGAGTACTGCAATAGAGAATTAAATTAACAGTTGCTTGATAGGCAAGATCCAACCCAGCACATGTCCTTGCAGATCTTATGCTCTTCTCATGCCCAAGCAGAAGCATAATGAGTGTCAGTTATGCACATATTACCATGCCTTCAACAAAATCACTATGAAAAACCATTACCCATTTCCTAGGCTCAATGACCTTCTAGACCAGCTTCAAGGTCCCAACTACTTCACTAAGCTCGACTTGGATTCAGGTTATCACCAAGTTCATGTGGAATCGTGTGATGCCTAGAAAATAATCTTCAATACATTTTTTGGGGTTTACTATTGGTTTGTCACACCCATTGGTGCATTCATGTGAGTCGCTAATAAGATTTTTCAGCCCTACCTTGGAAAGTTTCTTGCCATCTATCTAGATATCAATAATAAAACCTCAAATGAACATTTGGTCCATATGCAAAAAAATCTAGGTTTACTTTTGCCAACAAAATATCCAAGCCAAGATGAATTCCTTCTTTAGAAAAACATTAATCAAGTACTTGGGCTTGCTATTGATGAGCATTGAATAATGTGAATCTAGAAAATGCTATGGTCCTTTGCAGGTGGCCTGCCCTGTCTGGCATTTCAGATCTTACAAGTTAAGAAGGGGCTCATCCTAGACTATTCACATGTTTCCCAACCACTTCATCAGCTTAGTGATCAGAAAACTCTTGCATGGAGTCAATAAATTGCCTACACCTTGAGCTGTTTGAAAGGATGTTTTTTGCCTTGCTTTATTTGCTCTCCATGATGTGCAAAAACCATTTGAGCTTGCGATTGATTCTTAACAATATGTCAAGTGTGGTACTTAAGCAAGGAGATCATCATTCAGAAGCCTTGTCACAACCAAGGCTAAATTATAGCAGCTACGACAAGCTAGTCCAAGTACTCAAGTAGTCGTGTCGTCACCTTCAAGATAAGTTCACACTAATTAACAACTTCTTCAATTCTAAGATTCAAGAATATTGACATCTAAAGTGGGCATCTTACATTTAACAATTTCATTCGGAGGTCAAATATAAGAAGGGATCACCAATTAAATGGTGGATCTAATTAGTTCACCTTCCCAAGTACAATGTATCATATATACCAAATACACACCTTATAAAGAAAGGACCTCTACTACATTGATCCACATTTTGATATAATCGTTGATTCCTTGCAACAACCCATAATGATTAATCAAATACCTTTCCTTGGTTACTCTATGGGTAATGGGTAGGTGTATAAGCTCACTCAATTTTGTCTCCCAGTGAGAGCATCTCATCAACTTATACTAAAGGAGTCTCATTCATCTTTAAAGCTACTTTCATTAGTCTTCAATGCAGAAGCAGGTTGAGTATTTCATTCGATGAAGTCTTCCAATTGGGATCTAGGAAGGTATCAACCATAGATTACATACTTGGTGAGTACTTGCCAAAAATTACAAATGCCAAGTATTTCCCATGTAAACTCGTGAGTCTGCAGATGGCAAATTTTTGCGAGATTTTGCAGTGCTCGCGGTGAGTACAACATATAGTCACAGCAGATGTGAAAAATATACAGAAATATAGTTGTGCTATTGATAAGCATCGAGCACATGTGAATCTAGAAGAATTTATGGCCCTTTGCAGTTGGCCCACTCTATCTGGCATTTCAGATCTTAAGAGTTGATAAGGGGCTCATCCTAGACTATTCACATGTTGCCCACCCACTTCATCAGCTTACTGATCAGAAAAATCTTGCATGCAGTCAATAATTTGCCTACACCTTGAGCTGTTTGAAAGGATGCTTTTGCTCTGCTTTATTTGCTGTCCATAATATGCAGAGACCATTTGAACTTGAAATTGATTCTTACCAATATGTCAAGTGTGGTACTTAAGCAACGAGATCATCATTCAGAAGCCTTGTCACGACCAAGGATAAATTATAGCAGCTACACAAGCTAGTTCATGTACTCAAGCAGTTGTGTCATCACCTTCTCAATAAGTTCACACTAATTGACTTCTGCAATTCTAAGTTTTGGGAATATGGGCATCTTACATTCAACAATTTTATTCAGAGATCACGTATAAGAAGGACATGGCAATTAAATGGCGGATCTAATTAGTTCACCTTCCCAAGTACAATGTATCATATATACCTAATACAAACCCTATAAAGAAAGCAAGGATCTATACTCCATTGATCCACATTTTGGCCCAATTGTTGATTCCTTGCAACAACCCATAGAAATTTAACAAATACCTTTCCTTGGTTCCCGTATGAGCAATGGTAGTTTTATAAGCTCACTCAGTTGTGGCTCCCAGTGAGAGCATTTCATCAACATATATTAAAGGAGTCTCATTCATCTTCAAAGCTACTTTCATTAGTCTTCCATGCAGAAACAAATTGAGCATTTCATTTGATGAAGTCTTTCAATTGGGATCTTGGATTGTATGCAAACTCACGAGTCCGCAGATGGCAAGTTTTCACGATTTTTCGCACAGTACTCGCAAATAAGGCATGCGGCCTCGGCAGATGCAGAAAATACACAGAAATACAGTCATGATATTGATGAGCATTGAGTACATGTGAATCTAGAAAATGTTATGGTCCTCTGTGGGAGGCCCACTTTGTCTGACATTTCAGATCTTAAGAGTTGATAGGGGGCTCATCCTAGACTATTCACATGTTGCCCACCCACTTCATCAGCTCACTGATCAGAAAATTCTTGGATGGAGTCAAACTGCCTACACTTTGAGCTGTTTGAAAGGATGTTTTTTTCCCTGCTCTATTTGCTCTCCATAATGTGCAGAAACCATTTGAGCTTGAGAGTGATTCTTATCAAGATGTCAAGTGTGGTACTTAAGCAAGGAGGTCATCATTCAGAAGCCTTGTCACAACCAAGACTAAATTATAGCAGCTACAACAAGCTAGTTCAAGTACTCAAGCAGTCGTGTCATCACCTTCTCGATAAGTACACACTAATTAACAAATTCTTCAATTCTAATATTCGGGAATATTGTCATTTGAAGTGGCCATCTTACGTTCAACAATTTCTTTCAGAGATCAAGTATAAGAAGGGCTCGCCAATTAAATAGCAGATCTAATTAGTTCACCTTCCCAAGTACAATGTATCATATATACCCCCACCCCACCCCTGTTAATGGGTCAAGCAGAGCTCTTCCGGGAAGGAAGGAGTTAATGAAGGAAAATTCAAAATGGATACCACACAAACCAAGATGGTTTAAGATCAATATAGATGCCGCATCTCAAGGCAATCCAAGTAGTTCAAGAGTGGGATGCATCATTCAAGACTGCTCAAGATCTCTAATTAAGGCCGCATCCTTCAAACTACCAAGTGGGGCAAATAATGAAGTGGAAGCCACAGCTGTAGCATAGCATCCAGCGAATTGATCATTGATAATTGTAGTATTGACCATTTGATCATTGAATGCGACTCTAAAATCATCGTCAAGACAATAAAACTAGAAACTCCGAAACTTGGAGAACTGATAGTATTCTAAATTTAGCCAAGCATCACTTTATTGGGTTGGCTTCATGGGAAATACAGCATTCTTATCACGAAGCAAACAAAATTGGGGACTTCTTGGCCAATGGTGGGGTTGATCAAGTAGCTGTAGAACCCATCGTGGCTGATAACACCATTGATTCCTGGATCAGGTTTGACCCCTTGTGGTAACTTGATTTTCAATTGACCACATAGCTTTATTCATAACCATGTAATTCAAACTTTCCCTCGAATCACTCATCGTTCCCCTTGAGCATGTGAATGTAGTGAGCCTTCATGAATTTATATGTGCTGGCAGATCTGTCATGTGGTGGCTCCTGGCATTCTGTCTTTGATCACCCAACCTCTTGCAAGTTCCCAAAACACGTTTCACTCTGCTTTGGCTCCATATCTCGAATTTCCCTTGCTGCTCACTCCATGGCGGAATTTATTTTCCCAAGGTTTTTTCTTCACAGAAGCAAGAAGGAAATGGCCTTTTTCTCCCGAATCTCAAAGGAGCGTCTCAGAGGGATTCTCTCCTTCTGAAGGGGTTTGGCAGGCATGCAAAGATATAATTGGTGCAAACTACTTGGAATTGGAAGGTTCTCCTGAGTCAATTCAGAAATTGCCTCTGTTTTCATTGATATTCTTCTCAAGGTGGAAACCGGCAAGCAGGCGACCCTAGCCATGGGTATCTTTTTCATCCTGCCTGAGCATAGGGTCAACCTCAACTCTGATGCCAACAGCTAGAGAAAACTAGGAGGAAATTGCTTCTTTATACCTGTTTTGGCAAAACTGCCCTTTAGGCTTGTAGCCCTCTAGAAGCACAAAGCTTATGGCTCAAGAAAATTTAGACTGAGTTACAAGATTCTGAAGGTAGTTCTAGACACCCTTTTCCTCAACCTGCTTCACATAAAGTTGTAGAGCTTAACTCATTGATTTCACCTCCCAAATCGCTACTTCCATTTTTATGATTAGGTCTCCTTAAGAACCAATAGGTTTGAACAGTGGAATGTCAAGGACTGTACCTTTCTGGAGCAAAATCCAATAGTAAAACCCCAAAAATCTATTAGAGGAAAGGGTTTCAATGATTCCTACCAAGTTTCGAGGCTAGAAACAAAGTATAAAGCCTTCTCACTCAATTTTTCCTTAAACCCTAGGTAGGGTTTCTATGACAGTCTGAGTAGAGTAAAAACCTCATAAAATGCAAATGACTCAATTTCAAGACCTAAAATTTGTCCTATTGGTCTATTTTGATCCCCTTAAGCTTCCTGAGCAATCAGTATAGGGAATGTGGAAAACTTCAAACACCTTGCTAAAGCTTACCTATTGGGCGAGAAAAACATGGTTCTTGATACCCTCATGAGCAAATTACTACAGATGTTCACCTTAAATCATTCATAATCTCCTCATAGCAGTGTCCATACAATTTACTACAGATGTTCAAACAAAGAAATTCATTCACTTTCAAACAAAAATGTGCTTACAGTATGATTCTTATAAAAAAACAGTCTTAAATACAAAACAGAGTCATATCTTCTTTTCCAAACGACTTCTCCATCCAAAATTCCTCTTACACATCTTTCTCTCTTCACGAAGGTACATGTAACTAACTTCTTATTCGAGCTCTCTACCCTTTTTCTCATATCCTCTTCTATAACCAACTTTTAGGGTTCATAACCTCATGTATAGAACTTAGGTAAACATGACTCAATGAGGGATTATGAATAAAGTTTTCTTTTGGCTCACCTCCAAGAGGTTGTTCACACATGACAAGGAGATTTGACACCAACATGAACCTTTAGACTCCTGAAGTCCACTTAACAAGCCAAAAATGCCCAAAACCATGTTTGAAATTTCAAATTCTCACTTTGGGCGGGAAAATGAAAAACTTAACAAAGTTCAACTTCTTGAGCACCTAGACACCTAGTCAAACTTCCAAACACCTACGAACACTCACCTAAGATGGATAAAACCAAAATTTGATTATCCTAACTTGTTCAAGTTGATGCTCCTGCATCAAACTCTATGCTGAAAAATCTGCAATTGGACGATCCTTCTTTGGTGTTGTCTACTGCCCTTTCCCACGGCTTTGTTATTGCTACAGCTTATTTCCAGCTTGAGACACGTTTTAAGACACTAGTGGATTATGTTGGTAAGCTGTATCAACGCTTTCAATCCCCGACTCGACTTTCACCTTTCTAATGTTGGACCTCCTCGATTTGCAAAAGCCAATCCTATCAAACGGACAAAAGCTTATGGGTGAGCACCTACAAAAGGCCAAGCATGCTTATGAAGTGCTAATTAAATAGGCTTGAAAGGAAGGTTTTGTTATGAGCCTTGGTGGGAAAATGTTGCCTCCAGAACTAGTTTTAGACAAGGAGGAAACATCCTCATCCAAATAGCCTTCTACACATGTTGATGAGGCAAAAAAAAATTTAAATATATGTATGAGTTTATGTATAAAACAAATGACATGGTAATCACTAATATAATAGTAAATAATGTCATGTAAATATTAGCAGTATTTGTGGGACATAGGCTGTCCCACATGAATAGTTTTTTGATCCAGGCTATGCCTTCCGAAATCAACATCTGTGGTGTAGTACTTTTATGAAATATTAATATGAAAGGGAAAAGGACCCTTATAACCCTTGTTCATCGATACAAAAATGTATCATATATGCCAAATACACACCCTATAAAGAAAGGAAGGATATCTACTCCATTGATCCATATTTTGGTCTAATTATTGATTCCTTGCAACAACAGAAATGATTAATCAAATAGCTTTCCTTGGTTATCATATGAGCAATGGATAGTTGTATAAGCTTACTCAGTTTTGTCTCCCAGTGAGAGCATGCAGTGAGAGCATCTCATCAACTTACACTGAAGGAGTCTCATCTTCAAAGCTACTTTCCTTAGTCATTTATGCAAAAGTAGGTTGAGGATTCCATTCAATGAAGTCTTCTAATTGGGATCTTGGATTTGTATCAACCATAGGTTACATACTTGGTGAGTACTCACCAAAAACTATAGACATCAAGTACTCCCCATGTAAAATTGTGTGTCTGCAGATGGCAAGTTTTCGTAAGTTTTTGCACAGTACTCACCAATACTCGGTGAGTAGTAGTACAACATACGGTCTCGACATACATGAAAAATATGCAGAAATATAGTCACGCAAGGCTCAAATACTGCAAAAACACATTTTTTTCTTCTTTGAAAGCCCACATCCCCATGTTAGATGTGAACAGAGAACGAATGAAGAGACCCTATATGTTGAGCTACATCCACACTGCTCCATCAAGTTGTCTCATGACCCGTATAAGGGTCGAATTCCCAAGATTCACAAAACTCCCGAACAAATTAGGCAGCCATCCATGTTGACTTTCATCTACACTAGATCCCTTCTTGTCTTCAAAGTGTGAGCTTCTTAAAATGTGTATTCATCATTGGTGAATTCTTCACCACTTTTAGCATTCCATTGATCTTCAACAATGGCTATAAATGGTCTCCCTTCCAGGCCAAGCATTATTTTATTACAATCTTGATATTCAGCAATATTCATAACCTTATGAGTCCAAACATTATAGTTTTGATCAGTCAACTTATGTTCCTCCGACAGAACGAGGTTTTGAATGTTTGCCATTTTTCACACCAATATGACTTTCCGACCAACAAATTAATGCACCAAAAATTGAAGTTACAGGATACAATCTATATTCTCAATATCTGACTTCTAACACAGATAAATACAACAGAAACTACAATTTTGAATGTTGAGTTTCACCTAGAATTCAACACAAAAAAATTGAAGTCTGAATTTTTAGAGCAAAAGAAAAATATACCAGGAAAAATGGGTTCTTGGCGTCGTGATTCTTCAAACTCATTGGAAAATTCATGCCATGTTTTATGACAATGTAACCCTCGAAAAATTCACCTCCAACTTCGATGAATCTCATGCCATTGAAACTAAATAACATGTCTCGTGTTTGCTCACAACTTTGAACTTCACGCCCTTCAATGATTATATAACTTGCATTTTTCTCCTACAAACTCGGTTTTTCGCCGTTTTTATTGTTTTAGAGCATTTGCAAATTTTCTATTGCCCTAGAATGCCTTTGTGTCCTTTGAAATACTTCTGTAATAGGCTTTTAAGTTTTCGCTGATAAAAACCTCTGAAAATCATGATGATTTTTAATACAAATCTTGCCTTCGAAAATTTTTGTAACTAGCATTTAATGTCTCCTCTATGGCCTTTGAATATACAAATCATGTTTGTCCTCTTCCTCATGATTTTGGATTGTTTTCTGCAAAACCATGCCCTAATAGCCTTCAAACTCACATATTTCCTCTTCCTACCAGTTTTGGACTGTGTTTTCTACGTTTTTGCTTGCACTTTGCACTTAATGAGCCAACGCACGATTGTGTAGGGCAATGCCTTCCCGTCAGGCACACAGCTGGAAGAGTTTCTCTTTCACTTGGCCCCTGTCCTTCGGGGTCGGGAGATTAGCCGTGAGGCCTCCTTAAGGCTGGGTGGAAGCAATACGGTGTTCACCAGGAGCATTCCCTGGAGACTCCCACCTGCATGGTGGGGTCGGTATCGCTAATTGCATACAACAGACGATGTATGTTACTCAGCAGGGAGGTAACAGAGATCAGGTTTCACTGTTGTGTGCAAGATCAGAGTCGTAATCTGAAGTCGAGGGGTGATTCCCGAAGACTGCGCTTGCCCCTGACCGTCCTGAGCAAGGAGCTCTTCCAGTTCAGGAAAATCAGGAAATTTGCCCTAATGTAAAAGTCAAAACCAACCAGAAATGACCTCCTTTGGACTCGCAAACTGTCAAAAACATGCCCTTCTTCCTCGGGGATCGTGCCCTAGGTTTTATTGGTCTGTTGGCATCAACACCTTCCTCTTTAATCTACAGGTCTACACGACCCTTCACAGTTTTCTCCTCAATGTCCGCACTCTACACCAAGAGCTTCCTCGGAATTCGAACCCTTCAAGCACCAAAGGCTCGATACCAATATTAGAAGATGTGAACAGAGAAGGAATGGAGAGAAACTGGATTGCACACATTGCAGATTATTATGCAAGAGATAGTTACAAAATGGTTGGGGTTACATCTGAACATTAGGTAATACATAACCGACAGTGACTTAATTGTAAAAGGCAAGCCTTACATTCTAATACTCCACACATTCTAATCACACAGCATTTAAGCATCCTTTGACCGAATTGAGAAAGGAGATTATAGCGAATCTATAAAGAAGATTTGAGGAATTTCATTTTGAGGTTAGTTTTTTCTTCTTTTCCAAACATGTAAATTCTCTCTATATTGTTAATATTATGTTTCCAAATATGATTTACAAATTTACATGCATTCCATTTAATTCCTATAATTTTTATTCATGATTTACACTAGTTCAGAATTTATGAGCGAAATTGCTACTTTTTAAACTATACATGAGGTTTACAGAGTTTACATTAACAAATTTACAGTTGGTTTTTTTAAATGTTTATTTTTGTGTATTTGAACATGTTGCATATTAGCATAGAATGGCATCTAGCTCCGCATTAAGTACAGCATCAGCAAGTGGAAGTTGTCCTGTTAATACATGTACCGCTGCTTGGAAGTTTGTCGTACATGGACCGATCAAGGAGGCTGTGATTTGCACATTCTACTTGAAGAAGGTTTCTAGAGGCATCAATAGCCTCAAGTACCATGTCGCGTGCATTGTTTGCCGCAACGTCATGCTATGTCCCAATGCCACAAAAGAGGCAAAACGAAAGATGAAGGAAGAGCTTACATTGTTAGATGAAAACAAACTAGAGAGGGCAACGATACAAGCATCCATTAGACCCAAAACAACAATAGAAATGAAGATAGATATGGCAGCGATCGTGGGCTCTAGTCGTGGTCCACGAGTACGAGGCACATCCACCTCATCCAGTTTGAGCAATGGCCAAGCAAATGGTTTTTTCATACCTAGAAACATACTTGGGGCACAACCTTCATGCAAGGTACAAGCCAAAATAAGGAGATGCACGAGTAAGTAAATAAGGTGTCAATTTCTTGTATTACAACATTCCCTTCAATGTGGTGAAGTGTTTGTACTCGGTGTATATGGTGACGACATTACAGTTGTTGGGAAAGGGTACAAGGCACCCTCTCTAAGAGACTTAAGTGGCAAATTGCTCCAAAATGCGGTTGCAGATGCAAAATCAATTATGGAAGAACAAAAGAAGCAATGGCGAAAGTTCGGATGCACCATTCTTTCAGATAGGTGGATGGATGGAAGGAACCACGCCCTCATCAATTTTTAGTGGTTTCAAATGGTTTTTTTGAAGTCAATTGATGCCTCTCGCCGATAAATGCAAAAAAAATAAGCCTTATGTTGAAGGAGGTTGTCTAAGAGGTGGGCCTCAAGAATGTTGTGCAAGTTGTCACTACTAATGCAACAACATATGTGGCAGTTGGGAAACTACTTCAAGAAAAGTATCCATCACTCTTTTGGACCCCTTGTGCGGCCCATTGCCTTAACAATCTTTTGGAAGACATAGGCAAAATTGATTAGGTGAGACCGGTTCTCAACTTGATGAGCGAATACACTAAGGGGAACGAGCTTGTGCAAGTGGGTGTGAGTCGTAGTTACCTAAGTCTCGAGGATAGGGGGACGGGGTTTTCGGGACGACAAAAAATTTCCCAAATTTTGGGGACGGCAGGGGAACAGTTATTAAAATAATATATAAAAACTAATATTTAAATATTTTAACTTTATTCAATGAAATTTACGGATTTAAATTGTATTTAATGTATTTTAGGTACTTTCAAGATTATAATTTAATGTTCTTGGTAAAAGTAACAACTTTTTTAAAGTAAAAACATTAGAACTTTTTAAAGATTTTTTAAAAATAGGGGATGTCCCCTCTAAGTCCCCGAAACATTCGGGACGTCACCAAAATCTAGGGAGGCATCCCCACGTAACACTGGTGTGAGTCAAGCATGACTAGACTCACCATATTCAAAGAAAGTTGATGAAGAGAGGACCACAAAGACAGTTTTTATGATGTCTTTACGAAGAGAGCTACAAAGATCATCAAGCTAACTTCAAACTTCAATTTAAATTTCAAGTCAATTATTTTATTCTCGATTTTTAAATGTATTGCTATTTACTTTAATTGTAAGTTTGTAACTTTAAACTTTAATTTGTTTTTAGGTGTCGAAGCTTTTGGTAAGGATTTGCACTTGGTGGATAGAGAGAAAAACCTAATGGGATACATTTATGAGGCCATGAATAGGGACAAAGAGGCCATTCATGCAACAGTACTACCTTAACCCCGCATTTTTCTTTTATGAGGGCTTCATAGATGTTAACATGGAAGTTAAAGAGGGCCTCTTAACATGCACCGAGAGGATGAAACCCGAGGTTGAGGTGAGGGAACTCATTATTTTAGAGTTGTAGATTTACAAGCGAGGCCGGGCGAGGCTCTTTTCTTTGGCACTAGCTATCCAAGGGAGATCCACCCAGACACTTAGTAACAAAAATTGGAGTCTTTACGTATATCTTACAAATTTACAATTATTAATTACTTACAAACTTTTGAATATCTTGTTTGTACATTCTTGGTGGGAAATTGGCATGGAAATACCCAAAATCTTCAAAAAAACTAACCCTCCGGATGTGAGCACATTTGGAGTTTTTGATCTGTGTCACTCAGATTTCACCCCTTGATATTTGAAAAAATTTCGTACTTTTAAAATACGGATGTTTTTATTGAGCACATTTGGCCATATTAGCCCTTGGATTTGGTAGCTTTGTTAGTGTCATTTGGGAAATTTGTAGTTAATTATTTTGAGATGCCCCCGTCGGGATGATTTGGCTATTTGCGCTCGTTTTAACTCTGTTATGAGCGAATATGTTATTATTCCTATATACGAGAAGGATTTTAACTTATTTTAAGTTTTGGGCTTTATATGTAACTTTTGGCAATTTTTCGTGTTTTTGTGGTGTCTAGTTGCTTTACTTAATAAAATTTCTCTGGAGCAACTCCTTCATGGGTAAGCCCGATTTTGGCTGGAAGCAGTGGAAAACATACATGCACATTTTGCCGGAGGAAGTCGCCATCGGAGGTGCGGATCACCTTTGGGAAAAGCGAAGTCATGCACAGAAAAGCCCCTGCGGGGATGGGCGCCTTTTTGGAAAATAAAGGATTTAAGCTGCAGTGGGAAAAACATAAGCATGAGGCAAGATGGGAATTGTATACACTGGCAGGTACTTTTCCCATGTTATAAAAGTCACTTAAGCTATGATGGGAAAAATAGAGGTTTGCGAGGCGGGTGGGAATTTATTGCCTACCTTGCGGGGTAAAATTCCCATGATATTATAAAAGGAAAGTGACTTAAGTGAAATTATGGGATTTTAGTGCTGCCTTGCGAGTAAAGAATCCCATTGCGAAAAGTCAAATCACTTAAGTGGATCATGGGATTGTGGTGCCTACCTTGCAGGGTAAAGAATCCCATTATGGTGAAAATTCTTAAAAATAGAATTACATGTGCAAAAAAGTGCGCCCCCTTTGGTGATGGATAAAAATAATTAAATTGATTATTTTTAATAAATTCTATCCTTGGAAAAAGTGCGCCCAAGCTTGAGGAGGTCAAAAAGTCAAAGGAGGATTAAAAGAAAGCAATTAAATTAATTAAATTTAATTTATTTAGTAGCTGCCCCTCTCCTTGGAAAAAGTGCGCCCCATTTAGGAGTTATTTAATGATTTTAAATGCATTAAATCATTGAATTAATTTCTATTTTCGATGGTATGGTCAAAGCACACTTTGTGAGGCTAAAGTTAAGTCTTTGTGTGGAGGATTAAATTGGATTAATTTAATTTATTGGATGGCTGTCCTTAAACATGCAATTTTTAAAAGAGAAAAGCATGATTTTAATTAATTAATTGCCTTTAATTGTTAGGGCAATTATTAATTATAGAATTGTGAAGGTTATATAAGCATGGGCAGCCATATGGATTTATTATTCAACACGAGGTAAAGAATTGCAGCAAGGAGGAAAAGTGCGCCCCCATTAGAGGAAGGATTTTTGCATGAGACAAATTGCTAACAAAGGCTAAAAGCTTCCAGATTTGGCGCATGCTTTGGAAAAGGTTCATCTTAAATGCACAATTGTTTTCCACAGTGTTAAAGGAGCTCAGTGTTGATTGAAAGGATTCATGATCTCTTTATGTGCAAATTAAACACCATTTTTTGGGGCAGCAGGCTTGAAAAGTGCAGATTTTTATAATTTAAATTCACTATTCATGCTTCGGTGGCCATTTTTGTCTGAATAAATTGCGGGAACTCATTACTGGGTGCTTTATAAAAGAAAAGGAGTATTTATCAATGTCGATACATTGCAAATATCCTCCGAATCTGAAGAATTGTCCAGATCTGCACCAGTATTGAAGAAAGCAGGCCAAATTAGAAGAAAAAGAATTATTCAGACAAAGATTGATAAAGCTATGGCGAAAGGAGATGAAAAAGAGAGCACGATGGATTCATGCATTGCTTCTAAACTTTCAGACATAGGAGACACGGATCTAGGCCCAGAACCTCTTCGATTTGATTGTGAGATCCAGGAGGCTGGAAAGACTTCACTCATGCGTGCGGTCAAAAGTAGTGGAATTATTCGAAGCTGCGGCTTTCCGTGTCTGACCAATTGCGAGTTTGTGATGGAGTGTGCTAGATCTTACCATCCTTCATCCAGATCAGTGCGTGATGTAGCGGGAAAGACAATAATTCGTTTGGATGCAGAATTCTTCGATTATTGTTTGAAGATTCCAGTACGAAAGGTGGTGACTTCTATTAGCATTCGGGATCTTGTGCGGTAGGTGGGAAAAGCATAGAGCTGATTGTGTGAGCATCATGAATAGCGGTTCATGAAGAAGCCTAGATCCCCTTCAAGTTCGAGAACTCTTCCACGATCGATTTGGTGCGGGAAGCGGATGATATCGTCAAATTGCTTTGCGGGTTGAATGGTGAAGCGAATGCCTACACTTTAGGACATGGATGTATGCTTTCATCAGGGACCATTGAAATCAACAAGGTTGATTCTATAATCGATTTGGTCGAAATTATTAGCGGCTGACATCGGTGAGCAAGCGGGCGTAAAGCGTACCTTGACAAAATGACTTCATACTTGGTATATCTGCGACTTCACAGGGTGTCTTTTCCAAGCTAGATAGATGTGGTATTCTTTCGAGGATCCCATTTTGAGTGCTACCCGACTTCACGCACTGCGTGCGAGAAGGACTTCAAAGTGATCAACGATGGTTTCTTCTACGATTTCATCTGCGGAGTTAGACAAAGACTTGAAGACTCACGGGGTAGCGAGGAAGCATGGGAAGCGATGTCCAAGATTGGCGGTGTATTCATCCGGTTGCATGATTTCACATACCTCGGGGTTCACGAGCTTTTGGTGAACAACAAAGATGCCAAGGTACCCGAGTGTGCAGATTGATTGCCATGGAGCTAAGCGAGCAACTTGTGGAGTTACACGACCTTGATCTGGCGGCACAAGTCTACGGGATACTTCCCACCACTCGTGGGATATTACGGTTGCATCGGCATTCACGAGCTCGAGGAATGGAAGCACAAATGTTGTCCAGTATGAGCAAGAGTTCTTCCACTGCGGCTTAATTTTGATCCATTTGGAATAGCCAGGGAAGACAATCTCCCAGGAGTACGCACATGTACCTTCGCTAGAAGATTTTGGATGAAGTGCGAAGTGAGTACGAGGTCGAAAAGAAAGATTTCAGCGGTGTCGGCCAAAGCAAGTATTTGACTTTGGACTAGCGCGGATACTGCGGATCTTAAAGATGATGGGAACGTGGTACTTGACACTTACCATCAAATGGGAGGAGATAAAGCTCTCTACGAGGATAGCGATGGCATTTGCAAGACAATAGAAGAAAGATCCGGTTTGTGTTGGTGAGTACTTGAGTGGTTGCTTGCGAAGGGATCTTGCCTTGATGAAGTATTGATGAATCAAATCACGGGCAACCGGCGCGAGAGATTCCCTCAAGCGAAAGCATGAAGGAGAGAGCAGCGAGAAGGTCGAGAAGTTGAAAGTACGCGAGAAGATCTCAAGAGAAAGAGAAGACCACTTCTACGACCATAGCTTTGACTCGACTTCTCGAGTACCTAGTGGATCACCAACTATTGCACCACGGCGGCAGGGATGTTTCCATGCCTTCATTGAAACAAGCAACGTTCATCTTCTCTCATGACCACAGCCCAGTTTGCTCAAAGACCCGTTCGAGAGGAGATGTTGAAGGCTGCAGATGACGGAGTTCGAAAAGAGCTTTGTCTTGGATGTTTGAGAGGATGGCAGCCATGATCTTGTGGCACTTTCGATGGAGAGGATGCAGAGCGGGAAATAGTAGCGCACTCAATGACTTCTCATTCTCCGAGAAGTAATTTCTCGGAATGGTTAGCTTTGCGGTTGGTTCGGAAGCAAGAATAGAGATGAACTTAGAGGAACATGACTTACACTACTTGAGGATCTGAGCAGAAGAGACAAAAGGCCTAAAGTTGCTAAAGCAACTTCTAGGTTGATCATCGAGGATTCGGGAGAGAAGTTTCTTGAGATATTAATCCCGGCGGAAGGAAAGGTAGAAGAGGAACTCACGGCGAGAAGATGTAGCGGTGACCAAAATACCACTCGGTCAAGCTACCCTTTGAAGGATTGAAGCGGGACACGAGCGTTCTTTGGATGCTTTGTTCCTTGGCAAAGGCTGATGGTGAAAAGCGGAGAAAGAAGAGGCTGCGAGAAGCAAATAACTCAATTATGTGAGATCATAGCCAAGGTTGCTAAACCTTCCGTTCAACCCATTTCAGTAGCGGTGAGTGATCATCTTATGCGGGAAATGGAAGATCAAGCAATCAAGTCAAAAGGCTATTGGCCGAATGGAAGGATCAGATTATTTCGTCAAGCTTACGTACTGACTTGGGGAAGTGCCCCCACTTTAAAGGTTATGAGCGATGCGAGAAAATCAACTAAAGCATGGCCCGATAGAAAGCATAAAAGGAATAAATACGATTTGAGAGAGTAACTTTGAGTGTTTTGGCGAGATCAACAAGGCTGCAGGGGAGATGTATTGGTTGCGAGAGCAAATTGTGCGGATGGATCGGTCGAGAAGGGGAAGCGGCTAGAATTTGCAGTATCTTTCCGTTTGGAGATCTGCAGAGTTTTCTTGAAGAGGATGCGAGGCACTTGAGAGCGAGAACATCAGTTGCCGGATAGTGTTATTTCTTTCACCGAGGAAAGAGTGGATGGAGGTATTACTTCATACGTGCGGATTGTTTCTAACGAGGTGCATGATTCTCTGGAGGTTCTCTTCGATGGTGCGAAAAGAGGATTGATAAAGCCACCAAGCCTTTCACGATGAACTCTATCGGTAGAATTTGGTGACACTGCAGCGAGACATTGCGAGATTTGGGCCAAGTTTGGAAGAAGTGGAAGCATGCAAAGAAAGTGTTGAATGAAGGATTCTGCGCAATTCGGGATGAAAAGGAAGCAAAAAGCTAAAACAGATGGAAAGATCTTTGAACTATATGTTCGACAAGTATATCGAGATATCGAACAAGAAGAAGATGTAGATGTTACATGCACAGTGGCATGACTTCTTCTATTTCTTTCTTCTTCTATTTCTATGTTCCGGATGAAATTGTAAACTTCTAAGTTATTGGTTTTCTGACCATTACTTGAAGTCATGTGGAACCTTTCTATTAGTTAAGTGATACATGTGTCACTTAAGAAGAAGTTAGTTGAGGATGATTGCCAAATGTCATCTTTACTTGTTGTTCATACTTTAGTTCGAGTTTGAGTCTTCTATTTGTACTTTCCCTCCTACATTCTATAAGTAGGAGAAGAACCTACGGAGTTAATCATCGATCGAGAATTTGTAAGAAGCAATCTTGTGTTCTAGACTTTGTCTTTGAACCCCGAGAGCCACTTGTTGCAGAGGAATACAAAAAGCGAGTTTAGGAGAACTTTGTGTCACGGCGTCTTGTGTTTCTTGCTTTAAATCTTAGATCTTTAAGTAAACTTTGTGTTATTTTAGATCTAGATCTAGAGCTGCCTTTGTTTCATAATTCGTGTGTTCAAATCTATTTGAGTTTCTTCTATGTGCATGTGATTAGCTCTGCGATCTACTAATTAGGATGCACATCTTCCTTACTTCCTCTCTGTAATACCTTGAATTTCTTCTTCTTTCATTCTTCCTTTCTTAAGCAGTGCTTACTTGCTGCAAAACTTCTTAGTTATGGTTCATGAACTAAGTTGTTAAAGTAAAACCCACGATAGATAGAAACACATTTTTATTGACAAATCGACACGGGAGCCTCACCGGTTAAATGAGGAGATTTATCTCATGAGCTGCCTAGGTTTGATCTTATGCGAGAAAATCTAGCCAACAGATTTTAGCGACTCATTTGGGAGCAACTAGCTTTGCGGATCAAAGCTTTTCTTGAAGATCGAGTGTTTTCCATACAAATCTCAACTTTGGTGACGTCCATTCACCCGATCCGTGAAGGCGCGAGGAAGGACGGATCATTTCTTCCGATTGCAGGAGCAATTCAATTTCAATCATCCTCCTCAAGTTAGAAGCCGAGATCTAGTCTTTCACCGGGTAGGAGAGTACACACCCATCCGAGATCCGGATCGTATTCGGCATAATCCGGCGGCTGGAATTATCCAACAAGTCTATCAAGTCTACAAGGAGGAGACGTGCTCAAGCTAACATGGCGCACCAAATTGTACACTGTTCCCGGGGGCGGCTTTTGGACCTCTCAACTTGGCTCCACTATGCACGATCGCAAAGGGATCGAGAAAGAATTTTCCGAAATTCTTTGGAGATGGAAAGCAAAACCGGATGATCATTTGGCGGCCTTCTTCATATCTTGTGGTGTGCTTGCATAGAGAGCATGAAGATGTCTCGGTCGGGCTATTCATTGAGACCTTACATGACTTGGGCCGGAGAATGGTTCTATCGGGCGGCTCAGCACCATAACCGATTAGGCGACTATGCGTGAACAATTTATCAAAAGATTCAAGCTGCGCAGAGGACACGAGCACGATGATCACCCAATTGACGTGATTGAAGAAAGAGCCAAGCGAGAACATGCGGGACTTTATTGCAAAGTTCAAAGGATTTTGTATAAAATCCCCACTGCTGCATTAAGCGATGAAAATCAAAAGGCGTTTTTATAAACGCTCTATGCACGAAGTTGGATATCGCCATTTAAGAAGGGCAAGACTGCAAATTTGTTGGATGCACAAAATCTTTGCCGTGGAAGTTGAGGACGACTTGATCATGGCTGGAAAACTCAAACAACTATCTCATAAAGGTGATGGTGCTTCTTAGTACTTACGATCCTTTGTTGCGAGAGATTGGCTAATGACATGCTGCGAGATCAAGCGAGATCTCTCAAGCGGGAATGCACCCCCTCGAGAATAGCTCTATCCGGACCTTGATGGTCAAAATCAAAATCAAAATCGAAAGCAGACTTGCTGCTTTGCACCACAGCGTTTGCAATAGAAGCTGCTCGAGGAATAACTTGGAAACTAATGAAGAGGATCTCGACATTGATGAATCATTTGATGATGAAGACTTTATAGATCATTGGCGACTCAATATTGGTTACGGACTACGAATCGATGAGGGCTATTATGAATCTTTTGAAGATTACGATGGTCACACTTTTGCGGTGTTTACAAGGTCTCGAGACACGCCAAAATGCGAAGCATCCACAAGCGGCCGGAAAGAGAGAGAAGATCTGGCCGGATTTACTATCTTGAAAAGAGGTAGCATTCTTCCTTCTTCATTAGCACCCGGAGAAATATTCTTTCCATCGCATGAGCAAAGAACCAACGCACATCTTGCTTTGAAGCAAGTCAAGCTTTGACATAATTGATCACATCAAGAGAAATAAGGTCCAAATGTCGGAAAATTTGAGTATTTGAGGGCATTTCTGATCGAGTTGAATAGATTGGTCAAATATGTGCAAAGCAATGGTCCTAGCCCAACGAACAATAATCCACGGGGTATCTTGTCAAGTCCAAAGATTACTCCACCTTCAAATAATGCTGCTGCAAGTTCTTCTTCCACCCCTTCTCCTGCTACATCGGAAAGGATTGAGCCATTCTATGTGTCTTTGCTCATCAACGGACATAAGCTAAGCAATTGCATCACGGATTCGGAGCTTCGACAACGTCATGCACTGCCAAAGTTCTTGATGCCTTGGGTCTTACATTGACAAAAACCATTGGAAGATGTTATTCCATGGAAAGGCAAGTCCCTCTTGTGGGGCAAATCAAAGATGCGCAGGCAGTACTTGCTTCCTTCCCAGACAAAAGGCTGAAAATGACTATCCTTGTAGGAGACATTCCAGTCTCCATGGCATGCTTATTGAGTAGAAATTTTTTGAGGAGTGGGTGGAGAAGTGAAGATGGATTGGTCTTGTGCGCACATACCAATCGGAGAGGAATAAATCGAGAAAGCTGGAACACTGAGAAGAAATCTAAGTACACGTATCAAAATCGAAGATCCTAGATCTCGAGATCTTGTCAAGAGTCGGATCACGAGTCTATTACCTAGAAATGGATAAAGAAGAAATTCAACCGGTGATTCGAGAATCACGTCAAATTGATAACAAGATTTGGACTCTTGAATTTGATGGTAGCTGCTTTGTTCATTTGGATCCGGTGCGGGTGTTGTTCTTATCTCTCTGAAGGAAGGTGCATGCGCACTCCTTCAAATTGATGTTCGAAAATACTAACAATACGGTGAGTATGAAGCATTGTTGTTAGGCATGGAGCGAGAAAAGAACAATGGGAATCAAATTATTACACGCAGAGAGGAGATGCTTGAGCTGATTGTAAAGCGGATAAGGGGCCTCTACCAAGTCAAAAAGACAAAGCTGCGGCACTATAGAGATCGGGTCTACTCTGCTATCTTGGATTTTTCAGCTTTCTCGGTATCTTACATTAGAGAGAACAAAATTCAAGAGCTGATTCGCTTGCGATTCTTGCAGCCTTGTTGAATCCGGATCAGCCCCTGCATTCTTTAGGCAGGGGAGATTACTGAGGTGGAAATGGTTTTTCGCCCAAAGGTTCTGACAACGTCCAGCTGATGGCGAGTTTTCAACGATGATACACAGATTGCTGCATTTCTCCAACGAGAAAGATAACTTTGAAGAAATCTACTATGAGGAAGCAATTCACCTCTAAAGGAGACCTTTGTCGGAGAAATGGATGCGACGTCTCGGGAGGTCGAGGAGATTATCAACTAAAGGGAAATAAAATTCCCAAAGGCTTGGTATCTCTTGAGGAAATGTTTGATAAGCATGATCGGATGCTTAAGAAAAATGAAGAAAATGAGGAAGGCTCTTCCTCCGACACACAATTACTAAATTTGGGGCGTGAATGATCCCAAATTAGTAAATCAGGAAAGTGTTGTTCGGAAGTGAAAAGGAAGCTTTTACTAAGCTTCTTAAGAAATACATGGATATTTTTGCCTGGTCCTATCAGGATCTAAAAACATATCAGACTGCGGAAGTTCAACATTACATCCCACTTAAATCAGAACGAAGCCTTTCAAGCGAAGGCTGCGGGCAAGCCTGATCCAACCATTTCGGGAACCATCTTTGCAGAAATCCAAAAGTTGTTAGATGCGAAGATTATCTATCCCATACACCATTCGGAGTGGTTGGCCAACATAGTCCCTGTAAGAAAGAGAAGTGGTGAGATTAGGTTGTGCGTGGATTTCATGCAACCTTAATCAAGCTTCATTGAAGGATAACTACCCTATCCCCATCATGGATCACACTCTGCGGTGGTCACCTTTGGATCTCGAGATGCTTTCCATGCTTGGACGGCTTCTCGGGATACAATCAAGTCAAGGTGGTGAGGAAGATCAATACAAAGCGGCGTTCATCACACCTTGGGAACCTTCGCATACCGAGAAGATGCCGTTCGGCACGATCAATCTTTGGTGCTACATTTCAAAGAGCTATGGATCTAGCCTTTGCTCATCTCAAAGATATAAGCATAGTTGTGTACCTGGATGATTTGTGAGTCTTTTCTAAAGATAGAAGCACACACATTTCAAACTTGGAAGAGGTTTTCATACAATGCCTGATACAAGCATGGTATTTCTTTGAATCCTAAAAATCTATCTTTCTTATGCGAAGGAAAGCTGCTTGGGCACATTGTTTCCAAAGAAGGAACAAAGATAGATCCAGAGCGTGTCAAATCTATTCAGACATTGCCTTTGCCCACATCCAAAAAGGAGTTCACTCTTTCTTTGGAAAAGTGAATTTTCTCAGAAGATTTATTCCTGACTTTGCTGAGCTAACCCGTCATATTTCAAATATGATGAAAAGACACAAGATTTTAAATGGAGCGCGAAGGGAAGGAAGCTTTCGAGAAAATCAAAGAGGCCCTGTCGAAAGCACCAGTCTTGGTCTCACCTGACTTCAGTAAAGAATTTATTCTTTATTGTTATTCTTCCGAACATACTATGTCAGCAATATTGATGCAGAAAAATCAAGAGGACGCAGAAACTCCTATTGCTTTCATGAGCACGCCACTCAAAGCCTATGAGTTGAAATACACTCCAATGGAAAAGCACGCATATGCGGTGGTGAAGGCGTGCAAAGCATTCAGGTACTATATTCTTTCCTCACATACTGTGGTTTTGGTTCCAGATACTGCAGTTAAATCTATCCTTACTCAGCAAGAGTTAGGATTGTTGAGAGGCACATGGGTGACAAAAGTTCAAGAATATGATTTGGATATTAAACCAACAAAGCTGGTTCGAGGAAGAGGTCTGTGTGAACTAATGACGGAGATGAAATCATCGAGAATGGCAAGCGAGATCGGGATGGACTAGGTGAAGATTTACTGCGATCTTGTTTATAGATACGGTAGAGGAGTAATAAGGTAACATTGCTTACTTTCTAACGTATGGAGAATGCCCGGATCAACTTTCGGAAAAGAGAAACGAACAATCAAGCTTAAATCCAAGGATTTTGTTCTTTGGGATAATGGTTTGTACAAAAGGGGAATTGATGGTGTATTTCTCAGATGCGTGGATAAAGCTCAACAGGATCAACTACTACAACAGTTTCATGACATGGCTTGTGGTGGTCATTTCTCAGCCCGAGTCACTGCACACAAGATCCTTAGAGCAAGGTATTATTGGCCCACCCTTTTTCAAGATCTTTGCGAGAATGGGTAGCTAAGTGTCAAGCATGCCAACATTTTGTTGGGCGTGTGAAATTGACTGCATTACCCCTAAAACCCATTGTGATTGAAGAACCTTTCAACAGTGGGGTATGGATTTTATTGGAATGCTTAACCGGCCAAATAATGCGGTCATCATTACATTCTAACAATTGCCCGATTATTTCAGTAAGTGGGTAGAAGCTATTCCTGTGAAGAATGCCACTTCCGCCGAAGTGTGCAATTTTATAAAAGAAAATATTATTGTCAGGTTTGGCGTACCCAGCAAAATTGTAGCAGACAACGCTCCGAATCTTTCTTCTGAGGAGTTGGTGGAATTCTGCTACACGTATGGGATTCACCTTGTTCATTCCTCAAACTACTATCCACAAGGGAATGGTCAAGCTGAATCTAGTAATAAGAACTTGGTAACTATCGTGCGCAAGCTTGTAACAGAAAATCAAAGGACTTGGCATAAAAAGTTGTTTGATGCATTATGGGCCGATAGGATCACACGAAAAGAGGCGATAGGCATGTCCCCATTTCAGCTGTTATATGGTAGAGACACAGAGCTGCCTCTTACCTTGGAATTGCCTGCCCTACGACTTTCTAAAGCCCTGGAAGATTCCACGTTCACGGATGCTATTGATAAAAGAATCATGTACCTGACTGAATTGAGGGAAGTACAAACTCAAGTTGCAGATAGGTTGACAGAGCATCAGAGGAAGGTGAAAGTCATCTTCGACAAAAATGCCAGGGAAAGAAAGTTTGAAGTTAATGACTGGGTCCTCTTATGGGACAAAAGAAGAGAAACAAAAGGCATGCATGGAAAGTTCGATTCACTATGGAAAGGGCCTTTTGTAATCAAAAAGATCGCCGGAGCGAGATAGCTTCATTCTTGCTCATCGGGATGGAGTTGAATTGCGTTGCCTTTGATGGGCAACACTTGAAGCTGTTCCGAACATGAGAAGCAGGGTAAAACCTGTATGTACATAAATAAAACCTTTGTTTGTTTTTCCTTGTTTTGTCTTGTTTTGGTGTTGTGTTGTGTTGTGTTTGTCTGCCTGACCCCGTGCCCAAAAGACAAGATACGAAACCAGAGATGCTGGGATCTCATCTTTTCCCTTTTCCATTCTGTCAAGAGAAAAAGATGTCCACAGACGGAGCCAACTGGTGTCACTCAGATTTCACCCCGAAATCTGTGACTACCCAATTCGAAAAAATTTCGTACTTTTAAAATAGTGGGTCATTTGTTGTTTTTATTGCCGAAAGTTCTGTGATTGCGTCAAGATAATCCTAAAGAGCCATATTAGCCCTTTTCGCCAAATACCCAGATGCCCAAAATTGTTTTATTCCGTCGTCGGGATTTGTCTGCGGGAAATTTGTATTTAATTATTTTGAGCCCCGTATGAGGCTATTTGCGCTCCGTTTTAACTCTGTTATGAGCGAATATGTTATTATTCCTATATACCAGAAGGATTTTAACTTATTTTAAGTTTTGGGCTTTATTTGTAACTTTTGGCAATTTTTCGTGTTTTTGTGGTGTCCCGTTCTGTTTTCTGTAAAATTTCTCTGGAACAACTCCTTCGCCGGGTAAGCCCGATTTTTGGCCTGGAGCAGCTGGAAAACATACATGCACATTTTGCCCGGAGGAAGTCGCCATCGGAGGTCTGGATCACTGGGAAAAAGCGAAGTCATGCACAGAAAAGCCCCTGCGGGGATGGGCGCCTTTTTGGAAAATAAAGGATTTAAGGCTGCATGGGAAAATATAAGCCGCAGGCAGGATGGGAATTGTATACCGCTCTACAGGTACTTTTTCCCATGTTATAAAAGTCACTTAAGCTGCAATGGGAAAAATAGAGGCTGCAGGCAGGTGGGAATTTATTGCCTACCTTGCAGGGTAAAAATTCCCATGATATTATAAAAGGAAAGTGACTTAAGTGAAATTATGGGATTTTAGTGCCTGCCTTGCAGGGTAAAGAATCCCATTGCAAAAGTCAAATCACTTAAGTGGATCATGGGATTGTGGTGCCTACCTTGCAGGGTAAAGAATCCCATTATGGTGAAAATTCTTAAAAATAGAATTACATGTGCAAAAAAGTGCGCCCCCTTTGGTGATGGATAAAAATAATTAAATTGATTATTTTTAATAAATTCTATCCTTGGAAAAAGTGCGCCCAAGCTTGAGGAGGTTGAAAAGTCAAAGGAGGATTAAAAGAAAGCAATTAAATTAATTAAATTTAATTTATTTAGTGGCTGCCCCTCTCCTTGGAAAAAGTGCGCCCCATTTAGGAGTTATTTAATGATTTTAAATGCATTAAATCATTGAATTAATTTCTATTTTCAGTGGCTATGGTCAAAGCACACTGTGAGGCTAAAGTTAAGTGCTGTGTGGAGGATTAAATTGGATTAATTTAATTTATTGGATGGCTGTCCTTAAACATGCAATTTTTAAAAGAGAAAAGCATGATTTTTAATTAATTAATTGCCTTTAATTGTTAGGGCAATTATTAATTATAGAATTGTGAAGGTTATATAAGCATGGGCAGCCATATGGATTTATTATTCAACACACAGGTAAAGAATTGCAGCAAGGAGGAAAAGTGCGCCCCCATTAGAGGAAGGATTTTGCACAGACAAATTGCTAACAAAGGCTAAAAGCTTCCAGATTTGGCGCATGCTTTGGAAAAGGTTCATCTTCGTCTGCACAATTGTTTTCACAGGTGTTAAAGGAGCTCAGGTGTTGATTGAAAGGATTCATGATCTCTTTATGTGCAAATTAAACACCATTTTTTGGGGCAGCAGGCTTGAAAAGTGCAGATTTTTATAATTTAAATTCACTATTCATGCTCCGGTGGCCATTTTTGTCTGAATAAATTGCAGGAACTCATTACAGGTGCTTTATAAAAGAAAAGGAGTATTTATCAATGTCCAATACATTGCAAATATCCTCCGAATCTGAAGAATTGTCCAGATCTGCACCAGTATTGAAGAAAGCAGGCCAAATTAGAAGAAAAAGAATTATTCAGACAAAGATTGATAAAGCTATGGCGAAAGGAGATGAAAAAGAGAGCACGATGGATTCATGCATTGCTTCTAAACTTTCAGACATAGGAGACACGGATCTAGGCCCAGAACCTCTTTCTGATTTGATTGACAGATCCAGAGCTGGAAAGACTTCACTCATGCGTGCGGTCAAAAGTAGTGGAATTATTCGAGCTGCAGCTTTCCCGTGTACAGCCCAATTGCCAGAGTTTGTGATGGAGTGTGCTAGATCTTACCATCCTTCATCCAGATCAGTGCGTGATGTAGCGGGAAAGACAATAATTCGTTTGGATGCAGAATTCTTCGATTATTGTTTGAAGATTCCAGTACGAAAGGTGGTGACTTCTATTAGCATTCAGGATGCTGACAGTAGGTGGGAAAAGCATAGAGCTGATTGTGTGAGCATCATGAATAGCCGGTTCATGAAGAAGCCTAGATCCCCTTCCAAGTTCCCGAGAACTCTTCCACGATCCAATTTGGTGCAGGAAGCGGATGATATCGTCAAATTGCTTTGCAGGTTGAATGGTGAAGTTTAATGCCTACACTTTCCGGACATGGATGTATGCTTTCATCAGACCATTGAAATCAACAAGGTTGATTCTATAATCGATTGGTCGAAATTATTAAGAAGAACATCGGTGAGCAATGCATGAACGTAAAGCGTACCTTCAGCTTCAAAATGACTTCATACTTGGTATATGCTGCAGCTTCACAGGGTGTCTTTTCCAAGCTAGATAGATGTGGTATTCTTTCCAAGGATCCCATTTTCGAGTGCTACCCCACTTATCGCACTGCGCAAGTGCGAGAAGGACTTCAAAGTGATCAACGATGGTTTCTTCTACGATTTCATCTCGCAGTTAGACAAAGACTTGAAGACTCACAGAGTAAGCAAGGAAGCATGGGAAGCAGTGTCCAAGATTGGCAGTGTATTCATCCAGTTTGCAGATTTCACATACCTCAGGGTTACGAGCTTTTCAGGTGAACCAACAAAGATGCCAAGGTACCCGAGTGACTGATTGATTGCCATGGAGCTAAGCAGCAACTGTGGAGTTACACGACCTTGACCAAGCGGCACAAGTCTACGGGATACTTCCCACTCACCGTGGATATTACAATTGCATCAAAGCATTCACAGAGCTCGAGGAATGGAAGCACAAATGTTGTCTGAGTATGAGCAAGAGTTCTTCCCTGCACGGCTTAATTTTGATCCATTTGGAATAGCCAGGAAGACAATCTCCCAGGAGTACGCACATGTACCTTCGCTAGAAGATTTCTGGATGAAGTGCAGAAGTGAGTACGAGGTCAGAAAGAAAGATTTCAGCAGGCTGTCGGCAAAGCAAGTATTTGACTTTGGACTAGCGCGGATACCTGCGGATCTTAAAGATGATGGGAACGTGGTACTTGACACTTACCATCAAATGGGAGGAGATAAAGCTCTACTACAGGATAGCAATGGCAGCTGCAGCACAATAGAAGAAAGATCCGGAGCTGTGTTGGTGAGTACTTCGAGCTGGTTGCTAACGAAGGGATACTGCCTTGATGAAGTATTGATGAATCAAATCACGGGCAACTTCGGCGCAGGAGATTCCCTCAAGCGAAAGCATGAAGGAGAGAGCAGCAGAAGGTCCGAGAAGTTGAAAGTACGCAGAAGATCTCAAGAGAAAGAGAAGACCACTTCTACGACCATAGCTTTGACTCCGACTTCTCCAGTACCTAGTGGATCACCAACTATTGCACCACAGCAGCAGGATGTTTCCATGCCTTCATTGAAACCAGCAACGTTCATCTTCTCTCCGCAGCCACTTCGTTCAGCACCCGTTCCAGAGGAGATGTTGAAGCTGCAGATGACGGAGTTCGAAAGAGCTTTGTCCTTGGATGTTTCAGAGGATGGCAGCCATGATACTGTGGCACTTTCTGATGGAGAGGATGCAGAGCGGGAAATAGTAGCGCACTCAGCAACTTCTCATTCTCCGAGAAGTAATTTCTCGGAATGGTTAGCTTTGCAGTTGGTTCCGGAAGCAAGAATAGAGATGAACTTAGAGGAACATGACTTGCAGCCTACTTTGTGATCCGAGCGTAAGAGACAAAAGGCCTAAAGTTGCTAAAGCAACTTCTAGGTTGATCATCGAGGATTCGGGAGAGAAGTTTGCTGAGATATTAATCCCGGCGGAAGGAAAGGTAGAAGAGGAACTCACGTAAGAAGATGACGGTGACCAAAATACCACTGGTCAAGCTACCACCGAAGGATTGGAAGGAGACACGCAGACGCGTTCTTTGGATGCTTTGTTCCTTAGGCTTCGACAGTGAAAAGGCGGAGAAAGAAGAGCTGCAGAAGCAAATAACTCAATTATGTGAGATCATAGCCAAGGTTGCTAAACCTTCCGCTCAGCCCATTTCAAGTGCAGTGAGTGATCATCTTATGCGGGAAATGGAAGATGCAAGCAATCAAGTAAAGGCTATTGACGAATGGAAGGATCGATTATTCGCCAAGCTTCGTGCAACTTGGGAAGTGCCACCGCCTAAAGGTTATGAACGATGCAGAAAATCAACTAAAGCAACTGATAAAGCATAAAAGGAATAAATACAATTAGCAGAGAGTAACCCGAGTGTTTTGGCCGAGATCAACAAGTCGGAGATGTATTGGTTGCAGAGCAAATTGTGCCGGATGGATCGGCCGAGAAGGGGAAGCAGCTAGAATTTGCGCAGATCTTTCCGTTTGGAGATCTGCGCAGTTTTGTCAAGAGGATGCAGCACTTGAGAGCAGTAACATCGATTTGCCGGATAGTGTTATTTCTTTCACTGAGGAAAGAGTGGATGGAGGTATTACTTCATACGTGCGGATTGTTTCTAACGAGGTGCATGATTCTCTGGAGGGTTCTCTTCTGATGGTGCAAAAGAGGATTGATAAAGCCACCAAGCCTTTCACGATGAACTCTATCAAGAGGGTTTGGTGACACCGCAGTGATATCATGAGATTTGGGCCAAGTTTGGAAGAAGTGGAAGCATGCAAAGAAAGTGTTGAATGAAGGATTGCTGCAATTCAGATGTAAAAGGAAGCAATAGCTAAAACAGATGGAAAGATGCTGAACTATATGTTCGACAAGTATATCAGATATCAGAACAAGAAGAAGATGTAGATGTTACAGCTGGCATGACTTCTTCTATTTCTTTCTTCTTCTATTTTCTATGTTCCCGGATGAAATTGTAAACTTCTAAGTTATTGGTTTTGCAACCATTACTTGAAGTCATGTGGAACCTTTCTATTAGTTAAGTGATACATGTGTCACTTAAGAAGAAGTTAGTTGAGGATGATTGCCAAATGTCATCTTTACTTGTTGTTCATACTTTAGTTCAGTTTGAGTCTTCTATTTGTACTTTCCCTCCTACATTCTATAAGTAGGAGAAGAACCTACGGGTTAATGATCGATCAGAATTTGTAAGAAGCAATCTTGTGTTCTAGACTTTGTGCTGAACCCCTGAGAGCCACTTGTTGCAGAGGAATACAAAGAAGCAGGTTTCCGGAGAACTTTGTGTCACGGCGTACTGTGTTTCTTGCTTTAAATCTTAGATCTTTAATAGACTTTGTGTTATTTTAGATCTAGATCTAGAGCTGCCTTTGCTTTATAATTCGTGTGTTCAAATCTATTTGAGTTTCTTCTATGTGCATGCAATTAGCTCGCAATCTACTAATTGGGATGCACATCTTCCTTACTTCTCTCTGTAATACCTTTTACTTCTTCTTTCATTCTTCCTTTCTTAAATGCTTACCGCTACTTGCCGCAAAACTTCTTAGTTATGGTTCATGAACTAAGTTGTTAAAGTAAAACCCCTGATAGATAGAAACACATTTTTATTGACAAATCTGACACGGGAGCCTCACCGGTTAAATGAGGGAGATTTATCTCATGACTGCCTAGGTTTGATGCTATGCAGAAAATCTAGCCAACAGTTTTTGGCGACTCCGCTGGGGAACAACTAGCTTTGCAGATCAAAGCTTTTCTATGAAGATCGAGTGTTTTCCATACAAATCTCAACCTGGCTGAACGTCCGTTCACCAGATCCGTGAAGGCGCAAGGAAGGACGGATCATTTCTTCCGACTGCAGGAGCAATTCAATTTCAATCATCCTCCTCAAGTTAGAAGCCGCAGATCTAGTCTTTCACCAGGAAGGAGAGTGCACACCCATCCAGATCCGGATCGTATTCAGCATAATCCGGCGGCTGGAATTATCCAACAAGTCTATCAAGTCTACACAAGGAGGAGACGTGCTCAAGCTAACATGGCGCACCAAATTGTACCTGTTCCATGGGGGGCGGCTTTTGGACCTCTCAACTTGGCTCCACCTATGCACGATCTGCCAAAGGGATCCAGAAAGAATTTTCCGAAATTCTTTGGAGATGGAAAGCAAAACCCGGATGATCATTTGGCGGCCTTCTTCATATCTTGTGGTGTGCTTGCAGTAGAGCATGAAGATGTCTCAGTCAGGCTATTCATTGAGACCTTACATGACTTGGCTGGAGAATGGTTCTATCGGCTGGCTCCTGGCACCATAACCAGTTGGGCGACTATGCGTGAACAATTTATCAAAAGATTCAAGCCTGCAGAGGACACGAGCACGATGATCACCCAACTGACGCAGTTGAAGAAAGAGCCAAACGAGAACATGCGGGACTTTATTGCAAAGTTCCAAAGGATTTTGTATAAAATCCCCACTTCTGCTGCATTGAGCGATGAAAATCAAAAGACGTTTTTTATAAACGCTCTATTGCCTGAAGTTGGATATCAGCTAAGAAGGGCAAGACCTGCAACTTTGTTGGATGCACAAAATGCTGCCGTGGAGGTTGAGGACGACTTGATCATGGCTGGAAAACTCAAACAACTATCTCATAAAGGTGATGGTGCTTCTTCTAGTACTTCTGATCCTTTGTTGCAGAGATTGGCTAATGACATGCTGCAGATCAAGAAGCAGATCTCTCAAACGGGGAATGCACCCCCCTCAAGAATAGCTCCTATCCGGACCTTCAATGGTCAAAATCAAAATCAAAATCGAAACAGACTTGCTGCTGCACCACAGCGTTTGGCAATAGAAGCTGCTCCAAGGAATAACTTGGAAACTAATGAAGAGGATCTCGACATTGATGAATCATTTGATGATGAAGACTTTATAGATCCCGCTGGCGACTCCAATATTGGTTACCTGGACTACGAATCTGATGAGGGCTATTATGAATCTTTTGAAGATTCTGATGGTCACACTTTTGCGGTGTTTACAAGGTCTCAGACACGCCAAAATGCCGAAGCATCCACAAGCGGCCGGAAAGAGAGAGAAGATCCTGGCCCGGATGTTACTATCTTGAAAAGAGGTAGCATTCTTCCTTCTTCATTAGCACCCAAGGAGAAATATTCTTTCCATCCGCAAAGAAAGAACTAACGCACATCTTGCTCAAGCAAGTCAAGCTTTTGACATAATTGATCACATCAAGAGAAATAAGGTCCAAATGTCAAGCCGAGTATTTGAGGGCATTTCCGATCAGCTTGAATAGATTGGTCAAATATGTGCAAAGCAATGGTCCTAGCCCAACGAACAATAATCCACGGGGTATTGTCAAGTCCAAAGATTACTCCACCTTCAAATAATGCTGCTGCAAGTTCTTCTTCTTCCACCCCTTCTCCTGCTACATCGGAAAGGATTGAGCCATTCTATGTGTCTTTGCTCATCAACGGACATAAGCTAAGCAATTGCATCCTGGATTCTGGAGCTTCCGACAACGTCATGCCTGCCAAAGTTGCTGATGCCTTGGGTCTTACATTGACAAAAACCATTGGAAGATGTTATTCCATGGAAAGGCAAGTCCCTCTTGTGGGGCAAATCAAAGATGCGCAGGCAGTACTTGCTTCCTTCCCAGACAAAAGACTGAAAATGACTATCCTTGTAGCAGACATTCCAGTCTCCTATGGCATGCTATTGAGTAGAAATTTTTGCAAGGAGCTGGGTGGAGAAGTGAAGATGGATTGGTCTTGTGCGCACATACCAATCAGAGGAATAAATCAGAAGCTGGAACCTGAGAAGAAATCTAAGTACACAGTATCAAAATCTGAAGATCCTAGATCTCAGATCTTGTTTCAAGAGTCGGATCACGGAGTCTATTACCTAGAAATGGATAAAGAAGAAATTCAACCGGTGATTCGAGAATCACGTCAAATTGATAACAAGATTTGGACTCTGGAATTTGATGGTAGCTGCTGTTCATTTGGATCCGGTGCAGGTGTTGTTCTTATCTCTCCTGAAGGGAAGGTGCATGCGCACTCCTTCAAATTGATGTTCGAAAATACTAACAATACGGCTGAGTATGAAGCATTGTTGTTAGGCATGGAGCAGGCAAGAACAATGGGAATCAAATTATTACACGCAAGAGGAGATGCTGAGCTGATTGTAAAGCAGATAAGGGGCCTCTACCAAGTCAAAAAAGACAAACTGCGGCACTATAGAGATCGGGTCTACTCTGCTATCTTGGATTTTTCAGCTTTCTCGGTATCTTACATTCCGAGAGAACAAAATTCAAGAGCTGATTCGCTTGCAGTTACTGCAGCCTTGTTGAATCCGGATCAGCCCCCTGCATTCTTTAGACAGGGAGATTACAAGGTGGAAATGGTTTTTCGCCCAAAGGTTCCTGACAACGTCCAGCAATGGCAGGTTTTCAACGATGATACACAGATTGCTGCATTTCTCCAACAGAAAGATAACTTTGAAGAAATCTACTATGAGGGAAGCAATTCACCTCCAGCGCACTCACCTGTCGGAGAAATGGATGCCGACGCGTCTCGGGAGGTCGAGATTATCCAACTAAAGGGAAATAAAATTCCCAAAGGCTTGGTATCTCTTGAGGAAATGTTTGATAAGCATGATCAGATGCTTAAGAAAAATGAAGAAAATGAGGAAGGCTCTTCCTCCGACACACAATTACTAAATTTGGGGGCCAGCAATGATCCCAAATTAGTAAATCTGGGAAAGTGTTGTTCGGAAGCTGAAAAGGAAGCTTTTACTAAGCTTCTTAAGAAATACATGGATATTTTTGCCTGGTCCTATCAGGATCTAAAAACATATCAGCCTGCGGAAGTTCAACATTACATCCCACTTAAATCAGAACAGAAGCCTTTCAAGCAGAAGCTGCGGCGGCACAATCCAACCATTTCAGGAACCATCTTTGCAGAAATCCAAAAGTTGTTAGATGCGAAGATTATCTATCCCATACACCATTCGGAGTGGTTGGCCAACATAGTCCCTGTAAGAAAGAAAAGTGGTGAGATTAGGTTGTGCGTGGATTTCCGCAACCTTAATCAAGCTTCATTGAAGGATAACTACCCTATCCCCATCATGGATCACACTCTGCAGGTGGTCACTGGATCTGAGATGCTTTCCATGCTTGACGGCTTCTCAGGATACAATCAAGTCAAGGTGGCTGAGGAAGATCAATACAAAACGGCGTTCATCACACCTTGGGGAACCTTCGCATACCAGAAGATGCCGTTCGGCCTGATCAATGCTGGTGCTACATTTCAAAGAGCTATGGATCTAGCCTTTGCTCATCTCAAAGATATAAGCATAGTTGTGTACCTGGATGATTTGACAGTCTTTTCTAAAGATAGAAGCACACACATTTCAAACTTGGAAGAGGTTTTCATACAATGCCGCAAGCATGGTATTTCTTTGAATCCTAAAAAATCTATCTTTGCTGTAACTGAAGGAAAGCTGCTTGGGCACATTGTTTCCAAAGAAGGAACAAAGATAGATCCAGAGCGTGTCAAATCTATTCAGACATTGCCTTTGCCCACATCCAAAAAAGGAGTTCACTCTTTCTTTGGAAAAGTGAATTTTCTCAGAAGATTTATTCCTGACTTTGCTGAGCTAACCCGTCATATTTCGAATATGATGAAAAAGACACAAGATTTTAAGTGGAGCAGCGAAGGGAAGGAAGCTTTCGAGAAAATCAAAGAGGCCCTGTCAAAAGCACCAGTCTTGGTCTCACCTGACTTCAATAAAGAATTTATTCTTTATTGTTATTCTTCTGAACATACTATGTCAGCAATATTGATGCAGAAAAATCAAGAGGACGCAGAAACTCCTATTGCTTTCATGAGCACGCCACTCAAAGCCTATGAGTTGAAATACACTCCAATGGAAAAGCACGCATATGCGGTGGTGAAGGCGTGCAAAGCATTCAGGTACTATATTCTTTCCTCACATACTGTGGTTTTGGTTCCAGATACTGCAGTTAAATCTATCCTTACTCAGCAAGAGTTAGGATTGTTGAGAGGCACATGGGTGACAAAAGTTCAAGAATATGACCTGGATATTAAACCAACAAAGCTGGTTCGAGGAAGAGGTCTGTGTGAACTAATGACAGAGATGAAATCATTAGTAACTGAAGCAGATCAGGATGGACTAGGTGAAGATTTACCTGCAGTACTGTTTATAGATCTGGTAGAGGAGTGGTACAGTAACATTGCTTACTTTCTAACGTATGGAGAATGCCCAGATCAACTTTCCAGAAAAGAGAAACGAACAATCAAGCTTAAATCCAAAGATTTTGTTCTTTGGGATAATGGTTTGTACAAAAGGGGAATTGATGGTGTATTTCTCAGATGCGTGGATAAAGCTCAACAGGATCAACTACTACAACAGTTTCATGACATGGCTTGTGGTGGTCATTTCTCAGCCCGAGTCACTGCACACAAGATCCTTAGAGCAAGGTATTACTGGCCCACCCTTTTTCAAGATACTGCAGAATGGGTAGCTAAGTGTCAAGCATGCCAACATTTTGTTGGGCGTGTGAAATTGCCTGCATTACCCCTAAAACCCATTGTGATTGAAGAACCTTTTCAACAGTGGGGTATGGATTTTATTGGAATGCTTAACCCGGCTTCCAGCGCCGGTCATCATTACATTCTAACAAAGAACCGATTATTTCAAAGAAGTGGGTAGAAGCTATTCCTGTGAAGAATGCCACTTCCGCCGAAGTGTGCAATTTTATAAAAGAAAATATTATTGTCAGGTTTGGCGTACCCAGCAAAATTGTAGCAGATAATGCTCCGAATCTTTCTTCTGAGGAGTTGGTGGAATTCTGCTACACGTATGGGATTCACCTTGTTCATTCCTCAAACTACTATCCACAAGGGAATGGTCAAGCTGAATCTAGTAATAAGAACTTGGTAACTATCGTGCGCAAGCTTGTAACAGAAAATCAAAGGACTTGGCATAAAAAGTTGTTTGATGCATTATGGGCCGATAGGATCACACCAAAGAGGGCGATAGGCATGTCCCCATTTCAGCTGTTATATGGTAGAGACACAGAGCTGCCTCTTACCTTGGAATTGTCGCCCTACGACTTTCTAAAGCCCGAAGATTCCACGCTCACGGATGCTATTGATAAAAGAATCATGTACTGATCAATTGAGGGAAGTACAAACTCAAGTCAGCAGATAGGTTGACAGAGCATCGAGGAAGGTGAAAGTCATCTTCACAAAAATGCTAGGGAAAGAAAGTTTGAAGTTAATGACTGGGTCCTCTTATGGGACAAAAGAAGAGAAACAAAAGGCATGCATGGAAAGTTCGATTCACTATGGAAAGGGCCTTTTGTAATCAAAAAGATCGCCGGAGCAGATAGCTTCATTCTTGCTCATCAGGATGGAGTTGAATTGCCGTTGCCTTTCAATGGGCAACACTTGAAGCTGTTCCGAACATGAGAAGCAGGGTAAAACCTGTATGTACATAAATAAAACCTTTGTTTGTTTTTCCTTGTTTTGTCTTGTTTTGGTGTTGTGTTGTGTTGTGTTTGTCTGCCTGACCCCGTGCCCAAAAGACAAGATACGAAACCAGAGATGCTGGGATCTCATCTTTTCCCTTTTCCATTCTGTCAGGAGAAAAAGATGTCCACAGACGGAGCCAACTGGTGTCACTCAGATTTCACCCCGAAATCTGTGACTACCCAATTTGAAAAAATTTCGTACTTTTAAAATAGTGGGTCATTTGTTGTTTTTATTGCCTCGAAAGTTCCTGATTGGCCAAGATAATCCCAAGAGCCATATTAGCCCTTTTTCGCCAAATACCCGGATGCCCAAAATTGTTTTATTCCGTCGCCGGGATTTGTCTCATGGAAATTTGTATTTAATTATTTTGAGCCCCGTATGAGGCTATTTGCGCTCCGCTTTAACTCGTTATGAGCGAATATGTTATTATTCCTATATACCAGAAGGATTTTAACTTATTTTAAGTTTTGGGCTTTATATGTAACTTTTGGCAATTTTTCGTGTTTTTGTGGTGTCCCGTTCTGTTTTCTGTAAAATTTCTCTGGAACAACTCCTTCGCCGGGTAAGCCCGATTTTTGGCCTGGAGCAGCTGGAAAACATACATGCACATTTTGCCCGGAGGAAGTCGCCATCGGAGGTCTGGATCACTGGGAAAAAGCGAAGTCATGCATGCAGTGCCTCGCGGGATGGGCGCCTTTTTGGAAAATAAAGGATTTAAGCTGCAGTGGGAAAAATATAAGCCGCAGGCAGGATGGGAATTGTATACCTGCCTGGCAGGGTACTTTTTCCCATGTTATAAAAGTCACTTAAGCTGCAATGGGAAAATAGAGGTCGCAGGCAGGTGGGAATTTATTGCCTACTCTTGCAGGTAAAAATTCCCATGATATTATAAAAGGAAAGTGACTTAAGTGAAATTATGGGATTTTAGTGCCTGCCTTGCAGGGTAAAGAATCCCATTGCAAAAGTCAAATCACTTAAGTGGATCATGGGATTGTGGTGCCTACCTTGCAGGTAAAGAATCCCATTATGGTGAAAATTCTTAAAAATAGAATTACATGTGCAAAAAGTGCGCCCTTTGGTGATGGATAAAAATAATTAAATTGATTATTTTTAATAAATTCTATCCTTGGAAAAAGTGCGCCAAGCTTGAGGAGGTTGAAAAGTCAAAGGAGGATTAAAAGAAAGCAATTAAATTAATTAAATTTAATTTATTTAGTGGCTGCCCCTCTCCTGGAAAAAGTGCGCCCCATTTAGGAGTTATTTAATGATTTTAAATGCATTAAATCATTGAATTAATTTCTATTTTCAAAGTGGCTATGGTCAAAGCACACTGTGAGGCTAAAGTTAAGTGCTGTGTGGAGGATTAAATTGGATTAATTTAATTTATTGGATGGCTGTCCTTAAACATGCAATTTTTAAAAGAGAAAAGCATGATTTTTAATTAATTAATTGCCTTTAATTGTTAGGGCAATTATTAATTATAGAATTGTGAAGGTTATATAAGCATGGGCAGCCATATGGATTTATTATTCAACACACAGGTAAAGAATTGCAGCAAGGAGGAAAAGTGCGCCCCCATTAGAGGAAGGATTTTTGCACAGACAAATTGCTAACAAAGGCTAAAAGCTTTCCATTTGGCGCATGCTTTGGAAAAGGTTCATCTTCGTCTCGCACAATTGTTTTCACAGTGTTAAAGGAGCTCGTGTGTTGATTGAAAGGATTCATGATCTCTTTATGTGCAAATTAAACACCATTTTTTGGGGCAGCAGGCTTGAAAAGTGCAGATTTTTATAATTTAAATTCACTATTCATGCTCCGGTGGCCATTTTTGTCTGAATAAATTGCAGGAACTCATTACAGGTGCTTTATAAAAGAAAAGGAGTATTTATCAATGTCCAATACATTGCAAATATCCTCCGAATCTGAAGAATTGTCCAGATCTGCACCAGTATTGAAGAAAGCAGGCCAAATTAGAAGAAAAAGAATTATTCAGACAAAGATTGATAAAGCTATGGCGAAAGGAGATGAAAAAGAGAGCACGATGGATTCATGCATTGCTTCTAAACTTTCAGACATAGGAGACACGGATCTAGGCCCAGAACCTCTTTCTGATTTGATTGACAGATCCAGAGCTGGAAAGACTTCACTCATGCGTGCGGTCAAAAGTAGTGGAATTATTCGAGCTGCAGCTTTCCCGTGTACAGCCCAATTGCCAGAGTTTGTGATGGAGTGTGCTAGATCTTACCATCCTTCATCCAGATCAGTGCGTGATGTAGCGGGAAAGACAATAATTCGTTTGGATGCAGAATTCTTCGATTATTGTTTGAAGATTCCAGTACGAAAGGTGGTGACTTCTATTAGCATTCAGGATGCTGACAGAGGTGGGAAAAGCATAGAGCTGATTGTGTGAGCATCATGAATAGCCGGTTCATGAAGAAGCCTAGATCCCCTTCCAAGTTCCCGAGAACTCTTCCACGATCCAATTTGGTGCAGGAAGCGGATGATATCGTCAAATTGCTTTGCAGGTTGAATGGTGAAGCGAATGCCTACACTTTCCGGACATGGATGTATGCTTTCATCAGACCATTGAAATCAACAAGGTTGATTCTATAATCGATTGGTCGAAATTATTAAGAAGAACATCGGTGAGCAATCAAGGAACGTAAAGCGTACCTTCAGCTTCAAAATGACTTCATACTTGGTATATGCTGCAGCTTCACAGGGTGTCTTTTCCAAGCTAGATAGATGTGGTATTCTTTCCAAGGATCCCATTTTCGAGTGCTACCCATGACTTATCGCACTGCGTGCGAGAAGGACTTCAAAGTGATCAACGATGGTTTCTTCTACGATTTCATCTGCGCAGTTAGACAAAGACTTGAAGACTCACAGGTAAGCAAGGAAGCATGGGAAGCAGTGTCCAAGATTGGCAGTGTATTCATCCAGTTTGCAGATTTCACATACCTCAGGGTTACGAGCTTTTCAGGTGAACCAACAAAGATGCCAAGGTACCCGAGTGACAGATTGATTGCCATGGAGCTAAGCAGGCAACTTGTGGAGTTACACGACCTTCAGTCGAAGCGGCACAAGTCTACGGGATACTTCCCACTCACTGTGGGATATTACAGTTGCATCAGCATTCACAGAGCTCGAGGAATGGAAGCACAAATGTTGTCTGAGTATGAGCAAGAGTTCTTCCCTGCACGGCTTAATTTTGATCCATTTGGAATAGCCAGGAAGACAATCTCCCAGGAGTACGCACATGTACCTTCGCTAGAAGATTTCTGGATGAAGTGCAGAAGTGAGTACGAGGTCAGAAAGAAAGATTTCAGCAGGCTGTCGGCAAAGCAAGTATTTGACTTTGGACTAGCGCGGATACCTGCGGATCTTAAAGATGATGGGAACGTGGTACTTGACACTTACCATCAAATGGGAGGAGATAAAGCTCTACTACAGGATAGCAATGATAAATACCGCAGAGACAATAGAAGAAAGATCCGAGTCTGTGTTGGTGAGTACTTGAGCTGGTTGCTAACGAAGGGATACCGCCTTGATGAAGTATTGATGAATCAAATCACGGGCAACTTCGGGCGCAGGAGATTCCTCTGCGAAAGCATGAAGGAGAGAGCAGCAGAAGGTCCGAGAAGTTGAAAGCACGCAGAAGATCTCAAGAGAAAGAGAAGACCACTTCTACGACCATAGCTTTGACTCGACTCTCCAAAGACCTAGTGGATCACCAACTATTGCACCACAGCAAAGCAGGATGTTTCCATGCCTTCATCAAACCAAGAACGCTCATCTTCTCTCCGCAGCCACTTCGCTCAAAGCACCCGTTCCAGAGGAGATGTTGAAGCTGCAGATGACGGAGTTCGAAAGAGCTTTGTCCTTGGATGTTTCAGAGGATGGCAGCCATGATACTGTGGCACTTTCTGATGGAGAGGATGCAGAGCGGGAAATAGTAGCGCACTCAGCAACTTCTCATTCTCCGAGAAGTAATTTCTCGGAATGGTTAGCTTTGCAGCTTGGTTCAGGAAGCAAGAATAGAGATGAACTTAGAGGAACATGACTTGCAGCCTACTTCAGATCTCGAGTAAGAGACAAAAGGCCTAAAGTTGCTAAAGCAACTTCTAGGTTGATCATCGAGGATTCGGGAGAGAAGTTTGCTGAGATATTAATCCCGCGGAAGGAAAGGTAGAAGAGGAACTCACGGCAGGAAGATGTGACGGTGACCAAAATACCACTCGGTCAAGCTACCACTGAAGGATTGAAGCAGGACACGCAGACGTTGCTGGATGCTTTGTTCCTTAGGCTTGACAGTGAAAAGGCGGAGAAAGAAGAGCTGCAGAAGCAAATAACTCAATTATGTGAGATCATAGCCAAGGTTGCTAAACCTTCCGTTCAGCCCATTTCAGCGCAGGTGAGTGATCATCTTATGCAGGAAATGGAAGATGCAAGCAATCAAGTAAAGGCTATTGACGAATGGAAGGATCAGATTATTCGTCAAGCTTCTGTGCAACTTGGGGAAGTGCCAGCCCGCCTAAAGGTTATGAACGATGCAGAAAATCAACTAAAGCAACTGATAGAAAGCATAAAAGGAATAAATACAGTTGCAGAGAGTAACCTGAGTGTTTTGGCCGAGATCAACAAGGCACGGAGATGTATTGGTTGCAGAGCAAATTGTGCGGATGGATCGGTCGAGAAGGGGCAGCTAGAATTTGCAAAGATCTTTCCGCTTGGAGATCTGCAGAGTTTTGTCAAGAGGATGCAGCACTTGAGAGAGAGTAACATCGATTTGCGGATAGTGTTATTTCTTTCACTGAGGAAAGAGTGGATGGAGGTATTACTTCATACGTGCGGATTGTTTCTAACGAGGTGCATGATTCTCTGGAGGGTTCTCTTCTGATGGTGCAAAAGAGGATTGATAAAGCCACCAAGCCTTTCACGATGAACTCTATCGCAGAGGGGTGGTGACACCGCAGTGCATATGCGAGATTTGGGCCAAGTTTGGAAGAAGTGGAAGCATGCAGCAAAGTGTTGAATGAAGGATTGCTGCAATTCAGGACAGAAAAGGAAGCAGTAGCTAAAACAGATGGAAAGATGCTGAACTATATGTTCGACAAGTATATCAGATATCAGAACAAGAAGAAGATGTAGATGTTACAGCTGGCATGACTTCTTCTATTTCTTTCTTCTTCTATTTTCTATGTTCCCGGATGAAATTGTAAACTTCTAAGTTATTGGTTTTGCAACCATTACTTGAAGTCATGTGGAACCTTTCTATTAGTTAAGTGATACATGTGTCACTTAAGAAGAAGTTAGTTGAGGATGATTGCCAAATGTCATCTTTACTTGTTGTTCATACTTTAGTTCAGTTTGAGTCTTCTATTTGTACTTTCCCTCCTACATTCTATAAGTAGGAGAAGAACCTACGGGTTAAGGATCGATCAGAATTTGTAAGAAGCAATCTTGTGTTCTAGACTTTCAGGCCGAACCCCGAGAGCCACTTGTTGCGAGAGGAATACAAAAAAAAGTTTAGGAGAACTTTGTGTCACGGCGTACTGTGTTTCTTGCTTTAAATCTTAGATCTTTAAGTAAACTTTGTGTTATTTTAGATCTAGATCTAGAGCTGCCTTTGTTTCATAATTCTGTGTGTTCAAATCTATTTGAGTTTCTTCTATGTGCATGTGATTAGCTCTGCAATCTACTAATTAGGATGCACATCTTCCTTACTTCCTCTCTGTAATACCTTGAATTTCTTCTTCTTTCATTCTTCCTTTCTTAAACAGCTGCTTACTTGCTGCAAAACTTCTTAGTTATGGTTCATGAACTAAGTTGTTAAAGTAAAACCCCTGATAGATAGAAACACATTTTTATTGACAAATCTGACACGGGAGCCTCACCGGTTAAATGAGGGAGATTTATCTCATGACTGCCTAGGTTTGATGCTATGCAGAAAATCTAGCCAACACTCAATGGCCTAGTTTTTGTGCGATAGAATCTTCAACTTCGCCAGAGAAAGGTGGACACACCGCAAGAGCCTATTGATTTAGATGAGATTGATCCCAACAAAGTGATTAGATCAAGCGCAAGAAGAGGATATCCCCATGTTCACAAAGTGGACAAGATTGTTGCTTTTGAGAGGAAAGCTATGGAGGGTGAAACAAAAGCAAGAAAGATTGGATTGGACAACATCATTGTAGATGATGTCAAACATGAGGCGGAGAGGAGCCACTTTGCTATCTAGTACCAAGGTGGAGTCGTAATCACAACCTTCTAGGAGGAGCGAGCAGCTGCTGCCGAGTGCATGGACCAAAGTCACTGGACCCTCTCCCCAAGTTTTCAGTAGAATGGGAAGATGAAATTGTAAATTATTGTATTTTGTAACTTGGATGTCTATGCAAATTATGATGATGATTTTCAATGGCAATCATCATAAATTCATAAGAGTTATCAGTTGATTGTTGTACTTGAGTGATGAGCAACTTTGTACTCTATTTGTATTCAAACCTAATAGAAAAAACTCAAACATTTTAAAAATTCATATGATAAATTTTGCAGCTATATTTTGCATAAGATTTATGTTTTTTTAAGAAATTTAAGTATTTTCTAAGTTGCCAAGTCAAAATTTTATTTATCTCCGTTTAGTATTTGCCGAGTCAAAAATAAAAATATCTTGCCAAGTATTCGCCGAGTCAAAAAAATTAGGCCTGCTGAGTATTTGCTGAGTACGAGTATCTGAACTATGGTATCAACCATTACATGTATATTAACGGCCACGAGAATTCATTTCTTTAGACTATATTAGTGGTCTCAAGTAGTAACACAGTGCCAACATGTCTATATATTTTTTGTTGTTTGATTGTTTTCCAAATTTTCAATCTTTATACCATGTACATAGATAACTAATGCTCCAAAGACTGCAAATATGTTCATCAGGCATGTATGCAATAATTTTAGGCTACTGCTCACTGTTATCTTTGATTGTGATTCTCACTTCTTGAGTCACGTTTGGCAATCATTATGGAAGCTACTTGGTTATTAGTTGCACTTCTCCAATTACTCTCATTTGTAAACTGAAACCAAACTAAGGTTGTGAATCCCAGCTTAGGTAATGCTCTCAGCATTTATCATCGGTAGAATTAGTAGTGGGACAACCACCTGCATATTGTTCTACATAGCTACAACTGATGTTAGTAGGAACCATCATTCTTATAAAATGAAAGAGAAGTTTGTCAAAGGTCAAAATGAGTCGACGTTATCTTGGAAAGTGCAAAGACAAGTGTTAATAGAGTGACATCTTCGAGTCAATAGAAGATGCATTATGGCAACTAGTAAGAGTTGCAACATACAGCCAACCATGCTTGAACATGACTCGAGTCATGTATGACGTTTCAAATTGTTATATATAGCACTCCAATGTAATAGATATATGTAGAATGTAGAACTATGTAAGTAATAAGAAATATGAATTGTATGTAATAGCAAATATGAGATGAGAATGTATGAAAACGTTAGAGAAGGTTGAGAGTAATCAGAGATATTTTTCCTTGAATTGATGAATTGTATAGACATTATGAGCTATGCAATATTGATGCAATGAAAACTATATGATATACCGTGTGTGTTACTGTGTTATGATTAATGTGTGTTCATATGTAATAAGACAATGTAATCCTCTGTAAAAATTAAACCTAGATTAGAAATTAGTTTTCCTTTCTAGGCGTTTTACTTTTGTTAATGTCAAATTCAGTAACAGCAATTTTATGCCAACAGCCAAGCTACACATACCTCTATGGGATGTTAGATTGAAGGCACACGGCACACATTGAGAGGTGTGTGGTGCTTGTTTTTATTATGGTAAAAGAGATTACAATATAGTTGGGGTAGTTCATAACCGAACATTAGTTAGTTGATAACTAATAGTTCATTAAACATTAACTAATATACTTTAATAACCACCCTTAATGACTAAACCAGAGATGACATTTTTGTCCCAAAATATTAGAAATACAATAAAATCAAGGAGCTTAGACATCAAAACTGTATGCTGCTCCTTAAATATTACTCTGAAATCTGCAACAGCCATTTGATGTTTTTCTAATGTCCAATGTATGAGCTTTGGCGTAGACAACTGAAAAGGACAGCTAACAGCAAAACCATGATTTGGTCGTGTGGTCATAAGATATGACAGGTAGTCCACCAATTGTTCGTAGAATGATTCATTGATTGGTGATGAATCATCAATGGCTGATAACTTCAACCCGACCTCCATAATTCTGAAATCAAAATCTTGGAGATGATGAAAGAGAATGTACCAAGCTCATGGAGCCTGCACAAGTCCACAAGAGGACTCGATCAATCTCTAATCCAAATTAGCACATTTGGCTACCTAAATATCTTTAGGCAGCACCATGTAGATCTCCTCATCCAAATCTCTAGAGAGAGGCAGTTGACCATTTTGCAATATCCGTAGTAGGAGTAAAAACCAACTCTACAGTAGGATAAATAACCATCTCTGCAATAGTAGGAGAAATAACCATCTTCGTCTCATCTATTCCCTCTTGTTGTAAAAATCCTTTTGCAACAAGATGAACAAAGTGTCCAAGCTTCGTTGACCTTCGAGCAGTCCATGTGAGTGAATGTCGTGTCTTGTCATCTCACCATGCACCACCAGCGCATCCAAGGTAGTGGAGTCTTCGTCCACCATTGAATGTGCATTTGAGTGAGGACATCCATCCTCCCGAGGCAAGTTAGTCTCCCGCGCATTTTATTTTGAGTGACGAATTTCATCCTCTCGATCGCATCCTCCAACACTCCAACACATTCTATATAATGAACATTTCCTCTACAATGAGTGCATATAAGTTGACTGAAGTAGGGTCAACAATTCTATGAGGAATTTCATCCTATAGCACATCATGAATGGTGGAGAGACTCCCTCCACGCATACTTTTAAGTTGGTTATATGAATCAGAGGCATCAATCCTACATTGGCCACCTTGCTCAATGCCCAAGGCAATTACCCATCCTTGTTTCACATCTGACATAATACACTACGGCTCAGAGAAATTTACAAGAATATCGGCATTTTTTCTTAATTGATGAAGAAATAAGAGATTTTTATGCATGTTAGCTAGGAACATACCTAATATTCCTTATCAAGGTTTTTTTAACAATATTTACGACTATATGAATATCTTTTAACCCTTTTCCTACAAATGACTCCCCATTAGCTAATACAACTAAAAGAAAACAATTTGTATCTGCAGTAAATATTACATACCAGTCCCTTCGAAAAGAAAAATGTCAATATGTGTCGCAGTCAATAATCCAACAACTAGTAGCACTATCATTTGAGAATGATGTCGTAAGAGCATAGAGAACATATTCGTCCTCAAAATCACGATCATCTGCAACTGCTGCCACATTTGCCTCATCTTGTGGCTTTTTGTTGTGTTGGGAAAGATCATATTGTTGCTTCCAACAATCCTTTTTGAGATGCCCAACCTTATGATAGTAATGGCATTTCACCTAGTATCTAGAAGATGATTCACTAGGAATTTGTTTCCACTTTCCCTTTGATTGAGCAATCAATGCACTCTCTAATTATCCAGAACTAAACTCAATTGCTTGTGTTTGCTTGCATTCCTTTTGCAGCAAATAGGAATTGGCCTAATCAAACGTCAAGGTCTAGCTTTTCACCATCAAATGTAAAGCCTCCACAAATGTTTCATAAGAGGGTGGAAAACTATTCAAAACATGCACCACCAAGTCATGATCATCCACCTTTTAATGATGGAAACAAGTTGGTCTCGGAGATCTTTCATCCGAAGGAGGTGTTCTAACAAGGACCCATCCTCCATCATCCTTGTTGAAAACAATATATTTTTCAGGTATAAATCTTGACTCTTCTCTGAAATCGTGTACTTTTTTTTCCTAACAGGACTCATCCTCCATCATCCTTGTTGAAAACAATATATTTTTAGGTATAAATCTTGACTCTTCTCTAAAGTCGTGTACTTGTTTTTCAAACTTGTCCATAGAAAACTAGCCTTAGTGGCGTTCTAGAGCTCAAGTATTAAATCATCCGACACCGACAGCTTCAACAACAACAAGGCCTCATTATGACGTCTTTCATAATTCGCAAAATTTGCAATAGGCCTACCTTCAATTCAAAGGATGATTCCATTATAGTCCCAATACTCTACGATCATCACGATCCTGCGACTCTAGACATTGTAATTCTGGCCAATCAATTTTTGCACCTCCAGAATAACAAGACTCTAAGTACTGGCCATTTTTCACAAAATACTTGATTTTCTAACCCGTAAATCAATGTAACAAGAAAAAATACAATCTAAAATCTGAATATTTGATTTTCAACCTACAAATCAATGCAATAAATGAAAGTACAATCAATGAAGTCTTTTGACCCGCAAATTAATGCAATTGTAAAATATAAAGACAAATATGAAGTAAAACACAGCAAACTTAAAAATTCAATTTATATCTACAGAATAGAACTATCATGCCCAAGACCAACACAAGGCGTACATCATAGAGAATATAGGCACAATCATGTGCCCTAACGACTATCAAAAAGGTATAATCTTGTGCCCTAATGAGTCCTGGTCTGATATGTGCCCTCACAGTTGTCTTGCACGTTTGGAATGACATTTTTGACTGTCTCATGCCCTCGAATCTGGTTGTAACTCTAAATAGGCGCTTATTTTTGTCTATTTTTCACTCACGACCCTCTACATGAAATGTAAATATGTTCAAAACTACCCTTTAAATCTTTAGAGAAAGTCGCAATTTCTGTCTTTTAGTATCCCGTACCATAGCAGCAGCTGTAATGACAATTTTCCATTAGAAAAGGGCCTTGAAAATCTTCAAAACACGTTTGTTTTTTAGGTTTTGTTTTTCCCTTCAAACACTGCAAATCTTCTCCCGCAATTCATACCCGCTTTAGGGCTTCCTCGAACTTCGAACCTTTTTGCTAGTACCCTCTATCGCTTCCTCGAGCAGTGGTTCTTATACCAATGTTAGACAATGATGTGAGAAAGATGGAAGAGAAATTGGAAGGCACATGGCGTACATTGAGAGGTGTGTGGTGCTCATTTATTATGTTGAAATAGGTTACAATATAGTTGGGGAAGTTCATAACCAAACATTAGTTAGTTTTTTTTTATAATTAGGTATCGATTACAAAACAATATATGTCCCCTAGGGACAGCCGATAAAAACCATAGTATGAACCAGACCCAAAAAACATGGGTCACAACATCCATCAACAGCAACAAAGTCTAGAAGTATTCACAAATACGACAGTTCAACAAACACAAATACATCCATTATCAAAGTTTAAAGATTTTCTTCCTCAGCATTCCTAGTAGGCTTAGCAGAAATTGGTCCCAATTCTGTATTTATAGTTTGGACCACCATTGTCCCCTTTTCCAGCTCAAGTCCATGTGAAAGCTCTTTGTTTTCCAACATTTCATAATTCAGGTTGGCGCTAGCCCCCTCTTTGTCATTGCCTACCACAAGTTTCTTCAATTTTTCTTTGTTTCTCTTGTTTTCATCTGCTCTTTTAACAATTTCTTTTAGAGCCTCAACTGTCCCTTGCACCTTAGAGTCAATTAGGATCTCCAACCATCTAGGATCTTTTCCATCTGAAATTTACATGGCTCATTGCGACTAACTTCACAGTACTGATCCTTTTGTAGGTCTTTACCTGGAGTTTTCCAATGTATAGACAAGGGTCTTGCCTCTATAGACAGCAAGAAGTTCATCCACAGAGTCAACACCATGTGCCACTGCCAGCTGTGGGTCCACAGGAACGCATTGCTCAAAGTATATGTCTTTAACCAGCCCCCATTCATATTCAGTGATTGTAACCTCGGCAGCAGACGGGTGGAGAGTTTGCCAGTCAAGAGAGGGGCTAAATCTAGGGGATCCCCCATGGCCAATAATATGTCCAGCAGTCACTTTGAGGAGACTAGTTTTAAGGAACTACTCCAACTGATCTTTGGGTAAATTCAGCTATAGAGCCACCTACACATGAACAATTCCACTAATGACTTCTCTTAAGAAATCAGTAAGGGTCCTAACTTTACCTTCAAACACTTTGAGGTTCCTTTGCTTCCATAAGTACCATAAGACTTCCGTAGAAATTAGAAGCCGCAATTTTCGGAGAAAAACATGGATTTTAGACTCAAATTAAATACACCCAAATAAAACATTAAACCAAGAAATTTATTTTCCAATCAAAATAGACCATGGTTTTAGCACATTTTCTCAAAACAACATAACATAAGGACAAAGGAAGAAAAGATGTTCAAGAGATTCAGTTTCATTGCATAATGAGCAAAAGGGACTTCCAAAACCAAACTTAGCCATTTTAGCTCCAACAGCAAGCTTTTGGTGAATCAACAATCATCTAAAGCAATATTTTTTTGATTCAATGCAAGAGGACCATATAACTTCAAACCTAAAGCCCTGAGAGCGCAAGGGGTCATAGAATGACCAACATTTGTTAGTTGATAACTAATAGTTCAGTTAACATTAGCAAATATACTTTAATAGTATCAACCCTTTAAAATGTGTTATGGCTATTGAGGTTTTTATTGGCCTTCCAGCTCCAAAAAATCTGACCAGAAGGAGCAAGATAATGTTATTATCTTTGTGCTGAAGCAAGCAAATTTTCACACCGAAATTCAGGAAAAACTCCAAAATTCTCGGGCTAAATTCAAGATGCTTCATGACCATTGTCAAGCACCTTATTGTTTACAAATAGTTTGCATTTGGGATACACTTGGATAAGCGAAGGTTTCAAAAGCACCAACATCAAAAGTGAATCTTCGGATACAAGCCCTACACTGTCTTCCAAGAAATGGGATCTTAGATCTTCCAACTCAAATTGGCGTCCATATTGTTATCAAAGTGAGCCAGCTCCAGATGTATGAGCCACCTCCCTTGAAGGAGGAGGTTTCCATCACTCCTCCTAGGACTACAATTCCAAATTTTCTACAACCATTAACTGATACTTTGCTCAATGTTCTAACTTGCAGAACTCGCAGCACTCGTAAAAACAAAACTACTACCTACCTCGACGGCTGCAAAAACACATGCAACGTGGTCCTCCCAAACCACTTTTTAAGAAAGTTTCTTCATTTATAACAGACATCTAAGGACCAATTGAGTCTTGATGTTCCTTGAAGTAGAGGAAAATAAATCCAGACACTCAAGTAAAAACCATCTAGAGCAAAAGAGAAAGAAAGGTAAGTTTTGCCCCAAGTTCATGAAGATTTCAAAATGTTACGGTTATCTTAACTTCACGCAAGCCTTTTTCAAACCAACTCTCTCCCAAAATAAGCACAAACGTATAAAGCATATAGTAAAGAAGATATTGTTACCATATTTTCCACGCAAAGGATTGGCTATTTTTGGAAGAGTGCCTATTTTTGGAAGATTGGTTATTTTTAGCTTGGTTAAAAATAGTGTGGTTAAAAATAGCACTTGGCTATTTTTAGATAGAGGTGCTAAAAATAAGAACTAAAAATAGAAGTTCAATTCTATTTTTAGGAGTGCATGAATGTATGATTTAAAAAATGTAAACTCTTGTTCTATTTTTAGCATCTTACCGTGCCCCAAGGATGGATGAAGATAGCTTTTATTAAATTTCGCAAGTGCTGCTTCAAATATGCATGGTGCTAAAAGGAGAAGGATTTTAACTAAATTTATCAAATGTTGTTCTTGTTACATACGCCAAGGGTGATAAAGGTGAATTAAAAAACAGTCAAGTGCATGCAGCCGTCTGTCCTAGGTGTGGCACCACAAAGGACTATGAAAGGATAAGAAAATAATAGCAGAAGAGCTGTTGTTCCAAATTTCAGTTATCTTTAGCATGACAGAGAAAAGAATGAATTAAATAAACATGCAGCAGTCAGGTTAAGTGTTGGCGCCAAAAGGGGTTAAAAAAATAAACAAAAATAGCATGCAGACAAGCTACTTTGGGACGCAGCAGTCTATTCTGGGAAGACAGAGTTGATTCATCTTCATATAGGCTGGTTTTCTATTGTAGAAGATATTATACACACTGTGGGCTGTTTTGCTTTGGCAATCCTAGCCTTGTACTTGCACCTCTGAATAAAAAAGCTCCATTTGCCCTCTCATATTGTTGTTTTTCTGAGTTTTCATTGTGTTTAATAGGGTATTGTATTGCCTTAGTGTGGAAATTACTCCCTCTACCGCTGTCCTTTTCTCTTAAACCTCGTTGTCTTTTTCTCCTAAACCCTTGAATTTATTATTCAAAATAGCTTCATGTTGTTCAGGTGTGCGGATCTTTGATTTCTCTGTGTGCGGAGTTACATGCATGTGTTAAATTATTGGTGTATCACCCTTATTTCCCTTTTCCCGCATTCCTTCTCCCTTTTCCTTGTTAAAGTTTTCATTTTTTAGGTGATTCACAAGGGAACCAGCCCTCTCTGGAGGTTCACCTCAGACATAGGTTACCCACAACCTTGAGGTGTTCCAATTTTGTCAACAGGAGAGAGAGTACACACACCATTCTCTATCAAGGTGCAACTTCTAGGTGACAATAGTTTTTGGCACGCCTGGTGGGACAATACAAAAATTTGCTAAAGAAGTTGATGTTATTCTTAGCAAATATCAGTGTTTCAGACACAAATATTCAGCATCTGGCGACTCCATTGGCCCAAAGATCCATTTTTCTCAATCAGTAGACCATTTCCTCCATCCTTCCATATTTTTATGAGGTTGTGCAATCATGACTTCAATTCCTCATTGGAATTCCCAGTTTCAAGAGAATTATTACTCCCCTCCACCTCTTTTTTCCAAAATCCTCCTCCAGATCAATATTATAAGCCCTATCATAATGAATATGCCCATGATCCAAACAATTTGTATGGTTATCCTAATAATCATGGTGTTTTTCAGGAGCAGGAATATGCAGATTATGGAAACAATTCCATGCTTAATGATGATTTTCAGATGCGCAGTACAACACTTGGAGATAAAAATGGTACAAATGAGGGCAACAAGTTCCATCAAGGCAGCCAAGCTTGGATTCAGGGTACCCTACCCATGGGCCAGTCCTATGCCAAACTGGTATAGCCCTCAAGAGAAGATAGACTTTGTGTCTAAATTGATACCACAAATATCAAAGTGGAATGAAGAAATGGAAGCTTACCAATATAGTGTTGAGAAACCCTATCAATGGGGTAATTCTTCACTATCATCATGCAGCCCTCCTACTTCTACTTTCCAACCACTTCAACCAGAGCCCAAGTCCCAAATTCCTAGCTTTCTTAAAGCTTCTCCTCCACAAGATCTTACACCTCTCCAATCATCTCAACCATTGCAAAATCAGTTAGCAACCCAACCCACCCCTCCCCTCATATTCCCAAATCCATTATGGAATGAAACTAATCAACAAATCAGTTTGGAAGAGCAGCCAACTAAAGAGCCAAGTGAAGAAGTTCTCAGGAAAAATCTAACAAAATGGAGCTTACAGTTTGAGGACAAACAAATTCCACGGTTGGTTAAGCCTACAATAGAGGAGTGCACAGAAAGTGGTTGAAGTTACAAAGCAGTAGGAGGAATATGACCAACAAGCAAAGGTTAGACAAAGTTTTCTCAAATCTCTTGAGATACAACGTAAAGATAATGTTTTGAAGGAGCATATGAATGTTTCTAAGGATCAGATCAGCAATCTTGAGCCTATATCATCTTCAGATCAGCTTGCAAATAGTCATACAAAGGAGGAAATCAGCAAAGAATTCAAATTCAAAAGGAGTTTTCCTCAAGCATGAACAATAAAGAGGATGAGGTTTTATCAAAATTAGAAGATTGATGATGAGGAAGAGCCAATTGAAATTGTAAGTATTCCACCTCCATCATCTATCTTCTTCAATAAAGACTCTCTTGTTATTAAATCTTCTTTCGAGCTTGAAAAAGAGCCAAATATGAGGTTGTTTGCAAAGGATGAAGTAGAAAATGTTTCAGATCAGTCTCCGAGTATCCAATATGATCAAGGAAGTGCCTCAAGTACTCCAAATGATGATATTACACACAAAGAAGAGGGGCAGATCAGAAAAATCAGTTTATCAGCTATGAGAATACCATGTCCAATCAGGTATTTGGCTAGTTTAGAGCCACAAAAGGAGTTGCCATCAGTTGTGCTCAATTCAGAGCATAAGAAAGAGCTTCAAGTTGCCAAAAATCAGCCCCAACATCTACAAAGACAAGAGTGCAGATCCTATAGAGGTGTTCATTCTTTCTGGGCTGATATTTTGAGCAAATCAATGGTGCAAGCCATGTCTGCACTTATACCATGTGATCTAGTTGCAAAATTGATCTCATGGCCGCAATTTCTAAGAAAAGGAAGCTATTTCTCCCAACCAGTATGTGGTTTTGTTTAGCTTTACTTTCTCTTTGTTTAGGTTAGGAGTAGTTTAGGTTTGTTTCTTGCATAATAAGTGTTTGCATGCACATTGTTTTTCAATTTTCTTAGTTGTTTTTTCAAGAAGTGCTTGCATGCACATGTTTTCCTTTTGTTGGAGAGAGTATTTCAGTGGTTTTGTTTCAGAGGATACAAGTTGTTGACAGAGGTATGTGACTCCATAGCCCAATGGATGCAGAAGGCTTGATCTCCTTGTTTAGCAGCAAACAATCCCGTGATGTCGCCAAAATGTTACCATATTTTCCACGCAAAGGATTGGCTATTTTTGGAAGAGTGGCTATTTTCGGAAGATTGGTTATTTTTAGCTTGGCTAAAAATAGCACTTGGCTATTTTTAGATAGAGGTGCTGAAAATAAAAAGAGCTAAAAATAGAAGTTCAGTACTATTTTTAGGAGTGCATGAAAGGATGATTTTAAAAAAGCAAACTCTTGTTCTATTTTTAGCATCTTACCATGCTCCAAGGATGGATGAAGATAGCTTTTATTAAATTTGGCAAGTGCTGCTCCAAATATGCATGGCGCTAAAAAAGGCTTTTAACTAAAGCTATCTTTGTTGTTCTTGTTATATGCACCAAGGGTGATAAAGGTGAATTAAAAACAGTCAAGTGCATGCAGCAGTCTGTCCTAGGTGTGGCGCCACAAAGGAGAATGAAAGGATAAGAAAAGAATAGAATAAGAGGAGTTGTTCCAAGTTTCAGTTATCTTTAGCATGATAGAGAAAAGAATGAATTAAATAAACATGTTTTGTCAAGTTAAGTGTTGGCAGCAAAAGGGGGTAAGAAAATAAATAAAAATAGAATGAGACAAGCTACTTTGGGACGCAGCAGTCTATTCTAGGAAGACAGAGTTGGTTCATCTTCATATAGGTTGGTTTTCTATTGTAAAAGATATTATACACACTGTGGGTTGTTTTGCTTTGGCAATCCTAGCCTTGTACTTGCACCTCTGAATAAGAAAGCTCCATTTGCCCTCTCATATCGTTGTTTTTCTGAGTTTTCATTGTGTTTAATAGGATATTGTATTGTTTTAGTGTGAAAATTACTCCCTCTACCGCTGTCCTTTTCTCTTAAACCCTCGAATTTATCATGCAAAATAGCTTAGAGTTGTGCAGCTGTGTGGATATTTGATTTCTCTGTGTGCAAAGTTACATGCATGTGTTAAATTATTGGTGTATCACCCTTATTTCCGTTTTCCCGCATTCCTTTTCCCTTTTCCTTGTTGAAGTTTTCGTTTTTTTAGGTGATTCACAAGTGAACCAGCCCTCTCTAGAGGTTCGCCTCGGACATGGGTTACCCACGCCTTGAGGTGTTCCAATTTTGTCAACATGGAGAGAGAGTACACACGCCATTCTCTATCATTGTGGTGCAACTTTTGGGTGACAACAATTATAATGTAATGAGTACTCTCACTATCAAACCAAAATCATAAATATTGAAGCTTAGATATGTACCTCCTCTCATAGTTGTTCAAAACAACATAAATAAATTGACATATCCAATAGTATTAAAAAAGCCAAAATCTCATATTTGTAGTTTAGATAGGGTCATTGATAATCTCTATAGAAGCAATTGTTATGTCTTTAGTACACATGAAGAATCCTTAACATAAGCATCAAAAAGTAAAATTTTAGACCAGACAATTTTATGAGGGTTTTGTGTAAAGTGTGTCGAAATCTTGAAATATTTAGTAGTTACAAAGATAGCTTCCACCCTCTAAACTTGCAAGGTGCGAAGTATTTAAATAAGGTATTATATTATATATAATATCAAGAGATAAGTCAAAGGAAAAAAACATGAAAGCGACACTAAAGAATTATACACACACACTGCAATTCAGAAGCGCAAAATTAAAATATAAATAGCTAAAACTAACATCTAGACCTTAAGGAAATCCAATACGAAATATCAAAGTAGAAGTGAAGACTAAAAATTCTCATGAATGGATGTATTCATTGGGAGAAAGTATTTATACCCCTTTACTATCTTCATCTCCAATGTATGGAGCCAACCGACAAACCTCCCTCTGCAGTCAATAAACACCAACAGTAACAATCATTTTGATTTGTATTGACAAACACAAATAGAATAGAATCCTTATCTGATATAAAACTAACAGAATAGCAAAAGCATTGACTAATTTTAACCACTTCTACTGTATTGATCCACCAAAATCTATAATGCCCTGCTGCTTACAAAGAAACCAAATCAAGATAGCAATAGAATATACAATTCGGTAAAAAACTATAGAAATATAACATGCACTCTAGCTTCGAGAAGCCCCTCTCCAGACAATCTAACTGTTGCAAATCATAAAGCTTTAATGGAAATAAGTATTTAGAATCGAGACAATTTTTTTGATGATGCATGCCTTCACTTTGTATTTACAAACCAGTAACTTCTTTCCTACCTACGCTTTACTCTTAATAACATACATGGATTTTAAACCATCTAGATGCTGTTTTAACCAAAGCACTTTTTTGTAATACATCTAATCTAGGAAAAGTATTGGTGTGTGTGTACAAAAACAATTCCACCCAACAAGCAGCAGCATGTGCCTCATTTGATACACACACACACACACCTTTCAGTTGTGCAGGTAATCTCAAATGAAAAGAGCAATTCATGGTGTTCCATTCCAGAGCCTAAGAGTGCACGGAGGAACTTGAAGACTAGCTAGCAGATGGATCTATCTAACCTATGAGTTATAATTGAATATGCACTTGAAACAAAAGCACCATTACATATTCAATGGAAACAAGGGATTAAACAATAGCCCTTTTGTCCTCCTTAAAGGCTTAAACAAGGTATAATACAAATGATTAGAAAGTTTAACTTAAGAAGTAATACTGAGTACCATGCCAGCCTAGTTCAACTCTCAGGTGTGAAGAAATAAACGATCATATGGAGGAATAATCCAGAAAGTATTAATAGAGAATAGGTGGTAACCACCCAATGAGAATCGAGCTTCTTACAAACTATAAGCTCTTGAATCAGTCATTGGTTCAGGTTTCTTTAACTGTTTCCTTATCCAACAATTTAGTTTCCCAATTAAATTGAGTTGTGAGATGTTGGATGGCCTCCAAGTGTCATGATACTTCTTCAACAAGTTTTCAAGGCATCTGGTTTTTTCAGTTCTCAATTTTGTTTTGTAGCCGAGGTGGAGCCCATGGCAATAATGTAGGGTTCATAATTGAGTTCACAATGGATAGTGAATTCAAACCATTCAATGTTGGATTGTGAAGTCCCCATTGACTTCACAACAGATTGTGCAAAATCCCTACATCCAACTGGATGGTCTAGATCACCTGCCCTTTCTTAAAAACAATGGTCCCCATTGCATCTTTTGTCAATAACAAAAACTGGGTCTAGAGTTGTTGAAGCATGTACCACTCTGCTTGTTCTGCATACTGCCCTAACTTGACAACTAATAATAGTTGATTATTTCATTGGCTAGTGCAAGCAGTGGCTCTATCAATGATTCAGTCTTGCTATGTTGCACACAAGTGTGATAGATCCAAATCTGTCGAATGTTTGGACTATTGTCGGCTTGAGCAGAGGTTATGTGTACGGCTTCAATGACTCAACATTGAATATTCGATGCACACCCTAGTATAGTGGAAACTCAAGTTCAAATGTGTTCTCACTTTGCCAATTACAATATGGTATATGGACCATGGCACAATGATTTGATCTTTCTGTGAGGACCTTGGAATCAGTCCTGAAAATGTAACAGGAATATATCACCAATCTAAAAAAATGCTAGGTACCTATGTGCATCGTGATGCTCTTTCTACTTATTTTGTTGATGAATCACAACCTAGTTGTAGAATATTCTACACTTTTCCAAATTCCTTGTTATGTGTAGCCAATAAAAGAGTTGTGGGTGCGTGATAAGCTATGTCAAGTGTTGTCTTTGGCTAAAACCCATAGCATTCTACGGAATGGATTACGCCCATGATAGAGCAAAGAGCTTTACTGTAGGCATGTTGGATGTATAATAAGTTTTCATCCCAAAAGTAAGGATGCACACCGTTTTGCATTAGATGAGTGTTTTATGTTGAAAACTTCAGTATGCCCATCTGTCTTGGGATAGAATACAGCTGACCTATCCATATAAGCATCCAACACCCGTATGTTCCCTAAGATGGTCAATATTATCATCTCTCTCTTCAATAATATAGATTAGGATATAAGTAGAGGACCATACTAGGGCCAACACACAAGCCAAAGATAGAGCCTAGGGGCATAATAGTCATGGATCTAGAAGAGAGTAATCCACACTCGTATCAAAGGCATAGGGTTCCGATGCTTATGTTTAAGATATGGGGGTGGGGTCTTACTAGAATCCTAAGGGTTGTAAGCTAGACAGTGCCTGGATACGGGTATGGGGTGCAGTGCGGTACGCCAATACGGCAAATTTTTAAAAATCTTGGGTACGGTACACTTTTGGGTACGTTTTTTATATATATATATATATATATATATATATATATATATACATATATATATAAATATGTATATAAATTATAAATTTAAAGAAGCATTTGCATACTTATTGAAATTTAATTCTCATACATTGCATAATTATTGAAATTTATTATTTCTCTATCACTTATTTATCTTAGTGATTTGTGATAAGATTCAAGGAGTTTTGATTGTTCATGGTGACCTTCCTTGATCCACTCAAAGACGATAGTATTGTCGACATATTTCCCGAAACATCATAACTAAGCGGGAAAAATATGGATCCAAGTGGGCAGTGGGGACGATTAGTCCGAGCACGGGAGAATACTCGCGAGTTTTGGAAAGCTATCTAGTATTTTTAATTACTAATCTGTCTACAAGCGATCAAAGCTCATGATTCTTTCAGAAGATTGCAAGAAGTTGCTTGGTCCAAAAAGGTGCAAAAATGGATTTTATGAAAATAAGAAAAATATTGCCATCAATGCGTAGAGCTCGAGAAAATATACACTTTTAGAGAAAACGACACTTGAAACGGAGTCACAGAATGAAAGTTATGGCACATGCAAGTTTTTGCTGCTACATCTTCCTAGACCCTTTCCAAAAATGGCAAAATATTTCTTTCCTTGTGATTTTTCCACCAAAAATCCAAAAAAGGAAAGAATTGCCAAAAAAGGAAAGAAACAGTCTTTGGCAAGTTTTTTTTTTTACTGTACGCTTTGGAAACATACCCATAGGGGACAGGATACGGTCTGGGTACAGCAAAACCGTACCCAGACCATACCCTGTCCCCTGTGGGTACGTTTCCAAGCGTACCCACAGCATACCGTACCCCATACCAGTACTTGGTACGTTTCCAGGCTGGTACGGGGGGCCCTTAGGCATTTCCAGACAGTCTAGGACTTGTAAGCAAGGTTGCAAGTTATGCCCCTCTCGCCGCCGCCTGGGCACACATATCAGCGTGCCTGAAATGGGTACGGGCATGGTATGGCACAAATACGGCATGAATACCGTATTAGCCCAAACTAAACAACCGAGCCCTAATACAGGTCATTTCGGATATAGTATAGCACTCGGGCCATCCCAACCATATAATTGTTTATTTTTCAAAGAGAAAAAGTAAAACTGTAAATGCAAAGCACTTTAAAACACCCCATATATTTGCAGTGGCTGCCTGATAAAATCACAAGCAAATCAACAATTTATGTAGACAAATTTTGGAGAGTTTTGTGTGTTCAACAGTGGAGTTGTGCGTGTGCTCAGAAGTTTCCATGGTCACTCAATAATGGCTGTGTGTGGCAGAAGATTTTGTTCCCAAAAGACCGTGGAAGTGGAGCTGGAAAAGACTGAGCAAAGTGTTGCATGAGAGTGTTGGCTGAGAGCGAGCAGGGTGTTGCATGAGACAGCCAAGGATTTTTGTTATTTAGTTAAGGATTTTTAAAATCTATATTTACGTTTTTATTTTATTTTTATTTTTGGATTTTATATTTTACATTTTTACTTTTTAAGTTTTTAGTTTTAGTTTTAGTTTCTAGATTTCATATTTTTATTAGTATTTATATTTTTTATTTTTATTTTATATAAAATGTATGCTTAGTTTTTAATTTATGCTTTTTAATATTTTATTTATGTTTCTATTTTTATTTATATTATTTAATTTTTAAGATTTCATATTTTTATTTATATTTTTATTTAGATTCATGTTTTTTTTTTTTTTTTTATATAGTATGTATGTCTACTTTTTTATTTATGTTTTTATTCTTTATTTATATTTATATTATTTAATTTTTATGATTTTAAAACGCAAAAGAAATTCAAATGTTTATTTGTAACCACATGTCACAAGCCATTTATCGGCAATTCACTAAGTTGGAGCTGCTAAAGGTAAGTTTTCAAGTTGTAGTTTCAAAATTCTTAATTTTACTTCAAAATTCAAATTCAAAAAAATTTGTTCTTGTGAAATGGTCATATGATTTTTATTTTTAAAAATTATTACTTTTCTTAACTTTACCACACATTACATTGTTTTGAAGAGGCCCGTGGATGTAAAATGTGCCTTAAAAAGGATGGTCATTAGTGATGTTTGGGTAGTTTGGACGCAATCCAAAACAGAGCAAATAATATGCGGAAGATCGTTCTTGATTTTGATTAGTGGGCTTAAGTAGACTAATTGTTTTCTTTCACTGAGCCAATATATGCCCTCATTCGACGGTGTGACACGGCTGAACTGATCATGGGCGATATTTATGATCGCATAGATACAATGACGGAGAAAATCAGAGACACTATCATAGCAAAAGAACTAAACCTCTCTGAAACTTGTTATAAACAAATATATCAGATTTTCAAAAAGAGAGGGATAAAATGACAACCCCTTTGCAGCTTTTAGCATATCCTTTGAATCCCAAATACTACCATGCTGAGATGTTGGCAATGCCAAATAGAACAGCACCAAATATGGATGTAGAGGTAGTTGATGGATATAGAAAGGCCTTCAAGAAGATGTATACAGATCCTAGAGTTGCAGCAGAGATTCAAGAGGAGTTTGGGACCTTTGCATCCTCGGCTGGGACTTATGCAGATGTTGACGCAATGTCAGATAAGAAAGAAATGGGCCGCGTCAAGTGGTGGAACTGATATGGTGCTACAATTAGACATTTGCAAAAAATAGCAATTAGGCTTTTATCACAGGTCTGCATTTTATATTCTGAAATATAACTTTTCTTGGTTTATTTTTCTTTTGCATTTATAAGTAACTTTGTTACATCAATATTTTTAATAGGTTTCTAGTTCTTCCTCAGCTGAAAGGAATTGGAGCACATATGGCTTCATCCATTTTGTGAAGCGTAATAAATTGGTGGCCAGTAAGGCTTAGGACCTTGTCTATGTCCATTCCAATCTTTGGCTCCTGTCACATTACAGTCCAGACTACAGGAAGGGATCTAGAAGGCTTTGGGATGTGCAACCTGAGATGAGTGATATTGATGCATCCATAAATACATTGACACGTCCCAATACCATTGTTGATGATTCTGACACAATAGGTGGATCCTTTGGTGCACCTTCATCTGGTTCGGGGAGCACAATCGGTGGTTGTATCCAATCCAACTATCCTGCCCTCCAAAAATCTTGATGATGTGGAGTTCAATTTTAGGTGAATAGTGATGACATTTTTATAGAATGTGATTCTATTGATATATTTGTTTTGCTAATAAAATTAATTATTATATCTATAAACATTTTGGGATATAGTAGCAATGATCCTATACTTCTTATTTAGTAATGAAAACATCCTTTTACAACTTATATTTGTATGGAAAAATGTGTTCTATGCCTTTTAATGTATATGCATGTATTTATGTGTTTTTTATATATGTCATATCCATCTGTATCCATATCAAGGGGCCTTGAAAAATTGGCGTATTTGTGCTCGTGCAACTCTAATTGTAAGAGTATAGATAATAACCAAGAGCCAAACTAAGGGCTGTAATATCATTTGGCAAGAGGCGTGTGTTGTAAAGGAACAATAACATAATAGACAGACAAGCTACACTATCCTAGTCTGATACATGACACATTTACATAATCAATCACACCAACATAAAGGAAAGATAAGGGTTGGGAATACTCACCTTTCTGAAGATATCCGTTGGCACATTAACCCCCTGCAGGGGTAGTAGTACCCTATGAGAGAGTTGTCGTGGGTGGATAACAAGAGGGATAGGTAGAAGACCTAAGTAGACCAAAGTTGGGGACTCCAAAGACTAAGGTAGACCTCATTGGTGTAGCTCCTATTCTTGATGCTCCTAGTAACCCAATGCTCCAATGATGACCTCCAAGTATAAGCTCCACTAAGACCCTAAACCTCTTAAACCTTTAAAGGGTAGATTTGCAAGCAAAGGCAGAGCAGATTATGTGATGATATATTTAAGAAATGACAATAATGATGCCCATTTGTAGAAGAACATAAAGTCATCGTTGAACATAGAGAACAACATCAACCAACAAGCTTGGCCGGATAGGGTTGTTTACCAAACGGCATCGACCACGGTCAATGCCTATAACTACAAATAGTCGATAAAAGGTGAAAGGGGAGGGCAGATGGAGGTAGAACAAATACTTAGAAAGTGTATGAAGTGGATTTGAAGGTGATTTGGAGGTGTTGTTGGGAGACGATGTGATGGTGATGGTACTAAGGATATCAAGTGGTCATAAAATGGTAATAGAAAAGTGGTGTTAAGGCACGCTAGTAGGCAAGCTAGCGCTAGTGCCACGACAAATCTCTCATCAGGTACTACCTGTCAGCCCAATCCTGCCCTTGATATGCCCCTTAAGGCATGCACTCAAGGAGGTTAATGCGCCAACAAGCTACAAAGAAAAAAATTAGTATGAGTGAAAAATTAGGCATATACAACATCTCCCAAAAGTTATTCTTCAACAATGCAAATTACTAAAAACTTGGGGTGCCAATCAACGACAATGGATAAGGGAACTTTAAAGTGTACCCAAACATTTTAGAGGTTGGTTGTTACAACCTACTATGTATTGATGGACTTCTTACATGAAAACTTGATTGCCATCTTTAAGATTCTATCAATCACTATGAACACTAGGTTGTGTTGGCAGCATGTTTCTTGGTTACATAGAAAATCAAATAAAAATCATGTTCATAGATTTCCATACCAAAAGAGGTATGTAGAAGTCAATTTCACAATATTGTAAAGATCACAAGACTTCATGTGAGCCTCAACATCTTTGCACATATACCGCCGATATAAGTGTTGTGATTCTTCCCACCATGGCAACTCAAAAGTGGCCTGATGATTCATAATAGTGTGCCACACATATGAGTCTTTTGTGAGGTGTGCCTTGGAAAACACATAGGTGGCCAAGCTTGTAAAGATGTTCGTCAAGTGTTGCACTTGTTGACCTTGAAGCAGGGTGTTGTACATAGTTGTGAAATCGTGATTCATAGGGTACAATTTAATCCAATGCACATTCATGTACCCCCAAGTTTAGAGAGCTATCAAAACCATTGTGACTAGTGGCCTTCTTAGAAAATCAATTGCTTTGTTGTCCTTCTCCTTATGCTTGATCACATGATGGAACTAATAAAGGTATGTCATTCACTCCATATGTCTCATGTTCTCTAACTTGCTTTGTGTATACAATTACTAGAGAAGCTTGTGATCGAGTGAATGATGTTCTCCTTACCTAAAATATAGTGTCATCGATGCTTTACAACATGAACAATGGCATACAATTCTTTCTCACAAGTGCAATACCTCTATAGCATATCACTACATGTCTCAAAGTGTTATGCAATAAGGTGTCCTTAGTTGGTGAGGACTACATTCAATGCATTGTTTGATATGTCGATCTCAATTTTAAAGGTTTGGTTGATGTCAAGCATTGCAAGGACAGTGTATGGAACAAAATGAACTTAAATATCTTCAAATGCATAGTAGTGCGCAACTATCCAATAGAATGTTGTCTTCCAACACATAATCTAGATCATCGTCAAATGAGATGTGAGACAACAAACCGACGATATTAAAAATTGGGGATCCAAGAAAACTTCCCACTTTTTGTGAAATTGCAAGGAAAAACCCAACCTCGCATGATTTTGATCTTATTTGGACTAACGTGGATGCCTTCATGATCGTGAGCCCAAGTACTACACCTAAGTAACACCAAAGCTACACTTGCAACATGTGATGCAAAGTGTGTGTAATGTCCCCAATTCCGAGCAGATGGCCTAGGAGGCTTTTCATTCGTCTTAGCCTTGGTCATACCCGAGGGGCTAACGACGCTGGAGGCTATTGGGTATGGATGTCTAATTACCACCTTGCTTTATGTTATATTTTGTCATTGACATTAAGTTGGGCGACTTGGTGGTAATAATTGTTATATTTTGTCGTTGGGTGACTATATGGCACTTTATTATTCTATTTCTTCGTTGGGGGTCACCTAAGTTACTTTTGGCGCATGGGGGAAAAAGTAACTTAAATCATATTATATATATGGTTTTCCCAAGGGATCTTTTTTTGGGCCTATGTTGCATGGTGAAGTTATAAAAGGAGTGCTTGAGGAGAGTTATTCATTCATTCATACACTCACCTATTTTGATATTGGAGCAACTGTTGTTTGCACTTTCTTTTCTTGTGGAGTAAGATCCCACAGGAACCCTAGCTTCGGTGGTGAAAGATCCACACCTAGCTAGCAGAGCACTCTTTGGTGGTGAAAGATCCTCCCTAGTTTGTTATTTTGGAGCTTTATTCATATTTTTGGATCAGATCTGGAGAGTAATCAGAAATTTAGTTTCAAAGTAAGAGGACAACCCTTCTTCATCAAGGGTTTCAGTTCAAATTTGGAACAACTATTTTCTAGGGTTTTATCTACTCATTTCCAGATTTGCAGCAGTTGTTTTTAAGGGTTTCCAAGTGTCCATTTTCAGATCTGGAGGTTGGGATCATTTCTATATATTTAGTAGATGTTATTTCCAGAAAATCATATTTTTATCAGTTGTATTCACATAGTTATGAATTTTTGAAGTTTTCAACAGTTAAGGGCTTTCTGCAAATTACTGGCAGTTATATATTACTTCAGAGAAATCAAAAAAAAATTCTAGTCTTTGTTTTCACCTTAGCAAGCTTTCTATAAATTTTCGTGTGATTTGGGTGAGTATTTTGCAAGATATCTATCAATTTTAGTTCACTGCCCTAGTCGGTTCATTTTCAGAAATTTCATAATATCATTTGCTACAAAATTTTATTAAATTTTGTCTAATTTCAAGATTATCCAAATAAGGGATATTTCAAGTGTGTCAGCTTTTGAACATGTACAATGTGCTCTTCTCAAGTCATAATGTATAGTTTAGATGAGGATGTCCTCCAAGTAGACAATGACAAAGTTGTTTGTGAAGTGACACAATATGTTGTTCATAATATGCATGAAGGTTGGTGTGTTGATAAGACCAAAGGGCATTATCAACCACTCGTGTGGGCCTTTGTCCGAAACACAATCTTCCAAATGTCTTATGTATTTACTAGGACTTGGTGATAGCTAAATTTCAAGTAAATCTTTGTTAAGTATTGTACATCTTGGAACTAATCCAAGAAATTTTCCATGTGAGGTAGAGGATGCATGTTATTCATGATGATCTTGTTCAAGGCACAATAGTCAATGCAAAGATGTGAATATGATGTTACTACCACAAGGCGAAGAACTAGGCCAAACCTTGGTCAAAAAGTTCTTGGATCTACCTTTGAATCTTGTCATTCTCCCATACCGATCTATGATATAGATGTTTGTTTGAAAATAGCAATCCCAAAATGAGATCTATTTGACGCTTGATAGAGCAATGTGATGGGATACCTTTGGGTTTGTCAAATACATCTTCGTATTGTTATAGCATCTTATGAGGTTGTTGCTTCTACGTAGAGAACCCAATTGGTTGAATTGCAAGTGAAAACTTTTTACAACAATTTATGTAGTTTCGGGTAGGCCATGAGTAAAGCGCAAACTTTTAGGCATGAGAAACAACCTTCAATATTGTTTCACAAATATCAATGTAACAATGGTCTTTGAAAGAGAGACTGGTATATCTCAAATGTCAAGTGGTGCATTACCCTACTCTAATGTGCATTGATGTCACTTTGAGCTATCTTCCCAAGTGGAACCACCTAAGAGAGTAGAGTTTTGGTTGTGCTTTCGTGGCAAGGTTCAAGAAGTTCACCATATCATTCACAATGATATTCTTCTAGCTTCGGTGTCGATGATGACATAGCGAGGTGGTCCCTTGACCCATATTTAGCATGGAAAAGACACTCTCACTCTTTACCATTGATTGGTGTTGCCTTGTCATTGATGTTCAAACAAATTGGAACATGTAGATCAATCTTTTGTTCTTCCTTAGTTGCACACCGCATAACCTAAGCAAGCGGTTTTGCACATAGCATTCACGATCACCATGGGTGTTGACCTTGTGATGATTAATTAAACCACTACTTTCTTCCCTTTGACAGATTTCTGGGCTGGAGCTTTTGTTTGTGCAGTTGTCTTCTTCTTAGACAAAGGTTGCCCATTCCAAGATGGTTTCTATGCAATTTGATTATCTACACTATTTGAGGCCTTGTTCTTGTGCAAGGGGCCAAAAGAGGTTGGACCTGTCTACTTCATCTTGGATATTTTTGCAATCTCGGTAGCATGTTAATAAGCTTTCCCAAAGTCTCAAAAGTCAAGAATTACATTTCTACACGTATGTGACAATGAAGCCCGTTGATGTACTTTGGGATGCTTTATTTAGCAAATGTCCATGCATGCAATAAGCTCATGGAACTCATGTGTATAAGCTTGCACTCATTGATCTTTGTTTTTCCTCAATTACCGATACTTGATGTACTCGTCATTATAGTATTCGAGAGGGTAGAATTCTCTCCATACAACGACAATGATATTAGAACACGTGTCGACAAGGTTGCAATCTTCTACAACTTGCACTATAATATTTTCTCCAACAGAGCACTTGCTTGGACATCATAACCAACACAAAGGTGATTTTTTAAAATATCCCTAAAGGGATATCACTTAAAATCCACAAAATATATGAAGATTTGCAGCAAATGAAAGTTTTGAAATTTCTGAAAATGAACCAACTAGGGCAGCAAACTGAAATTTATAGATATCTTGCAAAATACTTGCCCAAATCACACAAAATTTTATAGAGAGCTTGCTAAGGTGAAAACAAAGACTAGAAAAATATTTTTTGATTTTTCTGAGTAATATATAACTGCCAGTAATTTTCAGAAAGCCCTAAACTGTTGAAAAACTTCAAAAATTCATAACTATGTGAATACAACTGATAAAAATCTGATTTTCTGGAAATAACATCTACTAAATATATAGAAATGATCCCAACCTCTAGATCTGAAAATGGACACCTGGAAACCCTAAAAAACACTGCTGCAAATCAAGAACTGAGTAGATAAAACCCTAGAAAATAGTTGTTCCAAATCTGAACTGAAACCCTTGATGAAGAAGGGTTGTCCTCTTACTCTAAAACTGAATTTCTGATTACTCTCCAGATCTAATCCAAAAATCTAAATAAAGCTCCAAAATAGCAAACTAGGGAGGATCTTTCACCACCGAAGAGTGCTCTGCTAGCTAGGTGTGGATCTTTCACCACCGAAGCTAGGGTTCCTGTGGGATCTTACTCCACAAGCAAAGAAAGTGCAAACAGCAGTTGCTCTAATATCCAAATAGGTGAGTGTATGAATGAATCCATAACTCTCCTCAAGCACTCCTTTTATAACTTCATCATGCAACAAGAGGCGCAAAGAAAGACCCCAATCAACCCCCCTTGGGAAAACCACATAAATATAATATGATTTAAGTTTCTTTTTCCCCATGCGCCAAAAGTAACAATAATAAAGTGCCATATAGTCACCCAACGACAAAATATAACAATTATTACCACCAAGTCACCTAACTTAATGCCAACGACAAAATCTAGCATAAAGCAAGGTGGTAATCAGACATCCATACCTAATAGCCTCCAGTGTCATTAGCCCCTCGAGTATGACCAAAGGCTAAGACAAATGAAAAGCCTCCTAGGCCATCTTCTCATAATTGGGGACATTACATTTTTTCAGCATTTTGCGAGTCAATTGATGGTGTAGTGTGCCTCTAGTTGACGTAGTCAATCATCAAATGACTCAATGTTGTTTTTTACACCGAGACGTCAACATTGACTTGCTCCTTGAACAGATTTTAGTGCAAGAAAAAAGGGCCAAGAGCTGAAGATGCCAAAGGACCTGGTTGGAGCATTAAGTCTCAGAACTAGGAAAAAAATATGTAATCTATTCCTCCAACGCTGCTTGAGTGAATTTATGAACTACAGGATCAAGCTTCTTCCCAGACTTTGCCATTTTGCATTTCAATCATCCTACTTCAGGCTAGTTCGAGACGAAGTCAAGTTGTATACCTTCTTTATAATACTATGAGTAGATAGCCATGCACCAACAAGAAATCGATGAGGGCTTGTGAGGCAGTAACTGGTAGTGTTTGGACTCTAGTCAAGATATTGTGCTTTAATACCAATGATATGCATCAGTTCCCAGAAATGGCACAAAGGACAACACAATAGACTCGGTAGCAACTAGGATCTATCTAACAATTTTACGAGTTTATAATTGAACATGCAATGGAAATGTAAACAAAAACTATAGCACCAATACACATTTAAAGGAAACAAGGGATAGCAATAACAACTCAACAGCACCAACACGCATTCAAAGGAAACAAGGAATAGCAATAATAACTCTTCTATTCTCCTAAAACAGGTTATTGTAACAGTACTGTACATAATCCTAGATGTAGGCAATAAATGTAATAATAATATATAATAATAATAGAAGATGAACTGAACAATCATTTCATGTTGTTACATGACCTTTGTATCACATTTTCAAGTAAATGAGAATTGGGTTTCACTCTTGCATTTCCATTTCATTTTCAGTCTATTTCCTGGCTTTGCATTGGTATCCGAGAGCCAAGGCAAATATCCTTTCAAAGCAAATAACTTCGCAGTAAAATTTATTTGCTGCATTTTTTCATTCCTCCATTGAGAGGTACAACCGATTTCTATACACAGCAAAAAAATTAGCAGAAAATTTCATTTGTTGAATTTTTTTAATTCTCGATTTCATGATAAAACAATTTTTGCTCACAGCAAATAAATTAGCAGTCAAAATTTATTTGCTGCATTTTTTAAAATTCTTCAATACTATTTATCTGAAATCCTCGTTCAATTCTCATTTCGCAAACTCAAGTCAATATCTTGGTTGATGACAACTCTAAAAGTGCAGAAGGGAACAAGCTATCACTTGAGCAATACCTTTTGTAGAGGAATGTATTTCAAAAGAGTCTAAAGATAAATGTGTTTTGGAACAACAATTTGAAAGATGATCAAGACCTATCAAGGAGCTTTGTAACAAAAACTGAAGTGCCAAATACACAGAAAATTTTGTCAAAATGAGCAACACAACATTGGTTTCACAACTACCCCTATGGATTACGGGGGATGTAACAATATTGTATATAATCCTAGGTGTGGGCAATAAATATAATAATAATATTTGAAAATATTATTACCTAGATACATTAGAAGCAATCATCTTGAAGATGAATTGAACAGTCATTTGATGTTGATAAATGTGTATTTTATATCACATTTTCAAGAGAATGAGAATTGAGTTTCACTCTTCCATTTCAATTTCATTTTCAGTCCATTTCCTAGCCTTACATTGGTATCGGAACGTTGGGGAAATATCCATTCAAAGCAAATAAATCTGCAGTAAAATTCATAAGCTTCATTTTCCATTCCTTCATTCAAAGGTATAGCTGACTTCCATTCACAACAAATAAATTAGCAGAAAAAATTATGTCTTTTTCAATTCTCTATTTCATGCTATGACAGCTTTCTACCCACAACAAATGTATTAATAGTCAGAATTTGTTTGCTGTATTTTTGTAATCCTTCAATACTATCTAAATTTGAAACCCTCGTTGAATTCTCATTCCGCAAACTCAAACCTTCACCAAGTTAATACCTTGGTTGACGACAACTCTAAAAATTCAGAAGGGAACAAATATTGACTTAGGCAATACCCTTTGCAAGGGACTGTATTTCAAAACATTTTGAAGATAAATATGTTTGAACAACAATTTGAAAGATGATCAAGACCTAGCAAGAAGAAGGAGCTTCATATCAAGAAAATGAGGCGCCAAATACACAGAAAAAGTTGCCAAAATGGGCAACACAACATTGGTTTCACAACTACCCCTGTGGATTAGGGGGAGGGGGAATGTAGTGGTATTGTACATAATCCTAGGTGTAGGCAATAAATGTAATAACAATATTTTATATTTTTACTACCAAGATACATTATAGGTTGAACAGTCATCTTGAAGATGAATTGGGCAGTCATTTCATGTTTGATAAATATGTACTTTGAACCACATTTTCAAGTAAATGAGAATTGGGTTTTACTCTCCTATATCCATTTTATTTTCACTGTCCATTTCTTGGCCTTACAGTTATAATACATATGATTACAATGTTGGACATAGATGTAATATTGCATATCCCTGTGGACCTAGTCCTGAGATGATAGAGAACACAGACTTCGAGAAATATATATATTTATATGGGATGATTACAATTTGTCATGGGATCACATGTATAGACACCAATGGAGCGTGTGTCAAGGGATGCATTCATAAAAATAGGTAATAAACATTATGATTAGGTTCACAATAGTATGAACAATATTATTTATTTTCATTATCTAATAAGTTAATTGTTTTTTGTTCCATTTTCTAACAATAATTGTTTTATATTCTTGAGATTGGCGCAGCCACAATGAAGAGATCGTGGATGGAAGCGTGGTGAACCTGGCAAAACGAGATCGCGGAAGCATTAACCTCCTCAAATACCACTTTGCACACATACTATAGCATGACATTGGTCTATGAAAAGTTGTCAAACCAAAGCATCAGAAGGAAATGAATGTTTTTCTAGTGTCCTAGAAAAGGGGTAAGCTAAGAGAAAAGAAATAGGCAGAATTCTCTCCTCCGTACCTTCTACATTTCTATCTTCTATTGATTCTAAGAGCTGTAACAGGGTTCGATTGATTTAAAATCATATATAGTGTCACATTTTAGTCTCGACTCTCAATCGTCGCTTTAGAGTACTGGTTGGAAAAGTGGCAACTAACACGCACAAAGCAACGAGTACAGTTGGAAATTATTGGCACTTTTCCAAGATATCATTCAACATGGCCAAGAAAGCAATTGCTACTTGCTAATTTGACATTTCTTTTTAAACTTCTTAAAGTTTCGGATACTTACAGAGTTTTTATTTCTATTTTGAGCTCCCCTCATTGATTGGTGATGGTTGACACCTTGATCAAAGTTGGTCTAGGATTTAAAGCACCTACTTGCCATTGAATTAGAGGGATGCTGTTGGAAGAGAAGGTAATGGATATTGACGCATTAATTAATGGCATAAGGAAAAGAAAGGTTGCACTAAAATGTTCAATAGTTGGACGGATCATAGAGATCCGATGCTTCTCAATTTCATTGTTGCTTCCACGGGGGGTAGTTTTCCTCAACTCCATTGATTCTTTCTGACATGCCAAGGGCGGTCATGATGGAGATGGGCATCGAAAATGTTGTCCACGTAGTTACCAAAAATTCAAGTAGTTACTAAGAAATTAAGAATGCCTCAAATTATGTAGCTTCCGGAAAAAAATCTGGTGGAGAATCCAATTCTAAGCATTCCTTCATCGGTCTTGAAAGCAACAAAAGATTACTAAGCTTTTTCAATAAAGAAGTAATCTTTTAGCTTTAGAATCATAGCAGCCTATAAATGGCTCTCTATTCAATAGAACCAAATATTCAAAGTCTTATTGCCAGCCACAACACATTGGACCAGGAAACTCTCATAAATTTATTGCCTTCCTTAAAGAAGACCAGCCAACATGTTCCTTATGCATCTTCTAGACCAATGACACCACAACATACTTAGCATGTGATTCTAGCTGACCTTCCATATATTTCGCAACCACCAAACTGATAAGAGAATGAAAGATTGAAAAGGAGGGTCTTCTATGCATTAAGGTCAAACCCAAGTCTATATAACTGTAGAAAAATCTATCTCATATGAAGCCTGATAGCACCAAATGGGGAAAACCAGTCTACAAGGACACGATTCTACCCATGAAACAAAACTCTGTTCACAAAGAATGAAGAAGGATGTAGGTTAATATTCTCATTGCCTTTACTAACATAGAGCGAAGGTAAAACATTAATATCCATTAAATTTACTTCAGTTGTATAAAACTCAAAAATAAGAGACTATCTCCATTGTTATGGACCATCAAACTGTACTTGCATACACATAGTGACAAACAACAAATGCAAGAGCAGACATGCATATATCACAATATGCATGCATACAGAGAGACGCATACTACTTACTACACAATAGATTCTAAGAGTAATAGAGGGAGGAAAGTGGGAATATAAGAGGGGATGCAGACATGTTGTAATGTCCCCAATGGGACTATTTTTGCCCCTAGTTGGATTTTAGGCAAATCCCAAACTCAAAATTGCAGATTAGAGAAAATATGGAAATTTATTTAATGCAGATCTGAATTTAACCTGAAAAGTGCGACTAGGGTAAAGTGGGAAACCCAAACAAATCAGCCAATAAAATATAACTTCTCCACTCCAATCTGATCTACCAATTTTATAAAGCCAAAATATGAAAGAACATACATATTTTGATGCACAAGAAGGCTGAAATTAATTTATAAAATCTGCAGACTGGCTGCCCATAAAAATAGATAAAAATAATATCTCTGAATCCCCAAAAATTCTGAAAACAAGCTGATTTGATTTATAAAAATCAGAATAAAATGTTGCACTCAAATCAGATCTGAAATACCTTCAAATACATCAGATATGCCATAAAAGTGGGTCGCTCCACATGGATGAAGGGCATAAAAAATAACAACTTTCTCTCCCAAACCCTTGCCAAAAATCTGCAACTTCCCCTTTATTCAATTGCTGGAAATAAATTGAAAACATTGTTAATCCACTGAAGCACAATGGAAACCCTTGTGTAGAGAATCCTCACAAACTAGAGGAAGGGTTTTCGTCCTTCTCTAGGGATCTTGGAGGGTTTTCGTCCTCAAGAGTAAAAATGCAAGCCAAATGCTTAACACACAAATCTGAAATTTGATGATAAATAAAGTGATGCCTCTCCTAAGCAAGTCGACTTGCTTATATAGAGAAAATGGCCCAACTAACCTCCCTCAACATCCAATCAGCTCACTTGCCTCATTTAATGTTTTCCACTTACTTTATTTAATATTTTCCCTTGCTTTCATTTAATATTTTTACCACCAACTTTTCTTCCTCATGCAATTTGCATTTTCCTTGAGGGAATAACTTTTGGCCCACATGCTTTTTGCCTTTCTTTCCATTTATTTTGCCTCCTTGTGCAAGTCACACTTTTCTAGAAATAAACAATTTTAACTAAGTGTTTTATCTTTTATTTGTTTTTTTCTATTTTTATTTTATGATTAAGTCCATAATAATTTATTATAAGTGTTTTTATAATATTTTATTTATTTTTGCACTTTATAATAAAATATTAGAACTTAAGTCACCCTATTGTTCACCCCTTAACCATCGGGTAGACAAAATCGGCTAAGGGTCTTCAATTAGGAAGGGGATATTACACATGTGAAGTGGGTATGCCCTCAAGATTGAATAGTGTAAGGTTATGACCAACCTTGTAGAATGAAAGAAATAAAAACAAATGACTAGAGTAGGTCAAGGGCACTGAAAAGTACAGCCAGCTATGATAGTAGTACAAGTTTCTAAAGCATCCCTTGCAATGAAGAATGAAATATTATATGCTAATCATCATAAATAGCCCCAGTTTCTATGCTTTTAAAACAAAAACCTCCAATCAATTTTCATATTACTATTTATTTAATTATTTATTGAAGGAAATACATCCATATTCTTTGCACTAATTTAGCATCCGCTGGTAGCATGCGAATGAATAATCGACCTTCTTTGGCTTAGTGCCAAGGAATGGAGTATCCGTTCCATGATCCATCAAATTAGCCTAGGACTCAAACCCAATCTCAACCCTTTTGGTATTACGGACTTGTACATTGGTAGATGGTGTCTACGCACTATCATCCGCACCGTTGGGCTAAGACCCATTCAATGATCATATTGCATTTATTTTTGTTACTTTATAAGTTTATCAAGTATTATCACGTTGCATTTATTTTTATTGCTTTGGAAGTTTAAACAATGAAAAGATTTGCAAACTATTAGATTCTTATGACCAAAATCCCAGTCCATAAGTTTTACTTAACAAGCACTTTAGTAACAATATAAAACGGGAATATCCATTTGGCTTTCACTGTTGACATCCTATCGGGTATTAGATCATTTTCAGCCAACTTGAGAACATATACAGTGAGGATTGCAAGAGATCAACCGAAATAAAGCAAGGTGCATATCTCTTGCTTATTTATCAGGATTGTTCCTCATTTTTTCCAGAATATAGGTCCTTATGCAGTTCAAAAATGTATTCCCTAATCTCAAAACAATGTCACATAACACTAGAAACAAAATGGCACATTTGGATGCGTAACTCAAAACATTATAGAAAACATGAGGGCTTATTTACCTTGCTTGATGGAGTATTAAAGAAAGTACACTTCACAGATCTGAAGTCTGTCCGCTTTGTTACATCCAGCTTATCAGGCCATCTGCATTGTAATTTTCAGTTATAAGTCATTTTATTTTCACTCAAAGATTCCACCAAACATGTTCCTTAGGTTTAAACCTCTCAACAAACAAAGCTAGCAAATACAAGAGTCAATTAATCAAGGCATTTGGCATTACTCTGTAGGCTCAGGCATAAGATTTATATAATTGCAAACACTTGAATCTTCTCTGTGTGCCAACACAGTACAGAATTGAACGCCGCTTTTGCATAAAGGACCCTGCCAGCGGCACATTGCAGGTTCTGGAGGAGGAGGAGGTGGAGGAGGAGGAGGAGAGCTTGGTGGAGGTGGAACAGTAGGAGGTTGAGACAGGGGTGGTGGCGGAGGTGGCGGAGGCGGAGGAGGCGGAGTATCACACGGGAGAGGGGAGGTGGAGACACAGGAGGTAGTGGTAGGAGAGGGTTCATATGTTCAAAATGTTGTGTCGGGACTCCAGACATGTAGGCAAGGGGAGTCACAGGAGAAGGGAGGAGAGGTGCACCACAAACATTTACTGGAAGATTGATTGGTGCCAATGAAGCAGCTGCAGGCGAAACTTGATCCACAGGTGAGGAAGAAAGCAATCCATGTCCAGTCCATGAATTATTCAATGTAATATTATCTACATTAATATAAGGAGTTCCTTTAACTTGTGGCAATGGCATAAGGGTCGGTCCCTGTGGTATGAGGGGAGGGCAAGACAAACTTCCTGCTACCGACACTTGCTGATCAGCCACAGCTTTGCCACTAACCCAAGTATGGCCACTACCCTGAGAAACACCAGGACTTTCTGTTATATCTCCAAGTGCACTGCTGTTCAGATAACCATTTGTGCAGGGCACAGTTCCTGTAGAAATGTCAATTGTTGAGGTGACATCTCTGCCCACATGATGTTCATAAATGTCCATGTTCTCCTCCTCTTCATTTCCATCATCTGGCATATCTCTTCCATTTGTGATGCCCCAACCAGAAGGGAAAGCCTCTGGCCTATCTACGTCATCCTGATCTAAATTTGGCGAATGTAATTCATCGTAGCCTTGTTCCCATCCTTTTGTGGATGAGAGAGATTGATCCTTGCCGGATTGATCGTCTTGGCCTCGTTGAAGATCATCAGGAGGTGATTGAAAGTGTGAGGAATTTGTCTGCATATGGCTATGTGGATGTTCAGTCTGCTGCAAAGAAATTGCAGAATTACTGCAAAGAAAATCGGTAAGATTTAGAACAAGGAAATTTCTGATGTGTCAACTAGAACTAGATACTCTATTAAAAGATACACATAATTACATGGTAATTTCAGGTCATTGTTCCAAAAGAAAGAAACTAATCTTCATGAAAATCTCAAATATCCTGACACAAATGAGATAAAAGCATTCTGATGATAGCAAATTTAGAAACAATGAGCTTGCCAAATTGTCGAGGTAACTTTTACAACAAGGTGCCATAAAATTTGACCAACATACAGGTGATTGACTTTCATGTAGTTCAAGGAAGGAAATTGTACCCCAGCTATAAGCTCCTGCCTAATTTCACAGGATAAGCAAGGAATAGGAGAAAATCGCATCTCAAAGGCCGCAATACTTGATGTTTAAATCAAAACAAGTGCTACAGTTGCTGAAAACCTGATACCAAAAAAACATTACCAAGCAAAAATATAACTCTGGTGTGCTTAAGGTGTTTGGAGATGAGGTGGGATATCCTTAATTCAAGAAAGACAATTTCAAGAGACAAGGTGATATGGATCAGGAGTGCGCTTAGGATAGGCTTCTAGCCTAGAGTTTTCATTTGACCCTCATATGTATTATCACATGTAAAAAGTGTACACATTCATTTACACTTGGTGGTTAGTTGTAGATAGGCTCTCATGGAGAGTTAATAGGAGATTCCCTATTCTTTAGGGGTGTAATATTCCACTTCCCTTTCTCATGTTGAAAATCTTGACAAAGAGATAATTGTGGACTTCCTTGATTGTAGGAAGGTTAGTTATAACTTATATGTAAAAGCCTATTTAAAGGCATCTCATTGTGAATACAAATAAGTGTGAACCTCGCTAATATACTTCCGCATTGCAGGCACGTAGTTTGTGAGATAGGGAGAGTATGTCGCATAGGCTAGTGTAGACCCCAAAAGGGAGATTACATCACACCAGCACTTTGTAGACCCCTCTCCGCTATGTGTCTTGTTTATCTAAGAGGATCTCCCCACGATTCCTCACCACAAGTGAATATCGTTTACTAATCTTTGGTGAAAAGTAAATCAAGCTAAGAAAGGATTACAAATCTTGTTTTCAGTTCAGATGTACACTTCTTGAGACTTCTTTGGAAGCAGGTATACTAAAGTGCGAAGTTTGTGTTGGGTGGGCCAAAATAGATACATCATACCCATTTTAACAGTATCCATGTCAAAAAAAAAATCAAGTTGTCTATTGGTGGAGCAGAGAAAGCACACTGGGTACACGTGATACAGTCCACATCTTATCTGACAAGAGAGTCCGTCATAGCTGTTAATGTGGGCTTCATACTCTTATGTGTGTTGACCAACTTTAGTCTTAGAGAAACATCACAACCTGTCAAATAGATGTTTTACCACATAAAAACATCTATAGGAGTTTCTTCAGCCTGTTGAATATCAAACGACTTGCAAATAAGGTGAAAATATCCAGCAATCTATTTTCTGACTATTAACAATTGCTATTGTAGGGCAGTTGAGAAATATATTTTCCACTTCGTAAGAGCCACTCTGCTGGAAGCAGTTAACCTCTCTTACTCAAGCTTTCAGCACCGTGCAGCAGCAATCTCATGTGCATTTTCTTTACTTTAGCAACTCGTGAATGATTGTTTGGCTTCTAGAAGGAACATCATGAAACGTCTTTCCCTATAATTGTGCAGATAGCAATAGTTTGCATTGATTTACAGCTTATGAACAAATTTCCGCTCATACCCCTTTAATTGTGAATAAAATTCCCAAGGGTAGGGGGTAGAGGTTCCTATGCCTATGCCTATGCCTGTACCCATATGGCATACTTCCCAAAGCTTAGGATTTGGGTATATGGGAATTTGCCTATTTTAAAATTATATATAGGTGGAACTATTAAGAGAAACTAAGCAAATGAAAACGTCTATGATACATAGTTCAAAGAACATAGAGAATAAACAATGAGATTCTAATTCATTCAATTTCAGTCTAGGTAGCCGGATACAGCCCTCCAGAGAGTGGGTACAGGTACCATACGTGCGGGTACGGGTATGTCCCTAGGTACATTGGGAAACACGTCGGGTACACGATCCAAGACTTGGGTACTAAAACATGTACCTGTCGTGCAAGGGTTAAATTTGACGGCCATTTAGACGTTTTTCGTGATTTTAACCGTAAAATACTTGCAATTTTTTGAACTAACCATCACATGCCACTTGCATATTCAATATGTGGCCGTTATTTGTTATATGGATTTATTGGTGAATTATATATATTAAAAATAGTTAAATAAATATAGAATTGTGTGTTATATATTTTATTAGTATATAAATAATGGTATTTTGTAGTCTTGAAGGCTAATATTAAAAATTACCGTCATGTAAAAAAATGTTGACAGGCATAGGTGGCCGTCAAATTTAACCCTGCCGCCGTGTTTTCCCAACATAACCACCATTAAGAAACAATTTTTCCTTCCTTTTTGGTCAAAATAAAGTCAAAAACGACTTTTCAAACATAAAAACAAAGCCGAACCCTAAAATACACCCCAAACTTTTTTATACAAGGGCTGATTGCTGAATACACTGGAGAGCATTATGATTATGAAAATAATGAATATGCTGATTTGTCTTGATTTTTGTGTATACATTGTAACATTTGCACAATGTACGTATGCTAAGTTCGACCAATGAATATCATGACATTTGGGATTGAATTATCATTATGTTTTGTGGTTATTTAGTTTAATTTTGTTTACTCTATACACATTATATGGTTAATTAGCTATATTTTTTGTATGGGCATACCCAAAGCCGTACCCAAGCCCCCCAAAACAATTGTCGTATTGGCATCCAGGTTCCCGTACCCCTACCGGCTACCTAGATTTTAGTATCTGATAATGATATATCATAATGTATGTCAATCATCAAATACTCAAGGTATGTATAAGCCAAAATGATAAACTTATTTAATCATCATGATTATGAAACGACTAAACTTTAAGCATGTAATTCTATGAACCCGTGGAGAGTTCCAAAGAAGGATATGTTAAGAGCAAAGTATTTTGGTTTAATGATTATATGTTCTCGGAATTCATCTAGGTTGAGTCAAGGTAAAGTCACAATTGGGTTGGCTTAATCGGGACTTGAAGGGAATTCCTACCCTAATTCAAGCTATGTTCCACCAAATCCCCTTTTAGATGGAGGGGGAGCAAGAACGGGAAACACGGGAACTTGAAGAATAGGAAAATAGGAAAATAGGATAGGGACAAGGAATATGGAATGGGACCAAGGGTTGAGAATGCGCCCTCTGCGGAACATAGAATTAAAACCTATATCAATGGACTTGAATTGATCTCACTATGCTATCTTCATTTTGTTGCATATCTCAATTTATCGTTTGTTTCATTGCTATTCTATGATATTGCTCCTGTTGTGTTTTAGAACTTTCTCTAGATCATGGAGCTTGTATTAGATTGAGGTTTGTTTCGCATGTCATGAGATCTTAGCTGAGTGAGTGTGGATAAAGGGAGCCCACATCTCGTGACCAAACTTCTTAGAAGCAAGGATTCATAAGATCTAAATCATGTCGGATCTCCCTCTCCCCTATGGTTAAGGATTGAGTTCCCCTCCCTTGACCTATATTCACGGGCTCCACCAACACTTTCTTGACCAAAGGCACATAATGACCCAATGTTGGATAGGCCTTTACCAGGTTATCCTCCTTCAAATGCTTCCCACATGGGAATTGACTTGAGCATCTATTGCCCATGCGCTTGTTTGGAAGTGCATCGTGTAGCTAGGATTTTGGTCAAAATAGCTCTTTGGAAAGTAAAAGGTTGGGAACCCTAACTTGGTTTGTGGCTTGAAAATGGGAAAACCTAGCACTGGGGATTTTATTTTAGGGAAAAGGTGGCAGTAAAATTCCAAATTCAAACACCATCAACCACAAATATCTTTTTAAAGGTATAGCCTTGATATCATTTCTAACATAAACATTTGTGTATGTATAATGTAGAAACTTGTTTTAAAAGTGTGACTTTGTTTGTAAAATTTACATATTAATATTATTGCTTAGAATAAAGGCATTTTTTGTATAGATTTACTTTTTGCTGTCATTGCACTGTCAGCTATTATTTGTTTTGCTTGTGTTTTGTGAGACATTGAGTACCTAAGGACGAAAAATTGAACTATTGTTTGGAGATACAAGCTTTATTGGTTAAATACATGATGCATGCCATTATGTGCACAACCCCTGAGTTATAGTATCCTCGTGTAAGAGTAGTAGAGAGTAAATATCACAAAGAGCAAGATATAAAGGGCAGAAGCAATTACTAGCCAAAGTGTACAAATAAATAGTACATATAGGTACAGTAACGATAGCCGCAAGGGGTGCCTAATCAACATGATTAGGCCCTAAACCAAATAATGCAGTACTCTGGAAATATTACAAAACCAAAGTACAGAATAAAAAAGTCTTAGATAGTGGTATATACTGTAGTTCACATACTCGTACTCGGCCAATACTCAGCAGATCTTAAAAAATTTGACTTGGTAAAAACTCAACTTAAAAAATATCTAAATTTCTTTAAAAACATATATTTTATGCAAATTATAGTTACAAAATGCATCAAATGAGTCTGTAAAATGTTGGGTAAGTGTTTTCTATTAGATTTGAATACAAATAGAGTAAAAATCACATCATCATGCGAATACAACAGCCAGCTGATAAGTCTTATGAATTTATGATGATTGTCACTGAAAATTATCGACATAAATTAAATTATCGACATAAATTGCATATCTATGCAAGTTACAAATTATAATAGTTTATGATTTCCAAAAACTTGCCAAAAACTTGCAAGTAATTGCCAAATACTCAGCTGGCAGCTAAAAAGAAGGTGAGTACTCACGGAGTTTACAAAATATGCTCTTGAGTCTTGATTAGAGGGAAAACAAATACTAACTTTTTCCCTTTAATCAAAATTTCATCCTCTTGTCCCCAATCATAAGCTCGTGGTCTCATCTTAGCAAGTGATGATGTTGGATAGCTGCCTAAAAAGTGTCAAAATTAAATGACTCATGGTTTGAACCACAGGAGAGATCCGATCACCTGATGACAGCAACCTATATAGCTAGCATCCTAGGTCTACTGTTGTTTGTTGTAGCCCAATTCTCCCTAGCTGTGCCTACTGCCGACCATTGGAACCTGACACTCCCTGACTGTTGAAAGGAAGCTAAACAAATACAGAACAACTTCCTACTCTTTAGAGGAAAGAAGTGCAAAACAGACCACATCTCTCAAATTCAGTAAGAATAAGAAACATGCAAGTAAACTACAGCAACATGCAATCACATAGGACACAGCATATACCCTGGGAGAACCCTTTTAGGTTCAGGAAAACCCAGCAACCAAGGAGTACTAAATTTTATAATTCAGAAATCAGTAATCTGTGGTTACAATACAGTGACAGAGCATCCACTCCTACAGTCCCAATCAGCATAGCTGGAAATTACACAGGCTGCTTATCCTTTTCTTGCTAATACCAAAAACACTATCTCATTAATTGTGTATTTATCTCTATCCCCAACTGCCTGATTTATAGACTCTTCCGGTGCTTAAAATAGAGGAGAATTACCAGCACTTATTTGAAAAATAGACAGTGTATGGTTAGAATTCTCAGTCACACGGTATGTATGATAAGTTAACAGCAGTTTCACTAAATATAGGCAGTCCAAGAATAGACTTCTTCAACACCTTAATTGCATGATGAATTACCAAAATAGACAGTTCTTATCCAACTGCCTGATTTATAGACTCTTCCGGTGCTTAAAATAGAGGAGAATTACCAGCACTTATTTTGAAAAATAGACAGTGTATAGTTAGAATTCTCAGCCACACAGTATGCATGATAAATTAACAGCAGTTTCACTAAATATAGACAGTCCAAGAATAGACTTCTTCAACGCCTTAATTGCATGATGAATTACCAAAATAGACAGCTCTTATCCAGCGCCTACATTGCATGGTGAATTAACAGCACTTAACCACCAAAATTAGCTGCCCTTGTGCATGTGCTTAGACTTAGCACTTTATTTTTCCTAGTTCACCTTTTATTCTCCCTCTATGCATGCTCTTAATACATAATACATGTGACAAAAAATAGGCACATCAAGTGGGAAGCATGTGTACCCTTAATTAATACAGAATAATTAATTAACGCCAGCATTAGGATCTGCAAGGTGTATCACACCTAAAATCCCAACAACTGTGGCTAATATCATCTGCTGCCACCTCACACAAAAACACTCACTACCCTGCGATAGAAACAAATGTACCAAGTCTAAAAAATTTGTAAACTTGTATCCTCTAATACTGATAATGGTTAAGGTCACTTCTCACTGTCATCCCGTGAACTTTTAACTATAGTCTGGAACATGTATAACATGCCCCAACCAAGTTGACCATTGCCTCCTACGAGTGCACAGACAACAACATCAATACAAACCTATACAAAATCAAATATAGGAACACTATCATCCTCGCAACAAACTCCTCACCGACAACGTACATGGTTTCGCCACAACCATATTGATCTAAATGGCAGGCTCTGAGCCGAACAAAACTTTATGGTCTGCAGTAACACCAAACCAAAATCTAAATCATGCAGTACCACCAATGCTAATACTCATAGTTGGTGCTCCACTATATACTGCAGCAACAATTACATTGGCATAGGATACCATTAGTACCAATATCCCTTGCCAGTATCTCAATTCTCGTCCCTTGTAGGGTGGGGCTCTCTTGAGTCAAGGTCGACTGTTGCATTCATGATGCAACTCAATCATTACTGGTGAAAGGTGAAAACTCTCCTATGAAAGTGCAATTATTTAATCTTCCATAGCTGTTTTATACCTTTTCCAAAATATATATACAAAGATAGAAATATAGGAAGAAAATAGAAAAATAAGAGAAACAACCATCCACCTCTTTCGAGAGATTGCCATGAACTGAAATTGGGCTAGTCCCACATTCATACAAATTATGGTATACAAGCCCCCTCAATGGGATGAAATCCCAAGGTATCAATGGTTCATTGGTTATACAGACAGCTCCCAAAGAAGGTTGGGTCAAAATGAATTTTAATGGAGCTTCCAGAGGTAACCTAGGGATAGCTCGAGTGGGGCACATTCTCCATTTGCACTTGGAGGTCTTTGTTGCAGCATCCTCCTTTCTTTTTCATGGCTCTAATAATGTGGCAAAGTCAAGAGCTCTAGTGGAAGGTCTCATACTCGCCCACGCTCATTGAGTGGATAAGTTATATATGGTGATTCGATGTCGGTCATTGATGCAATGACCAAAGGAAGCACCCTGAATTGAAAGCTCAATTACATTTTTGTTCAGCTCAATATTTAAGGCTTTAGTTCCATCAGATTTCCTTATCGTGCTATTTTTAGGAAGCTAATCGATTGGCAACCTCCTTGCTAATGCAGGAGCGGATCTACAAGTGTTCTCAAAGATCAAGTTCCCTTCCAAAGTTCCAACAAATTGGCCCACTTAAAAGCTGATGTATCTACATTCGGTTGGGCTAGGGGTTAGGGTAGAGTAGTTCTTCTGCCTACTACCTCAAGCGCGACAAGAAGAACACATTGGAGAATCTCAGTGTTTAAAGTGAAAAAAATGTAGAAAAGACAAAATGCAAATTAAATCTCAAACCAAAATTAATTTAAAGGATGAAACATCCAGCTAAGGAAAATTTTATTTGTTTGATAATTCTCAGGGCAATAATGGTATGGCACTCCATCTCTTATCTGCAAAGGTGGTGATTTGACTTCTACAGTGCATCACTCCCCGCAGAGAATGCACCTGACCAAGCACAAATATTTTTGCATAGTCAATTAATGCCCAATTGTGTTTACAACTAGTGCCACTGTTATTTCTTCTCCCACACTCATTTTCTCATTACAGTTTTCTATTATGTTCTACCAATGTGTTCCTACTTCCTGCCTATAGGTTATTGTTGTACCATCATGGCTGCCTCAACTGGGGCCTCCCAATCCAATGTGAATTTAGATGGTGTTGTTTCGTCAAAGGGGTTACAAATATTGTTCTATGATTGATAGAGGAATGGGAAAATATTTTGTCAGACAAGCCCTGGGGGTGAGAGGATGGGGTGATTTCCCGTCGCACTTACAAATCCTTTCACAAGTACTTTCTCCACAAATTAGCTGCAACACTCCCGCCTTCTACACTTTCCAGTTTGTTGTGACAACGGTAATCCCTCCTACTGTTCAGCCTACTTCAAAGAAATTCAAGTTAATCTGGGATACCTTTCACCTGTAGCTGGCCCTGTATGATATGGATGGGGAGGCAAAAGTATTGTCCCAAGCTGCTCTAGCTCAAGAATTATTGGACTGGGGAACAGTGCCAAAGAAACAGATGTGGTGCAACTCGTCGAGTGATGGTAGGAATTCATTTTGGGAGGATAGGGTTCAGGTTGTGGAAGAAAAGGTAGCTTTCAGAAAAGAACAGTGCAGAGCACTAGAGAACTCTGTCTCTAACCTTTGCACTGAAATTCTACATACATGCCACTACCCATTTGGTAAGGGCTCCTTGAATGATTTCTGTAAGCCATCCCTTGCTCGTAGAGTCGTACCGACAGGCAGGATCAGAAAACACCTGCTTCGAGTTCCCAGCCTGGCAGAGGGTGGGGGGTTTAACTGCAAAAGAGTGGATCAGAGAACATAAAAGCCACACAGACATCATGAAAGTACTCACAACCTTCCACCCACTCACTTTATCCCAGCTTAGCCAGTTAGGAATGAGTGAGAATATGGCCTTGCAGGTCTGTTTTGTTTTGGCAACTAAGGATAATATGCCTGAGTATCTTCTGTGGTGCTCCAATTTTCTAGAATCCTTTTCTGTCAATAAGTGGGTGTTGATGGAACTCAGTCTTACACTGTGCAAGAAGTGTGCAGAGGGGCCAGGAAGGGATGGAAGTGGAGGTCGTGGGCATTGCAGTCGGAGAAATGTTCCTGTGGAGATAAGTTTCACAGATGGTTGTGAGATCAGGTGGCTAATCCCCACAAATCTTCTATTTTTATTTTCCTATCAATGTCTGTTGTTGTGGGTGGGATGTGTTTTTTGCTGACGGGTGAAGAGTGGTTGGCTATGTGGTGTGGTGCAATCTAGTTTCTGTTGTATAGTTCTGTTGGTGAAAGGGTGACTAGTCAAGCCCTACTGGATGGATGGGTTTTGGTGGTGGTGCAATTTTCTATGTGTGAAGCCCACTGTTTAGGAAGTTTGTGGTGGTGGTGATTTTGTTCCTAGTCGTCCCCTATTGTTGTTGACAGTTGTAAGTTTCGGTTGGATGTTGGTTGGTTCAGGTAGGTGATGGCATATGCGGGGCTGTGATATTGCTACTGAGGAGTCCCTCCTGAAACTGAGCAATTAACAGCTCTGCACGGCCACCTTTTAGTTTGGCTTCTCCTTCACATAAAGTTATTTTTACTATTGTAGAAAACAACAACAAAAATATTGTAGATAGGAGGGGACTTTGTCTACTTAATATCTTTAGCTATGCTCTTTATGTTATGTATTTTCCTTCTTTTAAAAAATGGGTGACAGCCCCCACAGAATCCCTCTTTTTAGCAATCCAAATAAAAATTGACACAAGGGCAACTTATGAGGCATTACATGCTCCAAAAGCTTTGCATATTAGGTACGAGGATAAAGGGTAAAAAGCTCAAAGTGGCGAATTTAATAAAATCGCCATTCCTCCACCATTCTGACAAATTCTTAGAGGTTCATGTGTGCTCTGTTGTTCCCCTTGCCTTGTGGTTATTATCAACATACATGGGGGAAAACTCATCAAAATAATGATGAAACATGGAAATTAGTCATCATGGAGATGATTTCAACTTACACAGGTCAAAATCCTACAAATATCAAAATTACAGTTCTATCTCTTTCATGTCTCATTTCAGAATTTTATTTCCATTTCCGAATTCTTGAGTAATATTATCTTCTGCATACAACACCGTCTAAGTTTCAGGAATTTAGAGTGTTGTTCACCGGATATTTCATAAGATCCGAATCACATATGGTGTTGAGTTTCTCCCAGATTCCCATTTCAAGTTGTAATATCATGTATTATATTGGATGGAACTCCCAGATAATACAGATCTGTTGGTATTCCATTTGATGTTGAAATATATCCATTTAATGTTGCTTAATAGATCCATTTAGATTATTTATATTTCATGCATCAAATTTAACTGTGAATGTGTAGTTTACATGTCGTTATTTTGGTCTTAGCCCCCAACGTCATGGTTGAGTACAATTTAAGCATCTGGTCATTAAACTGCCCATCAATTCTGGGACTGCAGCTTTCATAACCACACATCTTCATATTATTGTCTTCGGGTATTTCATATCATTCAGGCCTAGGCTATATGTTGATGTGTGTGTCAATTAATGCACACTAGTTGTGCTTGAGAGGCAACAATGTAAAACACTTCCGTCCATACCACAGTTTAGTGTGTTTTCCTGCAGATACTACCTAATATCCGGATCACCCAATTGCATTCAAAAGGATTCTGATATGCAATTTACAAGGCAGAGTAATATCAAGTTTGCTGCAGCTGATGATTTTATAGATGAAGTGGAATATCATGAAGTGCCACTTCATGTGTGTGAGATGCTGTTTGGAAGCTCCTACATGTGAGATAGGGGTGCAATCTTCTTAAGAAGAGAGAACAAATAGTGATTGGTCAAATATGGTCATTTTTTCCTCATCGTTGCACACAAGGAAAGGATTCCTTTTGTCCCCACTAATCAAACCAAGAGATCATTTAATGCAGCAACTTGCTTATCTTGACATCAAGGAGGAAGGAAGCAGATCCCAAAGCAAGAAAAGATGCCATGTCTATTGGAAATAGAGCAGTAAGGTGAGATGGGATTCAAAAGAAAGAAAAAAGTTGATTTCTCATCTTCTCAATACATAGGCTTTTGAGGGACCAAAAGCCTCCCAAAATATGGAGGTATGATCCAAAATGGATTGGCATGGCTATTCATGAGGGCAACGTGTTATTCCACTCAAGATGGAGTAAGGTGGTGACGACTAGTTGGTCGCTAATCACTAAACACTTCTCATCGGAAGTTTAATGTCCAAATGGCAACACAGGACCTTCAAACTTGATACAAATATGTACCACACGCCAGGTAAGCACTTCCTAAAATCTGAGAAGTTATGATGGGTTTCACTTTCAATTAACTAACAGCAAGATACAATGAGGAGCAACACAAAATTCACCCAAAAACAGAGTCCTAATGTGAAACCTATAACTCGATAATATGATGCAAATGACTTCAAAATTGATATGGAGCAATCAGACTGCCCTTTATTACCCTCCTGCCAATTTTCATTGGAAAATAATTTTACCAGTCAAAATGCTCCAACACTTTTGCCAGCAGCATCCACCTAGCAACCAATGGAAGTATGAACTTGTAATAGGTGGAAACTCAACCCGGAGTTGCAGAACATCATCTCAGTGTTCTGCTTCAAACAAATGGAAGCTGAAGGGTCGATTGGCACCCACAAAATGAGAAAATGACCATGGGAATCTAAAACGGTCAGAAAACGAAGAGGAAGAAGTGAATAGAGACTCTAGTGTTAACAAATATGCATTCTTCTCAATATGAGACCCTGATTGGGTACTTCTAGTAGCTGGAACTGAGAAAAAGTGTTTAGTACAGAGTAGAGGAGTGAATCTGTGCTCCAAAGAAGGATAAGGCTCTACAGCACATTGTGTTTTATTTTTGAGGGAAATTAAGTTGTATACTTTTCCCATCATATTTTTACCCATGCTGGGATTTCACCACATAAATGATGGTGTCATATGTGCATATGTATATTGCTCTGTTTCCTTTGCATCTGATTTCCATTTTTGCTAAACAGAACTTTCATACATGTATTTGGATGGTATGTATGCCATCTTTTAATGGCATGTTCATTGAAATAGCAACATATATTGAAGCACTTGTGCAGAGAATTGCATTAGCTCTAGGTTATGTAATTACAGATCATTTCACGACAACCCCATTTCAAACATATCTCCCCACATGACCCATATGAACACTAGCATGACCAAAATAAGTCAATCAGAAAAATGAGATAAGAATTATTGAAGAATGAAAGTATGCTTGGACAACTTTCTTGCAAAAACTAAAATTTCAAGCATGCGACCCACCAAATTCTTATCCCCTTCCAGTAGCCATAAACCTGCAAAAATAATCCTTCTCCTTATTGCCTTATAACCTACCAAAAACTTGTAATTTTTTTCAACCTGCTACTCTTGAGTCTTAACAATAAGTGATGAAGGAAACAGGAAGCTTTCTTTTTCTTATGGGGTGATGGATGAGAGAGAGAAATCATATCGATGTCCACAAAGGATCAAAAATGGTCATAAGGATTCAAAAGCATGTGATTATAATTGTTAGTCAAAATTGCTAAAAGGAATTCCAAAGCCCAAAAATAAAGAATCTAAAACTAAAACAAGTAAGATAAAATTAAAAAGATGGTTCATGACCTCACTTGCACCAACCAAAGGGAGGGACGCAGCATGGGCACCATAAACTAATTTTTCCTTCAGCTTTTGGTTGGATGCCATCTGGATCATTGAGATAAACTTCCACAATAAAAATTGCAGCAACTGTTAAAAAGGTATCACACGATGTCTAATTTAATGAACCAGTGTGGGCCCTCGAAACCCTAGACAAATTGGATCCTTGTTTACAAAGTGTGTAGTCCAGATTCGGTAACACCGATTCGAGAAAGAAAAGAATAAGAACGTGTTGGCTAGATTTTCCTGCATAGCATCAAACCTAGGCAGTCATGAGATAAATCTCCCTCATTTAACCGGTGAGGCTCCCGTGTCAGATTTGTCAATAAAAATGTGTTATTATCTATCAGGGGTTTTACTTTAACCACTTAGTTCATGAACCATAACTAAGAAGTTCTGCAACAAGTAAGTAGCTGTTCAAGAAAGGAAGTATTTTATAGAAGAAGGAAGTAAAGGAAATACAGAGAAGAAATGGGGAAGATGTGCATCCCAATTAGTAGATAGCAGAGTTAATTGCATGCACATAGAAGAAACTTAATAGATATGAATACACAGAATTATAAAACAAACGCAGCTCTAAATCCAGATCTAAAATAACACAAAGTTTATTAAGAGATCTAAGATTAAAAGCAAGAAACAAAGTACACTGTGACACAAAGTTCTCCGGAAACCTGCTCCTTTGTATTCCTTTGCTCCAAGTTGCTCTCAGGGGTCCAGCACAAAGTCTAGAACACAAGATTGTTGCTTACAAATTCTGATTCTTTATTAACCCGGAGGTTCTTCTCCTACTTATAGAATGTAGGAGGGAAAGTACAAATGGAAAACTCAAACTAAACTGAAACATAAACAAGTAAAGATGACATTTGGCAATCATCCTCAACTATCTTCTCCTTAAGTGACACATGTATCACTTAACTAATAGAATGGTTCCACATGACTTTAAGTAATGGTTACAAAACCAATAACTTAGAAGTTTTACAATTTCATCCGGGAACATAGAAAATAGAAGAAGAAAGAATAGAAGAAGTCATGCTAGTTGTAATGTTTATGTCTTCTTCTTGTTCTGATATCGGATATACTTGTTGAACATGTAATTCAGCATCCTTCCATCTATTTTAGCCACTGCTTCTTTCTCTGTCCTGAACTGCAGCAACCCTTCATTCAACACTTTGATGCACGCTTCCACATCTTCCAAGCTCGGCCCAAACCTCACAATGTCTGCCTGCAGCGCCACCAGTCTACTGATAGAATTCATCATGAAAGGCTTGGTATCTTTATCAATTCTCTTTTGTACCATCAAAAGAGACCCTTCCAGGGATTTAGGCATCTTAATTAAGACGATCCGCACGTATGAAGTAACATTCCCGTCCACTCTCTCCTCAGTGAAAGAAATGACACTGTCTGGTAAGTCTGATGTCCTACTCTCAAGTGCCTGCATCCTCTTCAGCAAAACTCTGCAGATTTCCAGATGGAAAGATACTACAAATTCTAGTTGCTTCCCCTTCTCGACTGATCCATCTAAGTGCACAACATTCGCAATCAATACATCTCCCGACAGCTTGTTGATCTCGGCCAAAATACTCAGGTTACTCTCTGCAACTGTATTCATGCCTTCTATGTTTGCCATCAGTTGCTTCAGTTGATTTGCTGCATCATCCATAACCTTTAGGTGGGCTGGCACTTCTCCAAGTTGTACAGAAGCTTGACGAATAATCAAATCCTTCCATTCGTCAATAGCTTTTACTTGATTGCTTGTGTCCTCCATTTCCTGCATAAGATGATCACTCACCTGCTTTGAAATTTGAATGGAAGGTTTAGCAACCTTGGCTATGATCTCACATAATTGAGATACTTGCTTCTGCAGCTCTTCTTTCTCCGCCTTTTCACTGTCAAGCCTAAGGAATAAAGCATCCATCAATGTCTGCGTGTCCTGCTTCAATCCTTCAGTGGTGGCTTGACCGAGGGGTACTTTGGTTACTGTCACATCCTCTGCCGTGAGCTCCTCTATCTTTCCTTCTGCCGGAATTGATATCTCAACAAACTTCTCTCCCGAATCCTCGATGATCAACCTAGAAGTTGCTTTAGCAACTTTAGGCCTTCTATCTCTTCCACCCAGATTCTGGAGTAGCTGCAAGTCGTGCTCTTCTAAGTTCATCTCCACTCTCGCTTCTAGAACCAACTGTGAAGCCAACCATTCCAAGAAGTTACTTCTCGAAGAATGAGAAGTCGCTGAGTGCACTACCATCTCCCGCTCTGCCTCCTCTCCATCAAAAAGTGCCACGGTGTTATGGCTGCCATCCTCTGAATCATCCAAGGACAAAGCTCTTTCGAACTCCGCCATCTGCAGCTTCAACATCTCCTCTGGAACAGGTGCTAAACGGAGTGGCTGAGGAGAGAAGATGAATGTCGCCGGATTCAGTGGAGGCATGGAAGTGTCTGCTGAGGTGCAACAATTGGTGAAGTATCTTGGGTCTTTGGAGAAAGCTGGAACCAAAGTCATGTCCGTGGAAGTGATCTTCTCCTTAGATTGAGATCTTCTGTGTACTTTCAACTTCTCAAACTTTCTGCTGCTTTCTCCTCCGTGCTTCCGCTTGAGGGAATCTCCTACGCCGAAGTTGCCCGTGATTTGATTCATCAATACTTCATCAAGGCAATATCCCTTTTCACAAGAACCAATTTGAAGTATTCACCAAAACAGCTCCAGATCTTTCTTCAAGTGTATCGCAGCCTCCTACGTTATCCTAAAGTATGGCTTTATCTCCTCCCATTTGATGGTAAGTGTCAAGTACCACATTCCCATCATCTTTAAGATCCGTCAGGTATCCGCACTAGTCCAAAGTTGAACACTTGCTTTCTTTGTGATCCGCTGAAATCTCTCTTTCTAACCTCGTACTCACTTTTGCACTTTATCCGAAATCTTCTAATGAAGGCACATGTGCATACTCCTAAGAGATCGTCTTCCTAGCTACTCCAAATGGATCAAAGTTCAACCGCAGGGAAGAACTCTTTCTCATACTCGGATAACATCTGCGTCTCCATCCCCCGAGCTCTATGAATGCTAATGCATCTGTAATGTCCCACAGTGATTGGGAAGAAGCCCGTAGACTTGTGCCGCTTTGATCAAGGTCGTGTAACTCCTGCTCGGCTCCGTGGCGATCAATCTATCATTTGGATACGGGCATCTTTATTGGTTCTCCGAAAAGCCCGTAACCACGAGGTATGTGAAATCGCAATGGCTGAATGAATAGACTACCAATCTTGGACACAGCTTCCCACGCTTCTTGCTTACCCTGTTGGCCTTCAAGTCTTTGTCTAGCCTGCAGATGAAATCATAGAAGAATTCATCGTTGATCACTTTGAAATCTTTCTCGCAAAGCAGTGCGATGAAGTGTGGGTAGCACTCGAAAATGGGGTCCTTAGAAAGAACACCACATCTATCCAGCTTGGAAAAGACGCCTTGTGAAGCTGCAACATACACCAAGTAGGAAGTCATTTTGAAGCTGAAAGTTCGCTTCACATTCGGAGTTGCTCACCAATGTTGTTGCTAATAATTTCCGACCAATTGATTATGGAATCAACCTTGTTGACTTCAATGGTCCTGATGAAAGCATACATCCATGTACGAGAAAGTGTAAGCATTCGCCTCGCCATTCATCCTGCATAGCAATTTGACAACATCATCTACCTCCTGCACCAAATTGGACCGCGGAAGAGTTCTCGGGAACTTTGAAGGAGATCTAGGCTTCTTCATGTATCGGCTATTCATTATGCTCACACAATCAACTCTATGCTTCTCCCACCTGCTGCCGGCATCCTAAAGACTAATGGAAGTCACCACCTTTCGCACTGGAATCTTCAAACAATAATTGATGAACTCTGCGTCCAAACGAATTATTGTCTTTCCTGAAACATCACACTTTGATCGATCCGGGCGAAGGATGGTAAGATCTAGCACACTCCATAACAAATTAAGCTCGCAATCGGGTCAGTACATGGAAAAGTTGCAGCTCGGATAATTCCACTGCTTTTAACCGCACACATGAGTGAAGTCTTTCCCGCTCTGGATCTATCAATTAAATCGGAAAGAGGTTCCGGGCCTAGATCTGTGTCTCCTATGTCTGCAAGTTTGGAAGTGATGCATAACTCCATCGTGCCTTCTTTTTCATCTCTCTTCGCCATGGCTTTGTCTATCTTTGTCTGAATAATTCTTTTTCTTCTTACTAGGTGGATTTCTTCAAAACTGGTGCAGATCTGGACAATTCTTCAAATTCGGAGGATATATGCAATGTATTGGACATTGATAAAAGCTCATTTTCCTTTGTAAAGCACCTGTAATGAATTCTTGCAATTTATTCAGACAAAAATGGCCACCGGAGCATGAATAGTGAATTTTAATTGTAAAAATCTGCACTTTTCAAGCCTGCTGCCCCAAAAATTGGTGTTTAATTTGCACATAAAGAGAGCATGAATCCTTTCAACAACACCTGAGCACCTGTAACACCTATGCAAACAATTATGCAGACAAAGATCCACCTCCTTCAAAGCATGCGCCAAATCTGGAAGCTTTTAGCCTTGTTACCACCTTGCCTGAGCAAAATCCTTCTTCAAATGGGGGCGCACTTTTCCTCTTGGCTGCAATTCTTTACCTGTGAATTAAATAATTCACCCATATGGCTGCCCATGCTTATATAACCTTCACAATTCTATAATTAATAATTGCCCTAACAATTAAAGGCAATTAATTAATTAAAAATCATGCTCTTCTCTTTTTAAAATAGCATGTTTAAGGACAGTCATTCAATAAATTAAATTAAACCAATTTCATCCTTCACACTTCACTTCACTTAAGCTTCACAATGTGCCTTGACTATAGCCATTTGAAAATAGGAATTTATTTAATGATTTAATGCCTTAAAAATCATTAAATATCTTCTAAATGGGCGCACTTTTTGAAAGGAAGGGGGCAGCCACTAAATAAATTAAATTTAATGCATTTAATCCATTTCTTTTATTCCTCTTTTGACTTGTTGACTTCTTCCAAGCTTGGGCGCACTTTTTGAAAGAATAGATTAATTAAAATAATCACTTCAAGATCTGTCATCATCTCACCAAAGGGGGCGCACTTTTTGCACATATAATTTTATTTTTAAGAATTTTTCACAATGGGATTTTTACCTGCAAGGCAGCACCAAAATCTCATGATCCACTTAAGTGATTTGATTGACAATGGGATTATTTACCCTGCAAGGCAGGCACTAAAATCCCATGATTTCACTTAAGTCACTTTCCTTTTATTTTATCATGGGAATTTTTACCCTGCAAGGCAGGTAATAAATTCTGCTCTCTGACCTCTAACTTTCCTTTGCACTTAAATGAATTTTATAACACGGGAAAAAGTACCCTGCTAGGCAGGTATAAAATTCCCACCTTGCCTGTTGCTTGTATTTTTCCCATTGCAGCTTAAATCCTTTGTTTTCCAAAAATGCGCCCAACCCCGCAGGGGCTTTTCTGTGCACGACTTCGCTTTTTCCAGTGATCCAGACCTCCGATGGCGACTTCCTCCAGGGCATAATGTGCGTATATGTTTTCCAACTACTCCAGGCCAAAAATCGGGCTTACGGTAAAGGAATTGTTCTACGAAATTTCACGAGAAAAACGAAAGCGGACAACACAAAAAAATGAAAAATTGTCAAAAGTTACAAATAAAGCCCAAAACGTATTCCAAGTTAAAACCCTTCTGGTACATAAGAGTAATAACATATTCGATCATAACAGAGTTAAAACGGAGCGCAAAAAGCCTCATACGGGGCTCAAAATAATTAAATACAAATTTCCCATAGACAAATCCCAACGACAGAATATAACAATTTTGGGCATCTGGGTATTTGGCGAAAAAGGCTAATATGGCTCTTTGGGAATATCTTGACGCAATACAAGAACTTTCAGGCAATAAAAACACAAAATGACCCATTATTTTAAAAGTATGAAAAAAATTCGGATAGGGTAGTCACAGATTTCAGGATGAAATCTGGGTGACACCAAAACGAGAATGACCGAACAAGAAATCCCTTTTAAATATCTAGTTAGATTATAGTAGTTGTTCGGACTCCATGTGAACACCATCCTTCGAAATGCAAGGTTGCTTTTATTTAGCTGGATACAAAATTCGTTTTAGTTTGAATGTTTAAAAATCAAGCCAACCTAGTGAGTGCCAACATAATCGAAGACCTCAAGTTTCCAAGATCAAATTGTCTATTCCGGATCATATACTCTACAAAACTACAATGTAACCATTTTGTTCAGGAATGAGAATGGCAGGGTGAAAATCATTTACCCTTCACTCCAAATGATGAAACCATTTCATAGGATGAGCAGAAAGATGGTCATAGACAAAATAAACAAGTTTTGGAAATGGCAATGCCATGCAAAACGGTGCAGGGATAAAAACGTAGGGGAAACATATTTTCCAGCATCATGAAGTGGAAGAACATTGAATGCATTCTGGAATGCAACTACTAGCAGCCATTCTGATAAATAGGAATAAACTCCATGCGATTATTTCCTATTCCCCCAGATAAATAGTTTAAGTTCTACATAAATGACAAGTATTTCCCAGATTATTAAAGGAAAACACTTGTCTATGAAAAAGGATCCATAAAAAAATCAGTTATTTGAACATCAAACAGTTTTTTCATGCTCGAAATTACTTATAGATCTCCCTTATATCTGTTCATCTCACCTGGTGTAGTATTCACAAGACCTACCATTATCTTGGTAGTAAAAGGCCGCACTACATCTTGATAATGGACTGCAACTTAAACTAAGGTGCAACAATGGATCAAACTTCCCTTGCATATAATATTCTTATCTTGTGTAATGAAGACTACGAAAATTATAAATAGCACAAGAGGACATTAACATAGGTTTCAGCTTTCCATACCACATACAAGAAGTCCAACCATGCAATTTATTTCTATTTGTAAGAAACGTGTCCTAAGTGACAGAGGCCATCATTCTCACAGGGTAAAATATAAAAACATTCCCTAAAAGCTACAAGCATTAGATAATATCTATAGAACAGATTGAATTTCACCAAGAATATGCTTATGAGTAGCAAGATTGGATTGATCAAAAACCTGAATTCTATCTGAATGCCTGAGCCCAGCCGTCCAGACATACTTTTAAGAGCTGCAGCTGCTGCTTCCACACTATCAAATTCAACAAATCGACATGGTCCCCTGGTTGTTCTCGCACTTTTAACTTTGCTTACTGTGCCTGTACTTCCAGCTGCCAAATTAAAAAGTGTCTTCAGCTCAGTTTCATTCATAAAGTTAAAAGCAGCATCAGGCAACCCTATCCAGAGAGTATTTGTAGGTACTCTTTCTGCTCCTTCTCTGCTAACACTAGCACGCCCATTTCTTGGCCTTGTATTGATCAAACAGCCTGAACCTGGATTGATGTTGTACTTCTTACACAATGATGAGAGTAATGACGATAACGATGCAGTTGTGCTGCCCGACTAGGAGGTGATGCTAACTGATTACTTGACCCAGTTCTACAATTATTGTGTTTAAAATCAACAATGATATTTTGACCTCCAAGTCTCATACCATGTAAACGAGCTTTTGCAATTGCAGCAGCTTCTGATGAAAGAAAATCTATAAAGCACATTGAACTCGACCAAACAAACTTCCATCCTGTGAGCTCACCAACCTGTGAGAAAGCATTAATCAATTCTTCTTCTGAGACTGTCGCATCTAAACGACCAACCCAAAGATGGCGATTGCCAATATTGTTTCCTTCCTTCATACTTGAACTTGTCACAAATCCTTTAGATGATGTAACCGACATCCCACCCTCTCTACGGCGCTGTCTGACAAGTGCCATAACAGCAGCTGCTTCCTCAGGAGCATCAAACTCCATTAGGAGAGCACTGGCACTGACAAGATCTGTTACACAATGTGGACCAGTCAATCCCGTAGAAATCACTTCTTTTAAAATCTCTTCTTTGACCCTCTGGTTTGGTACTTTCCCTATATAGACATGGCAGCTAGCACCCACAGCAGCTCCACCAATGGCCCCTCGACTTCCCAATCCTACATCTAAAAATTTTACACGAAGAGGAGACCCCAAGGCGAAGTTCCCTGCAAGCCTTCCCGGGCTTTAATTGCATCTCTGATATTTTTGTACTCCACCAACCCAAAATCCAATGCACAAAATAATGAAACCTGCTCCACAGGGCCAAACTTTTCAAACTGCAGTTTAAGCAAAGAATCTGTGACATCTTTTCCAAGTGAACCAACCCATAGTTGCTTTGAAGCAGCGAAGACATCCATTGCAGAAGGATCACCATCTGAATACCAGGCAATTTTCCCACGGATAGGGGAAGAATGGGATTTTGAAACAGTGGGCTGCTTTGACAGTGATGTTAAGGTAGCAATTCCATTTGTGTCCTTTCTGGACAAAGTACCATCATACTCACTACTTAAAGGGCGGTGTTTATCATCTGGAATCATGTGTCTTCCTGTGCTTCTTGAACCATTTTCCTTCAGTTCAACTGTCCTTGAATTATTGCTGCAACCCATTCTTAGGTTTGGTGGATCTTCTACTGTAAATACCCTGCCAGCATTCCCTGTCTTCAATACCACTTCTTGGTGACTCCAATAATCTCCTCCGCGGTTTTGAATTCGATTATCGTCTTCACGAGCCATAGAACTTTTACACTCATGAGCTGAGTTGACCTTCACAACTTTATAATCAATCCCTTGAGAGCTAACAGACCGGCTCATCTTTATATTCTTCTCTGTATCTCTAATTACAGAGTCTCTATCCTCATCAGATGGCTGGCTATCAGCATGCAGGTTACTTGTTCCAGCATTTGCAATTTTAGCACTGCGCCTACTAGAGCCAATAGACAACGGTTTTGCTTTATATTCAACATGTCTTGTTTCCTCCTCAGACTCGCCTGCCTCACTATCTTCAAGAGTATTCATGTTCAAAAGTACTGGGAAAGACTCGAGAAGCTCTTTTAGTCTTGGTGAGGCCTCAGATACAACTTCAGGATTTGCTGATTTACAAAACCTGTTAAACCTAGATGCCAGCCAGCTTCTTAAAGAAGGATTTGTACGTATTACCTGGACAGATGGAAAGATCAATAAAAAATGTTAAATGTTTCAAAAGAATTCATATTTACCAGATCATTGTTAAAACTTCAACTGCATTTCATTCCCTCCTCTTCAAAGGATGCTTCATACAAGAATGAATCACTTGTACAGCACTCCATAAAGAACAAATAAATTAGGGAATAGTGAGAATAATTTCTACATAACCCAAAAAATTGATGAAAAATAAATAGCTAAGCTTCTAGAAAGATGCCTCAAGTTCACCAAATTATTTAAAGTGACAACCCTATTAAGTTTATCAAAGCTTCTTCAGTTACAGGCCAACTAATAGAAACGGTTCAATTTCCACCTGAGCTTGAGTGTTGCAAGCACCTGAATACCTGAATCAAATACATGGAATTGGATGCAAATATTTCTTCTACTGGTTGAGCTAAACAAGGATCCATTCACCAACACATACACTGACCTGGAAAATTTGGTTCAAGTTTGTGACTCGTGAGAAGTAACATAGTTCTTACATTAGAACAAATTCACTTTGTAACAGGTAAACATTAAAGAAAGAGCAGTACAGATTACCAATGACTAGCCCATGCACTACTGCAGGCATTTGATAAATGTTTGATGCAAACACTAGAATTCATTTATTGGGGTAAATCAACATGATGGATAAATATTCATTTGTTTTTAAATCATTAAATAATGATCCGACCTACAAGCTGTTCATAAAGGTAATCCTTCAAATATATGGTTATCCAAATCATAGTTTTAAAATTCATAGGGTAAATCGACAGGTTGGATAAATATTCATTTCTTTTTATGTCATTATATAATGATCCAACCTACGAACCATTCATAAAGGTAATCCTTTGAATATATGGTTCTCCGAATAGTTATAAATTTCAGAGGGTACTTGCCAGACTCATGAGTACTCACAAGCCAAAGTATCTTGGCAAGTGTTCGCCAAGTTTTCCTAGAGAAACTCATTGAGTCCTCACAAGTCTGTGGGAAAGACTCGTGAGACACTAAATAAAATCATTTTTTCAAAAAAAAAATCTTGCTATGGATTTGAAGGAATTTTCAGCTGCCTTGATATTAAGATGTCAGTTGTACTCCTTTTTGGTCTAAAATTAATAGAAATTCATTGTTAAGCAAGGGCACATCGTCTAAATTCTTGTGATGTCCTAGATGTTTCAGGGATGGGGAGGATGTCCCCCATTTTATTTTATTTTAAAAAAATAATCTATTTATTTATTTAATTTTTACATTTTTGACTTTTACTTTAAAACTCTGTTACCAGGAACACCTAGGGCCCCCTGTTTTGTTTCGAAACATTTCCAAAACAGAAACTCCTTCAAAACGTCCTAGTCTCCTAGAGATAAGTATACATGATAATAATGTATTATTTCAATGAATACAAAATATTTTGAGTGTTTTATCAGTTATACTTATCTCTTATGGTCTATGGAGTACAATTTTAAAATGAGTACTATGCATATATATATATATATATATATATATATATTGTACAGAACGTTTCCCGTAACGTTTCGTACCCAAGGTTTTTTGAAAATTGGCGTTTCCGCGTTTCGTACCTGTTTCTGTTTCCGTTTCCTGGCAACATACCTTTAAAACAGGACCCCCTCAAAAAAAAGTTATTATTACACAAACAATGAACCCTAATCCCGAAAGTAGCCTGAAAAACTTTAAATAATTGAACCCCTGAATTTCATTGAATAAAGCTAAAATATTTATATTAATTTTCATATATTACTTTCAATAACCAACCACAGTCATCCCCAATATCTGGAAAATGTTTTGTTGTCCCAGCAATCCCATGACGCCACCCTCAAGACACACTAGTACTATGTAGAAAATATACCTAATCATCTCTAAATTCATTCCTTATGCTTTTTAACAGTATTTAGCACGTTATTAAGTTAATTTTATGAATTTACATTTTTTTAAATTTGCTGAGTTTTGCCGACTCCCGAGTCCCACTCAATTTTAGGCCGCTGAATTATTCCCGAGTCCAAGTTTTATAACTATGCTCTATATATTATAAATATAGGATAACTGGCACAAGGAAGTGGCAAAACTTTTAAACCACTAAAGCTATTTCTGAAATGAATATTTCCAAAATTATTTGGAATGGGAAAGAGCCATATTAAAAGTTCCAAATATAGACATAAATATTTCTAAATTGATCATCCAAACACAAATGAAATGATACATTATAAAATTGAGCTTTCATCAGTTAGACTTGAGACTTCAACCTTTATATAGCCACATTCAATATATGTCAAAAACTAAACCTAGAACTATAGATTAGGCTGATGGCAGGCATATTACAACCTTGAAAAATAAATCTAAGGCAGCTAAATTTTCAACATATAATTGTTTGATATCTTATTAATCCTGCATGAGAAAACAACACTTACCCTCGACAATTGAAAGATCAAAAACGTAATCCCTCGACCTATACCATTGATAAAAGCGTTCAAGCATTCTTAGAATCGAAAAATCAGTTTAGCATTGTATACTTGGCTACAGAGATCCTTGCACATAGGAATAACAACAAAAACAATCATATATTATTGTAAATGTCTATCTAACAATTAATCTGGAAGAACATTAAATCTTCAACATATAAATGTTTGATATCTTATAATCCTGCATGAAAACAAAACATTTACCCTCAACAATTGAAAGATCAAAAGGTAATCCCTTGTCCTATCCCACTGATAAAGGCATATAAGCATTCTTAGAATCAAGAAATCCGTTTACCAATGAATATCAGTTACAGATATCCTTGGACATAGGACTAACAACAAAAACAATCATAAATTATTGTAGATGTCTAACAATTGGTCTGGAATAACATTAACTAAGCCAGTTAGTCATTAATCTGATTTAATTTTCATGTTGCGTGCTATCTATGAATGAGACAACATGAATGATATAAAATTACAACTAGCCTGAAAGGCATTGCAAGAATCTGTCTATATAGAACATGTTAAAATATAAGGCTTATTAATAAGGACATCATTAGTTATTTAACTAAAAGATGGTTGTAACCGGTTGTAACTATATCAACTGCTTTGTAACTACATCATTCATAATATAATGACGGACACACTATTTCCATAGTGTGCAATCCGCTTCTTCCTCATTCTTCCTTGTTCATATATTACAACATTGGTATCAGAGCAAATACTACTCGAAGGGGCTCAAAAAATCGAGAAAGCTCAGGACATAAAAGAAGACTCAGAAGAATTCCCAGAACGTGAGTTTGTTTCAAACTCATAAATACGAGTTACAGGCACATACTGTCGCAAACACAGTCGTCACTGAATAAATCGCGAACTAGGACATCCAAGAATTCAAACAAAGCTGGAAAAACGTTATTACCAGTCGCGACTCAGGAAAATAACAGTCGTGAGGATAAATAACACTCACATTTGATAATAGGGCACGGGAGGATACGAATTTTACTGTTTTAATACAGTCGCGCCAGTGAGGAAATATAGTACACATTAGATGCAGCCAATCAAGGGAAAATAAAAGAATAATTTACAGTCGTGATTTTTGGATTTTGAAGGGCACAAAATTCAAAACGAAAATTCCACTCATAAATCTCAACAAGGGTAGCACGAATTTCAAGTAAATAAACTCTCTTATTTTTCTGAATATTTCTGCAAGCAAAAGAAAAACCCTAGTTTTTATTTTTTTAAATGGAGTTTTCATTACCAATAGACAAATATTCTGGTTTCAATTTCCACACCTAGAAAGTTAAAATTCAAATGCAATTAATGAACAAAAATTTGTGGGGTATAGTTAATGGTAAGGAAAAACTACCCACTAATACTGCTAAATTGTTAGAGTGGGAAAGTTGCGATGATAAAGTGAAAGCTATAATCAGGCTTGCTCTTTCTGACTCTAAACTCATCATATAGATTTAGATAAACCGTTCAAAGAAATTTGGGATACCCTGAATAAGGTGTTTGGAGTAAAAGCAGTGAACACCAATTTTTCTTTAAAGCTTCAATTGTTTCGATTCAAGATGGCCGATGATGTTACTATGTCCAATCATATAAACAATCTAAGATCTCTTCTTAGACAGTTGGCAAAGGTTAAAGCTCCGGTAGATGACAAAGACTCTAAAGCCATACTACTAAACAAGTTGTCCCTCTTCTTCTAGCAATGTTATTTTTACTCTCAATCAGATGCCTTCACAAAGCTTAGAAGATATGATTTCAGCTCTCTTGGCTGAAGAAAAGAGAACTACGGATGATATAGAAGGTAATTCTTCACATGAAAGTGCACTATACTCCCGCATGAGAAATAATAACAGAAAATCAAATAAAGACAAAAGGGAAATGGAATGTTATTATTGCAAGAAAAGAGGTCATACTGACATGGGACTGCCGTGTTCGAGCCAATGACATCCTCAAGGGAACGCTCAAATCCAATGAAGTTAATGTAGCCCTTATTGAAGACCCACCAGATGTTGAAGGTGGTGAAAATTCTGATGATGAATACGTCCTTTAAAGAAACCAAGAAGGAAAATACATATTCTAAGAAGTCCACAAGTTGATGGCAGGAAGGGATTTGGTGTAGATAAAGCTCAATATGGATGGTTACCCAGATTTGTTCGGGAGTCCGTGGATCTTGGGAATTATACCCTTACGAGGGTTATGAGACAACTTGATGGAGCTTGTGGATGGCTCAACATGGATGGTTGTCCAATAATTTGGGAGATCTGTAATTCGGGAGTTCAAGGAGGTGGAATCCGGGAACTCGAGAATTCGGCTTGGGAACAACACCTTTACAAAGGTCATGAGGCAACTCGATGGGGCTCTATCCAATCAACGACATGTTCAACAAAGACGCTTCGAAGAATGTGTACTTTTGTTTTGGTTCTATTGGTTTTCAGATATGTCATATATGTTTGTTTTTGCTTTCTGTAGGGTAAGCCTTAAGAGGGGGTGTTAAAATATAAGGCTTATTAATAAGGACGTCATTAGTTATTTAACTAAAAGATGGTTGTAACCGGTTGTAACTATATCAACCGCTTTGTAACTACATCATTCATAATATAATGACGGACACACTATTTCCATAGTGTGCAATCCGCTTCTTCCTCATTCTTCCTTGTTCATATATTACAACGAGAACAATGGATGTAGTATTGCATGAGAGGTGAGCCCACATGGTGGGTGAGATACTCGTTTGTTTCTACGTCCTCAATAACTATTCAAACTACAAGCCGTCCACTAAATCCGGTCTTTCCGGTAAGTGTTTCTCTACAATATTCAAAACAACTACGAGAAGTAAATGACAAAAAAATTACAAGACAAAACAGCTTCTAAAGCCCCTGCTAAAGGGTTAGCAGTAATAGGCCATCATGACCTAAGACTATTGGGGGGCCAGCCGGTGGTTGTGACTCATATCAAATTGAATTTTGATGAGGCTGCCAAGGCAAACCCAAACCGGTGACAGTGGGAGTATAAATCTTCTTTGCAAATATCCAAGGAAATTGACAAACAATTTGACCAAAGTTGAAGCTTTGTTTAAAGTACTCCATCTAGCTCTTGACAACAATTGGATGGGTTTTGGAAGTTGAAGGTGACTCCAAATTGGTTATAAACTATGTTCCACGGGGACGGGTAGGAAACGTCCCCTTCCCGTCCCCAAACTCTTCGAAAAATGCGAAACGTCCCGAGGACGTCAAAAATTGAACAGGGGATGGCTGGGCGTCCCAGTATAAGTTAGGGGACTTCTAGAAGTCCCTCGACCGTACCGGGGATGCCCAGCCGTCCCTGTGCATTTCAGCCTAAAAACATTTTTTTTAAACAGACTTTTAAATAAAAGTAAAGCAATGTGGGGGCCCACAAGGACCCCCACTTGCATTTCTAAGTGCCCTAAACCTAAAACAAACATCAAAACAAAAAAAAGAAACTCATTTGACTCATTTTTAATTTTGTGAAGGAGAAGACAAAGAAAGAAAAGAGCAGAATAATAGAGAGCAGCAGTGAGAAGAAGGCAAGAGAGCAATATTCTACTCCATTAGAGGTATGTTTATGATCCTTTGTTCATTTTACAAATTTGCACAAACTATTTCTTCATTGTTTCATTTTTTTATCATAGTTTCAAGCTTCACAAACTTAGCAAGTTTATTTTTTTTTTTGTATTTTGTTTTCACTTGCAGTTGCAGGGTTGTTGCATTTCCAATACAAAACAATGAGCAGCAGTGAGGGTAGTGAGGGTGAAGAGATTCAAATGGCAATGCAACATAGAGGTAGAGCCAAAACTAGGGTTTCTTCAGGGAGTGAGAGTGTTGCACCAACAATGGGTTCAAATAATCCGTTTGATTGCCCTTTACAACTCCTCAAAATCTATGCAAAGGGCCATTCAATGCTAAAAAGCCTCTTTCACAATTTTTAATGAGTCATTGACAAAGAAAAAAAAAAGAATTCAAGGGGGAGTAGAGTGTGGTTATGCCATATGTGCAACAAAGAATTTAGGGGCAGCTACACGCGGGTTTATTCACATCTTTTAGGCATAACTGGACAAGGGGTAAAAGGTTGTGAAAGAATATCATTAGCGGAGAAGACCGAGGTGACTAGGTTGCACATGGAGGGTGAGACAATGAAAAAAGGGATGCCATTGGAGACTACACAAGTGCCTATCCAATGTGTGGATGTTGAAAGTCAAAGAGGAGGGGATTATGCCAAGGGAAAGAGAAAGACTTCTACTGTTACAGGTATGTTTAATGTGCAATCAAGGGAAGTAGCTGACTCTTCTATTGCCAAATTCTTCTTTGCCAATGCTATACCATTTCATGTGTCACACTCCCCTTTCTTCAAACAAATGTTCAAAGATGTAATTGTTGTTGGTTCCTCATATGTCCCTCCTGGAGAACACAAACTACGAACTAGCCTCCTTGATAAAGAATATTCTAAGGTGAGTGTGGTGATGGAGGAGATGAGGCAAACTTGGATACGGGTGGGCTGCTCTATCATCATGGATGGGTGGACCGATATTAAACATCGGCCACTCATCAATATCATTGTCACATGTCCTGTTGGCTCTTATTTTCTTAGAGCTATTGATTGTACAGGGAAGAGGAAGGATGCAACCTTCCAATTTCAAATTTTGAAGGATGCTATAGAGGAGATTGGGCCCTCTCATGTTGTACAAGTAGTGACTGATTCAGCCCACGTATGTAAGTTAGTTGGCATGATGGTTGAGGGTGCTTACAAGCACATTTTCTGGACTCCATGTTGTGTTCATGCGTTGAACAATGCATTGAAAGACATTGGAAAGATAGATTGGGTGAAGGTAGTGGTGGCAGAGGCTAGACACATACAGATGTTCATTTGCAACCATCACACCTCACTTGCTCTATTCAGGTCTTTTTCGAGGAAGGAATTCCTCAAGCCCGTGGACACTAGATATGCGAGCTATTTCATTTTGTTAGAGAGGATGCTTGAGGTGCAGGAGGCTTTGCAATTAATGATGGTTAATCAAGAGTGGGGTAGATGGCCAGAGGCAAACACTTCTGAAGGAAAAGGTGTGAAACAAAAGATCCTCGACGATGATTGGTGGACCACAGTCAGGTAAGCTATTGCTGATTTTATATATGTAAGTTTAGTTTTTAATTTTTAAATATTTTTATCCATGTTTATAACTTGTAAATTAGTTTAGTTTTTCATTCTTGAATCTTAATGTTTTCTAATTTTTTTGTAAATTGTTTGCAGATATGTTTGCTCCTTCATCTCACCTGTAGTGGGGGTCATAAGATATGCTGATACAGACTCTCCTAGTCTTGGAGAGATTTATGAGACATTTGATAGCATGCTTGGACAGATGAAGCAAGCCATTCATAGCAGGGATCCTACTTTGGGATTTTATGAGGAGCATATTAGGCCCATTGTGACATGGCGGTGGAACACAATGAACACCCCGCTTCATATGGCAGCCTATGCTCTAAATCCCAAATGGTATGCAACACGACCTAGGAGAGTGCCTCCATCTGATGATGAAGAGGTGAAAGAAGGGCTCATGAAGGCCTTTCGAAAGATGTACACTGATGAGGAGTCCACTTTATTGCGGACCCAATGGCTATCCTTTGTCAATCTCCGTGGACCAACATTTAGCAAGCCAGAGGCGAGGACAAATAGAGCTACATTAGCTCAACTAGACCCTATTGGATGGTGGACATGACATGGCAAGGATGCACCAGACTTGAGGATTCTTGTCACTCGCCTCCTTTCACAAAGGTTGTTAGTTCCTCTGCTGCAAAGAGGAATTAGTCCACATATGGCCTCATCCACACAGTTAAGAGGAACCATCTTACCTCTCGACGAGCAGTGAAGTTAGTAGTCGTGCATAGTGCCTTGAGACTTCAGGATCGACAGACTCCTGAGTATCGTCAGACTCCACCACACATTGGGATGTTGATCCCGAAGATGCTTCACAGATTGATGAGGAGGATGCACAGGTGGGATTGGTTGGGGTTCCATTGGATGAGGCAGCCCCTCATAGTTCCAGTGACTCAGACTCAAAGTCTGATTTTGATGCCACTTTAGCGGAGTTTGATTAGGGGCAGCTATATATTTTCATTTTGATTTTCTATGTTTCAGACATTTTGTTGCCCTTGGGCATTTCATTGTAATTGAAACTTGAATCTTATGTGCAATCTCAATTCAGCTCCAATTTTATGTATTAAAGTTTTATGATGTGTGTGATGAATGCTTTATTAAGTTTATCAATGTGTTACAGTTATACTTATCATTATTCATATGAATATTTCAAATTTCAAATTTCCAATATTTTTAAGGTTAAATCTTATGTGAAATCTCAATTCAACTCTAATTTTATTTATTAAGGTTCTATAATGTGTGTGATGAATGCTTTAGCAATGTTATCATATGAATATTTGAAATTTCCTATATTTTTAAATTTTCCCTTATTTTTTAATAGCCGTCCCCTGCTGTCCCCTAAAAAGGCCTAAAAAAATCCGTCCCGGAAACGCGTCCCCCCGTCCTGTCGTCCCCGTCCCGGAAACTTGGTGGAACATAGGTTATAAATGCTACTCTTAAAGGCAGATGCCCTGATTGGACGATAAATCAGATAGTTCAGAAAATTATCACCCTTTCAGCCTCATTCAGGAATATCACCTTCAAGCACTTAAACAGGAAGCCAAACATGGTGGCAGATTTTGCTTGCTGCAGTTATTGGTCTTAATAACCTTGGTAATACATTATTTATTTTCAAGGAAATTCATGTTTTTAACTCCCTCCATTTATACAATGATAAATAAAAGTGAGGAAAAATCAAGGGAAGTGTGTGAAGTTATGATGGATTCATTAATGTTAACTTAAAGTATTCAATTCAAATGCTTTGACACCCATAAATCCTCCAAAACAACATGTTTCAGAGTGCCAAAACTATATGAGTTTAATGCAAGTTGTATTATGGTTTCCCAGCCATTATTATCTGCAGAGGGCTGATGCCTTGAAGGCTCTAAGGTCTTGCAGCTACTGCTAGAGTTTTCAGCTTCAATTGAGGATTTTGAGATGCTTTTTATGAAGTTGGTGATTTGGCAATTATCGCCTGATTAGGTTTTCTATATTTTTGGTGAATGCTTGGGTGTTTCTCTTAATCTCTTTAGGGATCTTGTGGAAACCCTTTCCCAAAACATCTGTCAGTGGTTGAAGTTTCAGTATGGGATTTGGAATTCATATCAGTTTCAGATAATATCAATTGTCAATTCTGGTGTCTTTTTCCTGTGCTGCCATTTCTCTTCTTGTGGCTGTTCATTTATTTTCAGCTCTAGACCATTTGTCCTGAACTCTTGAATGAATTCTGGTGTGGGAATAACATTTATCTCTGAATCATGGGGACCACATACTGGGGGGGCCTATCCATTTGTTTTTACAGTCTTCTGTGAAAAAAACAACTTACAAGCAAGCCAATTAAAATGCAATCCTTCCAATAAACAGTTCTCTAAAATTTTGAAAGCCTCAGCCAATAAAAACAAGGTAGCAGCCAAGTTATATAAGACAAGCAGTTTCTGAAATGAATATCTCTAAAAACTTGGGGACAGGAAAGTAGCTATGTTAGAAATTAAAAAGTATATATGTGCGCATCAACATTGCTAAATTAGTCATCTGAACACAGGAAAACATCATACCATAATAGAAATTGAAATAACCCTCATAGATTTGATATAATACTTGGAATAAACCAATCTAAATCCAGTAACATACAAAGAAGAGTACATTTGGTAGATGGAAAGCCTGTTTCAAGCTTGAGAGAACAAATGAAATGCAGCTAAACTTTTGACATGGAGGGATAAGGAATCGATATCATATATCCTTTTTACATTTGTTGTGTCATTCTATACAGATTTAAACATTAGAAAAAGCATTTATCCTCAACAGATAAAAATCCTTTGAAAGGCATACTTACCAAAATCAACATTTAAACCTAATTTTTGAAAAATTACAGTCTTGCCTGGGCCGAGTAAAAAGAATCATAAATATTTTTATACAGAGTATTTTAAATAATCGGAATATCTTCAAAGAAATCATGATTTTTTTCAAAAAGATGCGTTCTCCAAAAAGCTGTGAAAGAAAAATGTTCAAACATCTAGGAAAAAAACATTTTTGAATAATTTTAATCATTTTGTCGATTTCCCAATTTCTGCCCTATTTTTTCCAATTTGTCCAGATTAATAATTTTGGGACCCTGGCTGATTTTTTTTTTTACAAAAAGAAAAATAAATATATAGATTTGGTAGATGGAAAGAATGTTTGTTTCAAGCTTGAGAACAAATGCAATGCCGCTAAATTTGTCGTGGGAGATAAGAAATGGTTGTCTTATATCTTTACTTCTTGCATGTTATTCTATATGAACTTTAAATATCAGAAGAAAGCACTTATCCTCGGCAAATAGAACCCCTCAACTTACCCTACTGTGAAAAGGCATAGTTACCCAAATCGGCTAAATAATCACAATGTTTTGAAAAAATTGCAATTTTCGTCTGGGCCACGTGATACTAAAAGAATCAGAAACATTTTTAAACCAGTAATATTGCAATGTCTTGAATATATCGCAATTTTATCAAAAAAACACTTTCTCCAAAAAAATTGTGAAAGAAAAGCATTCAAAAATCTAGAAAAACAATTTTTCATTCTAAAGAACTTCAATCATTTTGTTGATTTCCAAATTTCTTCCCGATTTTAACCAATCTGTCCCAATTACTGATTTTGGGACCCTGCCTGAATTTTTCCCAATCACGATTACAGCCAGCATTGACAAAAAGCATAAGAGAATTATTAGATTAAAAACAAATCAGAGATTCTTGAACACTGAAAAAAATTAAAAAGCCGTAAATTACCCGTACAAGTCTGAATGACAAGCAATCTTCAAGAACATAGCATCTGAATTATCCATTTAATCATTAATTTGTTTTTTGGTTATTTAGCATACCATCTACCATTGAGATAAGTAGTTTCAAAATATCCTGATAGGCAAGGCATGAATCTCTTATCCATATAGATAGTTGGATGTAATTAGGATTCTTTACCTTTGCAATCAAACTTGTATCAGAAACAACTCCTGGGCATTTTGCAAGACTCTCGCATTCTGAGCTATTACCTGAAATTTGCTTCTTTTCAACATTCTCCATTGAATTCAAACCCATATCTATAGAATTTAACTGAGATACCCCATCAGCTTGCCTTAGTGATGGAATATTTGTATCCTTTGCACTATATCCACGCATAATTTGCCTCAAAAAGCAATGCCCCTTTTACGTCTCTCAGTATCTTTTGACTCTAACAGCTCAAAACAGGCTGCTAACATTGTCTCCGGACAGCAAAAGAAAATCCTAACAAGACTCAGAGAAATAATTTTATATATTTTCTCCTCTAGTGGATCATTCCCTGTATTAATTTCTGTTTTATATCCGAGAAGCATTCAGTAGACCCTTGTAGCTTTTCAATTTCAAGACTTTCAAATTTGTATATCCCTTTACCATCAAGCCGGCAAATTAAGTATGACAGTATGCTCTGTAAAACTACTGAACAGATGCCACTAACCAGCGATGTGTTTGAAACGACAGATTTAGCAGCGCATGAAATATCTACCAGCCCAAAAAAGCAGGCCCTTGCTGTCTCAAAAGCTATACCATCAGCATCTTCTCCACGAAGTGCTATGGAGGAACTCCAATCACCAATTTGCATTGTTACTCTGCAAGCAGCCTCAAGAGCAGTTGGACAATGTAAAGCATATCTAGGAATTAACTCAGCAGCAAGCCTTTGAACACTTGCACAGCCTGCAAAACATAATGACTTTTAGAAATAAAAACAGATTTTCAACTGATATACATAGCTAGAAACTCAAGGAAATAATAAAATGATAATAACTGTTGTCACACTGTACTTTGCATAAACACAAACCAATCACAATTCCAACAAAAATATTGATAGTTAGAGCCGTGGGAAACATTCAGCAGCACAAGAAGAAGTAAAGATCAGATTAATCGCATAAGCATAATGTTTAGAGGTGAGCACAAAGGGTAAATGGTACAGAATAATAATGTGGATTTGGTACAGCAGTGTGGTCTACACTAAATTGCCAATCTCAATGTGTTATAGGTGGAAGCCGTATATACCTTATTTTCCCCTAGTACTAATTATCTCTTTGCAAGTTGTTGGCACATTAATCTCCCTAAGTACATGCATTAAGGAGCGTAGCCAGAAGCATGTTAGGCTGGTTAGCAGTATCTCATGAGAGAGTCGTGCGTGGCATTGCCCTAGTTTGTCCTAGCATGCCTCCTTAGTACCTTCCTTACCATCCTCTTACTACCTCCTTACCATCTCCTTACAACCACTTATATCCTCATAATTGTCACCTTCACAACTACTTACAGCACCTCCAGATCACCTTCAAATCCCCTTCATACCTGCTCCTAGTATGTGTTCTACTGCCATGCTCTTTCCTCTCTCTACATTTACACTGGTCTAATTATGGCCAAAGACATCAACCATGGTTGATGATGTCGACTAAGAGAGATAGTGACTTCAGGTTATGTTCTCTTATAAATAGGCGGCATTGCTGTCATTTCTCTAAGATCATCATTATATAGTTTGCTCTACTTTCGCTTGCAAATCTGCCCTTAAAGGTTTAAGAGGTTTAGGGTTTAGTGGAGCTTATACTTGGAGGTCTACTTTGGAGCATTGGGTTATTAGGAGCAACAAGAATAGGAGCTGCACCAGCAAGGTCTACCAAGTCTTTGGAGTCCCCAACTTTGGTCTACTTAGGTCTTCTACCTATCCCTCTTGTGATTCACCCATGACAACTCTCTCTCACGAGGTGCTACTAACCCTAGGGATTAATGTGCCAACAATGTCTTCACAAAGGTAAGTATCCCTAACCTTTCTTTTTCCTTTATGTTGGTATGATTGATTATGTTTGATGTATCATGTATTAGACTAGGATAGAGTAGCATATCTTTGTCTATTGCATTATTCTCTTATGGCCCTTGCCTATTATCCACCACATGGCATTACAACCCTTAGTTTAGACATCTTATAGCACTTGCTTATTGCCTTTACTATTGCAACCTTAGGATTATAGTAAGATTTCACACCCTTTCTTAGACATAGGCTTTGGAACCCTACGCCTCTGACACGAGTGTAAGCCAAAGTCTTTTAGATCCATGACTATTATACCTCTTGCATTCTATCCTTGGCCTATGTGTTGGCCCTAGTATGGTCTTCTACTTATATCCTAATCTATATTATTGAGAAAAAAAAAAGAGGATAATCATATTGACCATCTTAGCTAACATATACAAGCGGTTTCAATCATAAGAATTGCAGCATATGTACCATAAAATAATATTGCAAAACTGTATCATAAAAATATATTGCAGGACTGTACAAACCGCAAATGAATGAAAATGAAATATACACAGAGAGACAAAATCTGAATAAAAGAACTTACTACTTCATTGATAACATGAGCTGCTATCTCTGCGGAGTGATGTGAGTTGCTATCTCAGAGAAGAGATGTGAGCTATTTCTCCTATGCCATTACAAAAAGAAGATAGAATTCTCTAAGAAGAGATGTGGAGCTACTGCTCGCTATTATACATATTACAAATTGGTAGCAAACTCTGAAAAGAGATGAGAAGTAACAAGACTATGTTTACATTCCCTGCCCCACCCCCAACATTCAGGTTCCTATGTCTTTATATATATCTTTAGCAGTATATGAACAGTTCAAACATGGAATATGAAGTGATTGAACTCGGAATGTGAAGAATCGTGTGACATGTTCCCGCAAGAAGTTGCAAGGTTTTGTCATAACCCGAATCTCCCTAAAATACTAAAATATAATTTTTTACTATTTTTAGGTATTTTTATATATTTTTGTATTTGGTGTTTTTGAGGCCCTTCAGTGTATTTTTGGGGGCTCAAACTTGGGAGAACTTTATTAGTCTGACGCCCTTGCACCATGTTGTGCTTATTCTAAACTTTCAACGCATATTACGATTACAATTCCGATCAACAGTCTAGGAGATATGACACTGGCAAGGTGATGCATTAGTGATATACTAATTTTTTCAGTATTGTGCCCAAAAGGCTGTCCAGAACTTCTACCTAAATCACAGAGTGCATGAAACATCTTCATCCTATGTCTAGACTGTAAAACTAAGTACCAAGTTAGAAAAAACTGCAAAAAAATAAAGGAAAGAATACAAAGGCAGCCAAACTCAAATTAATCTCATGAATATAAATAACGTCTGTAGATGAATAATTCATACCTAGAGTGCATTTGATTCGGAAAAATAAAATGCATAATACACATTTACATGCAAAACATCAGAATATATAACCTAAGAACCAGTTATAAAAAAACACATTTCAATTTAACTAGGCTTTATGAAATACAACTAAAATTAAGTACCAATGTCGTATTCAATATCATACAACTTGAATCAATGTATCTTATGGATTTCCAATTGACCTCAGAAGCCCACCTATCACATTCTCTCAGAAACTACCAGATTCACCAGATGCGTCTCAGGATTGCCAATGCAGTTTCACGCTGGAATCAGGTCTTGGAAAATTCAGGGCAAAAGAACCATTTCAATTATAAGAATACAATGCTCCAAAACAATTTGGAGAATTTGAAGTGCAGCTAAACCCATTATCTATATCAGAAGATGTTTCAGAAGCGCCAAACTGTGGCCACAGCTCGAATAACCCAAAACAGTGTTGGAAAGAAAAGGAAACAAAGAAAGAAATTTTAAAAATAAGTTATAGAAAAAATTTATGAGACTTATTTGAGCTGATTTGGGGTAAGAGGCTAGCTCCAAGCATAGATGAGGAGGTGATCAGTGGACATAGAAAAGCACTTGCAAAGATATTTCCTAATAAGAGTGAGACCTTGGAGATCCGTAACCAGTCAACAATATTTACAACCAGTGGTTGAGCATTTGGGGAGGTTCAAGCACTTTATGATAGGGGATTCGTGGGGCCAACCATAGCAGTTATTGTGCTAGATAGAAAAATTGGAACACTTAAGAGTTTAATCATTCTGTGAAGGGGAAGAGGTTGTCTCATACAAGGACAAAAGATCTTGCATTTATTTACACTAAAATATATACTGATCATATTAAGTCATGAAAGACAAACTGCAAACCACCATCAACCATATCTACAACCAGTGGTTGAGCATTTGGGGATGTACCAGCACTTTATGATAGGAGATTAGTCGGGCCAACCATAGCACTTATTGTGTTTGATAGAAAAATTGGAACACTTAAAGAGTTTATTCATACTATGAAGGGGAAGAGGTTGTCTTATACAAGGACAAAAGATATTGCATTTTTAACACTAAAATAAATACTGATCATATTAATTCATGAAACACAAACTGCAAACCACCAGGTAAGAAAAGATCTTGTAGTTATTCATACAAGATCTTGGCCTCTTTCCAATTCCAAAGATGAATATTTAGAGGGGCCTCCAAAGTTGTAGGGCGTGAATCTTGAACAAGACCCTGATACTCCTGAAATTGTGTAGGGCATAAACAACAAACTAGAAATTTCATTTATAGTAGTAAGAGAATGTAATGTAGGGCATAAACATTGTTAAAGGCATTTTTGACAAATCACATTTTCTAACAGATCAGCATTTTTAGTATCCAAAAAGAAGTATGTAGGGCATAAACAACAAACCAGAAATTTCATTTATAGTAGTAAGAGAATGTAATGTACGAACAACAAAGGGTCTAGTGAAACTCTTGCATAACTGACATTTTTTAGGAGTGAAATACTAATTGTGAATAACTAGCATAACCTATCCAACCAATACATTACACCTTTACAAAGATATACGATGATTGTCAAGTAGAACAAACAAGCATTGAGCTCTGCTTGAAACTGTGTGAACCATTTACTTTTGAGTTATAGCATATGACTTCAAGGAGAATAATAGCCACTACAAGCATTAGGAGTTTATATCAAAAAGTAGTTGCAAAATATTTAGATAACAGCAACATGAAACCCCAGCATTAGCGTGTACAAACTCTTAAATACTGCAACCCTTTTTGGCTCCAAATACAATATTGAAGTAATTCTAAAATTCCAAGGTTGAGCAGTCTCTCCATGGAAAATGCTGAGGAATTGTATCAAATCTCTTTCACAAACCTTCAGAACAATGAAAAAGTTCAGGGAAAAAATCTTCTAAATTTCACCAGTTAAGAGCAAAAGTATCTACAGTTATTCAACACAATCAAAAGCATACATGAGTCTTCGACTTAGGAACCTCTCTCTCTCTCGGTGAGATATATGAGTTGTGAATGGTGGAATATAGCATTTTCCAATATATGACCTAATATGATGGACTGAAACTTAGTCGGTGCAAAACAAATATGAGAGGAGTGACACAAATCAGAGGAGTGACCTAATATGTTCTCTGATATAATGATAATGAGATTCTGTTGCTTCGTTTTGCATGGAAAATTGGTTTCTTTAGCAATTTGAGAGCACTCTGGGTATCAGAATTTAATGTTGTTGGGATCAACTTATTGGAACCTCATGTCTTCAAAATATCAAAGAAGCCATACTCCTGCAAATGTGGCATCCATGGCAGCAAAATTTTGTTTCAGTGGATGATAATGCTACTGAGCACCACTCTTTACTCATCCAAGAAATTGAAATCACATAAAATTATTTTTCCTTGGTGATATTTATTATTTAGTGTATATTTAATTCATAAAATTACCCCAGGAGCCCTTCAAGTTTTCAACAGCTTGCTCAAAGACGTAATTTACATTAAACTTCCAAACAGGCTTAACTAACCTTAAAATAACACGAGTTTCCATTTCATATCTATGAGTCAGTTAACGAACATATTAACCAGAAAAAACATGATTTGTTTTGGAACATTAAATTCTCTAAAGCCCTAGTGTGAAAAATCCCATGGGAAGGCCCCAAGATTGTACCCCACTAAATCATAACCTAAAAAATGCCAAATTCAAAGAGTACTCAAAAAGCATGTTTGCATAGGTAGAACGGGATGAGCTTGACTGGTAGGAATCAGGATTTCATAGCAGAACCCCAGGTTCATATCCCAGGAAATATGATCAAGTGTTAAAATTGGGTAAACTGCCACCTCCAACTAGCATGGTGCAGCATTCCCCAGCGGACAATGCCATAGAATGGGTTCATGTGGTAAAGCATTGGGGGTTTCATAGCAACTTCCACAATTCAAATCCCCACAAGATGATTAAGTGTTGAAATTGTAGAGAATATCACATCCAACTCGGTTGGTGCCATGTAACCCTAATGAACATGGACGATACCACATCCAACTCGCTTGGTGTTGCCGACCCCAATGGAGAAGACCGATACCATCTTGCTTGGTGGTGGTGCAGCCCACATGGATGAGGCCATGGGAAGTAAAGCATCATGGATTTCACAGCACAGACCCCAAGCTCAAATCCCCATGAAACATGAAAAAGAATTAAAATTAAGAAAAAGACTGCATCTAGCTTGCTTTGTGGCGTAACCGAATGAAAAAGGTCAAGAGATGAGTGCATGCGGTAAAACATAGCTGAGCCCCAGGTTTTTTTGGAATTATTGAGGAATCATTACATATTACAATTTAGCACAGTCTCAACCAGCCTCGGTATTATTTATCCTGGCGTGAGGAGGGGACCACCAGGTGCACAAGTTTCACACCGCCTCCGTTCAGCTGAAGCCTAGGTTTCATACCACCTCCGTACAGTTGGTGTACACTTCATACCGCCTCCATACAGCTGGCGCAAATCCATACTGCATACAAAGTGTTAAAATTTAAGTAAAATAGAGCATCCAACTCAATCAGTCCAGCATAGGCCAATAGACAAGACCATGGAATTAATTATTGTGGTAAAAAAGCAGGGTTTCACAGCACAACATGAGGTTCATAACCTAGGAGGCATGACGAAGTGTAAAATTGGGTAAAATACTGCATCCAACTCACTTGGTAGATGAGCTCATCTGTTAAAGCATCAAAGATTTCATAACGGAACCCTAAAGTTCAAATTATCATTAGACAGCTGTATATACAAGATTGGTGTAGACCATTACCATGAATAAATGTATCGTTTCGTTTCCACCATTGTCATATTAATCTTTTGGCAACATTATATAGTGGTGTAACAACTTCATGTTCAGTTGTGATGGTTTTGTTAAGCGACGGGAATCATTCAAATAGCACGTTACATGTCAGGGTAAGGGCGTTGAGCACCATGTCTTCCCTATACCAAACAAATTGTACTGAGCACTACCTATGAAATGAAAATGTGATTACTCTGATATTCTTCTATGCTACATTGTGGTATGTATATGCTAATTTGCACATTACATGTCAGGGTAAGGGCGTTGAGCACCACGTCTTCCCTATACCGAGCAATTGTACTGAGCACTACCTATGAAATGAAAATGTGATTACTCTGATATTCTTCTATGCTACATTGTGGTATGTATATGCTAATTTGTAATTGATGCTCCTTTGGTAGTGTACTTTGTATATAAACATTATGGCATTGTTGCATTTAATAATTTTGGGTCAAGCTAAAGTCAGTTCAAAAATTGAATGTCGGTCAACAATGCTTATTAATGACAACACATGATGGAATGTTAATAGGTCAACCAACTCAAGAAGTAGTTGAAATCAATAAGCAAAGAGAAGACAAATTCCCAAAGGACTTCAAGTACATGTAGAACCTCTATATACATGGGCATGTCAAGAAAGAATTCAAGAGGACCCAAGTGCTAACAGATTCTATATTGTATATAGGCCAACTTGGCAGTGACGAAAGAAGTGGTTCAACGGCTTGATCATTTACCCAAACTCCTTGCCAAGCACTATATTATTTTGCAAGACCTTCCTGTTGAACACAACCGTGAAGTACAACAACAATAAATCTCACAAGAGTACAAGGAGAGGGGTCATCGTGAAGAGGAAGAAAGATCCAAAGAGAGAAGATGAATCAAAAGGCACTAATACCATTGAGCTGGTGGAAGAAGACAACAGTTTAGTGGAATGGGCAAAAGATTCAACAATCTACCAAACTCTTGGAGTGAAGATAGAGGCTACTAGAGACAACCACCTCTAGAAACCCCTCAAGGCAAGTACAAGATCTTAGCCAAATCCGAGACTAAGGAAGGGTACAAACGATACTGAAACACCATACAACACTCACTAGTACATGGTGGAGATTGCAAGCAGCTACCCCTTCCAAAAAAGGAAGCGTTGACCTTCCGACTAGATACGGGTTGGTATGTCTTGCAAAAAAATACACAGAATCTAGCAAGGATTTGTCATAGATCCATCCTTTCAAGGGAAGTTTTTTCAAAGGCGAAGTTTGATAACAAACTCTTAATATAAGAGCAAGCCGTGTACAAGAAAAGCATTTGCTAAAGAGATATGAAAAATAATAATAATAATAATAATAGGTTTTTACAGTCCACGATGCCGGGCGGCCTGTTTTTGGGTCTACAAGCGGCTTATAGCATATGGGACTACCTCGTACTCACATGCGGGAGGCAACTAATTTTGCTACAAACGAGGCGTACATACCCTACCCCTGCAGGATTTGAACTTGTGACCTCTATTTCAAGAGCACATGTTCTTCACCATTAGGCCAACTCAACATAACAGTGAGCAAAACAGTATACAGATCCCTGCCAAAGTGAGGGTTGAGCAGAGTGACATGTCCTACATTGTTGGAAGAGTAAAGAAACATCTAGCATAGACTTTCCTGAGGAGGAGAATCATATTCAAAGGGCCACATCATACACAAACTGTGTGTTAGCCCATCAACTTCATCTTTAAAAAAGTACAAGCTGCCAAAGTTCACTAGTGATAGATAAGAAGATTCGGTACCACATTGCAAGACATGCATTTCAATTTGGACTACTAATGGGCACAAAAATGAGTCTTTGGCCAGAGTGCTTCCCAACCACACTTCAAGGAGTGGTTGTTGATTTGTTCACAACTGCACTAAGTATCGATGAAGCAACATGAGAGAAACTCAAGAAAGCATTTGAGAAGGAATTTAAGATCCTGAGAGAGAACAACAAGATTGTTGTTGAGATCTATAATACCTGATAGCGAAAGCAAAAGATCATACGAGCCTACAATAACTGCAAAAGGAACCAGCCAACAGCTTGAAGAAGAGATGGTTCATTGAAGGATTGGTACCCTCGTTGCAAAGAAAGATGAACATGGTCGCACCTTCATCCTATGATGAGGCATACAATCGAGCCATGGATATTGGAAGCCATAATAAGAATTCTTGCACTTGAGAAGATCAAGCAAAGATGATAATTTTGACTCTGCTGACAGTGAACCAAGATCGGTTCTTCAAAGAGACAGGCTCTATATGATGAGGGAACTAAAAAAAGACAACAAGGAGAAACAAAAGAACCTATGATGCACGGACTGCCAAAATAGAAGGTCATACCAAGGCCAAATGCCTAAGGAAGATGATTTGCAAAATCTACCAAGTTATGTGCCATACAGTCAAAAATTGCCCCTACAACTTAAAGAATAAGAGTGCCCAAGTACAAGCGATCACAGATTGTCTATAAAACTTAAATAATAAAGGTGCCCTAGTATCCTCCATTCAAGGAGAGTTATCAACACCACCTATCACCCCGACAAAGCCAAAAGAAGTAAGGACATGTCTCCTAGTTCGTCCCCTAGCAGGTATCGAACCAAAGGAATGACAACAAATGCCAGAACAACATGGATGGAAACTGTAGTCTAATCTAATACAACAGCCAAGGTTATCTAATCATACAATGTCAAAAGTGCAATTAGGGGCCATTTCATAAGAGACTTCCCTACCAATCAAAACAACATTGGACATCCTTGTAGATGATGTGGGCCAGCAAACCATAACTGTGGCAATTTCCCAAGTAAGCAAACATCAACATGATTGATGAAGTTGTGCACAAAGTTATGGCAATCACCAAGGTGCAATCAAAGAAAGCTAGTTAATGCTAACTACCCTAACCCATGTACAAAGGAGGAAAGACTAGATGATGCAAGGTGGAAGTCGAGGGGGCAATGATTCAAGAATAACGACAGTCACACGAACATGCAAGTACATTGACAAGTAGACTTGAATCCAACAAAGATATTGCAAAACAAGTCTTACAAAACATTGTACCTATAAAAGCATTCTAAAACATAAGAATGCTATAATTGCTACCATACAAGACATGGGCCTAAACATGGAACATATATTGACACAATATCAAATGGTGTAGCATTAGGTGAGGGGGAGAGAAAGAAGCACAATAACAAACCCATAGTTGAGCCCTCATTGTCGGGTGATGAAGTAATGCTCTTGACGATGAATTTAATCGACAACATATAGTTGTGCATATGGAAATCTCAGGCAAGACTTTGACAAATATTATTGTCCACAATGGCTCTGATGTGAACATTCTTCTAGGGGAGACTTGGAAGAGTCTGGTGAAGCCCGCTATTTGACCACAAACCTTGCAATTGGTGGGAGCCGATCAACACAATATAAAGGTGTTGAGCCCAAACAATCATACTAAATTTTGTAGTCATCTCCCCAAAAAGAATATGCTCTCCATTGAAAAAAGTTCGGAAGTGTATCATCGATTTAAAGAATCAATTAATGAGTGAGGAAGCAACATCATCAAACTCTAACTATGAAGAAGAACACTCGATATATGGGAACCAAGGTACCACAGAGCCGAACAATGAAGGGTTCTTGGAGTTGCAATCATGTTGCCGTTGGCAAATGGAATACTATGAGGCATTCCAACTTGGTTATAATTTTATTCAGATTATGGAGATTGAAAAGGGCAAGTGAGATGACCCTAAAATGAAGTCGAAATGATAGACCCTTCAGTGCCAACATCTAGAAAGCTGAAATTGATGATAATGCCAAATCCTACGAAACATCATCCTCGCACTGCCTTACCCTCCAAAATTATTTGAATAGAGAGTGGATGATACAAAGATGGATGAGAAACCTTCCCATCAATTCGAAAGTGTTGATGATATGAAATACAAGGAGCTTACCACCACATCTTCACGCATAGCTTGCCCTTGAGCTCTCTAAATATAGAGTGGATGATGCAAAGAAAGATGAGAAACCTTCCCATCAATTCAAAAGGGTCGAGATTATGAAATACAAGGAACCTTCCACTACCAAGGTGAACCAAGGATCCAAAGGAGACCCAAAATTGATCGTGGTCAAAGATGATTGGGATCTTGTATTAGAAGTTGTGGCATTCTATATATTTATGCATTACAAGGACATAAGTTGTCATAGAATCTCTTACGCGTCATAAGTTGTCATAGAATCTCTTACGCGTCATAAGCTGCCATAGAATCTCTTACGCATCATAAAATCTCTTACACATCCCGCCATGTGTCATAAGATTCCTTGGTGATGTTGAATATTAAAATATTCAAATTTTGACATCACACTAATTTTGACATGGATAAATATTTTACGAACACTAATGTTGTAATGTTGAATATTAAACAAATATTCAAACCTCAATATTTCCATCAACACTAATGTTGTACCTTTGACATCAATGACAAAATACTCAACAAACTCCCCCTTTGTCATTGATGGCAAACCCCTGCTAAAAATAGACATGAAAACTTGTTTGCTTTGAAATCCAACTTTCTGCCTCTGAGCTCTTTCTGTACTATTGCATTGTACCTGTTCTATGCAACTCTCCCCCATTCTACAATTCTCCCCCTTTGACATCAATGGCAAGGGGATGACTGAACCTGTCACCTGAACTGTCACCGAACTTGTACTCGGAGCTGAAGATACTACAATGTGTAGCTCCCCGATGTCCATACTCCCCCTGAGATAGTCAATGAGTAAGAGTGACAGGAATCACTCCCAACTTCTGTCTGAGTGACTCAAAAGATTCCTTCGGTAGGGGTTTTGTAAATATATCAGCAATCTGATCCTTAGTCCCAACATATTCTAATTTCACTTGTTGATCTGTAACTTTCTCTCTCAAAAAGTGATACTTAATGGGAATGTGCTTTGTCTTGGAATGCATGACTGGATTTTTCGAGATGTTAATAACACTCGTATTGTCACAGAAAATGGAAATAGGATGCTCATACTCTACCTTCATGTCCTTCAATGTTTGCTTCATCCAAAGCACCTGTGTACAACATGCCATTGTTGCAATATACTCTGCCTCTGCTGTAGACAATGAAACTAAGGCATGTTTCTTGTTGAACCATGACACTAATCTGTCACCAAGATAAAAAGCTCCCCATTATACTTTTCCTGTCATCAACACTTCCTGCCCAATCTGCATCTGTGAATGTTATAAGAGTGAAATCATCACTCTTTGGATACCATAAACCATAATCCAACATACCTTTCAAATATTTGAAAATTCTTTTTACTACTGCCACATGAGTTTCCTTTGGTGTCGCCTGAAACCGTGCAGCTAATCCAACAGCCTGCATAATATCTGGTCTAGATGTTGTGGTATATAGCAAGCTACCTATCATGGACCTATACAAGGTCTGATTAGCATCGGGAGACTCATCATTCTTACTCAACTTGCAACCTATAATCATGGGTGTACTAACTGGATTGCAATCTTCCATTCTAAACTTTTTCAACATCTCCTTTATATACTTGGTTTGTGAAATAAAAATGCCTTGACTAGACTGCTGAATTTTCAAACCAAGAAAATAAGACAACTCACCAAGCATAGACATCTCAAACTCCTGCATCTCCTCTGCAAATTCTTTGCATAATCTCCTACAACCGCTTCCAAAAATAATGTCATCCACATAAACCACAACTATCACTTGATGTTCTCCTTCTGTCTTGATGTACAAATTGCTATCCGCAATTCCCTTTTTGAATCCTTGTTCCTGCAAGTACTTGTCTAGTCTAGAGTACCAAGCTCTAGGAGCTTGTTTCAAACCATAAAGAGCCTTTTTTAACTTGCACACAAAATCTGAATTTTCTGATAGAATAAAACCTTCTGGTTGCTCTATATAAACTTCTTCCTCTAAGTTTCCATTCAAGAATGCTGATTTTACATCCATTTGATAAACTTTAAAATTCTTGAAACAAGCAAATGCTAAAAACATTCTTACCACCTCCATACGAGCAACAGGTGCAAATGTCTCCTCGAAATCAATGCCTTCAACTTGTGAGTACCCTTTGCACACTAATCTGGCCTTGTTTCTGACAACTTCTCCTTCTTCGTTCATCTTGTTTCTAAAGACCCACTTGGTACCAATGATATTCTTGTCCTTTGGCCTTGGTACTAACTCCCATGTGTCATTCTTTTCTATCTGATTAAGTTCTTCTTCCATGGCTTTTATCCAAAACTTATCCTTGCTAGCTTCATTAAAATTACTCGGTTCAACTTTTGACAATAAGGAAAAGTTTACCTCTTGTGGTGCACTTGCTAGTCTCCTCCTTGTCTGTACTCCAGTATCTTTGTTTCCAATGATTTGATCTACTTGTATGATTCTTCTGAACGAATCTGGATGGTGCCTTTGTGTTTTCTCGTTCTTCTTCTTCTTCTTCTTCTTCTTCTTCTTCTTCTTCCTCTTTCTCAGATTTGATTTCTTCATCCTCTTTTTGCACCACTGAGTGTCCTATTTTCTTCTTCGGCTTCCAATCGTCGACTTTCACATTTATACTTTCCACTACTTTTTGTAGTCTCTTGTTATAGCACCTGTAAGCCTTGCTTCTCGATGAATAACCAAGGAATATGCCCTCATCTGCTCTAGAATCAAATTTACCGAGCTCATCTTCATCGTCTCTCTTAATGTAGCACTTACTTCGAACACTTTGAAGTGTTTCACGGAAGCTGGTCTTCCCTTCCATAGTTCGTATGGTGTCTTTTCTGTGTTTACTCGAATCTGTGCTCTATTCAGAATATACACCGTTGTGTACACTGCTTCTCTCCAAAAAGCATCTAGTAACTTGGACTCATTTAGCATTGTTCTTGCCATTTCCTGCACTGTTCTATTTTTCCGTTCAACTACACCATTCTGTTGTGGTGTTCTTGCTGCAGAAAACTGTCTTCTGATTCCATGCTCTTCACAAAACTCATCAAATTCGTTAGACATAAATTCACCTCCTCTGTCTGATCTCAAACACTTAATCCTAGAGTTTGTCTCATTCTCAATCAAAGCTTTAAAAATTTTGAATTGATCAAAAGCTTCTGATTTTTCTTTTAGAAATGCAACCCATGTCATTCTAGTAAAGTCATCAATTAATAACATAAAATAAGAATCACCTTGCAAGCTTTGTGTTTTTGTTGGCCCACAGAGATCAGTATGAATTAGCTCTAATGGCTTCGTTGTAGAGTACTCCTTTGTCCTGAATCTGACCCTTGTTTGCTTCCCATGTTGACATTGTCTGCAGATAGTACTTTGCGGTTTTGTGATCTTGGGTAAATCTCTCACTGCTTGTTTTGAGCTGATTTTTACCATGTTGTCAAAATTAATGTGACCCAATCTCTTGTGCCATAACCAACTTTCATCAATTTGACTCATGCAACACTTTTCTCCCTTCACATCACTTAGCATGTACAGGTTGTTCCTTGTTCTATTTGCAACCCAATTACTTGTATCCTTCTTTCTAATTTCACAACCCTCAGATAAAACGTGAGTGTATAACCTTGATCACACATTTGACTGACACTCAAAAGATTATGTTTCAGTCCTTCAACGAGTAAAACATTTTCAACTTTAGCTTGACCATTTAATTTTATGTTACCTCTTCCTGTGATCTTGGCTGTAGTGTTATCTCCAAACTTTATTGTACCTCTACTGGCCTTTTTCAGCTTCAGGAACTTGCTTCTATCACCTGTCATATGGCTGGAACATCCACTATCAATGTACCAAGGTTGTTCTTCATCTTGTGCATGGAGCACGGTTTGTACCAACATAGCCTCTTCCTTTTCTCCCTCCTTTATTTTTTGCCACACTTTCTTATTGTTGGCTTTCTGAATGATTTGTTTTCCCTCTTTCTCTTGCTTTGGCTTTTCTGTAATCTTACTCCTGCAAAATCTTGCTATGTGGCCAACTTGGTTGCATTCATAACATCTAATCGCATGCTCATTCAAATTTGACAATGCAGCAAAAGAATTGTAGTTTCTAGCATGAAAATTCTGATTCCAACTCTGAAACCTCGATCTACAGTCCATCATCTTATGACCAAAATTGTGACAGGAAAAACAATAACCGTAAAAAGAATACCTGGTCATGTAGGGTTGCCTCTGATAAGATAAACTTCTGAAACTTCTTATTGGTACCTTATTCCACTTGCTCTCTTCTTTTTTTTTTTTGTTCGTGGAGAATGATCTTCTTGTTTCTTGCTGCTTTCTCCTTTACTGGAGCCTTTTAGGATATCTGCATAGTTGGCTTTCTTCTCTGGTTCTTTGGTCTCTTTCTTTTCTGCTTCATTGAATCCAATACCACCTTTGGATGATTTTGGTTTCTGTTCTCTCAGAATGTTGCTCAACACCTCATAACTTTTTTCAAACTTGAGTCTCTTGTTCAACTTTTCAGTTTCCTGTCTTAGTGCGACAATCTCTGCCTCCAATCTCTCACATTCTTTTTCTTTTGATTTCAGTTGTTCTCTGATCACTTCCTCTATTATTTTTGCCTCTTCAACTTGGGTCTTTAGATCAACAATAGTATTCTCATGTTCTTTGTCAGCATGCAGATTTTTCTTTGCTTCTTCATACTCTTGAAGTTGCACTTTTTGCTTCAGGGTCTTCTTTTTGAGTCTCTTGATCTCACCCAAGGCACAAATGAGTTCTTCTTCTAAGTTTACCTCACCTTCTTCATCAACTGCATCTTCAGCTTCCACTTTTCCATCTTCAAGGGCCATAAACAAAAGTTCTTCAATGTCACCTTCGAACAATCTTCCTCTGAGCTATCATCTTCTCGTGCATAGACTCTTCTTGTTTTGGTTCCAGTTCTTCTTCTTTTCAAACTTCCTTTGCTTGAAATTCTTTTTGTAGAAAGGCTTTCCTTTCTTTGCTTTGACAGGCTCTTCATCATCACTTTCACTTTTTGCATGCGGACACTTAGCTGCAAAATGTCCAATCTCACCACAGTTAAAACATTTAAAAGGAAGTTTACCTTTGTACTTGCCAGATCCTCTTTTCAGATTTTTCACCAATAGGGCTTCTTCTTCCTCATCGGATTCATCATCTGATTCAACCTTCTTCTCCTTTCCTTTTGAAGCTTTGAAAGCAGATTCTCTTTTTCTTGGCTTATCTAGTTCTGTTCTCATCTCATAAGCCGTGAGTATTCCATGTAACTCATCCATTTTCATTTTATCTAGATCCTTAAGTTCTTCAATAGCTGAAACTTTAGCATCAAATCTAGGAAGTAGAGATCTTAATACCTTTTGTACTATTACTGGGTCTTCCATCTCTTCACCCAAGCCTTTGATCATGTTTACGGTCTCATCCACACGGAGTAGATATGCTGCAATGTTCTCTTCCTCTTTCATCTTTAGACTTTCAAACTTTCTTCTGTGTGTCTGAAGCTTTGCCATCTTTACTTTCGAATCTCCTTCATATAAACTTGTTATCCTGTAAAATTGACAAGGGCAATTTTGCAGGTAACCATACCAAAATTTTGTTCTGGTTCCTCGTCAAGGTCCCTCAGCGTTCGGAATGGCATAAAATCCCTTTCCGGAAAGTCTGGTTTTTCGAACTTAGTCATTTTGGTCCTTTTTGGTTGGGCGCATATTTTGTTCATGCAACACAAGATGAATTTGCGCCCCCTTCTATTCCTTTGGCGCACCCTTTGGAGTGTTAACACAACAATTGTTGCGCCTCCCCCGTGATGCGCCAAGGCGCATGCGCCGACCTGTCAACACTAAAAATGTTGCGCCCTTAAGCGGTGCACCAAGGCGCTCAAAACCCCATGTTGACAGTCATGAATTCGCGCTAAAGGCGCAGGTAATCTCTTGTTGACAGATGCATAACCACGCCAAAGGGCGCAAATATTTTCCTGTCGACATGTGTTTTGGTGCGCCCTTTGAAAAAGTTGGTGGCGCATTTATTACGCCTTTTGCTATATATAGGCGCATCCGCCCTGTCATTTTCATGGATTGAAAAACACGTGAAAAGTTTATTCCTCTGCACCTGTCAGCACTCTGTCATCCTCGTGTCGCGTTCGTGGACCCCACTTCGTTTCTCTCATTCTATATATATTCCGGGTAAGTGGTCCTTGCTTTTCTTATGGTTTTGTTTTGTTTTGGTTGTCAGTGGGGTTGTTTAAAAACAAAGGAATGAATCTAATAAAACAATATGCCTCCTCCAGCCCGTTTTGCAATCTTCTCTCCCCCAAACCAGTTTTACCCTCCTTCCAGATCTACTGGCCTGGAGGGCTTTGTCTCAGAAATGAACCCAAGATCCTCTTCGCTTTGTTCCCCTCACTGTCGAAATCCATGTCGAAAGAGGCCTAAAAACCGCAAACCAATCAAAAAGAAAGAAAACCTAAAAGTTATCAGTCCTAACCCGTGGTTTTTCCTTTGGCGCAATCGCCATCCTTGTTGCATAAAACATCAGTCGCGCCAAGAGGGCGCACTATCCCTGCCTGCAACACACATCCTTCCTGCGCCGTATAAAACTAAGAAAATCCTTACACGGGCGCAGGCGCAATCCCGCTTACAACAACAAAGGGTGTCATGCAAGCTCTTCTCTGCGCCGCGCCAAAGGCCCCTTGGCGCGCATAAAGTCAGTGATACATCCTTTAATGTTGCGCCCCTTGGTGCACCAAAATAATCTGCAACACGTTCCATATCTGCGCCATTGGCGCATCCTGCTGCCATGCAACACCAAAATTGTTTGCGCCCAGTTTAAACCATACACAATGGCGCAGGCGCAAATCCTTCTACAACAACACTGATGTTATGTGTAATTTTCCTGCGCCTTGCACCCTTTGGCGCTATTTTCTTCCTTGCAACATTCTACGTCAGTGCGCCTTGCCTTTTTGACCTGCAGCCTGCAAAATTCCTGCGCCCTGCGCCCAGAAGCTTTTAAATTGCTAATTCCTCATTCTGTAAAGCCTTGATGGACGATCTAACAACTAATATGGCTCTTCTGCATTGGACTTCGCTCCTTCTTGCAGATCAACAACTGAACTCAGATTCGCATATGTCTACATCAAGCAAAAGGCCAACCAAGTCAAAGGGTAAGGCCAAACTCATAGAGGAAGAAATGAAATACAAGTATCAAAGGGTCAGGATGTCGGAATCTCATGCGGAATGTGACTTAGATATCAGAGATTCCGAGCTTGGCCATATAGACATGGAAGATTTTTGGGCTAGAACCAGAAAGGTCACAGGCAGTCCATGGATGGACAAACTAGTGGGCAGTGGTCTACACTTCGCTGGAGGGATCCCCGTTAGCGCGGTGAATAATGAGTTCATGATGGTGGTGGCCCGCTGCTATAACAAAAACACAAGGTGTGTCGAGAACGAGAAGGGCGAGGTTATAATCAACCTCACTGCCCGGCACTTTGAGATCATGCTGGGTATTCCCCACCACCGGCATTTTGTGGCTATAAGCCAGGAAGACTGCATTAAGGCATGGGAGGAAAATGAAGACAAATGCATGCAGTTAATGAACGAGGTGTATCTGAAAAGTAAGAAGGTAATAACCAGGTGGCCCCAGGTTATTCATCGCAGTGACTTTTCGGCAATGTTTTAAAAATCGGCCGGACTTCGGAACCGGCCGAGGGTAGACCGGACGGGCGGACCGTTCAAACTCTATGAACCGGTTTACTAAAAACACATAAAAATTACATTTTTAAAGAAAGAAATATATTTGAAAAATTAGAAACCATGATGCCAACAATTACACACAAAATACGCAAAGTTTGCTCATGTATATAGGGAATACTCGCACTTATAGCAAACACTCGGCAGACCCCAAAAAAACAAAACTCTGCAATATTCGCCAATACTTAGGAATACTCCAACTTAAAAATACTCAAATTTCTTTAAAAAACATAAATTTGCAGCCAAAACCATGTATTTGCAGCGGCTATTAATGCTTTCTTTTTGTTGGGACCTTTACGATAGTCTTCGCATCTTGTGTCCGAGGATGCGCAAATGGAGTTTAAACACAAAAAGACTCTTAAAATAGCAAAAAAAAAAAACCATGCATGTGATAACTTGATATGTGAAGTCAACATTTGAATAAGGTGTCGCGACCAAGTTGGTAGGTGGGACGATTAGTCGAACACAGGAGAATACTCGCCGAAGTTTTGGAAAGCTATCCAAGTAATTTTAATTACTAACTGTCATCTACAAGCAATCAAAGCTCATGATTCTTTGAGAAGATTGCAAGAAGTTGCTTGGTCGAAAAGGTGCAAAAATAGATTTTATGAAAATAAGAAAAATATTGCCATCAATGCGTAGAGCTCGAGAAAATATGCACTTTTAGAGAAAACGACACCTGAAACGGAGCCACAAAATGAAAGTTATGGCACATGCAAGTTTTTGTTGCTACATCTTCCCGGACCCTTTCCAAAAATGGCAAATTTTATTCTATACTTGTGTTTTTTTCACCAAAAATCCAAAAAAGGAAAGAAATGCCAAAAAAGGAAAGAAATGCTGACTCGGCCGGTTCAGGATAAAACCGGACCGGTTTGACCGGTTTTAGCCCAAACCGGTCGGCCGATCCGAGTTGCAGGCCGGTTCGTGATTTCAAATGTCAAACCGGTCAAACCGGGAGTTCGGTTCCTCGGTTTTAAAACACGGAGGAGCGAGCGACACTATTACCTTCCCGAAAGGGGTTTTGGGCTTCCTGACGCCCACTACTTCCACAAATGGATGCTCAGGTATCTTGGAAACAATGAACAAAAATGTGACTGATCAGCGTTTTGAGTGGGCAAAAATCTGGGCAAAAATCATCAACAGCACCATCTTTGAGCAGCTCCAACAACTCACAACACCGGGGAGGTTCTACATGAACTCCTACGTGGTCTACGCTGCTGCCTCTGAGAGAGATTATCTAGCACTGAGCTAATGCGGGGTATGGCCCCAGGTAAAAATATTTGAATATTATCCAGAATTAAGACTAGAAAACAGCATTCCGCAGTTCACCAAGATCAACGATGCCTTCTTCTACAAAGATCATCATTCGCCTATTGAGGCCAATATGACTCACTACGGTCGACGACCAAGAGCATAAGAATTCAAGAACCGAGAAGTGGGGGCATTATTTACGCAATTCCCCACTTTCACCTATCTCAGAGCAACCAACTTCTTGGGGGAGCCCACCAAGTTACCAAGGTATGCAGGCCCTAAGTTGATCTTGTTGGAGCTATCCAGATAGCTCATAACATATCACGAGAAGTGCCTGAAAAGAAAGAAGGGTGGAACTCCATTCCCCCTCACAGTGGGCAGGTACACATGCACTTCTCACACCAAGGCCCGGGAAATGTTCGCGGAGCTGGAACTGCTCAACCTGAAGCACAATTTCCCGGCAAGGCCGACCTTTGATCCACGAAATTGCCTACCAAAGGCAAAACTCAATCCGATCCATGTTCCATAGATCGAGGACATCTACATCGACCTGTATCACGAGGTCGAAAAACAAAGAGGAAGGATCACTCCGCCCGGCCCCTGGCAGAAATTATTCAATATGGCGTGGCCATTGTTCCAAAAGGCTTCCAAACGACTGATCAAGAAGTTGATCAGGTATATTTAGACACAGACGGAGACAACTGGCCATTCGCCGAAATAGACAGGACAAGGGCACCTCAGACCATTGAGGAGAGGGTTAAGGGCACATTGCAGCGCACAGAGCACTGGTGCAGGTATAACGGGCTCATTTACCTTGGGGTAGACTTCACCACGTCTCCTTTGGGCGATGCACCTGCCAGGCCGAAGCATTTGCCAAAGGGCAAAGGAAAAGACAAAGAGGGAGAATCAAGCGCCGCTCAAGAAGAAGCTCCTGGGAGCCCTCCCTCCGCCGCACAGGAACAAGTTGTAACCCTGGTATCTCCAGAGGAAGAAGCGGAGAGAAGTGTTCCAACGGGCACATCCACTCAGGATGTTGCCACTGCTACAACCACCGAGGTACCCATCGTCCCTTCTCCCACTCCTCCTTCCCCTCCTCATGTCTCTCAAGCAACCATTCCTTTGGTTGTGTCTTCTCCCCATCTCCTTCTTGTTCCCCTTTCCTCTTCTTCCATCTTCTCTTCTCGCGGAGCTGTCCCCAAGATTTTTCCCTCATCTCTCGCCTCCTTCCGCCCCGCAGATTTCCTCTCCTCGTAACCCCTACCCCTGTGAGCGTTGGAAGTTCGGCTTATTTATCAATGCCGCTGCCAAGCGTCTCAACCCATTTCCCCGAGTACACTGTAGTTGCTCCTTCCGCCGTTCCTTCTTCTCCCTTAAGTCCAACATGGATCTCCCAACACCTGAGCCAACACAAGAGGAAAGTCCCCATTGCACCTATGGACTTCTCCGTCATCCCAACAAAAGGGGCTAAGAAGCGAAGCCAATAACCCGCTTCTCTCAGAGCGCCTCAGGTGAAAGAGTAATGGAGATCGCGTATCCCGATCCCACAAAGGATAAAAAGGATCTCACCTACAGATTATACAATGACGCAGGTCACAATGGGAACGTCATCCGAGAGCCTTCAAGGAGAGGCCCTATCCGCGGTGGATGCCCTTTGCAAGAAGCTTCAAGAAGCAAAGGAAGAGAAGAGGCTACTAAAAGAGCAGAATAAACATCTTCTCCACGCCCTGCAGAAAATGGGCAGTGCACCTCCTACAACTACCACTGAGACTCCTGAGGCCCTTAGTCAAGATAAGATAAACGAATACACCAAGATTGGCGAACAAGGCATGGCAGTATTCGCTGGAGAGACCAGATCCTCAAAGATAGTGAGGAAGTAATCATCAAGTTCACCGAGTTATATCAGAACATTGGTCAAGCAAACAAGGAACTCCAGGCGATTGCAGGACCTATCTCCGAAGAGTTGGACCATGCTAGGTTGCAACATGAGACATTCAGAAGATGCTCGATTGCTCAGTCGATGATTTAGTTAAATTCGGCATCTTCGATCACCCCAGAGCACCCAACAAAGTCCTTGCTGCTTTGGACTATCGGGTCGATCAGATGGAATTTGTCCTGGAGAAGATAGATAAGGTCAAGGAGGAAGCCCTGGATGCAATGCATCAAATGGAGCAAATTATCCTAAGGATGTCTCCGGGCTTGCTCACTCCGTCATTCACCTTGAGGAAGGCAGATGAAACTATTCGAATCTTCAAAGAGATCGTCTCGCAAGGGTTAGGGCCAGGAGCTACTTTTGACACTGAATCCATCAACAACCTTCTGGCCTGCCGCGACTTTGTGGGATACCTGATGGGAGGCAGGTAATGAGTACTTCAAGCTCCCAAAAACTCAGAGATGAACGGGAGACTTGTGAAGTCATCGGCGACCACACCAAGGGTCCTACACAGGACCAACTCCAACCGATGATCAGCAAATTCATGGAGTACCGGGCCCAATTCCACATTGCCTCTCCTGAGCAGAAGCAGGGTACTCCTTTCCAACCGCGAGACGACAACGAATAGCCTTCCTCCTCTTGGCTTTCTTTTTGTAATATTTAAAAGTATGTTGGCACAAACGATGACATCATCCATGTTGCACCATGGGATGTTGTTATCCACCAAGTTGCCCCAAAAGTCAACAGTTGACTTTTAGATATTTTGTAAATATTTTGTAATTAGTTGTTGGTTTCTTTTTGCCTTCTCTCTTCTTCTCCTTCTATAAATACTTGAATATTTGTTGTATTCAAGGGTGTGGACACTTTTTAGATGAAAAATAGAAGTGAGAAGAAAAGGCTTTGTACTTTTGTAACAGAAGAAAACATAATACAAATATTAAGACTTTGTGCTGAATATGTGTGTCATGGGCATCTGATCTTTCTTATGTCAGATCTATGCGTTTATTCTGTTGGATCTATCTCTACTTTTTGTCATTTGTTCATCAATATTGCTTTGTTCGTTTATGCAAGTAGGTTTGGCTCTGTTTACTACCAGCCCAAAACATAAACCCTCTGACTTTTCTGCTTTGGAATTCATTTCTTTTCTCCCTTCAGATCTATCCTATCTCCTCTCCCCGCTTCATTCCCTTCTCTTCGCAGTCGAAATACCCCAACTGGGACGAGATCCCAAACCCCTGAAGGCTAGAATAATCTGTAGGACTTGCGCAGATTCCTGCTGGTAGAATAGCAATAAACCAGTTTCGCTTTGCTGTCTCAAAGAGGGGCTATGCCCTGCACACTGTTGGCTCGTCTATCCATAGATCTGTCCACCCGATAGATTTTCGGACCAACAAAAGCTGAGTTTATCCCACATCTCCTTGGCAGTTTTGCAAAGCATAATCTTTACAAACTCCGAATCTGCTACACCACACAAAATAGCATTCATAGCTTTAGCATTATTTTCACATGCTCTCTTACCAGCCGGATCTGTCGGTGGCGTTGCCGGTGCCGTATAGCCATTCTCAACCGAATGCCAAATATCATGTCCAAGAGAATTCAAATAGGTTCGCATCCTTATGCTCCAAAAGGCATAGTTTGATCCATCGAACAACGGAGCTTTATTTGTGGAGAATCCTTCCTGAGTTGCCATCGTGCTTTCTGATCTACCTTCTAGCTGTTAAGCTACACAGAAGGAACTCTTTATGATACCAATTGTTAGAAGCACGGGAATACTGAGAGGGGGTGAATCAATATTCGACAATAAAAACTTTTCTCCAACTTATTAATTTTCTTTTCACACTTAACAAGATATTCAAATCTGAAAGTAAAATGAGAGTACACACAAAAATCAAATGCACATAACACTGATATACCGTGGTTCACCCAGTGTGGGCTACATCCACCAAAAGAGACTGCTTGGATCTACTGTCCAAATCCAATTAAAAATAGTGTTTACAAAGTGTGAGCACCCACTCACAGAAGACACCAATCTCCAAGCCGAACACCAATTCAGCCCTTGAATGAAAACACCACTGACTGTGCAATCTCTTATTCGAAGCACCAACTTCTGGAGACACCAATCCCCAATCCGAAGCACCCACTCCAGAAAATCTGCAATACAAATCAATGATAATTTCTCCTTCTATATTCTCTCTCTCACATACTCATACTCACTTAAGAGATTTATAATATCAGCTCACATACATATCACACTCATGCAAAATGCTCTCTTTCTCGCTCTACAAAAAATGTGCACACAACACTTGCTTATATAGAAAGAAGGAGAGGAAAAACCACTTGTGGTTTCCCTAAAACCATGTGCCCATACCATGGGCCAATTTGCTCCAAATAGAAATATTCTCTTACACATGTAAGAGTAACTCCTCTTACGCATCATAGAATCTCTTACACGTCATAAACTGTCATAAAATATTTTACGCGTCATAAGCTGTCATAGAATCTCTTACGCGTCATAAGTTGTCATAGAATCTCTTACGCGTCATAAGCTGCCATAGAATCTCTTACGCGTCATAAGTTGTCATAGAATCTCTTACGCGTCATAAGCTGCCATAGAATCTCTTACGTGTCATAAAATCTCTTACACATCCCGCCATGTGTCGTAAGATTCCTTGGTGATGTTGAATATTAAAATATTCAAATTTTGACATCACACTAATTTTGACATGGATAAATATTTTACGAACACTAATGTTGTAATGTTGAATATTAAACAAATATTCAAACCTCAATATTTCCATCAACACTAATGTTGTACCTTTGACATCAATGACAAAATACTCAACAAAGTATAGAGGTGCAGATTGGGAAGAACACTTGTTTGTCATGTTGTGGACCCATCGTACATCCTACAAAGTGACTATGGGCCAACCGGCCCAACCCGCTTCTAGCTCATGTATGCTCGGGTAGCACTCATCCCTATAAAATACCTACTTCCAACTTACGTACGCTCGGCAAACAACCATCTATAAGGAAAAGCTTGATCCAAACCTAAGGATAGCAATTGAGAATAGGCTTGCAATGAGGAACATATGAAGGAACAACTTATCCGTTTTAATAAACTAGATGAAATTCATGTGCAACGGAGTTCATGCAAAAATGGTGGAAGTACTAGCATAAACACCTCCAAACAATTAATTTTAAATTGAAGCCTTGGTTGTAAGTTATAATGGCAGATGAAAAATTAAGCTTGGTAAATTTAAAGTTATGTGGGTAGGCCCACTTTGAATTTAGGAAATCCTAAAAATGCAGTGGTTAGGCTAGAGAACTTCAATGGAACGACCCTCAAAGATACAATGAGGGGGTGTCAATTAAAACTATATCAACTAAGGACAAATAATGTCAATACAATTAATATCAAGCTTCAATATCTCGATGAGGAACCCACCGATGTAAGAGATACCACTGCGATTAGTTTTAGAGAAAAAAATAATGATATTAAAATAAAAGATTTAGTTACAACATATGTTGATGAAGGAGATGATTTTATAAAGCATGACCAGAACATCAGACTGTATGTCTAAAGTAGATTGTATGCCCGAGCAATAGAGTCGTACCATTCCAACAAATCGTACATCCCTTCCCACATATCGTATTCCCTACCTAACCTTCTGCCCAATGTTGTTCACTGCCATACAATCCGTGGAGGGACCCTTTCCATACAGCCATCCCATCCTCCTTGTCCTTTGTTGCAACCATACACTCCCCCATGCAACTGTACATCCCTTTTTCTCAACCTGCCTCGTACACCCTTGAACTGTATGTACATGCCATAAAAAAACAAACCATACAGCCCGCATCGAACATACGACACCCTAACAATTTCACAAACATACAACCCTCAAGAACTATCAAACACTGATAATGTGTCCTTCACCATGCGGTTTTGTGTCATCCTCAACACCGTACATCCTTGTTCCAACATTGTATGCCCAACTAAATAATTGTTCACTGTATGACCATTTACACATTCAATCTTTCTTCCCAAACAATTCTCCAGCCATTGCACACAATATTTTCACCCTCAGCCTAAAAGAAAGCTTGCTGGAAAAATACGCATATTTTCTTACAATAAAGAAAAATCTAACAAATGAGCATTCACTGGTAGCATTGGCACCAAAGAAGAGCTTCCTGAAAGGTTTCGAGGAAATCTTGAAGATTTACAAGGAAAAAAACCCATCCAAAAATCTGCAACGATAGGGTCTCAACAAGTATTTTTGAATTGAACATTTTGGTTTTGCCGCAGCAGTTATGATAGACAAAACCAATAACCCTCCAACTTCAGGCATGCCATTCGCTTCTATGCAGCCACAAATCTGGAAGAATGCTTTGGACACAATAGTTGATAAATTTGGTATGGGTAGAGAAGACATGTAGCTACCATGCCAACCTCTAACACAACTCCGAAGATAGCTTAGAATTCATTGGGAGCAGGTATTAATTCCAGACTAGGAGAAAGAAAGGGACTAGCAGAAACAAAGGATACAATGAGACAGATATTTGATGAACAATCATTAAAGAATAAACCTATAGTGTTGCCCACACCCAAGATGCTTAGTTGGGAAAGCCTTCTGCCCACATGGTCTCGTACATTTGTGCACCAGTAAACCTGAGGACCATGAATTGAAAATTTTGTTGCATAGAGCTGGGGTGGACAAGATTTTACAAATGCTATACTTCAGTGCCAAATATTTTGGGCCCTACTTGGTTCAAATACAACAGACGCAATGTATGTTCCTTTGTCAAATCATGGACAAAGAGGTAAAAATTACTTACACTACAAAGGAATTCACACAAGTGTTTGGCATGCCCTCACGTAGAAAGTTGGTTAGTGAACCTCTAGACAACCCTCAAATTACCCAGGATCAAGATAGCTATGTTGTGCATAATTTATGCAGGTTGAATTGGACTATAAAGGAATTGGCTTGCATGTGGGCCAAGGGGCAACTCAGCGTAAAGAAAGAAAATCTGGATTTGGAGGAGTGGAGTTGTCTTTTGGACGTGATACAATGTCGGCTAGTGGGTGCCATTCAAGCATCTGACATCGTGACATGTATGATAAATCATATGCTCGGCTTAAGGAGAGGTCAGATCTATAACTAGGCGGGCCTCTAGTCTACTCAAATTCACAAGTGCCTCTGCTTGACATGCACAACCTCTATATAACACAACATGCCATTGGACTATTCCAGGATGCAGTGTATTCGTTGTCAACATTGAGGAGGCACTTCACTTCGGAGTTTCTACGACAATTGTTGGTCGTTAGTATTCGGCGGAGACATCTTGGTACCCTTTAGCCAGTACCAAGGAGTACCAAGGAAGATAATATCGAACGTTGTACAGTGCCCATGAAGGAGAAGCAAATAGTAGAGCTGCCCACTTCAGGGGAGGGAAAGGGAGAAGGTTCTAACACAAATGAAGAGGATGACGACGAAGGTGGACACACCGTTGGACTTCCAAAATCCCATACTACCACTTCTTCCTTCATAGTCGTAAGGGTTTTTTGAGCCATCTACTACACCTCCATCCAAGTCTATCATAGTCACTTCCTTGCCTTTCGGAAAAGACAAGCAATAGATAGAATATTTGTTGAACCAATTAGGTTAAGTAGTCAATTCAGACTTGGAGGAGGTCCCATCCAACCCATTGCCACCCCAAGAATGGACAATACTAGCACCAAAAGAAGAAGTCCAATTTAGAGTTGACATGGAGTTACATTCAAAGGCGGGCCCTTTTGATAGCCGACAAGTTGAGTCTCCAGTTTCAGAGGCTCCAGATGATGTAATCGTTGCAATCTTCATTCCTAGTCTGAATGGTGCCAATCCATATGGGACTTTGTCTCAATGTTTATGACCTATGGGACAAATGGTCCAAGCACTTTAAAGAATTTCTGACATAGTTGAGCATTTGGATGTTGCAGATGGTCCATCACAAATACGAATGATTTGGAAGAGGGGATTTGCATACAAAAACTTTTGGAGGAAAGGTGTTCCTTGGAGTTTACATGAATCTATGTCAGGGTGGCTAAAATGTGACACACCTCAAATGCATGTACAATGGTTTCCCATTCCCATTCTTCATACTAATACTTCTCTTGTGCAAAGTGTGTTTGGAGTTCCTCCGCATCATTGAGTGCACCTTTAGGTATCAATATTTGTTGCTTCAGTCATCCATGTCAATGGGAAAGGGAGACAGACAATGCTAATGTCAAGATTGTAGTCGTAAGGAGTCAGCTAGAGGATCAGTGTGGCTGCTTTCATGAGCAACTCAACCACCAAACCCAACTTACACGACTACAAATTTATAAAGTTTAGGTATGAACAAGAGATAGCTAGGGTAACGACCAAATTGCAGGAAGTTGAACATGAGGTAACCCAGGGGAGGGACAAGTTTCAAGAAGTTGTGTGGATGGTGAAGGGTTCACGAGAATGTGAACTTGTGGCAACCAAGCATTTAAAGCAACACAAAACTAAAGTCTATGCCCTCCGTGCCGAACTTCAGCAGCTAGAGTTAGAGCAAACAACCTCATCTAGGTCACCTCCAACTGGAGCTGCTATACCTCTAGGGACATCTTCCTCTTCCTCTTCTTTGTATTGATTTTGTATGGTTGTCATCGGAAGAGTCTCTAATTTATCTAAAGGGGGATAATCTAGAACATCATCATGAATAACTGTATAGTTTTGCAATGAATCTTGTCATTGTAATAGTTTTTCAGCATTAGGTAGTGGTGAAACAACTCTATGTTTGGTTCTAATGGTTGTGTTAGACGAAAATCATTGAGTCTTGTCATTCAAATAGCATGCTACATGTCAGGGTAAGGGTGTTGAGTATGAGGTCCTCCCTACACCAATAAATTGTATTGAACACTACATATGAAATAAAGTTGTGATTACTCTCATAGTCTTCTTTGTTGCACCATGGTATGTATATGCTTTTTTGTGATTTAGGTTCTTTTGGTAGCATACTTTGTATAATAAGAATTGTGGGATGAGCTCGGGTGGTAAAGCATAAAGGATTTCTGGTGTAGCCCTACTTTCAAATACATGCTAGGCATGATAAAGTGTTTGAAATTGAGTACCACAATAAACAATGCCATGCGGTGAGTTTGCGTGGTAAAGCACAAGCAGTTTCATAGCAAAGCCCCAAGTTCAAAACCGAGGAGATATGATAAAGTGTTGAAATTGGGTAAAATATTGTATCCAACTCACTTGGTGGATGAGATCATATGAAAAGGTATTAGAAGTTTCATAGCTAAGCCTAGGTTCAAATCCTCATAGGACATAATAGAATAAGCAAGACCATGGGATAAGCTAAAGTGGCAAACCATCGAGGATTTCATAGTATAGCTCTATGTTCAAATCCAAACCATGCAAGACAAAGTGTCAAACATTAGGTAAAATATTGCATCCACCTCGCGCAATATACCACACCACAATGCAGGAGGCCATGGAATGAGTTCATGTGGTGACACATCGAGGATTTCATAGCATTCCCTCGGGTTCAAACCCATTATACAAGATAAAGTGTTGACATTAAATGGGATGTTGCATCCAGCTCAATCGGTGGATGAGCTCATGCGGTAAAGTATCAAGGGTTTCATAGCGAAGCCCAAGATTCAAATCTTCATCGTACTCCACTGAATGAACAAGATTGTAGGCATGGTCTCACTCAACTATTAAACCATAAAGCATTTCATAGTAGATACCTAGGCTCAGATATTCACCATGCATAATTAAATGAGTGAGAATGTAGGATGAGCTAGAGTAGAAAATCATAAAATATTTCATAGTGGAGCCCTAGACTCAAACCCTTACTAGACATAACTAAATGAGCAAGATCGTGTGATGAGCTCAACTAATAAACCATCGAGGATTTAATACTGAGCCCTAGGCTCAAATCCTCACTAGACATAACTAAATAAACGAAATCATGGGATGGGATTAAGTGGTAAAGCATCAAGGATTTCATGACAGGCCCATAGGTTCAAAACCTCACTAGACATGACTAAATTAATGAACATGTGGGACAAGCTTATGTGATAAAGCATCAAGGATTTCACAGCAGAGCCTTGGGTTGAAATCTTTACTAGACATGACTAAATGAACGAGCCCGTGAGATGAGCTCATGTAGTAAGCATCGAGGATTTCATAGCGAAGCCTTCGACTAAAATTCTCACTAGACATAACTCGATAAACAAGACCACGGGATGAGCTCAAGTGGTAGAGCATTGCTGATTTCCTAGCATGGCCCTTAGTTCAAAACCTTGCTCAACACGATTGCTCGAACAAGCCCGTGGGATGAGATCAAGTTGTAAAGCATCACGGATTTCATAGAAAAGACCTAAATTAAAATCCTTACTGGACTTGACCAAATGAATGAGCCCATGGGATGAGATCAAGTTGTAAATTGAAGACTTCATAGTAGAGTTCTAAACTCAACTCCTCGCTACAAATAACTAAATAACCCAGACCATAAGCTGTGCTCAAGTTGTAAAGCGTTGAGTATTTCATAGTGGAAAACTAGGTTCAAATCCTTACTTGGCATGCCTAAATGAACAAGGGTGTGGGATGAGCTTATATGCCAAAGTATCGAGGATTTCATGGTGAATCCCTCGGTTCAATCCTCCATTTGACATAATAACGTGTTGAAAGTAAGTAAAATATTGCATCCAACTCGCTTGGTGCAGCATACCTAATCAGATGAGAATATCAAGCCAGTTTGTGTCGTGATGTATCTGGGGTTTCCTAGCACAGCCCCATGTCCAAAACCCAAGAATCATGGTGAATTCAAATTGTATAAACTACTGTATCCAACTCGCTTGGTGATAGCTGTTAGATGACCTGGTGACGTTAAGCACGGGGGTTGCATAGCATAGCTCCAAGTTCAAATTACCAGGAGACATGATTAAAGTGTTTTAAATTAAGAACCCAATTTACCGGGTGCAGCTTACCTAAATAGTCGAGGTCGTCGCAAAGCTGCAGACTCAAATTCACAGTAGCTATGATAAAGTGTTGAAATTGGATTAAATATCGTATCAAGACTGCTCCAAATTAAGATACGGTGCAAGTGGAATGTAAATTTAACCAGAGATTACTCCGCCAAAGAAATTAACCAAAATAAAAATTTCGAGCAAAATTGAATAAATAAAGTTATACATGTAGTTACCATTTGAAGCTTTGAGCATGGCTAAAAAGGCCTGCTCTAGGTCCGGCTTGAGGCAGCCATCCTTCTGAGAAAGGCAGAACTTAATCCTTCTATAAGAGTTGTACAAATGCCCTATTTCGTCTCTATTTTTCCTCTTTCTCGCCTTCGCGTCCTCTGAAAACAACCCCTCCTGAACCTGCAGTGGACCGCTAACGGGCGGAGGAGTACAATCGTTCTCCTGTAAACCCGATACATCGTAACGCTTGCGCTTCTTTATTGGCTGTTCTAGTTCCGCCATGGCCAATTCCGGTTCAGGCTGTACTAAACGCCATAAGTAAATATGTTCCAAGCTGATACTTTTTTTTCCCTACGACTCTAGTTTTACAGTGCAGTCTTCCCCCTCTATAGTTTACCCCACTTTGTTAGCGTTTCATTTTTGTTGAATAGACGGGATTGCCTATCCGACCATACAATCCACATTCATTACAGTGGTGGGTCACATAAATAGGTTTGATTTTTTTAATTATTATTCCCTTACCATACTCTCTCCTTCGGTTTAATTTATATTTATTTTGACTTTTCCAATTTTATAATGTTGAAAATTTTCAAATTACATTTTATTTAAAATATATATTTATATTTAGATTGGTACACCGGAGTTAGCCTAATGGCGAAAAACTTGTGTTCTTGAAAAAGAGGTCACAAGTTCATATCCTGCGCAGGGGTACGGTATGTACGCCTCGTATTTGAAGCACTGGGAGTACAAGGTAGTCCCGCATGCTAATCTGGACTATAAAACAATTATTAGATGTGCAATGTTATGTTGATAGTTAAATATGAGGGGTTGCATAGTTGTTGAAGCAAGTTCGAGATGAACTAAAGAAGAATGCATGTTATAGGTAGTAAGACACATAAGGTTTGTAGAGTTGTCGAAGTAATTCCAAGATGCACTAAATAGGCATACCCGACCTTGGTAGCAAGGTAACAAACATATGTATCTCGCAACCAATCGGTAATTATGTTAGTAAGAGAGCCACCTAGGTGGGATTGATTTTTTGACTGAATATGGATTCTTAGAGTTATGGAAGCAATTCCAAGGTGCACAGAGCCTGCAGCACCAATGATATTTGATGCCCCCGCCTCTAGTGGCATCATCAAACTGAAGGCATCGATTGAGGTGTCATCGTTATCGACATACCATATTGGTGAGAGGATTTCCTCCATTGTGGGGTCACCCCTACTAACATAAGGATCGTGATAAACTATTACCATGTATAAATCTTTGTGACACCATTTGTCACCTATCAATAAGAAAATTACAAAGAAATCTATGAAATTATTAATTATTTATAGCTAAAAACACATAAACATATGTAAGTGATTGTCGATGTTAAGCATGGGTTGGAGTTGTGACCCCAAAGTCACCTTGGACAAATCGAATGAGCTATCCACAACGTCGTGAAATCTCCCACCAAGAAGGATATGGAAGGGACATGTGTGCCGATGCTAACATGTGTCACAACATTAATAGGCATTTTGTAGTACACGAGCCCATCAAGAAAAAGGCACCATCAAGTTTCAATCCCACAACACAAAATAGGGAATAAAGTTGTTTGGGGTCAATCAAGGGAGTCCTAGATGTTGGGCTAGTTATTTTTATTCAAAGTCCATTATGACTTTTATCTTTGTTACGACACTTACAAATAATAAGTAACAAAATATTTTGTTATATATTGTCTTCATCCATACCAACAATACTTTTATTATACATTTAATTTTATATATTTGTATTTCAAAGTGTAAAATCTTAAATTAAAATAATCATTTGGACCGAGCGACATTGTTTGAAAAAAGTTAGGAACACACATTGATGGTTTAGCCTATATGGTATAAGCACTAGTGTATCTCTATTTGGAGTTTACATTTGGCTAAATGATTGTAGAGAACATTTGAAATTTGTACACCTCCTTATATCTCTCGGCATATGTTCATCTATTTGGAGTTTACATTGGGCTCAAGATTGTAGAGAACATTTGAAATTTGTACACCTCCTTAGATCTCTCTCGCTTGTGTTCATCTATCTAAAGTTTACATTTGGCTCAAGGATTGTAGAGAACATTTGAAATTGTACACCTCCTTACATCTCTCTGCGTGTGTTCATCTACATGGAGTTAACATTTGGCTAAAGGATCAGAGAGAACATTTGAAATTCGTACACCTCCTTACATCTCTCTGCGTGTGTTCGTCTACATGGAGTTAACATTTGGCTAAAGGATTGAGAGAACATTTAAAAATTTTACACCTCTATAGCTCTCTATGCCTATGTTCGTCTATCCGGAGTTTACATTTGGCTCAAGGATTGTAGAGAACATTTGAAATTTGTATACCTCCTTAGATCTCTCTACGTGTGTTCGTCTATATGGAGTTTACATTTGGCTCAAAGAGTGTAGAGAACATTTGAAATATTTACACCTCCTTAGATCTCTTTTCTTGTGTTCCTCTATTTGGAGTTTATATTTGGGTTAAGGGTTGTAAAGAACATTTGAAATTTGTACACCTCATAGATCTCTACTTGTGTTCTTCTATCTAGAGTTTACTTATGGCTCAAGAATTATAAAAATCATTTGGCATTTGTACACCTCCTTAGATCTCTTTTTTGTGTTCGCTCACTTTTTCATTATTTTTATTTTCTATGGCGAAGTCGAATGTAGTGTTCTTTTGTCCTTTTCAATTATTGCTTACATATATAATTATGTTGACCTTTTCTTCATTCAATGAAAAAAATTGTATTCTTTTAGGTCTTCCTTGATTTTGTAAAACCAAATACTATGTTTAAATTGGGGGATGTGATGTAGTATGTTTAAATTGGGGGTTTTGATATTTTCTAGAGGGAGTACTCAAATTCTTCCCAAGATTGTCCAAAATGGCCACCTCAATCGTGGGGATATTCCTGGGACTATTTGTACAAACGCTTAGTGAATGTGTTACTTACATGCTAGAAGTGTACCTCCCCACCTTACCCACAGCTCTTGTTTGTAATATTCGACACGTTTCCATATTGTGTAATGGTGGAAGATGGAACATTAATAGTAATGGGTGGGTAGTTTGTTTGTGAGTCCAACATTATAAAGCATCCATTTAACCAAGTTTTGTGCATGCTAAGAGCGAGTAGGGGGATTATGCATAGTAAGCAAAATGTGGAAGGCCTACTCCAACCGACATAGCGCTATGAGATTGAGATGGGAATTGGATGGCATTGGTATTATATGATTATTATGAAGCCTATAAATGAGCATTTTCCCTATGATTTCAAAACATTATGCATGTAATGATTATTAAAGAGATTTAGTCTTCACTTTTATTTGCTTTTACATTCTATTAAACCTCATCTAGCCATTGTGGCCTTTATCTTCTTCTTTTTTATGATTTTTAGAAGACAGTTTGGAATACCAAGTAAAACGAGAAGAAGTAGTAGAAAACACTCAAATTTCTCTATATTTAAGTGTTTCCATGTATTTCACAGACAAGAAGGTGTCGGCTCTTGAAAAGGAAAATGCCTTGTACTAAATTTGTCACTTTGATAGATGTTGAGAGGATGTTGGCAATGGTTGTGAACTATGGCTTTACACTTCGGATTGTATTTTCCTAAAAAATTCTAAGGTACTTTCAAAAACCCACTTTTTGCATATCCTCGTAATCATTGTAGTCCACGAGACCACATATTTTTCAGAGTTTTGTCAAATAGTTCACATGCTTCTACCTATTTCGTGCATTCCTTCTATAGCAATTCCAGCTTAAATATTTGACATTGTCAATTCCAAACCACTTCCAATCTCAAGTCGACAACATTATATAAAGCAAGTTAGTTTAAGGAAGTACTACATATTCTTCCTATTACATATAGACGCCCGTAAACTCTTCTACCCATTTGAGTCTAATATAAGCCAACATACTAAAAATAAAAAGATAGTAAGCCCAATGGTGTTGAGAAGACTTCAAGAGAAAAAAGCATTGGACCTAGGTGGAGGTGCACAAGAGCCACATATCCATTCCCCTATGAACGACTCAACTAGTGTTAGAGAGTCTATTTAGATACTATCTAAGATATTGTTCAATATATATATATATATATATATATATATATATATATATATATATATATATATATAATAAGATCTTATATTATATTAACAAGTAAGATGATACAAGATAATTCATAAAAAAAACAGGTGGTATGGAAGCACATCCCAAAACCATGAACCAAATTAGGAAATAGAATGCCTAGAACAAGGACAATTACAAAGCACCAAAAATCACAAAGGCAAGAAGATTAAGCCACTCATGAGAGTTGTTGTCCTGTAGGGGGTGGGTCTTGATCATGCCAACTAGAACCGTAAAGATCTTTGTCACTATCTAAAGCACATCCCAACCACAATCGAGCTAACTTCCTTCTTATGTATTTTTTACGCTTCACATAATGGTCGAATAAAATTTATTATTGTCTTTCAAATTGTACAAATCATTTTTTTGGATGAAAAGTGCACTTTTATATATATAAACAAGACATACAACGTTGATCATACAGAGGTAGGTGGAAAAAGTCACACCTAAAAATTCCATTCATATTGAGCCATTTAGGCCTCGAGAAGGAGGCCAATTACATCAAATTCACAATAAAAGTGTGAGAATCAATAGAAAACTAAGCCGCAACAACAAATTAGGCGGACGGAGGAGGCGGCAGAGGGTTGTCGATCTTTTCACCCCGACTGCAACCAAGATAAGCCAAGTCTAGGATGGGTTCCCACCCACTCTCGCTTCTTGTTGTTGTTGTTGCTCAAGATTATCGAAGAGGATCATGAGGGAGAAATGGCAAGGGCCAACGGGGAATTTTCCCATCATACTGCGGGGAATTCCAACCAGCACCACTAAAATCACCAAGCCAACCAAAAGCTCACAATGAGCAGGAGAATAGGGCTAAGAGCGAAGGGACCACCATGGCAAGAATTCGGGATCTACTGCTCCACAAACACCGTTGGTGAAACCCCTGGTCCTGGGACAAAGAAGGGAGCGACGCAATTAAGGCAATGAATGACGATGAGTAGGAACATCTAGAGGCACTTGGCTGATTGCATAGGGGGCAACAACCCAATGGTCGAGCAAGAATCGAGGTGCTCAACCTCCGGCTGAACTTTTCGCCTCGGTTCTCGGATCCAAGCATCATAGTGGAGAAAAAAACTACTTTATTAGTAATTGAGAACATTTTATCCATAGTAACATTATCAAAATGATATTATTTTTGTCTTTCCAAAGATGAAATAGAATATCAATTTTGAAGATGTGCCAAAATTTGTTGTAAATTATAGGTAACAAGGTCGAGTCCCCCAAAATCCATTTTCCACATAAAGAAATTAGGAGAGAAGGGTTGAAAATGGGAAGGAATCCATTTTCGTGCCAACCGAGCATGAGGGAAAACCAAAAATGTGTTTTATGGACTCGGTTGATGACAAACTGCACAAGTGTGGTTAAAACCCATATGCTTGAGTCGATCCCCAGACGAGAGCCCCTAGTGTAGAATACACCACAAAAAGTGATCTTTTTGGGTTGAAAAAATGTAGACACTCATTTTTGGCACCTTCGCACCTTCACCTCAGACTCGCTTTCACCCTCGCTTAGCATGCTCGTTTCCCTCTTATTTTTAAAATCATACCCTTTCCCTCCTAAATTATCCTACTTTTCCCGTACTTCATTTATCACTATCTCATTTATCCTCCATAATCCCCATATTCCCCCGTTTTTAAATTCCCATTAATCTTAAATAATTTAATTAATCCTAAATCTATCCACAACCATTTAATTATCCTAAGCCTACCATAATCACCCTCATTTAATCATCCCCCATGGGATTCCCACCCCTCTTCATTATTACCCTTCATTAATCCTTCCCTAGGATTCCCCCACCCATTCTATCCCTTCCTAAGATTCCTTCCACTCCCTTTTACCCATTTAAACCTCTTACACACGCATAGTCCTAAAATAGCCCTTTAGCCATTTCAAATTATATTTTTGCCTTTCATTATCATTCCAACATTCAATTGGTAGTCCGCTTCACCCCACCATCAACGACTAACCCGGTCGTTGTCGACTCTCGCACTGAACTATTTAACCACCCCTACCCCCTTCTCAAATCATTGGAAAATATTCAATCTCTTATGTGCTCTACAAATATTACTTTCTAAGTTGTTTTTGGAGTTTTTATCATCAATTGAGACATCTTGTTGATCCTTGGCATTTAGAGCTTAGATTTTATAGAGTGTTATGGAGCTTTTACCTATGCATGTGTTTGTTCTATTTTACGATACTTGCATGTGTTCATCGAGTTTTGCTTCAACGCTCACCGCTTCAACCATCATTAGGTCTAGCACTTATCACATCTTTCTTCCTATTACCTTGTCTCCGATCTAGTCATCATCAATTAGACACTGGCCGCAGTCGACCCATAACCTTCATTCGCCAAATCCTATCTACCTGCAGATTTCATCCTATTTGACACATCTTGCATCTTGTCCATCCTTATGACATCCCATCGATCCTCGTCAAAGATTCTCGTAATCCACTTTAGTATCCCATAATCCATATCTATCATTACCTTTCATTTTTCACTCGATCCTCCATAGGTCGACGCCGACTATGTTTGCTTACCTCATGTCGTTGTCAACCCTATCCTTACTCCCCTCTAGATCTATTATTTCTTGCTTGCAGATCTCGCCTATTTCCCCGTGTTTTGGTACAATCTTCGGTGGATTTGCATCAATCTTAGTTTTGTTTCTGCATAGTTCTAGGTCATCGTTTCAGTCACCGCCGACGAATTAACTCTCGCACTCGGGTCACTGTCGACACTCTAGTTTGTTTTGGTTTTTTAGACTCTCATTACCAGTCATTATATCAATTTATATTAGCTTATCATATACTTTTTCAGATTCTATCATTCACATTTCTATTTTTTTATCCGATTGTCATTCTTTGTTGTCATCACGTGGGTTAACATCCTTTTTAGGAAGCTTTTGCATCTCGGAGTTGACTTTATCGAGCAAACTTCACCATATATATCACTAATCATTTTTCTTGTTTAGTCTTTGATGTTGTGCAAGTCGAAGACTCGTTGTGAGGAGGAATAATTCTTGTGCGCTCATACCATACCCACATCAGAGGTTCCCTAAACCCTCCCATACTTTGAGGTTTCTTGGTTTCTTGTTTGGTTTTCACTAATCTGAAATAGGTAGCACAAAAATCTTTTCAAACATTTTAGCACACCTGTGGGACCACCCTCTTAGGTGAGTCTCTTGCATTTTGTTTCATCTTCCATATTTCTTTTATTTTCCACTAACATTGCAGGTAAAGGCTTTTGTTTTTTTCCTATTCGTGTTGGGCCCTTAGGTGCTTGGATATTGCTTTCCGCTTGCTTCATTGTGAATATCGATATAAAAGGAAAAGTGGAAGCCAGGTATTCCCCTTTATTTTCTTAATTTATCCTTTTTTCATGGCATTTTCCTTTCTTTGTGTGGTTGTCTCATCAAATTTCCATATTTAGGTTTGGTCTTAAAATGAACCTCTCGCATTCTTACTTGTAAATATAGTGTAAGTGGGAGTTTAATCGGTCAGATTTCACATTTCTTCGTTGATTAACTAAAATGTGGAATTATTCTATGTTAATCTAATATTAAGAATGATAGTAAATAAAAACTAAGTAAATAAAGAAAGTAACCCAAGCCACTAATCAAGCAGAAATGTGAAACCCTGATGAGAAAAGAGGGTTGGGAAGAGCTTAGTTGATTCGACGATTGTTCAAAACTATGTCACAGAAAACCAGATGAACAAAATGTAGGAATGACCACACAGAATCTCCAAAAAACATAGATATGGAGCAAGAGGGCCGGATTGGGGCACTGGAGAAGGACTAGGCGTCTGGGGCACTCTGGTATGAGATATGAGTGCCCCGGTATGTGAAAAAGCTCTACAATTCCCTCCGAGGTGTCGTTGAATGATTTTTGCCATCACTTCACATCATGTTCGTGTCGTTGACCGCATTGATGTCATCTGTAAATCAAAAATGAAGATGAGACCTGCAAAAACCCCAAGACAAACATCAAACCCTTAAAAATGCATATGAAGAGGTTGGAATTTCTCACGCCACACCGGTGGACTTAATAATTGAGTGTTACATTACATCTAAGACCCGATGTAGTTTTGTGTGTGTGTGTTCAATCATGCCCTAGGTGCTCTTGTGTTAGTCGCACTTTGTGAAAGTAGTGAGTAATAATTATATGTAGAAATGTAATAAAATGGTGAATGAAATAGAATAAACTTCCCTCCTATGTAGTGTGATGCAGATGAACCAACCTTGTGCCTTGTGATGGAGCTAGATGGATGCAAATGGAGCCTTTGATGGATGCAACCTTAGGTGATGATAGTAGTGAGTAGTTCTTGGTCCCTCATCATGGTCTCATAACTTTATATTTATACGGTTCTCTAGTTCTAATTTGTAATTAACCTCGAAGAGGCCAACCACTAAAAATATAGAAAGCTCAAATGACTAGAAAGTGCCCAAAAAGTGGCGGGAAAGTGTAAAAGGTTGTGGCGCCCAATGGGACCAGGCACATGGGGTGCCACACTTAGAGATAAAACGACTCCAAATGGAAAAATTGACTGGGTGAGTAGATGCGGGAGGTCAAGTGACGACAACAATCAAAGTAAAATGGCCAAAAGACATGGGTTAATTAGAACTTTTTCACTCAAAAATCATATGAATAGTAGTGTGAGACCGAGATTAAATCATGCCTAAAGTGTGTGATTTTGTGTCTATATTCACACTCATCAAATTCACACATCAAAACAATCCCTTACTAGGTGGACCTAATTGGGATTTCATCACCCAATAGAAAACCGTCGTGGTGTTCTGGCTACATTATAAATCCTATATAAACTTGGGCCTCACGTACCTATGGGTATATCGAGGATTCCACATGCAAAACTACCTGAAACCAACCTGAGGTTTCCATTTCTTAGGTACCCTTGTTATCCACCTCCCCTTTTCCTTCTTCACATTTTCTAATTAATCAAGATAAAGAAAATAAAGGCATGGTTGACTTATTTGATTTAATTAGTATAGTCATTGTTTTTTTTTTGTTTCATGCCCATTATCACACGCTATTTAGCTAAGAAAATGGAAAAAATATTGCATCAAACAATCCATTCGCTTCATCCCAACAAACTTCTGTTTTGACTGTCATTCCATCCATGCCCTCAATTACTTCTCTTATGGTCACCCAACATTTGATCGTCAACCCGCCTCATCAAAACTCCCTTGTCTAAATCACCACCCATAAGGAGACCAATCCCTTTCGACATCATCAATCCATTTCCTCTAGACCAACTACACCTCCATCTCCTGCTCCTTTAGAGACTCTTAGGCCTCCTTCTAGCCCCATTTATGACTTCCTATTTCGTAGATCTCCCACGATCTCTCAATCCTATCAATCCACTCAACTGGTGGATCCTATTCCACCCCCATCACCTCATATCAACACTATCCCTAATTCATCTGATATTATCACTAAAATGCCTATCCAACCATCCCAATCTACTAACATTCACATTTCTATTTCTCATGTGCCTCAACAATCAAATATTCCCATCCAATCCCTGGGCTTGTCTTATCACGCTCCTACTTTCCCACATTACACATTCCCCCAACCAATTCAATATGCGCCCCTTAATTATATCCCCTCTCATCAAGCATTCCTTTCAACTTCAACATACCCCAAATCTCCTCAACATCCTTATCCATCCACTTCTCATATCCTACAACCACAACCATCTACCTCTTACGTAGTACCTTCACACGAAGCTTTTAGACCATCTTCTAATTATACCCCCTTGGGGGAATCTTATAGTTCAATCTTCGACAAGTTGATGACAGGTCACCTCATCCAACTTCCTCCCATCCAACCTATTGATGACTCACACCCCAAACCCACTCGGTATCACGAGGATCACTATTGTAAATATCATCAAGTCATAGGTCACGACATCGAAAAGTGTCGTTCTTTTAAAGATGTGGTCAACTTATAAATCAAGGGGATATCCAAATAGACAATCTTACCTCATCTCTCATCCGACCCCTTGACATCTTCAAACAACTCTTTCCTAATCCACCACCGATAAATCAATTTTCACCTTCCACATCTTACAAATTTAATCCTTATGCAGCTAATACTATACATCAAACATCTGCATCCTTACCTATCTCATCTACCTCACCATCTACTATTACCTTAGAGATTGTGCCTATGACTTCTTCAATATCTTCCCCGCATCTACATGAACCATATCCACGACTATCACACTTATCACATCAACTTCTACCACTTGTTCTACATCTACATATATTCCTACCTTTACCACATTCGCATCGACTTTGCTACACCTACCACTTCCTCCACATCTATCATGCCCCAACTTATCATATCTAACCCCTCATCCACATCTACATCAAACACACCCATCACTACATCTACATCACTTATATCCCTAAACATCCCAATTGTACCCACCTCTCCATCAATCCCAACTACCCCTATATCTACCACATTAACAAATTCACTTACATCTACCTTGACATCTTCATCACATATACCTACATATTTTCTCATGGTCACATCACCTATTTTATCCCAATCTTCTACACTTAATCCTCCAACATCTACCATTTCCACATCTATACCCACTACCACACCAATCACATCTTCTCGATTTACAAACATATCAATGATACCTCTTGAAACATTTATGAAACAAACACCCCCACCTAAGAAAAACACAAAGGGTATTTGTGCCTCCTCTACAAAACCAATTATTTCTACATTAACCCATCCAAAACCTACACAACCCACATCTCACATAGATCTCATCAATCACATCATTCAAACACCTCTTTCTCCATCAATATCCACCCCTACACCACAATCTTTAGATCCTCCAGTTGAGATTATTGTCATCCCTACCAAGGGTAAACCTTCTCGATCAAAACCTAAGACTCTTGGTAAGCATCCCCAAAAGTCTCTCATGCATCCTCATAAGAAGTTCAATCTTATTTCTCCTCAACAATCTAATGTCATAACATCCAAAGTACCCCATCTATTTTAGGCACAAGCCCTTCATTTAAGACATCTCCTAACGATCAATCCAAATCCAAATGATCTAACCCTCCTTCCAAATTGGATCCATCTTCTAAGACATCTAACTTACCCCTTCAATCTACATCCACTCCTTCCCCTAAATCCAAGTCAAAATCTCCTATCAAATCCCACAAGGGTTACCTTCTTCCCAACACTTCAATCGAATCCTACATAGACACCCTTCGACATTTAATTCAAATATCCGCTATCATGTTTCCTCCTATTAAATATTTGTATTCTCATAGTAAGAAACCATCATGGTTTTAGGAAACAAACGTCCTGTTATGAAAAATGGAATGGGATCCAATTTTGAATTCTAACGGCGCAATGGCTCTTTCCTCTTAGGTCGCTGGATGGCGGTATGGGGTGTTAGGAAATAAGAGATAAAATATGTGGAATAATCCCTTACGTAATCACAACAAGAGAAACTAATATGCGTAAAATATTACAGATCTCAATAAAGATGCAGTAATAAATAACACAACATAGAGAGACAAGATTTAACGTGGTTCACCCAATTTGGGCTACGTCCACCAAGAATCACTTGCTCAGATTTTATTACAAGCCTCCACTCTCTCAATACAATACCCAGATCCATTTGGAGCTATGCTCAACAAACTCTACAGAATTCACACCCAAATTCAAAACACATCTGCAATACATTTGCTTGTCTATGTATCATATGCATAAGACCATATAAATAGACAATTGCTTAAGTAGTTTGATACAAAACCGTGGGTATCAAAACCATGGGAAAAAATCGTGGGTATCAAAACAATGGGCAAAAATCATGGGTATCAAAACAATGGGTACCAAAACCATGGGCCCAAAAACAACCCATAACAGTTACCCATTACCCATGGGTTAATAAACCACCCATGAAAATTTTGCTTCAGGGGCTTTGCCCCCCATCCCCCTTGACCCGCTCACTCGCTAAAAATACTCGAGTGTAACACATAGAAGGTGTACCACACTCTAACATGAAAATAGGCTCCACAAACATAACAATCTCCCACTTGGAGATTGGTTTCACTAAGAAAGCTTCTCAACCCTTCACTGTCATTCGCAAAGGCCAACCAAAGTGAACATAGCTTTAGTTTATCCCTTATGACCACCTTGGTCATCATGTTTGTAGGATTCTTACCGGTATGAATCTTCTCTAACTTCAACTTATCTTCTTCCAAAGTTGTCCGATGAAGTGATATCTTAACCGTATATGCTTCATCCCCGGAGTGGAAAGCAGTAGTTCTTAGCTAGGTGTATAGCACTAACGATCACTATGCAGCTTACATTCCTTCGCTTATGCCCCAACTCCTCAAGCAATTGTTGTAACTAAATCATCTCTTTGCTTGCCTCGTGGGCAAGAACATACTCGGCCTCCGTGGTTGATAAAGCCACCACTTCTATAGTCATGAAATCCAGCTCACCGTTGTCCCACCTACAAGTGTAAATATAACCTATCGTGCTCCTCCCCATTGTCAACATCTCCACCATGTCTGAACTCTACATAACCACGTAAAGTGGTGTCTCGATCCACTATAGCCCAAAATTGTCCCCATGGTCCTCTCAAATACCAAAGGATCCACTTTACTACTTACCAATGCTCTTTACCTAGATCACTCATAAATCTACTCACGGCTCCCACCGCATGGGCAATATCGGGCCTCGTGCACACCATAAAGATACATCAAATCGCAACGCCGATGAGTAAGGTACCTTGACATCGGTTTCTTTCTTTCTGTCTTGGGACACGCTCCTTTGATAACTTAAAATGGCCTCGCCAAAGGAGTCCCAACCGGCCTAAAGCATCCCGCATGTTAAACCTATCCAATACCATCTTAATGTACTCCTCCCGAGATAAAGTCAACTTCTGTTCCTTCCTATCTCGAGTTATCCTCATACCAAGGATTTGTCTGGCTGCCCCCAAATCCTTCATATCAAAGGATTCACTTAGTCAAGTTTTTGAGTAATTTTATTTCCGCATGTTTTTACTCGCAACCAACATATCATCAACATACAAACACATGATAATATAACTTCCATTCTCAAATTTCTTTCAGATACACGTAATGGCTCTCGAATGACATCTAATATAACCTTGCTCCATCATGAAGCTATAAAACTTCTTATACCATTGACATGGAGCTTGTTTGTGCCATACAAGCTCTTCTTTAGTTTGCACACCATCTCCTCTTTACCTTTGACTTCATATCCTTCCTCGGCTGCCTGCATATATAGCTCCTCCTCCAAATCACCATGGAGAAATGCATTCTTTACATCTAACTATTCTAAGTGCAAGTCTTCTACTACCACTCTTCCAAGAATGCTTCGATAGAAGTCATTTTTACTACAGAGAAAAATGTCATCAAAATCTATACCTTCATTTCGTGAAACCCTTGACCGCCAACCGGGCCTTATATCTTTTCTTTCCTCCTTCTTCATCTTTAACTCGTACACCCACTTGTTCCGCAATGCTCTTTTGCCTTCCGGTAGCTTCACCAAATCCCAAGTCTAGTTCTCCATGAGAGAATTATGCTCCTCATCCATGGCTTGCTCCCACTTCTTCTCGGCATCTACCTACATTGCTTCATGAAAGATCTCTCGACTCTCCACTATCGCTGAAGTAATAAATAATAAAGAGAAGGAGAAAACGTTCGTGTTCTTTTCTTACCCTAGAAGACCTCCTCGCTGTAAGAGTTTGGGGTTCTTGTTGAGTAGGTTCTTGAACGGATTCATGGGTCACTTTCCCATCTAAAATATCCTTTACCACTGCATATTCTTTCTTGGATTCTTCCCTATTTTCCTACAACTGTTGCTTATACACGACTTTCTCATTAAAGACCACATCCCTAGACCGAATGATTTTCTTGTCTTTAATACTCTAACATTTAAATCCAAAGTCATCACCACCATAACCAATAAAAGTGCATTTTTCTGATTTAGCCTCTAGCTTGGTCATATCATCCTTGTCAATATGAACAAACACCTCACATCCAAAGACTCTAAGAAATGATTAATCGACTTTCTTACCGTACCAAGCCTCCTCAGGTATGCCTCCATCCAAGGCATTTGAGGGTCCACTGTTTATCAAGTACACAGCTGTGCTCACTGCTTCTACCCAAAAATAAAGAGGCAGTCCTACATGTATCCTCATGCTCCTAAAGACATTCCATTATTGTTTTGTTCATCCTTTTGACACCCCATTCTCGCAGGGGTTCCCTGAACCGTCTTTTACCCGTGGATTCCATTCTTAGAACAATAATCATCAAATTCATTGCCGCAATACCCTCCACTATCCGACCAGAGACATTTTAACTTAAGGTATGTTTCATTCTCTACCAAGGCTTTCCATTTAACAAAAGTATCAAATACATCATATTTGTTTCTAATATAATAAACCCAAACTTGCCTTGTTGCATCATCAATAAAAGTAACATAATAACTTGAACCCCAAGAGATGATACTTGAGCCGCCCCCACACATCGAATGTACCACTCTAACTTACTCTCTTTCTTCGTAGGTCCAACCTTGAGAAACCTTACTCACTTCTCGCTTCCCATATATGCAATTCTCACAAAAATCCAAACCTGTTTTTGTATATCCCAAAGCTAATTCTTCTTTATGATGTCCATGCCCATGGCTCATATGATTGAGTCTATAGTGCCATAATGTTGTATCTCGCATCCAAGCCACAAGATTACAATCATTAGTACTATCAAGTGGTTAAATACAAGGTTCCAACCTTCTTACATCTTGCCACCACAAGAGCACCCTTGGTGACCTTCCAAGAGTCAGCTGTAAATATCACAGTACAACCATCACTTCCCAATTGCCCCACCGATATCAAATTTCTCCTTAATGTAGGCACATGTCTGACATCCTTCAATAGCCCATGTATTCCTTTCTACATCTTAACCTTGAACAACACCTTTTCCAACTATACTGCAAGGCTCATCATCATCAAGAAAAATATGCCCAAAATCCCTCGAACACAATCAACAAAATAATGCCTATGTGGAGTAGCATGACAAGAAGCCCCTGAATCTAAAACCCAAGATTCATTAATATTATGCAAAGAAAGAATCAAAGCATCCTAGCATACATTACCCGATGCCACATTTGCCTCCTTGTTTTCTTCATGTTGTTTCTTCTTATCCCGAAGCTCCCAACAATCCTTCGCATGCCCTGACTTTCCACAAGGCTGCCAAGATACTATCTTACTTTTGGATTTTGACCTTGCCCGATCCTTTAATTTTCCATGGTTTCCTCTATTCTTCTCGTCCCTCTAGTTTCCATGCACAAAGCATTCCTCAAGTAGAAGATTCACTAGAGCTTTTTCTTCACATTTCCTCACTTAGAATCACCCCTACAACATCCTCAAACTTCAACTTCAAGTTAGCTTTGAACCGAGTTGCTTACCGCCATTACCAAGTTATTCCAACTTTCAAGTAAAGAGCACAGTAATTAATAAATCCCCGACTTCTTCATCAAATTATATCAGAATCAAGCTAGCATATTCACAATGTATTGAAATCATTTAAATGATCTACTACTTGAACCATTCTCTCGAGACATCTTCATATTAAACAAATTTTTCATTAAAAATATCTTATTAGAGGCAGAGGGTTTTTCATACAACTTCCTAATGCATCCATCGCTTCTTTTGTATTCTTTTCCTTTGAAACGTTAAATAATATCAAGATGCAAGACACACCAGATCGCTCCAAGTGCCTTCGATCCAACAAATCCCATTCCGCATCTCTGTCATACTCGAGGTTTGTTCACCTTCTCGCATGTGGAGTATAAAGATCCTTCCGATAAAGGTAATCTTCCATCTACATCTTCTAAAGACTCGAAATTTCGCCATTGAATTTATCAACCCTAGATCTTCCATCATCTCGCCATAGCTCCCACTCAAGCTAAAAACTTTCCCCGCGATTCAACACTTCAAAGAAACCAAACCAGCTCGATACCAATTGTTAGGAAATAAGAGATAAAATATGTGGAATAATCCCTCATGTAATCACAACAATAGAAACTAATATGCGTAAAATATTACGATCTCTTATAAAAGTGCGTAATAAATAACACAACACAAAGAGAAAAGATTTAATGTGGTTCACCCAATTTGGGCTACGCCCATAAAGAATCACTTGCTCGATTTTATTACAAGCCTCCACTCTCTCAATACAATACCAGATCCATTTGGAGCTATGCTCAACAAACTCTACAAAATTCACACTCCGAATTCAAAACACATCTCGCAATACATTTGCTTGTTTATGTATCATATGCATAAGACCATATAAATAGACATTAGCTTAAGCAGTTTGATACAAAACCTTGGGTATCAAAACCATGGGAAAAAACTATGGGTATCAAAACAATGAGTAAAAACTATGGGTATAAAAACAATGGGTACCGAAAAACCATGGGCCCAAAAACAGCTCATAATGGTTACCCATTACCCATGGGTTAATAAACCACCCATGAAAATTTGCTTCGGGGGCTTCGCCCCCAAACCCCCCTGACCCGCTCACCCACTAAAAATACCCAAGTGTAACACATAGAAGGTGTACCACACTCTAACATGAAAATAGGCTCCACAAACATAACATGCAGGAAAATAGGGGCTAGTCACCGCCCGAGCCGCTCAAGTGCTTGGGCCCCTAGGTGCACACATCGAAAACCACCTCGGGTTGAGCCTTTAGGAGTAGTAAGGAAAATGAGGACTCTACTAGATGAATATGTGTTGGTCACTCTCGATGACACCGATGGTCTTTTTGCGTAGTTTAAACTCCTTGGTTCGAGGGCGATCTTTACAAAATTTGGGGTTTCTTTGTCTATCTTCCAACGGATTTACAATCGGTGCAACATTCAATAAGGTAGCAATTTAAGAGTTCATTTCCTGGCCAAAGGATTCTTCTTGGTTATTTTCAGAAGCAAAGCTCAGAGAGATGATACTCTAGCTAGAAAAGATTGTTTATTCATTGACTTTGGTGTCCACATTCATGTTTGGTGTGCTAACTTTGATCCGGAGCAAGTGGTCATGGAGGAGCTTCAGGTATGGGTGAGATTATATGCTCTGCCTTGTGAATACTGGAACCCCAAAATCCTGACTAAAGTATGCAATAGTTTGGGTAGAGTCATACGCATTGACCCTGTTTCTCTTGAAGGTTCTCTTTCGACTTTCACTCGGATCTGTGTTTCTATAGACATGTCCAAAAAACTGCAGGAATATATTGTAATATCCTCCCCATCTAGCAAATGGGTTCAAAGGGTCGAATATGAGAGGGTTTCCTCCAGTTGTTTCAGATGCAAACAAAAGGGACACTTCCAAAAGGATTGTAAAAATGGTCTTGTTCCAAGTAATGCCATGTGGAAAAAAATTGATAAGCCTCGATCTGTTGAAAAGAACTTGACTCCTTCTATTCAAGTTGATTGAACAAAATGGTTAGGCGAGTCTTACATAAAGAACTGTGCCTCCAAGCCTCTCGCTACTTGACCCGAAACCATCTCCTTATCAAGGAAACTACGCTGGTGCAAGAATATACTCAATCCTTGCACTATTTCAAGAAGGTTTAGAAATAGGGCATGGGGCCAATGCAGACTCATTGGAGAAATGGGTGTGTGCTCGAGAAGCAGAGGATGTTCACGCACTGGAGGCTGATGTGGAAGAGGTGTCTAACTTAGAAAAATATCATATGGAACTTCATATCTATACTCAGAGATCCATCCTCTCAACCCTTGTTATCAATTGTATTGATTTTGGTCCTAAGAACCCTCTAAGATGACCTTCTAAAGAAAAACTCTCAAAGTGGGAGATTGTTGTTGGTAAGCAACAATAGATTGGCACTTTCTTTCTTTCACCAAGTAGGAGAGGTGAGTCCTCTCTGAAGAAAGGATGATAATCCTATCCTGGAATGTTAGGGGTTTAAACACCCTAACAAATAACACTTTATTAGGCGCTATGTCATAGAACATGCCGTTGATTTATGCTTAATTCAAGAAACTAAAATGTCCAAAGATGATTGTATTTTAGGTTGGTCATGTAGTTAGAAAGGATGGCGTGGAGTGTTTGTCAACTTTGAAGGTGGCCTGTGGTATGGGTATCATGTGGAAGACCAATAAATTATTTGTGGACCTTCTTTCGAGGATTTGAATTTTCAATGGTGTAGGGTTCAGGTAAAGCACTCTGATGAGTCTTTCCTTATTTGTAACATCTACGGTCCTTCTAATCCTATCAAGAAGAGAGAAATTTGGTCTAGACTAGAAGCAGACCTTAGGTCTTTTACCAATGAAAAAAATTTACTCGGTAGTGACTTTAATATCACCCTTTCCAACAAAGATAAATGAGGTGGGATTTAATGGAAACCTCATTCTCAAATGGATTTTATTTCCTTTGTTGAGAACTCGAGCCTTTTAGATTTAGAGCCGAAGAGGGGTTGGTTCTCTTGGACCAATAGATGGCTGGGTTTTGGCAACATGGCGGTTACATTGGACCATTTCCTAGTTTTTGATGTTTGGCTTCAACATAATTTTCTCATTGAAAGTGAAGTCCTTCCTCTGTCTAGTTTAGATAATTTTCCTATTGCTCTTCACCTTCAGTTTGACCTTCCTCCACATAGATCCCTTTTAAATTTGAACTGATGTGGATGCATGACCCCAATTTTCTTGATTTGATCGAAGTGGTGGGCATCCTTCGGCGTAAATGGTACTAGAATGTTCATTCTTTCTAAAAACTTGCTCTTCTTAAGGAGAACTTACTTGTTTGGAACGCCTCTTCTTTTAAAAACATATTCCTAGAAAAATCATAGTTGAAAATGAGATTAGAGTTTTGAACAAAACCGTATTGCAGGATGGCATGGGTCAATCGGAATACTAGAAGGAAAAAGAGCTTCTCAGAGAATTGGGGGATCTTCTCCTTAAAGAAGAGACATATTGGAAGCAGAAATCTAGAGAGACCTGGTTGAAAGATGGAGACAAGAACACTAAGTTTTTCCACTCGTCTGTTAAGGCTAGAAGAAACTAGAATTACATTTCCAAACTTAAGTTGGAGGATGGTACTTGGCTCTCTTCCCAAGCTTCTATTAAGGAAGAAGTTGTCTTTTTCCAGAATTTGTTGAATGATGAATATAGTTCTTCTTTCATTGCTCAACAACCTTTTTTGGATCAGATTTAGAAAACTAGTGAATGAAGAGGACAACATTCTTCTTCTCTCCCCCTTTTCTAAAGAGGAAATTCACAAAATTGTTTTTTCCATGGAGAGAGACAAAGCCCCGACCTCGATGGATTTTTCGCCGCCTTCTTTTAGGATTTTTGGAATGAGATTGGTGATGATGTTTGGCTTGTTGTCAAAGAATCTAGAAAATCAAGGAAGATTATGGGGGAAATGAATCACACCTTTATTTGCATGTTCCCCAAAAAGAATCCTATTGAGCAATTGGATGATTTCCGTCCTATATCTCTCTGTAATACTACATACAAAATCATCTCTAAAGAAATCACCTTTAGATTATGGCCTCTTTTGGATAAACTTATTACTCAAGAACAAAGCAGATTCATTCGGGCAGGTCCATTTCTAACGGTATTATTATCTCCCATGAGATCATTCACTCTCTCAAATCTTCCTCTCGACCTGGCATGATGATTAAACTTGATTTCAAAAAAGCATATGATCACCTTAATTAGAGATTCCTTCTCAAATCTCTTCAGTGTTTGGGATTCAATGACCGCTATTGTGGTTGGATCTTTAATTGTGTTTCCTCCGCTTGCTTCTCTGTCCTGGTCAATGGTTCAAAGATAAGGTTTTTTCTCCAAGAATCGTGGGATCGACAAGGTGACCCTTTGTCCTCTTTTCTCTTCATTCTCAATAACGAGGCTTTGGGTAGATCCATTAATAACTCTATAGCGCATGGCTCCTTACTTGGTATTAAAATGGCTATGGATATCCCTCCTCTTTCCCATCAACAATTTGTAGATGATACTTTTCTTTTAGCATTGCTACTATCTCAGAGGTTCAAGTTATTGACAATATCCTTGTTTCCTATTCTAAAGTTGTTGGTCAGGTAATCAATTTTCACAAGTCTGTCATTTTCTTCTTTAACGTCTCTCTACATTTTCAGAGAGAATAATTCATGTTATTTTGGGTTTTGAGTTGGGTTCTCTCCCCCACAAATATCTTGGCATCCCCCTTTTCATTGAGGTGCAAAGCTTCTCTCTGGGATGATTTTCTTCGGTCCCTTTCCCTAAGATTGCAATCATGGAAGGGAAATGGCTTTTCTAGTTGGTTGTGCTCTTCTTATCAGATTAGTTCTCTATGCTCTTCCTATCTTCATGCTCTCTGTGTTGAACATTCCCAAATATGTCCTTAGCAAGTTTGAGAAAATTGTCAGAACCTTTCTCTGGCAAGGTAACAACGAAGATAGGAAATTTCACTTGGTGAAGTGGGATGATGTTAAGCTTCCCAAAAGTTTAGGTGGTCTGGGAGTTATCGACCTGGCTCTACAAAATTTGGCACTTGGCACCAAATTAGTTTGGAACTTTATCTCTCGATCCCCAAAGGTTGGCTTTCTAGGTTCTTTCTCATAAATACCTTGAAGCAGGTCATCTGGAGTTTTACTCTCCAGCGAAGATCTTCCCAAGGGATCGCATATTTGGAATTTTCTTTGTAAATGCAGGCATATTATCGCGGACCATATTTCTTGGCAGATTAGCAATGGTCTAATGGCCAATTTTAGGGAATACAGTTGGAATGGGTTTGAGCCCCTTAATTTAAATCCTAATTTGAATAGAGTTATGAACATAACCAAGGCTATTTGGGAAACAAAGTGGCCGACTATGGTGTTCCTGACTTGGATGGCTCCCCTTCTTTTCTTTGGAAGGATCCTACTCATCTTGGGCTGACCGATCTTGAAATATTCTCCTTCAGAGAGGCCCTTTCCCATAGAAAAGTAATATGGCAGGCTCAAGAGGACTCATTGTTGTGGTTAGGTGCCCCTCAGGCTCTTACTCTGACAAAGTTGGTTATGCTAATCTCATCTCCATGTCTGGTAAAGGGGCTCCCAGCTGGAATGGTTGTTGGAATTCCAAGATCCTTCTGAAAGTGGCCATCTTTGGTTGGCTTGTTGTTAAAAAGAAAATACTCACGCAACTCTACAGAAGATCTTGGGGCTTTGTTGGTCCTTCTAAATGTGTCCTCTGTGACAATGCAGAAGAAGATATTGAGCATCTACTACTCTTTTGTCCCTTTGTTGTTCAGGGTTGGAATTGGTTAATTGGCAAGCTTAACTTAGCTTGGGCTCCATGTAGGAACATTGTGGACACCTTAAAATCTTGGCTTAAGTTGGGAGGTAAAAGCTCTCTTAGATCCATCTGGTCTATTGTGCCTTTCCTTTTGATATGACACATTTGGTGGGAACGTAATCTTTGCATTTTTAGGGAGGAGGCTTTGATTTTTCCTTCATTCTTTAATAAACTAGAAATTACCATTTCAGAAAACATAAGCATTCACAACCTCAATAATTCCAACTTCACATCATGTGATGCTGAGATCAAGAAAGCTTGGCCCTTCTCAAAATCCCCTCTTCCGCTCGATTATTAGTCAAGGTTTATCTCATCTTGAAAATTTTCTCAAAAGAAGAAATTTGCGGTGGACGCCACCTCCCCGAGATTCTATAAAATCAATTTTGATGGGGCATCAAGAGGTAACCTAGGAAAATCTAGGGTAGGTTACCTAGTGAGAAAAGAGAATGGTGAAATTATTGTGGTAAGTTCCATCCCACTCAATGAGGTAACTTGCAATCTTGCTAAAGGCCAAGTTGTTCCGGAAGGGGTTAAACTTGCAGTTCACAACGATTATGAGTCACTCATGATTGAAGGTGATTCAAAAGTCATCATACATGATTTTGTTAAAGGTTCATTCGCATCCTCGTCACCTTAATTTTATATTTCCAACATCTTGTATTGGCTAAGAAAACTTAAGAACTGGAGCATCAATCACACATTTCGCAAGGCAAACAGTGTCGTTGATTTACTTGCCAATTCTGCCATTGATACGTCGGACACTATCAAAACTTCAAGTAACTCAAGGTCCGTCAGCTTACTACGACCATCTCACACGAAGGAAGAGAAGGTTTACATCATCTTAATAATGGTGCCCTTAGCGTCTTGGATTTTTAATCGGTCTTCGACATTTTCTCCTCCATCTCTTTTTGGGTTTTCCTGGTTCACTTTTCATGGCTTTCTTGGGCTTTCCGTTTCTCTCTCTTTGTGAGAGCAGCCAAGTTCGGGCGCTCTCTTCGGCAATTGATCAACATTGTCTCTCTGATGTCTTTAGGTACTCCTCCCACAGAGAAGCCGAAGCTATCGAAAATATTTTGGGGGAGTCCTACCTATTTGAATCACGCAGAGCTCTTGTTAATTCCGATATTCATTTGCCTTCACCTCTTTCTCGCTTTTTCTTCATCTCATTCCAAATCGATGTGGAATTCGTGGTAGTGGAAATCATCTACCCTGATTCACCGGGGTGGCCTTCACAATGAGTTGGTGGATTTTCAATTACCTGATTCCCTTTTATGGATCGAGGAAGTTAATGAATTAGCTATCGACTCCAGGAGGGGAATTTAATTGCTTGGTGGTGAATATAGGACTTTGTTTCATTATGTAGAAAATGTAGAGTCTATCTTCATGCATGGGCACCCCAACCCTCATGTTCTTCCTCCACTAGATATTGATGCGGCCCTTTTCCCTCTTCACTCCGCCATCGACAACCTCAATGAGTTGAGGAACCGTGCAGGTATCAATTTTCATTTCTTACATCAAGAAGCTTCTCGATGTGCCGGAGACAATGTTGGTAGTGCGAATTGTGACAATGTTTGAGATTGGTGCTCGTTGGCCCTTTTCTCTTTCTGGACATTCCTTTTCTTTGTCTTCTGTCTCGGTTCCCTCCTTGTCTTTTGTGGTTATTTTGGTTGTACTTTTTGTTCTAACTGCTTTGTTTCAGCCCTCTTGGTTCCCTTCTCTCCTCAAAGGGCCTTCGGTCTTTGACATTGTTCCTTCTATCTGTGGTCTTCATTTCTCTTCTTTATTTTTATGTATGGGTGGGGCCCCTTAACCATCCGGTTCAAAGCTCTAGTCAAAAGCATTTAAAAATAAAATAAAAAATGTCATGGTTTGACCCCAACCTCATTTGTGCCTATCATCATACCCTAGGTCATTACACTGAGCATTGTAAGGCCCTCTAAACCATCATCTGTGATATTATTGAGGACAATGAATCTCTCATCTAGGAGATCTTCCTTTTCCATCCACCACAACCAATCCAATTCCTATTTATACATCTCCACCATCAAATTTTCTAAGTCTCCTCCTTCATCCACATCCTCCATCATCTTCTCTTCTCCACATATCACTCATCTTAAAGAAGGTCCTCCCTTGTTCATCGACATTGTTTGTCTTGCCAATCACCCCTATGACCCCCAATCATCCATCAAATCAAAATTCAAAGTTATCATCGATATTACTTCTAACGATCCCATCCAATATCCTTCAACATCCACTATCCCATTTATATCTAAGTTGCCTAACGTAATACAATATGTTTCATTGGGGACCATCCTCCCCTCATTATTGATCTTCTCACATCTTCTTCCTCCATCCATCCAAAGAACTACGTTGGGGAATTCACTTTAGGATCGGTATACCATCAGACTAATTCCTTTCCTCTTCATCCTTGACATTGTCTTATCTATTCCTTCCAATCTTATCATACCCATCTCATCTGATCTTATCCAATTTATTGTCTCATCTTAGCCAACCAATCTATCTATTATCACATCTCATCCTAAGTCCACCTTTGTGGCCATATTTTTGCCTCTCTTGGGGCACCATATCCTCATCCTAAGCCCACATTTATGGCCATATTCATACCTCTTGGGGCACCATATCCTCATCCTATGCCCACCTTTATGGCCATATTTGTGCCTCTCTCGAGGGCTCCATATCCTCATCCTAAGCCCACATTTGTGGCCATATTCATGCCTCTCTTGGGGCACCATATCCTCATCCTAAGTCCACCTTTATGGCCATATTTTTGCCTCTCTTGGGTGTCATCTTCTCATCAAAGTCCACCTTTGTGGCCATGTTTTTGCCTCTCTTAAGGCATCATCTTCTCATCAAAGTCCACCTTTGTGGCCATATTTGTGCCTATCTTGGGGCACCACTTTCTCATCTTAACCCCACTTTTGTGGCCATTTTTCATCTCACTGGGACACATTTTTTTCTTACCTCCTCACTTTTGGAGGGTGGCACATATATTTTACCTTTTATTATCGCATCTATTCCATCCAATCTTATCATATTTATTATCTCATCCTAAGTCCACTTTTGTGGACATCTTAATCTCATTAGGGATGCATATTCTATTCACTTCCTTAAAGGTGGCACATAGTTTTTTATCTCCTCTCGCCTATCTCTCCTCATCCTATCCCATCACAACTTTAATATCGATGACCTTAACTTCATTACTCTATTATAGGAGCTAACATGGAAATTTTTCCCCAACTGATTGGACCCTACATCATCATGTATAAATATGGGTCGGGAGCCTATCGTTTGGCCTCCCTTGATGGTAAACCAAAAACAAAACCTCTTAATGCACTGCACTTGTGACCATTTTGTTGTTAGCATACCTACCAATATACACTTAGTCATGTCTATGATCATCCATTCATCATTAGCCTCTTCCATATATCATTGTAATGATTTGGAATTATGTGGTCTTCCGTCACTTTCCTAGTCTTGAACTTAAATATGGACACCACGACTCTGTCATAACATTTTTCCCGATTGGATAGGCTCTCTCTTCTTTGTGAGAACTCTACAATCATTACATCCATCACCCTCTTATTCACCTTTTGGAAGAACACTAAGGGTCCATGGGTGTCTCTTGTACATCTTCTTGTCCCTCCTAAGTGGTCTACTTAGCTATACCCAACTCTTCCCCATAAAAATTTCAAACTCTGGATGCTCATATTCTTATCCAAAAATAGACTGATCCCTTGAAGGAAAACTATGCATATAAAGCTAATAATAAAAATAGACTTATCTTTGAAGGAAAACTATCATACATATTTTATCCTACCATCTAAAAAGAAAAATTTCAAATCAAAAGAAAAAAGTAGACCACTCCCTCAAAGGATGACTCTCTCTACTACCATGATGACAGAGGCTTCTCACATTGATAAGCTATCTACATACGAAAAATCATATTAAAAATCAAAATCAAGCATCCTAAGAAAGCTTCCCACATCGATCAACTTTCTCATATATTGCAGACTTCCCGCATTGATCAGTTTGCATTTTCCCTTCACCTAGAGCTGGGGCATAGTCCTAGGGAAATCCACCTATGGAGAACCCTCTTCTCATGTACAAGTCACATCTACACCCCTTGGTTGTGTCGACCATAGGTGCATAAGTTCATTCATTCATGTTTCCCCTCGATCTTTGGCATGACTAACTATCATTGGTTATGTGCTAACACATGTTTTGGTTGCGAGTGCATTACTTTAATTGGATTCATTTCTCGTTCACCTCCAATGTAGTTGGAGGCATCATTCCCTTGCACGTTCCTGGATGTGATGTAGTGTCATAGGTCACCATCATCAGGTTGTGTTCTATTCTCATTATCCACATCTATCATTTATCTTCTCTTTTCTCATCTAAAACATCTATATGTTATCTATCAAAAATCTCACATCTAATCACGTATTCCTATCTATTATCATCCATATTCTATCTCAAATCCAACTTTGTGGCCATATTTGTGCTCCCTCTTGGGGCACCATATCACATAATTTAATGTTTATCCATTCGACCATTTTTGTGTCCTTTATTGGGGCACCATTATTTTTATCACCATCCTTTTCTTAGACGCATACCTTTCTCTTGATTCCTCATGTATGAAAGGTCTCGCAATTTTCTTGTTCATAAATTTGATGTATGCCTAAAACCCATTGGTCCCCTCGACATGCATCCATTCAAGTGGTTTCCCGTTGGATTCCCTCCATTCCACAATGATTTTTCCTGACACACAAGCCCATAGGACATTGCCCTTTGTTCCTTACCAATGCGATTCGTAATATCACAACCATATTTTGATCCTTATTATTGTGAGATCTACTTATCACTCGTGGCATCATACCTCATATTTTTTCATTCTTCCTAGCCCACCCTTCTCATTCATCTCTTTCAAACTTGCTGACAGATTCCACTCTTTCGGTTGTCACCAATCCCTAGTTTGAGGGGGAACACCTCACTAATGCTTCCTTGTCATCAAGCCTATCAACCATTTTTTGTTTTTGTCTTGCAGATCGCTATCAAAACCCCTCAATAAAAAGGGGCATAATGTAGACACTCATTTTTGGCACCTTCTTGCACCTTCACCTCGTACTCACCTTCCACCCTCGCCTAACACAATCATTTCCCTCTTATTTTTAAAATCATACCCTCTCCCTCCTAAATTATACTACTTTTCCCTATACTTCATTCATCATTATCACATTTATCCTCCATAATCTCCATACCCCCATTTTCAAATTCCCATTAATCCTAAATAATTTAATTAACCCTAAATCTATCCATAACCATTTAATTATCCTAAACCTACCATAATCACCCACATTTAATCATTCCCCATTGGATTCTAAGCCCTCTTCATTATTACCCTTCATTAATCCTTCCCTAGGATTCCCCCACCCATTTTATCCCTTCTTAAGATTCCTTCCACTTCCTTTTACCCATTTAAACCTCTTACATGCAAATAGTCCTAAAAATAGCCCTTTAGCCGTTTCAAATTCTATTTTTGCCTTCCATTATCATTCCACCATTTAAGTGGTAGTCTGCTTGCCTAGTCACCAATGACTAACCCAAGTCATCGTCAACCCCTGCACTAAACTATTTAACCACCCCTACCCCCTTCTCAAATGGCTAGAAAATATTCAATCTCTTGTGTGCTTTGTGAATATTTCCTTCTGAGTTGTTCTTAGAGTTCTTATCATCAATTAAGACATCTTGTTGATCCTTGGCATTTAGAGCTTGGAGTTTAGAGAGTGTTGTGGAGATTTTGTCCATGCATGCATTTGTTCTGTTTTGTAGATACTTACAGATGTTCATTGAGCTTTGCTTCATCCTTCAACCAACTTCAATCATCATCAGGTCCAGAGCTTATCCCATCTTTCTTGTTAGCACCTTATCTCTGGTTTAGTCAATGTCTATTCGACATGATCGTCATGCCGACCTATATCCTTCATTTTCCAAATTTTATCCACTCTCCATCATGTTTACCCCACATTTCATCCTATTTGACACATATTGCATCCTTTCCATCCTTGTGACATCCCATCCATCCATGGTCAACATTCTATAATCCACTTTAGTATCATGGAATCCATATATGTCATTTCCTTGCATATTTTCACTCAATCCTGCACAGGTCACCATCAAATGTGTTCGGTTACCTCAAGTTGTCATCAAACCTATCCTTACTCCCCCTATAGATCTAATATTTCTTGCATCTACCTATTTTCCCTGTGTTTTGCTTCCGTCTTGGTGGCTCGCATCAATCTCGCTTTGTTTCGCACGTTCCAAGTCATCATTACTCAGTCACCGGCGATGTACCTTCTACACTCAGGTCACCGTCGACCTACTCTGGTTTGTTTTGTTTTTCTAACACTCTCATTACTAGTCATTATATCATTTTATCCTAGCTTATCGATACTTGTTGATTTTGTCATTTACATTTCTACTATGTTATCTAATCATCATTCTTCGTTATCATCACATGGGCTGACATCCTTTCTAGGAAGCTTTCACTTCTGGAGCCGAATTTGTCGGGCAGCTCACCATATATATCACTAATCCTTTTTCATGTTTAGTCTTTGTTATTGTACAGTTGAGGACTCGCTACGAGGAGGATCATTTCTTATACGCCCATATCTTACCCGAATCGGAGGTTCCCTAAACCCTCTCATACTTCAAGGTTTCTTGGTTTTTCATTTGGTTTTCACTAATCTGAAACAGGTAGAGTGGAAATCTTGTCAAATAATAGAAACCTTCCAAACCCTTTGGGACCAATGTTTCCAAATTGAAACACGGGAGGCAACATTCTAAGGGTGATTAATCATATCGGCCGAAAGCATCGATCGAGGGGCCAGAGTAAAGAGTATCGCAAGTGGGGTTTGAATGACAGAGAGGAGTATTCGCAGGCCAATTCTAATCATGCCACCATATAATACTAGAAGTGATGCCAATTTTGTGCACAAATTCGATAGGTATGAAAACACCAATTTTCATGATTAGTTCAACATCTTGATGAAGAAGATTTAATTTAAAAGCAAAAGCACCTTATGAAAGCCAAGATCTAGAGTGTTTGCAAAATAAATCACCCACCACTTTGATACCTTTTCCGAAACGTCGAATGGCCTTAACCCGTAGAACCAAAGTAAGAGGGGTGTCATGAAAAGTGAGAATAAAGGACCACCAGAGAGAGTGGGAGTTAATGAGCGAGACCATATTTGAAGCCATCTCACTTCCATATTAGGTGTGATTTAAGCATCTCCCAAGATTTCCAAATACTTTCGAAATGAAGGTGCCTCGTAATTTTAACATAAACATGGTAAAGGAGAAGGGATTGGAAATTGAGACCTTTCTAAGCTTATTTACCCAAACGAGATCCTTGACAAATGTAATGTCGGAGAAAAATCTTCCACACTTCATTACCCCCGAAGGCTACATATTAACCACTTGACATAAAGAGAACAACCTTGGAGTTTAATGTCAAGTAGCCCAAGGCCACCAAATTCTTTAGGCCTACAAATGCGGATATCCCAAGCAACACCGTGGAACCCTCTTGTGACCCTCAAAATTAGCCCATTGAAAATCCCTTAGAAGTTTCTCAAGTTTGGCATAAGTAATGGACATCCTTAGTTGTCATAACTTAGTCAATGAAGACTATACACTTACTGAGTGAGTGTTTTGTTATATACATGGTTCATTGTCACATTCTAAATAATATATATCATTTGCATCAAAAGCCTCAAAGGTTGTGACAAAATGATAAATTTATCTTAAACATAAAAAATAAAACAACTTTTCAATGATAATAAGTAATGAAAATCCAACATAAAGCTCGTTAGGAAACCACTAAGATGGTAATGATAACAAGGGTGGTGGTGGAGTGTAATATAGTAAGTTATTCACCTTAACATCCAAACTTAAATTTGATGTCCATTCAAGCATCGCAAGGGAATTTCAACCTCAAATTTGACATCAATTTCACTATTATTTAGAACATTTTTAATTTTTCTTAGACAACTTAATTAAAAATTCGTAAACTCATTTTTATCATGAAATATTTTTTCAAGCCCAATGGAATGATGCAACTAGATCGATCACTTTTCAATCACTAATAAGGAATCAACATGGAATTTATTGGAGTTATTAATCAATGTAGTATGTGGAACAACAACGATAAGAACCTTATGATTGATTTCTCTTTGCGTATTTTAGATAGATGTATTTAAAATATATACAATTTTATTATCATTAGTGTGATTAAAAGCTCATTTCTATTAACAATATAAATAATGCATAACCAATCCTACACACAAAAAAAAAGAGAAGACGACAAGTGGAAAGGATCAAATTCCAAATAGAATATATGCATATATGAAACTAACCTTAAGAGTCGAGACAAAGCAAAAAAATAACTTAAAGTTAAATAATCAGTTTTTCAATTAAAAATGTAATGAAAATTCAATAACATAAAGCCAAATAGGGAACAAGACACCACGACACAAATACTTATCATTATTTTTTTCTTTGTTGGCCTCATTATTTGGATCATGCATGGGCAGGGAATTCCACATTTCTAGACGTTAAGATTGAAATTCTACCGAAGGTAGATAATATAGCCTTTACCTAATCAAATAATTATTTTGCACTACCCAATAACAATGTGCCATGTGTCTTTTAATAAGCTTGAAAATTAATTTTTGGAAATGTTATTTTTCATGGATTTTAGTGGTTGAAAATAATTTCCAAACTATATAGACTATTTTCTATTAGTAAAAAGTAATTATTTTTGCATTGGCCAAGGAGAACTCAAAATTTCCAAAATAATTGTGTATGGCCTATAATTTTAGGACTTTATTTTATGTTTTTCAATGATTTTGTGTTTGATATATGTTTTCTTTTGTGTTGGCATGCATATACAGTTAATACATATCCGTCTAATAGAGGGAGAGAAAATATTTCATTGTCATTTAGATAATTATAACAATTTTTTATCTGACCACTTTATTCATTCAAATAATTAAGTGTTGAACTTGCCTAATGTAAACAATGGTAGATTTAAGTTAATTGCATATTTGAAAAATGTTTTCATTTTAATTTTAGTTGAAATGACTTCGAGCTACCTTTTATATTTGGGAAAAATGAGGATTGCACTTTATTTATAGATTTACTTGAGTATTAAACATTTTACATAGAGGTGATTGCACCTAAATAAATAAATAAATGTGGGATTAATGTGTTTCTTATTTACTTATAGGATTAAGGGTTAGAAATAAGTAGTATATTCGTATTATTAAAAAAATATCAATGTGAATATTAGAATATACTATTATTTGTAAAATGTAAGATATAATATTGGAATCAATTGGTAATAAGGTGAAAACACAAGAAAATAGTTACACTTAGTTGATTACAGATTCGAAAGTTGATTTGATAGTTTTGTGTGACTCTACAAGATGAAAATGATTTTCAAGTGCTTTGTCTCTAAATTTGGAAGTGCAAACCAAGTAGGGGTGAAACCATTGTGATTGTATGGAACCTGCCAAAAATCATATACCCGATCAACGGTTTCATATAGTGATGAGATGATGTTCTACAAATTTTTGTGACCTTACGATTGACTATGATGTACTTATCTCTAAACCTTAGGTGGTGCACATGTGTGAAACCCTATGTATGATGCGACATGTTGTCACTTACCCAGAAAAATGTGCAATTTTTCAATTTTTTTTTTTTTGGGTCAAAGTGACCCCTTCATCAAAATTGTTTGCCTTTGTGAAGTCCCGAAGAGTAGAAATGATCAAAATAGTTAGTCATTTTAAGTGTTTTGGGTCATTTCCTTTGTATTGTGGTGATTTCACGGAGGAACAAGTGGAACATGTTCCCCGGGTCTCCGTGCCTCGCACCCCTGATTTGCCCGAAATACTCTCTTGTGTGGAATTTTCAATCTCCCGAGGAATTATTCTTAAGATCTTTTGTTTTCCTACGTTTGTTTTGTTTTTGATAAGTTGTTTGTTTTACGGAAGTTTTGGTTCCTCGAGCCCCTTGTTCCTTCGGGTTTTGTGTTTCTCGAATTCATGCTTTATCTACACTAGTTAGTGTATCCTTTGTATTACGGATAATTCAGACATTCAAGGAACTCACGACTCTTGTTCCACCCAAGCCTTCATTCCCTACATCTCTTTGTTCTCCACACTTGTTCTCGACCCACAAAACCCTTTGCTTTGAGTTCACATTGTGTTTCTTTGTATTGCATAAATGCAAGTATTTTGAGCCCCCATGACCCTTGTTCTTTTAGACCTTGTGTTCCCCTCAAGCTCGACCTATCCACATTTTCTTGGTTTGTTTGTGTTGTGGAGCTTTCAGATATTTGAGGTAATCTAGCCCTTATTATTCTCTACACCCTGTTCCCCTCGCAGCCCGCATTTTCCACACTTAAAAGTTTTGTATATATTGCGGGTATCTCAAATGTTGTGAGTCCTCAAGCCCCTTGTTGCCTCGGGCCTCCATTTCTCCACATCTTCGTCATATCCGCAATATAGGAGAAAATTAGTAAATTATTTTGTGAACCTTTCTGTTCCCCGCAATACATTGTAAACCCTCAAATTGATCATTTTCCAAGTCATTCATCAAACGAAAAATATATAAAAGGGTTTAAGGTAATTCATTTTTACCATTCCAAATTGTGATTTTTTTTATTGTGCACTGTGTGCTCCTAATCCTCGTGCCCTTAAGGATGTTTCTAGCCGTAACTCTCTCGTTTTTCATTCATTTTCAAAAATTTGAATTGCGTTGGGATCCTAAGGAAAATTCCATTCTTCCTACAATAAAGGTGAGTCATTATGGAGCCTCTTGTATTACTTAGTGTTAAATTAAACTTTGTGCCCTATCATTTTGTTCTTCCCGAAAGCCATTATTGAACCCCATTTTTCTGAGTTTATCTCCCATCTTACCACCATGAAATTCTAATATGGGGGTACGAACACATCTCTTCCTTGGAAACCTCTTGTGCCTAATATTGGGGATAATGATATTAGACACATTAACCTGGATGATTTTTGGGCTCGTATCTCTAAAGTTACCCCTACTCCATAGCCCAATGTATCAAAGACAGTGGAATTGCTAATGTTGTTGGCTTCCCTATCTTTGTTCAATGTACATACATTGTATTAGCTTGTGCCTCTTGTTTTGATCTTGACACCAAATAAGTTAGAGATCCCCAGGGCCAAGTTATTGCCAAAATTGATGCCAATTGCATAAATGCAACCATGAGAATCCCTATCATTGAAGATTCCAACACTTTAACTAGGGCCCGTGCTCAACATCATTTTTAGCAAGACAAAGAAAGTTATAAAGAAATGATAGCTAAATCATGGTTGAAGTCTCAAAAGAGGGTAGATTCCAAATTGCCGAAAGTCTTGTATGGGTTGGACTTCAATGAAGAGCTATCTGATATGATAACTCTACTGGCTAGATTAATGGGCCTCCCTTCCACCAATGAATTTTAGTTCTAGATGTGTGTTTACATCAATATCATCTGTGAGGGAAAATAAAGTCTGAATTGGGGAGAAATAATTTGTGAAAATCTCAGTGAACAACTGGTTAATGTGCAACAAAGTAAGACATTCTACATGACTTCCTACCTCATGTACATAATTGCAACTTACAGGGTATGGGTAGGACTGTCTTCTCAGGAGGATAAGAAAAATGGACCAGTTTATGAGTATTACCCATAGCTCATCTTTGAAAATAGTAAACACCATTTCAGAAGGGTGAATGATGTTTTTACTATGTACATAGTAAGGCTATTGGAGGGAAACACAACTGAAAGAGTGTCTGCTGAGGCAAAATAATCGATCTCAACATATGACAACCTCTTCATCTAATTTAGAAGATTTTTTAACATCAGGTTAGCTAGATTTGAGGGTTCACCTAATAAGCTACCTATGTATTGTAATGACAAATTGGTTCGGTGGAAGTGTGTAGGCAATTGGACATGTTACATAGAACATGTAGAGACAAAGATAATTGGTATCCAATTCCCTATCTCCTGGGGAATTATACCTTGTAGGACTACCTTGGATGCTCAAAATGTAGAGAGAACAATCTCTGATTTTAAATTCTACTCATATCATAAAAGATCTTATTTTGATATAAAGGGTTTTATCTCTAATCATCTAAGAATGTCTTATTATCATGTTCCTACTCTTGAAGATTATTGGGAAGATTTCTCAAATGAATATGAGGTAAGGAGAAGATATTTTGGCAAACTCTCTTTACAACTGTCAAATATTTCAAGGTATATAAAGTACCAGAGATTTGCAGGATGATAATGAGGATCTGTATTCTGTTAAGTATATCAAAACCATTTAGCACATGCGCCTTCTTACTATTTATTGGTCACAAAAGGAAAGACATGATCTCTCTGAAATAATCAATCCAATTTTGGTAAGAATAAAGGTTTTGTTCAATAAGAAGATGAAAGCATATAATCCAAATGTGGCACAATCTTCCTCCTAAGAGGGTTCTTCGTCACAGAAAGGGGTTTCCATTTCTCTTCCATAGGCATAGACTCAATCAACCCCTTCCTCCTCACTTTTGGATTCTTCAAGTAAGTTTATACAAATAAGGACAAAGTTAAGGAGACATACGAAATTGAAAAATCTGAGAAAGAGGTGGAAGAGGAAAACATTCAGAATTGAATAAAAGCAGTTGCCTCTACTACTCTGAGAAAGTGTCACAATCACTAGAAGAAGAAATGAAAATAGCTGAAGAGGGAAAGGATGATAAAAAAATTCAACACAAAGCAACAAAAGAATGATCAAGAGCAAAGTGGTGACAAGGGAGAAAGTAAATAAAGTGAAGAAGAAGAGGATGAGGTGAAGATCATAGAGTCGGGCACTAGAAAAGTAAGTGTTCCAAAAGCTAAATCACCAATCAAAGAAGTATCTTCTTCTACTGTTGAGGTACTTTCTCTTGAAACTCCATCTACTCAAGCTCTTGGTCTTCTTATTATTTTGGCATTGACACCACCTCCTCCTCTATCCTCAAGTGACTCTTTCACATGGGTCCAACCCATGATTGATAACAAGAAAAGGAAGTTTACTCCCAAGATAGTTGCTCCTGGTTTTGATGTTATAGCTTATTTTCTTGGCACAACCCCAACTCCTCCACCCAAAAGAGCCAAGACAACCTCAAGGTTGGTTTCTGATTCAAAGGGACAATAATCTTGGAAATTACAAAACCAAAGGAGGAAAAATATGAAAGGGATATCACTCTTGTAGACTTGGAGCTGACTAGGATTCCACTTGGTGAATCTACTCTTGAAGGAGAGGTTCAAAATTTGAAGGAGACTGTTTCCAGGGTGATTGAGAGAGTTGAGAAGGATAAGCAAACACATAAGTAGTTAGAGGAATAGGTTCAAGTTCTCTCCACTTTATTAAGTCTTTTCTCTCAAGTGAAAAAGTTCTTGACCCAAATCCTCTCTCCTCAATGCCTCCTCCCACTATTTTGTCTGAAGAAGATGTCAAGGACATCAAGGAAATTCATAAACATGCTTCATATGGTAGAGCTACTTGAAGCATTGGTGGAGGGAATGATAATCTTTGGTTTGAATTTCATTGATGCAGCTTACAAAATGTATGATAGTATTTGTGTGGCCCAAGATCAATTCAATACAATTATCACAAGATCAGAGAAAGAACTCAAACTATGGTTAGAGTGCATTCAAGACTTGAGGATCATGAGCACCACTGATGAGAAAATCCTCCTTTCTCATAAGATTTTTGATGACCCCAAGAATAATATTTCTAGGAAATGGGTGTTCAATGTTGAATGGAAAATCAAAGTGCTTGAAGAAACAATCATAGAACTTGAGAACATGGTATAGAAGGGATAAACCTTCAAATATGAGATATTTTCTGATTTGCAGGCTCTTTAGTGTGGATTCTATAAGGAAAAATTTACAGAGAGACACTCATTAGATGAAATCAAAGAAAAATTCAATGCACTTATCAAAGAGGATTTATTCAAGTCTAAAACTGTTAACAAAGAAAATATGGAAGAATTCATGGAGCTACACAATGTTGTTGCAAAAGCCACTAAGGGCATGTTGCAAAATGGAGACATTGCTAAGGAAATTGAATACTCTTATGGTAGTTGGTTGAATGCTACAATAAACAAAACTATTCCAAAGTTTGTGGAGATTGCTAGTGCTTTGACAAAATTCAGGCTTCTTATACTCAAAGTGAAGTTCCCGGCTACATCTCTCACAAGTGCTCTTTCTTCTAGTTATTGAAATGTTTTTTATTTCTAGTTGATATATTTTGAAGTTAGCTTTATCATTTTGAAAACATAAAATTGTAAATAAAGTTGTCTTATGTAATTCATTAATTAAGTGTTAGTACTTAATTAAATGACAATTAGTTAGAAAGTTGGTTACAACCACCCCTCGGCTATATAAAGTCTCTTTTCATTGTAAAGGGGTTGGATTTTGGTGATATAAAATGTAATGATACAAAATTTTTGAAGATCAATACAAAGAAGAAGACTTCTCTCCTATTTTCTGTTCTTTCTATTTCTATCTATTAACATTGCAAAATGTGAATTTAGTATATTTGAATACTGAAACTGTGTGTTCAATCCATTTTTGTAGTGTGAAGAACTTTGTGTCTGCTACATCTATGTCTTGTGGATTATTTTTCAAATATATAAATTCATGTGTTCCCGAGGTTTTATGCATGCATCGGTAGGATATTATTCGCAATCTATATGTCTAAAAGTATTGCTTTCCTCACTTATTTTCTTAACAATGGTGGGTGATCTTACATAACCAAGAAGAGCATTTGTATTCTTCACTAGTGAATCAGCTTAGAACTTTGTGTCCCTAGTTCATCCTTCTCACTCATATGAGCTATTATTTCTTCCTCTATAGCATTTCTCCTTACTTTTATTTTGTATTGAGAAATATCGAATATGGAAGCATTCCTAACACCAAAATCCTTAATTGAAATGTTAGTTTCTAAATTTGTAAATAATTAGATTTCCAAATTTTTGGTGAATAAGGGAACATACCCACGAATAGGAGGGACTACTATCCCATGAACTATTGCTTGTGTCTAAAAGACAAAATTTCTAACCAACACAACATAAATTCAAACCCTAACCATGGGAAGGAGACCTTGGAAAAAGGTCAATGGTTGGGTTGAAGTGAAATCCATACATTACATATAATGAAAATACTCCAAAAAGGCCTCAAGCCGCATGTAATTCTCCTCATATCATGTGATATCTATATGGATGCAACTAGCTTTAGCAATTTGATCACTTGATAGTGTAACAATGAGTTGTCATGTTTAATTGAAGTGGGATTGGATTTGATAGTCTCTAACATAGGAAGTATGACTTTATAACATAGTTGAGTGTGCTTCACACCTATGTAGGGGTTGCTCTTAGAGTTTGTTATTTATTTTTAGTAATTTAGGAGATCTTGTAGCGATTTTGGAATGATATTCGCAACAAATTCTCTTAAAAGTGCCATGTATGTAAATGAATGCATGAGACTTGCTTAGTCATGGGTTCTTAGGTAATTTTGTATTAAGGTCAGACCATGAGGAAATTACAAACTCATAAGTAAGATATTAAATTGATAAATTGATTATTGGGTGGTTGGGAATGAAACCACCAATTTTATATCTTGAACCATTGGACAATTTAGTCCCAAATAGACGATCTCATACGGGTAGGTGTGGGATTCTACAAAGTTTCTGGAACGATGTCCAAGAGGAATATACTACTTTGGACTGATACAAGTAATTTTGTGAGTGACTAAGTAGTGGGAATAAAAATCATGTCATGTAATAGGACTAAGGATATGAAAGTGAGCTTGGTATGTGTGCACAAGTCATGATTTAGGATATAACCATTTTTTTCATTACCAAATGTTAAAATTACAAATTTAGGTGTTTATAAGAGGGTTAGGAGTGATTGTCTAAACAATTGTGTTTCTCACTAGGGTTTTATCAAATTAGTGATAAAATATCAAGTAGTTGGTTTTCTAAGGTTTAAATTTTGTTTATTTTAGATATGAGATGAGAAACTCGGGAAGGTTTCCTTTGAAGATATTTTTTGTGGATCTTTATGCCCAAGTATTTGTATACCCTTCTATGGTCAATGTTTCATGGTTTAATGGAGAGTCATGGGTGTGGATTTTAATAAAATTAGCCATATGTTTTTACTAAAATTACACCATGAGCATATTAAAGTTAAAACTAAAATGATAAATCAATTTTTTCTTAAAAGTGAAAATCTTAACACAACTTGATTTATGTAAAACTTGAAGATTTGAATAGTTCGACCATTCTAAGAATAGTAAAACATGATTAAGAACATATTGAATAAATAAATGCCTAAATCTAAATATGTAACATCGTTGAATATAAACAATTAAGTACATATTTGATCCAAACAAATAAGCAAATTAAATTTGAAAATGTAGTTGCCAATGAAGGGAATGAAACACTTAGCTGATTTGTAGTGATGTCAAAGGTATACTGAGCTAGAAAACTATTGGAATATGAACTTAGAGTGTCACAATCAAACCCAAAAATTTAGAGATGTCGGGAATGCTAGGACCAAGGTGCTTGGATAGGGGCAAGGGTGATTGGGGCGCGAGACCTCCTGGGCACTGTGATCGCTCAAAAGCTACGGAAATGAAATTTACAGCCTTGCGAGATGTTTATTGGTTATCACTTTTGATTTTTGTATGTCATTGGACTTCATTGTTGTTTTCCTAAAACCTAAAATAAGAAAGAAGCACATGCAAAACCCCCAAACTACATCAAATCCTAAAAAGAAAGATGTAAAATGGGAGGGACTGATCGTCTCGGTTGTCAACAAGGTGAACTTATAATGGATGATGTACTACATTACATGCAGACCCCATGTAGTTCTATGCACCGAGCAATATCTAGATGTAAAAGATGTAAGTAGATATGTGCATGAAAGAATGAACTTCCCATCCTATGTGTTTATGCATAAATGACAAGTCCTTTGTCCCTGTGTGGAGCTAGATGGATGCTTGAGTGCTCTTAGAAATCTTGGGTGCAAACTTAGGTGGTGATAGTTAATGCTTAGTGCTTGGTCCTTCATAATGGTCACATAGCTTTGTATTTATATGATTTCTTTGTTTGAATTTTGTAATTAACCACTAAAAGGTTGACTCATAAGAAATAAAGATGCCTGACAGCTAAAAAAGAACCAAAAGATACAAGCAAGATATAAAGAGGTCGGGGGCACCCAAAGGGGATGAGGGCGCCTAATGCTAGCATCCTAGTTGGGTGCTAATGTCTAGACTTGGAAAACCGAAGTGTCAAAAGTCGACTGGGAAAGAAGGTGTGTAAGACTAAGAAGAAAACTAGAAAGCAAGCAAAGAGGCCAAATACAAAGTGGTCAATTAGTACTTTTCTTGCTTAGGAATCATATGAATAGTGATATGTGACTAGGACCTAGAAATTTATCCAAAGTGCGTGATTTAGTGTCTACATTTGCCCCCACTTTATGTTGTTAAGTTTAATGCTTGATAACATAAAATAGATAAGAGATGCGTACCTAATAATGAAGTAGATGACAATAAAAAAGCATGTTGAGAGAGACAAGAAAAAACATGAAGTGATAAAAAGTGAAGCGTGGAAGCTAAAGAAGAGAAAGTGAAAAGAAAATTGACGATGATGACATTATGGGTGAAAGCATATGTGTATATGTGCCCATTGTACCCATTTTGATGTCACCCGATGTGTGATGATGTGATTGATGTGACTACTACTTCTCATAAAGACGGGCCTGTAAAAGAGAAGAATGAACAAGTAGTCAAATACGTGTGCGTGCGTGCGTGTGTGTGTGTGTGTGTGTGTGTGTGTGTGTGTGTGTGTGTGTGTGTGTGTGTGTGTGTGTGTGTGTTTGTGTATGATAAAACATGTAAAAAGTATGTAAAATGCAAAAAGGAACATGTGCACTGAACCGTGATCGAGTGAAAGAGATAAAAAGGATCCTAAAGATATTGTAGAAGAATGATTTTTTTAGGCAATCTCACACCCAGTTGTTGTGTTGAATGTGAGTTTTTTGGGTGATCTCACGCCAAGTGCAAAATAAGTGTAAGGATAATTTTCTAGTGTTATTCTCCAACCTTTGACTACTTCTTGAAGTGTAAACACCACTGCAGATGGTGTGTAAAAATATGATCTGGTTCGATCCAATGCGAAAGTAGAAAATAAGGTGTAATGCATGAATGCCAAGTGTTGAAGGACTGTGTGTCCTATAAAATATGTTGTGTAAAATGATGAAAACTATACTTGAACCGAGGAAATTTGTGTAAATCCCCTAGTCACATAGGTATCCAACAAGGGTCAAGGCTGCCTAGCCACTATTGTCCAGTGATGGGCGCTAATGTCTAGGTTGTGCCGATGACCCAAGTCAAGTTCAAAGTCAGTTCTTTGAGGTGAATGTCTGTGTTGACTCTATGTTGAGGTATACTAAATTGTGACTGTAGAATGTTGTATAAGGTGATTGATTCACCCAAGGATTCCCCCCTCATTTGGGGTGTATGCAACGCGTCTCAAGGAATATGCGGCCCAAAAGGAGGATCATTTGCTAAAATGAAATTAATGCCTTCAGGGGTGAATGTGCTTAGTAGAAACCAAGGCACACACAAATGAAGTGGTTGGGAAATAAGAGTTATTGCAAATATGTCAAACATGCATATAGAAAGTAATGTGTAAGTTAACATGAGAGAATGCAAAGTAAACACGTAATAGTGCAAACAAAGTAGACCGCAAAAAGTGCATTGTAAACATGGGACATCACTCACGATGTAGCAAGACAAATTGGGCCAAAGTGGTCAAAGCATACAAAAATCAGAAGAACAAGCAAGAGATAGGTCAAAGCCCGTAAACAATGGCATATAATGACAAGCATAGAGTTAGACAACCATGGAAACAAATAGACTTGCAAAGAAAATACTAAACATGAAGCACCCGTTAGCATGTTAGAAAGATAGAAAGTATGTCAAAGCATGTGTAATCCAACATAGTAGTGTGCTATGAAAAATGAAACAATATAACTTGTAATGTATAGGAAATTGGATGCCCCTAGGAGCTGTTGTGGGACTGGTAAGAGGTATTGTGCCAAACATCCATGTTGCATGTAACAATCTGTGTAGAGTCTACAATCACAACTAGAAGGCAAGTGAACATACATGTGTATATAGAAAATATAATGACATACAATGTATCCATCTAACATAGTAAGCAAGTGTAACATATGAGTATAAGTAAGCAAGAGTAAATGTGACCAAGATATGCAGTATGTTGTGGATGAGATGGAATGGAATGTAGTGTGAGTGTGATAGGAGTAGCGTACCCCAAGTGAATGTGAATGAGTATGCATGTGGTGAGGTTCATTTATACATGCCCCTCAACAGTCGAGAATGAACCGTAGAACAAGAGTGTGTCATCGGGAAGTGGTTTGAATGTGCGATAGAAAGATATGGTTGTGAAAGCATAGAACATAGAGAGTGCAAGTGAATGTGAGTGAGTGTGATGAGATTCATTTCAGGTTGAGACCCTCAAGCGGTCAAGTATGAACTATGAAACTAAATTGTGTCATTAGGTAATGAGCGTGGCATGTAGAAGTAGATGTGAGAATTATGTATCATGAATGTGTATAGTGCGTAATGCATATTATGCATGATAGAAGCTACAAGAAAGCAATGTAATGAATGCGTGATGTGTGAAGTGTGTAGTGTGTGAGGTTCATGTGTATAGTATGCCCTCAACAATCAAGTGTGAACCATAACACGAGAGTGCGTCATAGGGTAATGACGATACAAATGTATCAAGATGTGTAATAATGCTCGAGATATGAAACATGAAGCACAAAGCGTAATAGTAGAAATGCAAGACACTCGATAATGCTAGGAGTGGGGGATAAACATGATGCCCCCAAGTGTGCCATTGATGTAGATATATGCAGTGATGTTAGAGATACCATGCCGTTATGGGAGAGTGTAATTTGTATCATGATAAAGAGGGCCAACGCAATGGTAGGAAGAAGCAACAGTAGGACCATCGCATGGTGATAAAGTTTGAAATGGGTCTTGAGGATCAAAATAAGGAATATTTTGTTTGACAAAAGTGATTAGAAACTAAAGTGGATATGGTGAAGGGACCTTGAATGGTGGAAGTTGACAAAGGCCAACTAGATTTTTTGGTCTTATATAGCAAACGGTTTCTTATTTTTCGTATAATACTTGAGAGGTGGAGGAGTTGTATCGATCTTTAGAAAGGTGACTTGGTTTGAATTGATAATGATGTAGATGACTAAGGAGGAGGAGGTGATGGAAGACGAGCCTTGAGAGATGATTTTTTAGTTTGAATGGGTTGAATAGGCGGTGCTTGACTAACCGAAGAAGGCACATTAGAAGTGTTGTCATGATTCTCATGAGACATAGATGAATTAGATTTAGGAACCCATTGAGATGTAACAATTGGAGAGGACCATGTTACATAACATTGTGCAATGAATGAGATAAAACCTTGATGCTCAAGATGTTTGATTTTACATTGTAAAGCATAACAATCATTTTCATTATGTCCATTGATTCGATGATAATTACAATATGGAAGACCTTGATATTTTGTGAGCCGATAAGGAGGATAGCAATGAGTAGATGGAAATTTGATTAATTGATGAGTTATGAGTTGTGGAAGAATATCTTGTTGCTTAGCATTGAGTGTAAAATTGAGAGGCGCGAGGAGTGGAAAGATTTGAGGTTCACTAATATGAGCACATGTAGAAGACATATAATGAAGATGAGATGTAGAAGGAGAACAAACATGAGCCTAAGAAGCATCCTTAAGATGTTGGATTTCAGATTTAAGAGATATAATCATGGATTCCATAGCCTGAATTTTTCTTGAAATAAAGAATGCAAAGCTTGAATTGACTCTAACATGGGTTGATTAGATGGAGGATCATGAAGGCTAGGGTCATTGGATAAACGATCGAGAATAACACTCACTTGATGTGGCAACGTATCTCTAGGGAGATACATGGTGTCTAGGGATTTTTTCATAACAACTTGACAATTAGGATGCATTTGAATTAAATCATATAAAGAAACTTGAGGAATTTTAGGATCCATGAGAGAAGGAAGAAGAGAATCCAAGATTGTTTGAACGTCAGGTTCACCAAATGATTAAGAAAATATTAAATAAATAAATTCCTAAATCTAAATATGTAACAACATTGAATATATACAATAAAGTACATATTTGATCCAAATAAATAAGCAAATTAAATTTGAAACCCTAGTTGCAATGAAGGGGATAAAACACTTAACTAATTTTCAGTGATGTTGAAGGTACACCACCTGAGATGGAAAAATACTGGAAGAGTAACTCAAAGTGTCACAATCAAACCTAAAAAATATGTCGAGAATGCTAGGATTAGGGTGCCTGGACAGGGCGGGGGTGCTGGGGGCGTTGAGACTTCCTAGGGGCACTTATGACTACTTAGAAGTTGTGGAACTCAAATTTACTGGTGGTCGCGAGATGATCGCTAGTTGTCACTTTTGATCACTTGTATGCCATTGGACTTGTTGATCACCTAAAACCCGCAAGTAAGAAAGAAGAACCTGTAAAACCCCAAAATACATCAAATCCTAAAAACCAAAGATGTAAAATGGGAGGTCAAACTATCTTTGGCTGTTAATAAGGTGAAATTACAACTGAGCACTGTACTACATTGCAGACCCCATGTAGTTCTATGTGTGTGTGTGTAGAATCATGTCCAGTGGCTCTTGTGTGAGTCGCACTTGATAGTGAGTAATAACTAGATGTCAAATATGTAAGTAGATGTGTGCATGAAAGAATGAACTTACCATCGTATGCGTGTATGTATAAATGATAGTCCCTTGTCCCTCGTGTGGAGCTAGATGGATGCTTGAGTGATCTTATAATGCTCTTGGATGCAACCTTAGGTGGTGATAACTAATGCTTAGTGCTTGGTCCCTCATAGTGGTCACATAGCTTTATATTTATATGATTTGCTTTGTTTGAATTTCATAATTAACCACTAAAAGGCTGACTCATAAGAAATAAATATGCCCAATAGCTAAAAATGACCCAAAATATGTGAGCAAGATACAAAGAGGTCAGGGGCGCCAAGAGGGGACACAGTGCCTAACGTTAGGTGTCCTAACTAGGCGTTGGTGTCCAAATTCAAAAAAAATGAAGTTTCAAAAATCATACTGGGCAAGAAGGTGTGTAAGACCAATAAGAAAACCACAAATCAAGATAAGAGGCCAAAGACAGTGGTCAATTAGTACTTTTTTCACTTAAGAATCATATGAATAGTGGTATGTGACTAGGACCTAGAAACGTACCCAAAGTGTGTGATTTAATGTTTATAAAACATTGATCGTGGTGTAAAAAGGTATGAAATCACTAATTTATGCTTGTAGAAGATAAACTAGTGTTCTTAGATGATAGATAAAAGTTGGGAAGATAAATAACAAGTTGTTCAAGAAATCTAGAACTATGGAACAACACTCTACACAAGTTTTAAAGTGGCATATGGGTGTGAGATTGAACATGTCTAGCTTGGACTATAATGATGTCAAATCTATATGGCTGTTTTGAATTTGTTTAGGAGAAATTACGGGGATCTCATCACTTCTATGCAAGTTCACCTGAATCTATACTTATATTATGTGGAGCTAGAATCTTGTGATGATCCACAATAGAGTTAACATGCCTTATTTTTTGTCAAATCACAACCTCACTTGCTTCGAGATAAGATACCTTAAAAGGGTTAGTATTTTGGGATGGACTAACCTAAACCACACCAAAATGGTTGAGAATTATCTACAAATTCATTTGAAGAGGATCAAACCCAAGTAGTTCTCCCCAATCCCATGATGAGATGAAATTAGTAATATAAAATAAATGAACTTAGAATGAAACACTTGATTTGATGTTGACACTTGAAAATATGAATTTTGAGACCTTCTATGCTTTACAATTCCACTCTTATCTAATCTAAGACTACACTCGGTAGATTTAAGAAGAATGTGCTTTTTGTGTGTAATTATATCCAAGGAGTGAAGTGATTTCTAGATGGTTTGAATGACTTAAGGTGTCTTTATTTCAATAGAAGGTATTTCACTATTTTATAGAGTCGTTAAGGTCAACTAAGTGAAGTTACCCTTTGTAAATTATGACTACTAGATAGAAAATGATGGGTTTGGGACAACTAGATAGATTTAGAGTTGAACCTATCCAAGGCCCATGAACCTGTCCAAAGGTCATGAAACTCATAGCTAGAAAATTTGCAACATCTAACTAGAATGCAAATTGACTACCCCATAGACTAAATTGTTATGGTAATGTTAAACTAGAGAATGGGAACAACCTAATAAAATAGTTAGTGTTATAGATGGGGAAATATGTGTGAATAAGGTCATATATGATCAATGGACCAGCTAGTTAATGTACATTGAGTAATCAACAATTAGTAAGCATAGAGTAAGCAATGTCATCATAAATAGGCAAATAATGTCATTATCAAGTAAAAACATAGTAGAATATCCACAATAAAATACATGTGAAATGAATAAGCAATGGAAAAATGTTTATAAGGAGTATATATAACTTTTTACCATAAATAATTGGCATAAACATATATAACATAAAAAAACATGCAAGATGCCCTTAGAGTAAACATTCCCCCAATGTGGAACAATTTCCTTGAGGTGATGGGGCTAATGTAAAGTTGTAAAGCATGTGTGTATCCATGATAATTTTAGGTCATGTGTTATGCATATAAACACATGCAGATTATTAAAATCACACATCTAATAACATAGATATGTAAATGTTAAGAGCATGATAAGTAACAATGTAAAAAATAATGTACCGACAAAGCATGCCGCCAAGAGGTCTTAGTTTTGAACTGTTAAAATATTTGCATATTTTTTGTATTCCAAGTATATGTGATGAAATTACTTAGATCTAAATATTAGCTCTAATAGAACACCAAAAACACCAAAATATAGATAAATGGTCATAATATGAAAGTAGAATGACTTAGTCACTTTGAGGGGGACAACCTCTAAACCATACAATAAGACTTAAGTGCTTAGTATGATGATAATATCCTACTCTCTAACTCCTATATATACCCTATTATACTATCCAGAGCCATAAGGATGACCCACTAAGCATATGAAAGTATAAATAAATATGATATGACATGATAAAAGATTATGTTAGCCACATGTTAGCTATCCATATCTTGATATATGACCTAGGGTTAAGGGCATAACATGCCCCTCCCCTTCAAAGCAACATTGTCCCCAATGTTGACAATTTTGGAGTCTTCTTCTTTATTCCACCTAGCCAAGAATGATATGTACCTTGGGATATGATATCATAATGTATATGAGTTTATGGAGATGTCGATAAGTGTCACACATCCCCCTTAGTTATAAGTTTATAATATATGGGGTCACATAGGAATTAGTTATATTGGGTAATAAGTCGGCCTACATTGGGATTAGGTGTTACACATCCATTAAGAGTAATGCATGTCTTTAACATGAGTATCATTATGAGGGATGTCATGTGATGCATGTGTGGAGTCTTCTACCTAGTAGAGGTATATTGGAGGTGTCCCCCTCAAGTGGATTCCCATCTTGGGAGATTATGGAGTTACTCCTTCCTTAAGGAGCATTGTATGGTGTTACCCTACCTTAAGGGTATTATTCTACATATATTGAATATTTGGGCATATTTTCCCACCAATATCTCTTGTGTTATGTTATATTCTACATATTATTTAGCTTGTTCATTTATTATATGCAAAGATCTTATCAAGTGGTATCGAGCATCGATCTAGGTAATTTGTGGGATGAAACCCTAATTTTGGTGATTCGCCTATATGTTGAGATCGAATTTGAATTTTTTAGAGATATTTTATGTGAAGTGAAGCAATCATGCAAAGAATATTCCCTCAAAATTTAAAATTTTTTGGAGTTGTTTTACGAAAGTTATGTCATGTTTAGTGTTAAAACCCTAATTTTCATGTTTCATCTATATCTTCCAAATTTTGGAGAATTATTTATTGAAATTTTTTGGGTTGAGGTGAATATATTTCTTGGTGAAACCCTGAAAATTTCAGAAAGTTTGGATCTGTTTTGTGAAAGTTATTACAGGATTATGATTTTTAACAAATTTGCTCCATAGGCCGAAATATTAGGATTTTTCCAAAAATTACATTTTTGGAAATCTCTCAAAAATATAATTGGGGTTTGTGTTTTGTATTTTCTGATTTTTGCCAACCTCTAGCTGAAAGGGTTAGGACAAGTTTTGATCAAAAGGGTTTATTCTTAAAATCCTAGTTTTTGTCAATCATGACATTGCAAATTTTTTTGGTGACGGTGCAATTGATGCTAGAGAATGGTGGATAAAATTTAAAGAGAAATATTTTTAGATAGATTTCCAAATCTTTCTTTTCTAATTTGTTTTGGTGGTCTAACACGACCTTGGTGGTATCATCAAGTGAAACGAGAGATGTCATATTGGTCTTGGGGGAAATGGAACATGTTTTCTTAGATTGATGGGCCAAAAAAGATGAAGAAGAAGAGGATGTTGTAGATGAGGATGAAAAATAATATTATGATGAAGAAGATGAAGAATATGAAGAAGAAAAATTTGATCATGAAGAAGCTATGCAAGATTTAGAAGGAGAGATGACATATCAAGTTACAAGTTCAGATAGTGCATCTCCAAGGAAGGAAGCTTCAATATTTCAGTTTGAAGGGTGCATTCAAAGGAAAAAGGTAATTATTTCCATAAACCCTAGTAGAAAATATAAATTCATCAATATGGATGTAGCTCAACATCTACATGTTCAAACAAAACATATCAATGAATCTCAAGTGGATGGTAAGAAGATTCAAGTTTTTGAAGATTTAAAGCTTTCTATGGATAAATATGTTTTGCATTCAGATTTTTATGCTTTAGATATGGATGGTATATATATTTTCTTAGATATCTCTAGCTAGAGACATTGGGAACATTTAATATTTATGTATAAAAGAAATTCATGAAATTATGGTACAAGATAAAGAAAATTGCATTGTAAGATATCACACTTAACAAGGAAAAAGTAATGTCAAGATAGAGCATGAGTATGAATTTGAAGACTAGTGAAGAAGGGAATAAGGATGATTTAGAAGAATAACATTATGAAAAAGAAGAATATATTTAATATACTCAATATAAAAAAGAAATAACAAACAACAAGGTGGAAGAGGAAAAGAAAGATGAGGAAAATGTTGATAAGGTTGAGGATACTAAGGTTGCACCATATAGACACCCACATCATCATGAGAGGAAAAATCATGGAGACATGTTAGGAAACATGAGGGAAGCAATCTATATGGATATAAAAGGAATTAGAGGAACAATCATTATGGCTATACATGACATCAATGGAGCAACAATTATATGACATGGAATCACAAGAATAATTATTATGGATATGCATGGATGTTGAGGAGGAAAAAATATGGACATGGATGGAATCAGAGGAGTGAAATGGAATATGGAATCAGGTTTGGAGAAGTATCACCCACTAAGATTTCATATGGGTGGTTGGATGATCAAGCATGGTGACATGTGTGTAATGTTCTTATGTTTCAGGGACGAAACATGTCAAGGAGGGAGGGAATGCTATGTACCTTGGGATATGATATTATAATGTATGGGTTGATGGAGATTCGACATGTGGCACACATCCCCCTTAGTTAGTTATATGTTTATAATATATGGGGTCACATAGGAATTAGTTATATTGGGTAATGAGTCGGCCTACATTGGGATTAGGTGTTACCCATCCATTAAGAGTAATGTATGTCTATATAAAGGATACAAATATCATTATGAGAGATGTCATGTGATGTATGTGTGGAGTCTTCTACTTGCTAGAGGTATATTGGAGGTGTCCCCCTCGAAGTATATTCTCGTCTTGGGTAATTTTGGAGTTACGCATTCCTTAAGGAGCATTATATGGTGTTGCCCCGCTTTAAGGGTATTATTATGCATATATTGTTTATTTTGGCATCGTGTCCCACCAATATCTCTTGTGTTGTGTTATATTCTATATATTATTCAAAATTTTCATTTATTATAGGTAAGGATCTACTTAATTTTTTTAACTTTATTTAAATATAAGGAAGTATAAACCAATCAAGTAAGGACAAGGGGAATGGATTTTAAAATAGAAGAAACGAGAGGATTAAAAATAATATGTAACATCCATTAAATCATAGTTTGTGTCAAGGTATGATAGTAAAGTGTGTATATGAAGTGGCATGGTGTGATGTTTTGAGGTGTCATGGTGCATACAAAAGTTCTTGGTGCCATGTGTGAACTCGTGAACTCCAAAGGTGTCCCATAGGTCCTAAGAGGTGTCTCAAAGGTATGTAAGTGTCTTCATGATGAAGAACAAGACATGTTACATGAAACATGGGTTGAAACAATCTCAACTAGGCCTAATTCTAAGACCTAGTGCAAACATGACTTGGGGTATGAAGCAAAGAAAGCTAAGGAAGGTTAGTACAAACATGAGTAGTGTGTTGTGACATTGTAGAGAGGATGTGGAAGGTGCTACAGGTCAAATTTCAGCTGGTAGAGGCATGTTTAAGGCCTTTTGAAGACATGTTTAAGGCCTTTTGAATGCAAGGTGGATGATGAGTTTTAGACATGTGCAAAATTAAATAAGCCTTGGGACATGTGAAGAAATTCAACATAGTGTTGAGGAAAAGTTTCAAGTCAAAATTCAAAAGGAGAAGCAAGAAAAATGGTTTTAGGTTCTACCGAGCTCTCAAAATGGCCATTTCCAACTCGAGGGTCAAGTTTGAAGTTACTCACTCACACATTAAATCTCTACATGGGGACTGATCCATTCATCAATGTTGGGGCATGGAGTCAAGAACATTTTACAATTAGAATGAGGTAAAATGATGCCCTATACTTTATGAATGATCCTTAAGAAGTTAAGTTGGTTTAAACCCTCCCAAAACCCTAGTTTTGGAGTGATAGGAAAAATGTGAATGTTTTTATCTCCAAATTACATGGGAATTCTAAAGTGATGATTCAATCTTGTAGAGAACTCTCCATATCTCATTTTGGGTGGTGGCATGCTCTAGGTGTCATGAGAAGCTACAAAAATCCTATTTTGTGATTTTTGCATATGTGTACACATGTTACAAGTTTCATGGTGAAAGGCCAACTATGGGAGCAAGCTTGGGATGTGCCCTAAGTGTCCATGAGAAGTTTTAGGTAGGTTCTTTGCAAATTTTTTTGTGAAACATGTCACCCAAAATGACCTACTACTAATGGCCTTAAAGAGAATAAAAACCATGTCATGTTGGTTTGAAAAGGATTTTGATGTGAAGACATGTTGTAGAAGTGAAATGTGAGCATGGATAGTTGATAGAAGTCCAACATGACATGTTTGAGCCCAAGACTTGATCAGGTGAAGTGATTTTGGGTCTAAGCCCTAATGGTCTAAAATGCTCCATTAGGTCTTTCAAGAAGGTTTGAGAAACAAGAATGCAAGTGTGAATTTCTCCACATAACCCATGTAGGTGAGTGTTTGAAGATGGATTTGAGGTCTCTGGTGAAGTGTCCCATGAATGGTTTGGGCATGAAAGTGAAGTTTTGGAGTGGAAGCTAACTAGGCCAAGACTAGTTTTGTGACCTAAAACCTAGTGTGAGCAGTCTCAGAGATGCAAGCATATTTAAGCTATATGCCCTAAAATGATGCATGATATGTGCTTGATGAGTTTCATAAGGATTATATATTTTAAAATGTTCCATGAGATCCATGAACATGTGGTTGAATGAATGAACTTTCTCATTTTGTGAAGACTAGTTTTTGTGCATACAAATCCATTAGGACCTTGTCCTAATCAATGTTTCATGGTATGAATGAAGATGGTAGGGTTACCCCATGTCTTTAAGGTGAACCATAAGGTCACATATAACATTCTCAAGCATCAAAAGGATCTCAAGTTTCATACATCAATGTTGGTTAAACAATCTTGTGATTATGTTCTTGATCTACCATAATGTATGCACATCTAGTTGAGAAGAAGAGATGAAATGGAGGTCTTATGCCCTAACTGTAGCACTCCAAGCACATGGTGATGTGTCTTGGACACATTTGAATATTATTCCTATTTATTTCATTGCATGACATGAGCCTAGAGTGGGCCTCATGCACCCAAGTTGAAAACTATATTTTGAAGGTCATAGACCTAATAGAGCATATTAGTCCTAATGGAGGCTTGATGATAAAATGGAAAGTTAAAAAGATTTTCAAGGATATATATGGAAAGGAGAGGACCTTTAGTAATATCCATACCTTCCTAACACATGTTTCATGGTCTATGATAGCTAGAAGACAAATAAGTCTTCGTTAAGGAGAAAACAAGAAGGAATAAACCATTACAAAAGGAGTTAGTAGATGTCAGTTTGAAAATGGAATATTTTAGTGGTATCATAAGTGTGTAGTGAGTTTAGAAACATTTCTTGTTCCTCATAGGTGTTATAAGTGTCATGATAGATGTAATGATAAAGAAAGGATCATTACCTACAATCTTGACACACTTACATATGTAATGATGACATTGTAACAACTCTAGGTGATGTCATTAGAATCTTGTATACGAGTTGAAGAGGTAAGAAGGTGAAGGGTTGGAAGATGAAGTGTGAAGAGGTGTAAGAGTCATTCATCCATTTGTGTGTATGAGTGACTAATAATGTGCATGAAAAAGTTATTTTAAGACTATTTTTAGAGTAATGAATGAGATGATGAGAAAATAGGTGAATCAAGGTGTGTGAAGAAAGAGGATGAACATATAGGAGTTGAATATGAGATCACAAATTTGTTGTCTTAAGAAACTAGGTCAGATGAATGTGATCAAAACTTTTTAAAGACTAAGTGAATGCTTAGCAAAGTAGGGAGTTGGTGCTTCCATGCAAGTTGAAGCTTGCAAAATTTGTCAAGTAGGTGTTTGATTAATTGTTGGTTGGTGCTTCAAGTTGAGTAGGTGCTCAACAAATTGATATCTTTGTAATCTCTCATGGGAAAATTTTCCATAATATTGCATTGATTTTAGTGGGTTTTTCTCCCTTTAAGGGTTTCCCACATAAACCATTGTCTTTCATGTGTGCTTTGCTTTTCATTTTCTTATGTTTGAATGTCATTATTTCCTCATGGTAAAGGTTAATCAAGATTGAATGATTTTTTGAGGCATAAAATTTTTTTCAAAGGTTGAAGAAGCATTGATTCACCCCTCCCCTCTTAGTGCTTGTGTTTCCAACAATTGGTATTAGAGCTAGGTCCTTTTGGAGAAAGCTTAACAACTTGAAGGAGATCAAGAAGCACAACATGGCCAATAATCAAGCTCAAAGTGGTTTCTCTACTTAACAAGGCACCTCTCTTCAATGGAACCAACTATGCATTTTGGAGCATTAGAATGAAGACCTATCTCATGTCTCTAGGATTTTTGATATATATCATAGTTAGTAGTTGATGGCTACACCATTCCAAACACACCTCCAACTAATACAACATAGAAAGAAGGCTAGTGAGAATAACTCAAAGGAAATGAATGCAATCTTATGTGGAATGTCATAGAAGCATAGTTTGTAAAATTTATGCATTATCACAAGCCAAAGATATTTGGGAAAACTAAAGACTATCTATGAAGGAGACAACAAGGTCAAGCTAGCTAAGTTGCAGACCTACCAAAGGAAATTTGAGAGCTGAGAATGAAGGAAGATGAAATCATTACATCCTACTTGCAGAGAGTTGATGAGGTGATAAATGTCATTAGAGGACTAGGAGAAAATATGGAGAAACAATGGTTGTTCAAAAGGTGTTAAGATCCTGACACCTAAGTATGACTCCAAGGTTCAATTGTGGAAGAAGAAAAATACTTGAGCACCTTACTAAATGGATGAACTTCATGGCATCCTAACTACCTATGAGATGAGGACAAATGAAGAAAAACCAATCAAGAAGGAGGTTGCATTCAAATTTGATAAGGGACCACAAGAAAAGAAAAGTAAAGTTGAATATGACATGGAGGAGGATGATGAGAGAATAGAAGTTATGTTTGTTAGGAGACTAAAAAGAGGGTCAAGAAAATACAAAGGAAATTTCCTTTAAATTCTTTAGTTGTGGCCAAGTAGGTCACTTTTCTTCCAAATGTCCTAACAAGAAATAAGGAAGAGAAAGATGAGCATGATGAAGAGGACAAAAGTCTCATAAGCACAAGAAGAGCTTCAAGAAATGTGAAGGTAAGAAAAGGTTCTTCAAGAAAAAAAATAATCTACACCAAAGAGGAAACAAGTTCATCAAGATTCAAGTGACACCAACAAGTCTGAAAGTGAAGATGAAGATATCCAGCTTGACACCCTATTCATGGCCATGGAGACAACCTTTGGAAGCAGCTCAAAAGGTAAGAATCTTAGTGAAGATGAAAATTCAAAGGAGGAGGATGTTGAAGTGAACCTTGAAGTAGAATTGATTAGTTCCCTTGAGGAATTGAAGCTCCAAAGGAGGAAGAACCAAAAAATGAAGTCAATGTTGAAATATTATGAAGAGAAAATCAATCTTTTGAGAAAAGGAAGAGAAAGAAGGATAGAAGAGCATGAAGATGGAATCAAAGAGCTTGAAGCACAACTAGAGTTGATCTCAACATCCTTCAAATCCAAAGAGGAAGAATTCCTCAAACTCAATATAAAGATGGAGCTTCTAAAAACTGAACTAGATCAGATATCAAGAAAGTTGAAAGCATATCAGAGATTTGACAAAATTTCAAGTGACCTAGATGAGCTTCTAAGCAATCAAAGGTCTTCAAATGAAAAAATGGTATAGGATTCAAGGAAGATCACAAGGATGACAAGAAAACTAGTAAGAAAGATGAAAATACCACTCAAGAACCACCTCAAGCAAGGGAGGATACTAACAAGAAGGCCAAGAGAAGGACCAACTCAATCAGACAACCTAATGCAATAAGGTACACTCACTCTTTCTATGGCTACTATTTTTCTTGTAATATGTTTGGACATAAAGCTATAAAGTGTAGAAGATATGAAAGGGGTCATGGAAGGAACTTTCACTCACAACAGATGAGAGGAAACAATGAAATGGTGCTATAATTTCCAAAATTTTGGTCACATAGAAATTTTTTATAATCAGAGACTCACAAAGCAAGAAAAGAAGGTGTATGTAGTAAGGAAAAATTCTACAAGAAAGAAAGAGCAAGGTCTAATAGCTCAAACAACATTTCATACTCAAAATGAAGACATGACATGGTACATTGATAGTGGATGTTCAAGTCATATGACAAGGAATAAGAGAAAATTCATCTCATTAAAAGAGGATGCCTCAAGAACAGTAAGGTTTGGAGATAACACATTTGCAAAGCATTATAGGTAAGGGCACATTGAGTCTAGATAATGGAAAGATATAATAACTAAGAATGTATTATATGTAGAGGGCTTAAAACACAACCTACTAAGTGTGAGTCAAATGTGCAAGCAAGGGTACACCTTGGTATTTCATGAAAAAGGTTGTGATATAAGGAAGAACAAATCAAGAAAGCTAGTTGGCAAGGCCAAAAGGACCAAGAACAACATGTATGTCTTGAAAGAGATCAACAAGGAGAAATGCCTCACAAGCAAGATTGATGATAGTTGGATTTGGCATAGGAGGTTAGGGCACCTAAATTTTGACAATCTTGTCAAAATTAGCTCCAAGGGATGTGTGAGAAACATGCCCAAAATCATCAAACCTGTTGATACACTTTGCAAAGCATGCTTACATGGAAAAAAACTAGAGAAGATTCAACTCCAAGGAGTACTCCACAACAAGACCACTAGAACTGATCCATACTAATCTTGTTGGACCTACAAGGACTGAGAGCATTCAAGGTGAGAGTTACTTCATGTTATTGATTGATGATTACATAAGAATGACTTGGGTTGCATTCCTGAAAGAAAAATCAGAATCCCTTGACAAGTTCAAGACATTCAAAGCTCTAGTTGAAAATGAGAAAAATGCAAAGATCAAATGAGCTTGAGATCTGATAGAGGAGGTGATTTTGGTCAAATGAGTTTGATGAGTTTTGTGAAAGTCATGGAATAAGAAGGCAATTTTCAACAACTAGAACACCTCAAAAAATGGAGTTGTGGAGAGAAAAATAGGATTGTTCAAGAGATGGAAAGAACTATGTTGAATGAGTCCAAATTATCTTATGGCTATTGGAGGGAGATAAGTCAATACAATAGTCTACATCTTAAATAGAGCCCAAATAAGGATAAACAACAATAAGACCCCTATGAGCTTTGGAAAGGAAGGTATGTAAATGTGAAACATCTAAGAGTGTTTGGAAGTAGGTGTTTCATCAAGAGGGATGAAGACAACCTAGGTAAGTTTGACTCAAGGAATGATGAAGGTATATTCTTGGGATACTCCTTAGTAAGCTCAACATATAGGTGTTATAACAAAATCTATACAAAAGATAGTAGAAAGCACAAATGTTATAGTTGATGAGACCTATCCAATGAAGACCAAATCTCATCCAAAGGACACTCTCAATGCATAGACATCCAAGATGATGATGAAGTTATAGAGAGAAATCAAGAAGAAGAAGATGAGGATGAAGAAAGACTAGACACAAAATATCCCTCAAGATAGGTCAAGAGAGACCATCCTGCAACTCAGATAATAGGAAACAAGGAGGCAGGCATACAAACAAGGAGGAGATTGGTGAGTGCCCAAAACAAGAGAACATTTCTCTTTTATCCAAGATTGAACCAAATAATGTTGTGGAAGCTAGCAAAGATCAAAATTGGGTTGATGTTATGAATGAAGAATTGGACCAGATAGAGAAAAATGAGACTTGGGAACTAGTACCTAGGCCCAAGAACAAAAATGTCATTGGAACTAAGTGGGTATTCAAAAATAAGCTCAATGAAAAAGGTGAGGTCACAAGAAATAAGGAAAGACTTGTTTGCAAAGGGTATGCACAAGTTGAAGGAGTTGAATTTGAAGAAACATTTGCACCAAGTGGCTAGAATGGAGGCCATTAGACTCTTCTTAGCATATGTAACATACAAAAGATTCAAGGTATACCAAATGGATGTCAAGTCAACATTTTTGAATGGGAACCTAAATGAAGAAGTCTACATTGAAAAACCTGATGGCTTCTCACTTACAGAGGACAAGGACTATGTGTGTAGGTTAAAGAAGGCCCTATATGGCCTTAAACAAGCTCCTAGAGCTTGGTACAACAGATTAGATAGGTACCTAATTGATCAAGGCTTCAAGAAAGGAGTGACAAACAACAACCTATACATAAAGGAAGAAGGAGGTCATCAATTGATTGTGGTTATATATGTTGATGACATAATATTTGGAGGAGATAGTGAGAACATGACACATGAATTTTATAGAGGTCATGAAGGAGTTTGAGATGTCCATGCTTGGAGAACTATCATTCTTCCTAGGACTAAAAATCAGTCAATCTAAGGAAGGCATCTTTATATCACAAACCAAGTACATAAAAGAGATGCTCAAGAGGTTTCAAATGGAGGATTGTAAGCCAATAGGAACACCAATGGTCACAGGATGCAAGCTAAGAAAGGAAGACAACTCACCAAGAGTCAATCAGACCACATACAGATCCATGATAGGTAGCCTATTATATTTACTACCTCTAGGCTTGACATCATGCAAGTAGTTGGTCTAGTAGGAATATTTCAAGAAGATCCTAGAGAAAAAACCACCTACAAGAAGTCAAGAGGATATTCATATCTCATGGGGACCATGGAATATGGGATTTGGTATCCAAGAAGCAATGAGTTTGGGATAAAAGATTTCACAGATGTAGATTGGGCAAGTAACATTGATGATAGAAGGAGCACAAGTGGAGGAGCATTTTTTTTGTTGGTAAGTGTTGTTTCTTGGCTAAGAAAAAATCAATCTCTTGTAGCCCTATCCACGTGTGAAGTTGAGTATATAACAATTGCATTGTGTTGTGCACAAGTACTATGGATGAGGAAGACCTAGAAGACTACAAGGTTGAATGTGATGGACCTACTCCCTTGTATTGTGATAGCACAAGTGCCATAAGTGTGTCAAAACCTGTTGTTGCACTCTAAGACCAAGCATATCCCAATAAAATATCATTTCTTAAGGGATCAAGTAAGTGAGAAAAGGATCAAATTGGAACATGTGTCCACCAAGGAGGAGGTAGTAGATATCTTGACAAAACCACTCCCAAAAGTAACTTTTGAACATCTAAGGAAAAAATTGGGTGTAATCCCTACCCCTAATAGCCACTAAAAGACTCAAGCCATCAAGAGGGAGCAAGCCAAATGACAAATATGCTCCAAGAAGTTGTAAAAAGTATCAAAACAGGGGAGCTAGCTCACTAGCTTCATGTATAGGTTAAGAGGACAAAATGGGATATCTGTAGAGTGAAATGTATGAATATGAAGTGAATATATTTAGGGGAGCATTGAGGTTGATTGGTGAACAAGACCATGCATTATCTGAAGCCATTAGTGACAAGAAAGTGAGCATAATCCAAGGGAGATTTATAGGGATAAGCCTATGCATTTTTGGTGTTGTGTGCATGCCAAATTGTTAAAGGAACCTTTGTCATAGATGTCAAAGGGGAGAGTGCACTCAAAAAACAAGAAAAGAGAGCATTGAAGGTGTTGGTATGATTGTTTTCCATCAAAGTTTCTAAAGTTTTTTCCATCAATGAAAAAGGGGGAGATTATTGGACCTAGTCTCATTGATGTTGTCATTGATGTCATGTAGCATTGATGGAAAAGAGTGTTGGTGAGGTGTAAATCATCCAGGGCATGAAGGTTGATTGGTAGTTCCCTATTTTGACCTCATATGGTGTGTATGAAGTGGCATGGTGTGATGTTTTGAGGTGTCATGGTGCATACACAAGTCTTGTGCATATAGGAAAACATCTAGGTGTTATGTGTGAACTCTAAAGGTTTCCCATAGGTCCTAAGAGGTGTCTCAAAGGTGTAAGTGTCTTCATGATGAAGAACAAGATAGGTTACATGAAACATGGGTTGAAACAAGCTCAACTAGGCCTAATTCTAAGACCTAGTGCAAGCATGACTTGGGGTATGAAGTAAAAAAATCTAAGGTAGTCAGTACAAAGCATGAGTAATGTGTTGTGACATTGTAGAGAGATGTGGAAGGTGTTACAGTCAAATTTCAGTTGGTAGAGGCATGTTCAAGGCCTTTTGAAGGCATGTTCTTGAGGACAAGCCAAGTGAGCATGGGAAATTCAAGGTGGATGATGAGTTTCAGATAGTGCAAAATTAAATGAGCCTTAGGACATGTGAAGGAAGTCTAACATAGTGTTGAGGACAAAGTTTCAAGTCAAAATTCAAAAAGAGAAGCAAGAAAAATGCTTTTAGGTTCTACCAAGCTCTCAAAATGGCCATTTCAACTTGAGGGTCAAGTTTGAAGTGCTCACTCACATGTTAAATATCTGCATGGGACCTGATCCATTCATCAATGTTGGGCATGGAGTCAAGAAAATTTTGCAATTAGAATGAGGTAAAATGATGCCTTATAATTTATGAATGATCTTAAGAAGTTAACTTGGTTTAAACCTCCCAAAACCCTAGTTTTGGAGCGATAGGAAAATGTGAAGGTTTTGGTCTCCAAATTACATGGGAATGCTAAATTGATGATTCAATCTTATAGATAACTCTCCATAGCTCATTTTGGTGGTGGTGGCATGCTCCAAGTGTCATGAGAAGGCTACAAAAATCCTCTATTTTGTGAAGTTTTTCATGTTTATACAACATGTTGCATGTTTCATGGTGAAAGACCAACTTGTCAAAGTAATCTTGGGATGTTCCCTAAGTGTCCATGAGAAGTTTCAAGGTAGGTTCTTTGTAAAATTTTGGTGAAACATGTCACCCAAAATGACCTACCGCTAATGGCCTAAAGAGAAAACCAATCATGTTGGTTTGAAAGGGTTTTGATGTGAAGGCATGTTTGTGAAGTGAAATGTGAGCATGGATAGTTGATATGAAGTCCAACATGACATGTTTGGGCCCAAGACTTGATCAGGTGAAGTGATTTTGGGTCTAAGCCCTAATGGTCTAAACTGCCCCATTAGGTCTGTCAAGAAGGTATGAGAAACAAGAATGCAAGTGTGAATTTCTCCACATAACCCATGTAGGTGAGTGTTTGAAGATAGATTTGAGGTCTCTGGTTAAGTGTCCAATGCAATAGTTGGGAATGAAAGTGAAGTTTTGAGTGATGGAATCTAACTAGGCCAAGACTAGTTTTGTGACCTAAAACCTAGTGTGAGCAATCTCAGAGATGCAAGCATATTTAAGCTATATTCCCTGAAATGATGCATGTTATGTGCTTGATGATTTCATAAATGTTTTTTGGTTCCTCATAGGTGTTAGAAGTGTCATGAAAGATAAAGAAAGGACAATACCTACAACTGAGACACTTACAGATGTAATGATGACCTTGTAATAACTCTAGGTGATTTCACCTAGAATCTTGTAGACGAGTTAAAGAGGTAAGAAGGTGAAGGGGTTGAAAAATGATGTATAAGAGTGAGTCATCAAAGTGCATGTGAGTGACTTATTTTCATGTGAAAGAGGTCTAAGGCTGGATTTGTAGCAGAATGAGGATATGAGAAAATAGGTGAATCAAGGTGTGTGAAGAAAGAGGATGAACATATAGGAGCTGAATATGAGATCACAAACTTATTGACTTAAGCAGCTGTGTCGGATGAATGCGATCAAAACTTTGTAAAGACTTTGTGAATTATTAGAAAAGTAGGGAGTTGGTGCTTCCATGTAAGTTATAGCTTGCAAAAGTTTTCAAGTAGGTGCTTGATTAAATTATTGGAGTTGGTGCTTCAAGTTGAGTAGGTGCTCAACAAATTGATATCTTTGTAATCTCTCATGGGACAATTGTCCACAATATTGCATTGATTTCAATGGGTTTTCTCCCTTTTAAGGGTTTCCCACATAAACCATTGTCTTCATGTGTGCTTGCTTTTCATTTTCTTATGCTTGAATGTCATTGTTTCCTCATGGTAAAGGTTAATCAAGATTGAATGATTTGTTGAGGCATAAAATTGTTTTCAAAGGTTGAAGAAGCATTGATTCATCCCTCCCCTCTCAATGTTTGTGTTTCCAACATAAAGGTCTCGAGAGAGTGAGGTAAAGTTATATTTCCCATAATGTAAATCTCATAGTGAATATAACATTTATGGCTTAAATTAGTATGTGCAAATACTTGTAGTAGGTGCATAATCCCGATGAGAAAGAGTTAGTGTATATACAAATTTCATAAGGTATGAAGACATAAGAAAGATATAATTATGTAAGCTAGATGTGTGCGATGATAAAAACAAGTGTAGATAGTTGATATGGAGATTTTGGAAAATTATATGTTGCAATGAGGTATATCACACCTCAAAGTTTGTGTAGCTATACTAGATTGATGTAAAATATATGTATGCAAATGCCATTATGGGATAGTTAATGTAGACGTTTAATACATGATAAACAATCAAGTGGGAAAGGGCCAATGAAATAATCAAACCAAATTCAAGGGCTAGAATAATAGTCAATACGATGACGTATATACACATCACAATAGATGAATAGAGTAATTAACAATCAACTCAAGTTAGAGTGATCATACAAATAAGAAATCAAAAAGTTGTGTACAATATAGATATATAAAGTAGTTATGTATAATAATTTTCATAATCAAACTAACATAAAAGGTAGGTTAGGAATGCATACACATGATCTTGTCAATGAGATGCTTGTGTAAAGGTGATGTAGATGTGGTTAGGGTGCCTTATGAAGATCTATCTTAGACCACGCAACCCTAAAAAATTATGTTTGAAAACATATGTAGAAGATATATAAATGAGCATAGATTTGAATTTAATGCATAAACATAATAATGAGATTTTATTTAGTTAATTAAAGGAATAACACACACCGAGACTAATTTCCAATGATACTATCTCAATATATTATCATACTTAAACTACTTATACATTCATTACTCTTCTATGAGCTTTAAGCTCCATCACACACTATAATTCGATCTTCTACCTTCATAAGACATTTGGGATTTGTTTATATTGGCATGCAAATCACCCAATGCTACGTTACTAACTCCTAAAATCATGGAACATTATGAAGATAAATACCAATGGACCCAAAGCCACATGAATCAATCAACTGCTCTAAAAATTTCATGACTTCCAAACAAACTTGTGGTATTTTGTGGCTTACCTTAGGCTTGCATGACTTTCGTAGTGTTTTGGGACTTCAACAAACATTCATGCATTTGATAGTGTTCTAAGGCTTCCATGTATTCTTGTGATTCATCAATAGGATTACGTGGTCCTAATAGATTTGTGTAGTTGCACGGTGGAATTGAATTTGTATAATAAACTTACATATTGGAACTATATACTTATGTAATACTTCCTCAACACAAAATACAACACACAATATTGTAGATGTTTTTGGTTGATATAGAATATTTTGTGAACCTATATGCTCATATATCATACACATTGGGTAATTTTAAAAACTTGAGCTCTTACTCAAGTGATTTCTTCTAGAATTATGTGTCAAGTTAAATTTTAGCACTTAACTAGGTTCCATCCTCAATATCCTATCCTTTTCACTTAACCAAATACTATTTATATTTTGTATTGTGCATTTTCTTGATTTTTCTGTCAATTACTTTTTTTTCCTCTTTGTGCACCTTTTTTGACATTTGTTTTCACTAGTACACCCCACCATATTCTACGTTTGAATTTGCATCATCTTCCTAACCTACACAATATGGATACAAATGTAACACATTGAATATGATTGAGATATTGATTCCTGCAAGTAATTCAACCTCAAGCATTTTTTCCAAGCTTCTTCAAAATCTTACATGGTCTTATTTTCTTCCACTTATGCTTATTGACACCTTATTGTACTCTTAAGAAACCTATCCTTTCACAAATAAGCTACTACCAAATCTCCAACTTGAAATTAAATTTGCCTTATCTTTTCATATGTGCATTGTTTATACTATATGTTTATCTTTCCCAATGTTTTGTGTGCTTATTCCATGTATTATGCAAAATTTCATGCTTCTCGCACTCCTTCCTTTTTGCATAAGAAGTCTTGAACTTTTTGTAAATCTTTGTGGGTTAGTCTTGTATATAGTTTGAAATGGTGTTTTCCCGTGTTCGATTAAACGAGTTATTATAAACAAATTACACTTGTGCTAATGCCAAGTTATATGTTCATGGGTTATCTCTAACAAAACATATGAGTAAATCTCTAAGGCTCATATTCACTACCTCTATATGTCCATTAGTATATGAATAATAAGCCAAATGGAATTGACACCTCATATTCAACTTCCTTCACAATGTGTGCCAAAAATGACCAACAAACTTTCTCTCTCTATTTAACACAATAATGTGCAATGATTGTAGACACATAATCTATGCCCTTGGGTACATTTCTAGGTCCTAGAGCATACTACTATATACATGATTTCTAAGAAAGAAAACTAGTAATTGATAATGCCTTTTGGCCCTTTGCTTTGTCTCTTATACTTTTATTGAACTTACATAACCTATAACCCTATCGGTATTTGAATAATTTATCTTTTATGTCTTTAGACACTAATGCACAAGTGCTCTTGCCCCTCCCGGGTGCTCCCGACCCTTTCTCCCCTTTTCTCACTCTTTTGGGTATCTTTTTTTCATGGACATATTTTATACTTTTGGGTCGGCCTTCCGGTTGTTAATTACGAAATTTAAACAAGGGAATCATATGTATACATAGTTTTAGCTCTCAAATAAAAACACAAACACTAAGCATTACATATTATCACTTAATCTCACATCCAAATGCACAAGAGCATTACAAAACATCCTTCTAGCACATTCATTCAAGGGACAAGGGCGCATCACTCTGCATAAACGACACAGAGAGGGGAAGTTTATTCTATTCCATCTCACATAGTCTATACATTTTTATATTCTATATCTAGCCCGCTATCACCTGTCCAACTTGCACAAGGGAAACCTAGGGCATCATTACATACACTTACACACAAAACTACACGGAGTCGAAATATAGTGTAATGCTTGGTACTAAGTTCACTCTTTGGGTGACCATCAGGGTCAGATCTAACTCCATATTATGCATCTTTATTTTTAGATTTGATGTGGCCTGTGGGTATGTGCAGCCAAGTTATCTGTTTTTAGGATACATGTGTGAATAATGACATTGGGACAAATCAAGAGCGAAAAATAGAGATCAAAAGTGAACATCCTCATGCACAAAAAAATCATAACTTGAGCATCTAGGTGGACACTAGTGCCCAGATCCAATCACTAGCACTCGGGTGCTCTTGTCCTCCCGTGGGTGCTTCGACCTACACATTTACGAGTCCTCAAATTTCCATTGAGCCTTGATGATGATGCTTCCAGTCTATTTCAACTATTCACTTGCCCGAGATCACTTGTAGATCACTCGAAAACCAACTAAGTCATATATCTCTCTCTATTGCTTAGGTTTTCATATTATTACATACTTGTTGCTTGTCCATTTAGTGTATTTTATCAATTATACATCATACACTATAGTAGTTACGTTGAAATTATATTTAATTCAATTTATATTAAATCATCTCACCACTCTTCTTGAAAAGCCACTCAAGAATCCCCTCAATGTCATGCATTTCAAAATGATATTATGCTTAATCATTAGTTCCTTCTTCATTACTCGATGATAAACTATAGTGCTACGGTTCACACTTGACTATTGAGGGAACACTTCATCAATGAACCTCACATCATACACACTTCATGCTCTGCACTTCACGATACATATTTTCTACCATTTTCTATCACACAATACGTTCATTACTTGATGACACACTCTAGTGCCATGGTTCACACACTCATTGTTGAGGGTCCAATTCTTAAATAAACCTCACATCATTTACATTTCACACTCTATGCTTCACAATACATATTTTCTAGAATCTACTCTCACACAACACCTTAAATTCCTAATGACACACTCTTGTTTTATGGTTCATTCTTGACTGTTGAGGGAGAATTTATAAATGAACCTCATCTCATACACATCCACTAGGGGGAAACATGGCTCCTCCTCTCTTCACATCTTGCACATCATAGCACACCATCACACTCACACAACATTTTCATATCTTGGTTGCATTTATTCTTGTTATCCTATACTACTTACATGTTGCACTTTGCTTACTATGATAGATGGATTCTTAGTATGTCATTATATTTTTCTATATACACATACGCATTCACTTGGTATCTTGAGGTGAATGCAATACCTATCACAAATTCATACACAATACATGATGCTTGACATGGCTCTTTACCAATCCCGCTAAGGCTCCCAGGGGCATCTATCTTTGCTACTCTCATACTCTACACATCACATGTTCTATTGTTACATCATTTACTTTACTATCAGTTACTTTTCACTGCTATATTCATACTTTGACATACTACTTATATTTCTAATATGCTAACGAGTGATTCATATGTATCATTTGTCTTGTAGGATCAATACAACCATGGCTATATATCACTTCTTTTCTTTATTGTTTGTGGGCTCGCCCTATGTCTTTCTTGTTCATTGATTGCTTATGGACACTTCAGCCCTGATTTTCTTATGACATTGTGAGTGATGTCCCATGTATGAAACCCACTTTTTGTGGTCCATATTTTCTTCCTAGTTGCTTGTTACATTATCTTCTATTACATGCTAGCTATTTTTACTAACTCTTGTTACTAGCCTATTTTGTTTGCATGTGCCTTGGTTTCTACCATGCACATCCCCTACCCCCTATAGGTATCCACTTTAGATATGCATATCAGTATTGGGTCCTCTCCTTTGGATTGCATTCTCCTAAGTTCGTCGCATGCACCCCAAATGAGGGGGCATCTATTGGGTAAACAAATCACCCCTATAATAGCTCATAGATACAATACAATAAAACACAATACAAAATCAACACAGACACACAGTTATAGATTGGATCAGAATCAAACTTGGGCCAAAAATATAGAGCAGACACTAGCGCCCAAACTTGGAGAGTAGCGATGGGTGTTTGTGTCCCCCTGGGTGCTTATGTCATAGAGGAAAACACAGTCAATTTATTGGTTTACAATAGTTATCAAGAAATTGCCTCTAGTTACAAAATTTAGTCTATTAGTCACATTTCAGTTACAATCGAACAAATTGGAACAATAAGAATAAAAATAACAAATCAGGGACGTACCATATGTAGTGGTGATTATTTGGGAAGCATTATAGAAGGAGAGAAAAGCTAGACCTATCTCCCAAACACTCTTCTCCTACCCATCATTAGGGTTTGAGGGTGTTTTGCGCACAAAAGGGTTTAAAAATGTGTGAAACCTAGTGTTTACATGTGAAGGTCATCATAAAGTGTTGTAGCCACACTAAAATTTATAAAGCACCAACTATAGACACTAAAATTTGGTAACTTGTTCTTGTGCAATGCCAGCTTTTTCATGTTCCCTTACTAAAAAATGCTCACATTCATGATCCAATCAGTTTATCTCTCAATATCTCTCATGAATTTCTTATCTATACACTTTTTTTTTCATCAATTATGGAAATATCATTTGATAAAAAGTAGTAAACGACATTTTTTCTTCATGTCCACACTTTCAATTTTTGTTTTCTCCTTCTTTGTCCAAAATCATACAACTAGGTTAGGACACGAGGTCCGATCTTAACATATTTATACAGTCATAGATCCTTAATTTTGTTGAATCTTTTTTAAATTTGAATATCTTATTTGTGTTTTTACATATTCCTAAGGTCGGCCTTATAAGAATATTTCACCTACGGAAGACTATATAAGCAAATCAATGTCACTATAACTCATATAACACTTTACAAGCTCCCATTACAAATAACATTCCAAAAGCACTCAAATGGTTCCTAATTATTCCCAAATCAGCTACAAAATAATTAAAGTAGTCACTATTATAAGTTTGAAGCACTTAATCTGGGTGAAAAGTTTAGATTCCTCCATTTCTAAGCATGCATAGACCATATAGCCATGGTCTTAGTGATGACACCCTAAACTTTACAAAGCAAATTGCATGACTAAACAAGGAAAGCTAACACCATTGCCATCCATCTAGCCAAGGTTCTAATTCTAGGAATGTAACATTCATATAGAAGCTTAAAATAATGCTTAACTAGTATGAAAACAATACAAAATCTAACTAAACATGCCTACTAATATACTTTAATTACCTAACATGGGCCTAAATAGACCTAAGAGGGAAATCAAATGGTTATGGTTGCTACTCCAAATAAGGTGAAATGACCTCTCCAAATGACTACTTGGTCATTTTGGATATCCACTATTTACCCCATTGAAGGCTTTAAGCAAGGATTGAACTTGGCTATATATCATATTTATTATATGAGATACAAATCAAAGCATGGTGTAAAATATAAAGGAACGAGGCGCACCCTTTTTATAGTTTTCCTTTTGGGAGAAATTTTTAGTTTGGTGCATATGGGACTAAAATCCCCAAATTAGGTTAGAATTGCTAATCATGATTAGGCCTTACTAATCACAATTAGTGAATTACCAAGTGATTAAGAGGTGTGAAACTTTAATTAACCGCCGGGTCAACTAGGAGGCTAGGATAAGCTTTTTGAAGCTTATTGAGATATCATGGAGGTGAATGGGGTGATTTTGAGTGGTTAAAAGAGGGTTTGATTCAATACTAGGGTATATTGACCAAATCAAGGGCAAAATAGGCTTAATTAGCTAATAAATGTTTATTTTCCATTTTGAAGAGGATTTGGACTTATAATTCGTCGTAAAGTGGTATCCTGAATGCGAAATAGGTTTGGCGATCAACGGAGTGCTTGTTAACTAACCAAAGTGGCAAGAAACATTAGTTAATTAGTAAATATTACTAATTATAATGGAATTGAGAAGAATAAGAGTGATTTGTGTGTGTTTTGGCAATAAGATTGCAAAAGTGGAATTTAGGTGTCTACATTTGCCCCTATTTGAGGTGAAGTTAGTGACTTCACTTCAAATATAGTAGACAAGTATAAACAAGTAAATTTTTGAAGAAAAAATAATCGGATGAAGGATGCCCCTCGAGTGTTGATGGAGTGATTAAATAAATAAGTCGACGATCAAAAATATGATCGAAATGGATAGAAGAAAATAGGTCAGAATGGGTGCGAAACCCTTAGGTATTGAGAAGGAATAAGGATGAGGATAAACATGGTTGTTTATTACCCAGGTGAGTTTTAGGAGAAAAATAGGTAATGATAATAAATGATAATGGAGAAGAAATGATTAATGGAGAATATAGGACAAGCCCAATATTTGCATCCAACCTTTCAATAAGCAACCTAGTTATATCATTTTGCCCCTAGGTCTACATCATCGACCTTTATTTAAAATAAACAAAAGTGTAAGATAACATGAAAATATAAATTACTAACAATTATTTACTGCTAAAAATACATAACTCCATGCAACATACATTATGCAATGCAATATGAGAAAGTAAAATTATATTTAGCTCCATGCAACATACAAAATGCAATGCAATATGAGAAAGTAAACCAGCTAACCTAACAGAGAAACTAGTACAATCACATGTACTCAAACAAACAACATTTAAGACAATTGCACCAATTTTTTTGTTATCAAGATGCAGTTCCCGAATGTTCGTGTTGTAATGACAAGGGTTAAAAATGGCGCCCTAAGCAATAACACATGCAAGGGAAAAATGAAGGACACAAGTAGTCCCATGGAAAATATTTTGTGCACTATGACATAATCCCTGACAACTTACTGCTGCATGGGAGGACCGACTTACCATGTAACCTATATTTTGTTAATGGATGTAGATCATGATGATCTGCAAGTTGTTTAAGACTAGAACAAACAAGAACCTTAGAATGATTTTTGTAGGAAAAATTTCAATGTTCGAGGATAATGCAAGTGATACATGCTTCATTGTATGCACATTGTTTACCAATTTTTGTAGAATTTTGATTTTTTGCAATTTTTTTGGATTTTTAATAATTTTACCATCATTTTTTTATTTTTGAAACATATTTGAATGTTTTTTATTTTCTAGAAGTTTTCTAAAGCTATGTACAGGAAACGAAGAAACATGGATGCCCCCAAAGAACAAATGGGATGTACAAGGGTAGAATGTCATGCGCATGCGTAAGAAAGTGAAGATGTGAAAATGCCCCCAACGTTAGCTAGGAATATACAAAGGAAAACTCTTCACGTGCAAAAGATGGATCAAGGCCAATATGGATAGGTTCAACATAATGATGAACATAACCCAATGACATGCTAGGAAGGAGCAAGGATGCCCCCAATGTAAGCTGGCCAAGAAGCACATGATAGAAAGAAGTGGAAGTTTGTTTTGAGAAAGGGTACAAAGGTGCCCGCAAACATGGAAAAAAGGAAATATTATACACATGGATGTTCTGAACAAAGTAGAAGAACAACATGAATGTTGTGAATGTAGCTTAGAAGCCTCACGATGAAGAAGTGGTTAGCCAAAGGCATGAATTGTGAGACAAGATACAAACTAGAGTAAGAGTCTGAACAAGTTCCAAAAAAAGACACTTGGTAACATACTAATCCTATTTGCTCATAGAGATCCATTGTGTGCACGTGGAAATTTATTATCTCTTGGAGGTAATATTTGATATACAACAAGTGAAGACACCCTAGCCAATGTGTAGGAATTATTTTTATAGATGGATTGTAGAAGGAGAGCCGTACATTGCTCCGCTACCAGCCAAGCATCCATAGCCCCGATGGAGATGTATTTTATTCTAATCACAACATTGCGTTATTCGCTAGTCAGTGCATCCATAGCCTCGGTAGAGATTATTGGAAATACCCCAAGAGAGAGTTATATATCAATTTGCTTTTTCTTTTAGCGTTTGCTTTCAGCTTTGTGCTTTTGATTTGATTGATTCTTTTGCTTTTTGAAAACTTATTTCAGCTCTCTTGTTTGATAAGGGGTTAAGAACCACTAATGGCTTGATGGAAGGAGGTGGAAGTGATTGTGATGATGACATTGGATAGTGTCAACAAATATATCCAAAATTTCTTCACAATAAGTTTTTTAGATGTTGATTGTGATAGGATCTCTAAGAGGTCAGTCATTCTTTAATTTACCAATGTGATAAAATACCAAGGTCAAACATATACCATAGAAATAAATGTCACAATATGCGTGTGAATAGACTAACCAAAATATCATCAAAGGAATGAAAATGGTAGGAAGACTTGCAAAAGAATAACAAGGAAGGGAAGAAAGAACATCCATGTGTATGCAATACCTGATTGCAATGTGTGTTCATTTACCTTTAATTTTTTGAAATGTTTTCTCTTTTTTTGTATTTTTGTTATTTTTGAAAGGTGGGACCGATAAGGTCACTTGGCATGATAAGATCAAAAAAATGTTATAAATTTCCTTGATAAGGAAGATTAGGCGTGTTTGCTTATCAAGAGTCATATTATCCCCGATCTCAATGATCATGGTGAGCTCATACTCAATAGATGACTGTATTTTATTATGAAATGTGGATTTTGTATTTGGGATATTGAGGTCCCTATCCAGAGGTTTCTACACTTTACGCCATACTTAATGGGTGTGTTAATGTGCATTTTTAAGCGCGTTTGATTCTAAACTTTAAGATTGTTTAAATTGTTGTGAGCTTTAGAGCTCTTGGAATTTTGATCTGAGCCTGATGAAGGAACCATTTTGGTTTCCTATAAGCTACTATGTGACTTGTATGATCCCGAGAAGTGGGAGAAGAAAGTGGACAAATAGAATTGATGTGAGGAATGACAGTGGGTTTGCCACAATCATTGATAGAAGGAAATTGTGATGGACACAAAGGGTATGGTCAAAGAATTGAAGAGAATGGGCTACTAGGAGGTGTCCCATAGATTGAAGCTAAAGGACTACAAGGATGTGGCCCTACGATTAAAGATGAAGGACTTCCTGGAGGTGTCCCATAGATAGAAGATGATGGGATACTAGGACACAACTCAAGAATAAAAGATGAGGGACTTCTAATAAGTGCCTCAAAGTATAGATGAAGATGGGCTTCCGGGAGGTGAGCAACATATAAAGCATGTGGGGCTACTTGGTGGTGGCCCACATATAAAAGAAGATGATTGGCTACAGTAGTGACCCAAGGTAAGATTGCGATGGAGGAATCATGATAGATAAAGAATGATGTGAAGAAAATATAGGATCTTCCTCAATGGTATTAGGATCTTCCTTAGTATTATGACAAAAGGAATCAATTTATTCTTCCCAATACACAAGCATATTGAAGTCAAGATTAAATCCTTGATTGTAATCCTCTAAGGGAATGCCATCATGTGACCCTAGGAATTTCATGATCATCTCCTCATCTTGAGATGAATCGATCGGTAGGGGTATTTTTTCTTTTACCATAGGAGGTTGATTAGAATAAATGGGTCCAATTGGTGTGGAAGATTGAGAAGATGATGACTTAAGAGATGAATTTGGATTTGCCCAAATCTTCAATGGAGGAAGAGTTTATCGAGGCGAGTGAATAAGGGAGGTCTTGTAAAGTAAGGGAGGAATGTGGCTCAAGAACCAAATTAGAATTTTCAGAAGATCTAGGTGAATCAAGAATCAGAATAATAGTTTGGATTGGAGTTAGAAGAAGAGTGGGAGGAACCCGAATAATAATTTGGATCAAAAGTGTCCAAACCATACCACTAACTATGAGATGAAGGTGGGGAACAAGGTACTCGAATGGGATCTCTAGCGTGAAGAATCAAACAAGGTCTAGTTGTGATAGGAATCCTTTGATGGGAATGCTTGAAACCTAGGTTCCTTACTATCATAAGTATGTGGAACTACGTGATAATCAGTCTTTGTTGGCACATGCCTAGACATAGATAGTCAGGGGATATCACAGGGGTTATTGTGTTGACATTTTCAACATGTGTATCTACACAACCAATGAGGGCATCAAAATGATTCTCCTCATTAGACACATAATTAAGATTTCTCATCCTAATTATGTTTAGGAAGAGTCTTCATATTGGGGGATTTGTTAGGAATGGATCAATCCATCTCCACATCACCACTTTCAATTAAGTCCTAGATGTACTACTGTAACTCAAACACTTATTTGTTTTGTGACCTTTAACGTGGTGGAATTGGCAATATTCATTATCTCTAAACCATGATGGCTTAGGCACGTCATCCTCATAAGGTGTAGTTTCAGGATATCTAACCATATTAACCGCCTCTAGCTCTTTTAGTATTGATGACATTGAGTCCAAAAGAGGAGTGAAAGCATGACATTTATACTCCGTAGGTGGAGCTCCCTTTGTGAGCTTCAAAGGTGCGTAGTTTTGAATGACTTGTACTCTTTTATTGTCAACTATTCCATCATTAACAATTTTTTTGTTCTTATTAGGAACAAACTTTGGAATCGTTATGATCTCTTGAAAAGGGCTTTAGGGTCCCTCTATTTAATAATGCCTTTTCAATTTGACTCCATTTTTCTATTACCTCTTCAAATGTGTTGCCATAATGCATTTACAAGTGGAACGTAATGTCTGGATGGAGGTTGGGAACAAATATGCCTATCAACTATTTTTCGGGTATGGAGCAAGGAAAGTGGCTAGCTAATCCTCTCCATCGTTGTAAAAATGCAACAAAGTTTTCATTATTTCTTTGTTTGACATTGCAAAGATCCAACATGGTGACGTCATTCTCTATATTAAAAGAGAAGTGTTGTACAAAACTTTCTGCTAGTTCTGGCCATGTTGATATGGATCCCTTAAGGATGTGAACAAACCATTCTAGCGTTGTTACTCCTAAACTTTGTGGAAACAAGCGTATAAGATAATTGTAACTGAATGCAACCTCTTGACATGCCATATAAAAGTCTTTTATATGATCACGAGGGTGAAATTTTCCCTTATATTTATCAAATTTTAGAAAATAAAAATGTCTTGGGAAAGGTACTTGTAGCATGGATTTTTCAAAAGGGTAGGGACATAACTCATTGAACCGGTATTTCTTGATATTGTTACCTGTTTGGCCCTCTTGTAATGCTTGAAGGGATTTCTTCATTGTTGACCACTCTTGATTAAAAAATGGATTTTCCATGGGTGATGGTGTAGGTATATACAAAGGGTTAAGCCTAGGTGTATGCCCACCCCAATTTTTAGTGAAAAATTCCTCATAAGGATCCTTTCGTGTCTCTCATCGAGGAGTGTTTATTGGGAACTCGTGAAATGAAGCTTTAGCTTTTGCCTTCGGTATGACTTGTTTCGCAACTTTTGGTTGTTCCTTTTGTATATGTGAAGCCAAACTTGCTAATTGGCGAATGAGGGATTGGACTTGTTGTTTTAATGTAACCTCCGAATGGTTATTTCATGATGATATTCGTTAGGAGGAGGTTGTGCATGATGAACATGGTCTTCATCATCTTCACAATGAACCCTAACTGTAGGTATGTGACAGCCTTCTGCCATTTTCAAAAGGTATTCCCTCATTATTTTACCGTGCGAAGTAGAGGCATGACCTGGATTTAAAATTTCATTAAGAGTGTGATGAGGGTGGTCTACTTATTCTTCTCCCCAAACCATGCCAATGATAAGAGAACGGTCTACTATGGAAGGTAATTTGGCCCCTAGTTCCACAACCTGCATAAGAACTTCATTATTGTTATGAAAAATGTAGTCATCAAAATGGGTGGAATGAAGCTCTGCATCCATGCGGGAGAATCCTCCTCTCCACCACTATGGTCAACCATGAGATTATCCTCTAAAAGAGGGTTATCACCTCCAAATATATTGGCTTCTAACTTTCGTGACCCCATTCTCGTAGTAGGCATTACTTAGAATAGAAGGTACAATATGAAATATTTCCACTAAGGTTTATTAACAAGGGACCCTAGTCAAATTTGTGCAATGTAACGACCCTAAGTTGTTAAAAACAATGGTGACTATAAAATAGCCACAAATTCAATAGGTCAATGTGAACCTAAGAATTAAAGAATAAGCTACCTTAGAAGGTAATATATGACACAATTTTTCCTTAGAATAATACAATGATGTACAATGCTCAAAATTTAGTTACACCAAATAGTTTATTCTCTAAGATTTCATCTAGATAGGTTTGCAACCAAATAGTGACAACACAACATCACCGGTTAGGTCAAGTTTACAAAAAACAGGGCCTAAATGATAAGAAAATGTTGACACGATCTTGTAACAACTAGTTTGTAGATACTAACAAAGTCCAAGTCTCATAAAATGGATGATAACAATGTGAGCAATGTAACGACATTATTTGTACAAGTGAACCAAGATTTTGGGAAAGAAATATTTCTAGTGTCAAAATGATGTTATCACGATGCTAACAATGTATCCTCAACACTCAAAAACTCAAGACAAAGTTAGGATGTAAAAACTACGTCTAAGTATAACAAGAAATTGCTACGAGTGCGAACAATGTAACTCTACAATATAGATATTTAGGCCTAATTTCACAATGGAAATAAGACGTAAAAATCTCAATTGTATGGATATAATGTGGGAGTGCAAAGCATAAAAAGAAGAAAAGGATGAAATTACCTAACTATGATGATAATAAGTCTCAAATATGGGTTTTGAGACAAGTGGCCTACTAGATCATGAGTATGTACCATGCACACTTTCAACACTTGTGCTCCGGCATTGCAACCTAGTCGCGCAAGTAGAATACAAAAGTTGTGGACACATGATAGCTAGCGGTATCTGTATATGTTGTTTCCTTTTGTCCAAAAATGGGCAAGAAGAAAACAAGGGTGTAGACCAAGTGGTGTTGAAATAAACTTTGTGTTATTTTGGAAAAGTTTTTCCTTGTCATAGAATAAGTGAAAAACTAGGACAAAAATGTCACGAAGTATATTTCATGATGAAATGTCACATGGTTTAAAGTTTAATAGATTATTTCCCTTGTTCAAAAAACAAGAGTTTGAATCTAAAAAAGTTGTCACTTTGTGACAGCTCTCAACTATACTATCTAAGACAAAAACAATGGCTCCAGGCTGACAATATTCCTAGGTGGTTTTCTCTCTAGGTGTCACAAGATATCTAGAGCGAGCTTGATTTACCCAAAAAGTCACACTGACTAATTTGGGAGTATCTTGCTTTACTTTACCCCCTTCAGTATAATGAGCACCGAAGTGCGTTTAGTTATACTTTCATTGGGGTCATGATATGGATATCTTTGACGCTAATCTCACCAAGGCGTACTAGACAAGTCGGTAGTGTGGAGCACTTTCCTATTTCGTTCACAAGGTTCCCTCTTGTGTGAACTACTTTAGGGTTCCTAGGACCACCCCCATTGTTGTATCTTAAGGCTTATGCCAAAGGGGTTATGTCCTAGTTGAGCGGATGAGCCATAGCTCTTAACCGAAACCTACAAATACAATGTGATGATTGTGGTGTATTTTTTATCTTTTAGACTTAATGTGGTTTTTGTCATACTCCTTTTGGCAACTACAATCACACGTGTAGTTAGAAAAATTGTTTAAGTCCTCCTTTCTTTGACTAGTGTTAGGTCCTTCACAAAATGGTTAGTAGTTTCAAAATAGATTCACAATATCATAAGAAAATAACCATGAAAAATGCTTGTAAATCAACTAACTACCATCAAATTTTGCAAAAACAAGGTTTATTCCCAATTCATCCAAGTGATTTTTAATGAAAAGACTAAAATTGCTTTTGATTCCCAAGATCACACTAGGTGCAAGGGAAGAGCATACACAAATTATAGCCTTGGTTATTTAGCAAGTGAAAAAAACATTTAAACTAAAAGATGATTAACAAAGTTTCCTACTTACTCTAATGATAACAAAAGAAGGTTTAAGAGTGCTTTTGATTCTCTAGATCACACGAAGTGCAAGAGAAGAGCATACACACCTTAACCCAAACTCATACAAAGCATGGAAACAAGATTAATTCCTTCAAACCCTAAGTGATTTTATGAGAAAAATTACTCTAAATCTATGAAATTGAGAAATGGCATATGAAAACCTCTAAAAAGTAATAGAAATCCTAAAAACCAAAAATGGAAATTTTGAGTTTACAGGAAAAATTTATATAGACACACCTACGTGCCCTGTCACGCGCATATACACGTCTGTTTCAACACCTAATTTTCTCTATCAATGTGTGTACTTCCCTTTGCAAAAATGTCGATGATTGAAAAAAATGAGCTAACGTGTGCACTTCCAGAGAAGCGGTGTGCACCTGTTTCAATGCCTACGCTCCCTGTCAACGTGTGCACTTCTCCTTTGTAAAAATGACTGACAATTGACAAAAATCAGATAATGTGTATGCTTCGAGAGAAGCAGGTGTGCGCCTATTTTAATGCCTGCGCTCCCCTATCGACATGTGTGCGCATATTTCAATGCTCGTGCTCCTGGTTCAACGCCACTTGCCCCTTCGTTGGAAGTGGTCAAAATTCAAGTTTTGACAAGAATTTCTTCAAAAAGGTCAAATATTTGGTATTTTTTTGACAATTTTGATAGGGCTTCGCCTCCTTGAATCCTGCAAGGAACATAAAAACACAACTTCTACCACTAATCTAGTTGAAACAACTACCTAGCTTGAAAAAATGATCTAAAACTTTGAAAAATACTCTAAAAATTTGAAATTAATCTAAAAATCTTGAGAAAATAATCTAAAAATCTTTAAAAGTACTCTAGAAAGCTTGAAATTTAAACTAGAAAACTTGAAATTAATCTAGGAAACTTGAAACTAATCTAAAAACTTGAAATGAAAAACTTTGAAACTAAGTTAAAAAGCTTTAAAAAGTGAATGCAATGGGGTATTATACCACTAGACGTTCCAAATGATGAAACCCTAAACTTTACAAAGAAAATTTCATGACTAAACAAGGAAAGCTAACACCATTGCCATCCATCTAGCCAAGGTTCTAATTCTAGGAATGTAACATTAAGATAGAAGCTTAAAAATGCTTAACTAGTATGAAAACAATACAAAATCTAACTAAACATGCCTACTAATATGCTTGAATTACCTAACATGGGCCTAAATAGACCTAAGAGGGCAATCAAATGGTTATGGTTGCTACTCCAAACAAGGTGAAATGGCCTCTCCAAATGACTACTTGGTCATTTTGGATATCCATCTACTACCCCATTTAAGGCTATAAACAAGGATTGAACTTGACTATATATCATATTTATTATATGAGATTCAAATCAAAGAATGGCATAAAATATAAAGGAATGATGTGCACCCTTTTTATAGTTTTCCTTTTGGGAGAAACTTGTATTTTGGTGCATGTGGGACTAAAAGCCCCAAATTATATTAGAATTGCTAATCATGAGTGAAGCCTTAATCAACCGCTTAGGGTCAACTAGGACGCTAGGATAAGATTTTGAAGCTTCTTTGAGATGTTGTGGAGGTGAATGGGGTGATTTTGAGTGGTTAGAAGAGGGTTTGAGTCAATACTAGGGTATATTGACCAAATCAAGGGCAAAATAGGCTTAATTAGCTAATAAATGCTAATTGCCTGTTTTGAAGAGGATTTTGACTTACGATTTGTCGTAAAGTGGTATCCTGAATGCGAAAGAGGTTTGGTGATCAACGAAGTGCTTGTTAACTGACCAAAGTGGCAAGAAATGTTAGTTAATTAGTAAAGATTACTAATTATAACGGAATTGGGAAGAATAAGAGTGATTTGTGTGCATTTTGGCAATAAGATTGCAAAAGTAGAATTTAGGTGTCTACACTTAGCAAGAAAAAAGTCACTTTAAGAATTGTTCAAGGGTTTAAAGTAATAATGGGTTAGGTAATAAAAATAGGCACACTACATCACACCAATATTGTGTTGGGTACATTATACACTAAACAATTATCCCACTCCCTTGGTCTTAAGAGACATGACGTCACCCTTAAGGGGATGGTTAGTTGTTCACACTTGTATAAGCACCTAGAAAAACTACATGAGGCTTGATCCTATAATGAGGGAATATAGTGGAGCACTTGAATTAGCTCATTACCTAAGAGTTTGACCACCAAGAGTTATTCCAGCCTCAACCACACACATATGTTTTCTACTTTTGGTTTGTTAATACTACGATGAAGGGTTCTGCAGAGTTTTAGGGTTTTCACTTTTCTTGGTGATTACAGTCATCCCAAAATTATGTGAGCAAGAGAAACATACAGGAAAAGGGAATTTATAGAAAAGTGAAACATACAAGAAGCTTTAGATCTAGATTATCAAATGGTCCAAAATTGTACAATTATAGGTCATGACCATACAAATCAAGTTTGGACCATACTAAAGTTGTACAATCCTTCCCTTATTTAGTTTCTAGTTCCGAACTTACACCAAATCACTTCTAGTTTCTAATATACATGTTACTTCATCTTGCACATCTAGATCCTCTATGTTCTACCTTGTATAACTAGGTTATCTCCTCTTGTGTATTTAAGCAATTACATATTGTTTACACCCTTTTAATGATTGATTTAACCTAAACTGGTTAATATTTTTCTAGGGGTAGTAATAGATGGTAGATTATCCTAATTAAATAGTTTCCAAAGCTAATTGTAATAATATTAGGAATAACCATTAATAATGATAAACAATGACAAAAGATAATAAATAAAGTACTTGCAATAAGAGAGAGAAGATGAATTAGTTGATATCCTACTTTATGTGATGATCTGGGATGGTCTAATGACTAAAACAAACTAGAAATGACCTGAAAAAACATTTTTATTGACACTATGTGCTGAACTATTGCACGAACCCAAGTGGATGGTATGGGCCAAAGCATACCACCACTATAAGCCTTTTCATATGCGCTTGTCTCTTTAGATCCTCTACTCATGGTATTTTTGAGGTTTATGTATCATCTTTTGATATGCTCATATTTGGAATCTAGACCTTTAAAATTGTGTGATGCTCATCAGGCAACCAATTGATCCTTGAACCCTAGATGGTGAAGAAGTCCCATAAAATAAACATTAGGTGGGTTGTCAGGAACCCTTGTACATTGTTGAGCGTTACCACTAATCTAAAGAGGGCTCAAACCGCATGTCATTCTCACCTATCATGTGATCTCAGAATGTATGTAACCAAATAGATAACCATGATCTTGCAATAATGAGATTGTACTTGCACATTTACCCTAGCTTAACTTGGAATGATGATATATTCCTTGCATTTTCAAACATGACCTGGATGATTTCCCTATAAAGAGTATGTAAATTATATGGAGCTCAAGGAGTCTTGGAATGGTTTTGCTTGTGAATTTTCTTAGGGTTTTCTCAATAGGATCTTTGGGTGTCAAGTGTATATGATCTCCTCATTGATAATGAATGAATAACTTGCTTATATATGTGTTATGGATTTGGAAAGCTTGATAAAGCTGACTAGAAGTGTCCCAAATGAATTTGAATTAAGAAAAGTGTCATTTGAGGGAAAGGGATAAAAACAGATGGGAAGGATCATAATATAGAGAGCGTTATGGCCCATTCCGGGTGCTTTTCTCCAGGATGTATGTACGAGTGATTTGAAAACTACGATTGTACTATGTGAGTGTTTAGCTGATTCTAAATGAATTGTGTGTGAAATCAAGAATGAATGGGATATATCAAGGGATAACATGATTGACCAAGTTGGATAAATGTGGACTAGTGTTAAGACATTACACAATTTATGTTATTGCGAAGGCATTAATTACTAAAATGAGTGTGTATAAATATTTATTAGACTTTATAATGTAATAAACAATAATAAAAATGAATGTAAGGTTATGAAACTATGAGTTATTATGATAAATTAACTTCCAACATTAATTTTACAAAATCAAAATAATGTATTGGTTCTTTCATTACATATATATGCTCAAAATACACAGAGAGAGAGAGAGAAAGACTTAGCTATACAAGAAGAATGCGGGAAGATAGATTGGAGAATTTGGAAGCGCCGAGCTTGGAGGAACTTCACGTTGAAAGCGAACTTGCAAATCTCATGGAGCAAGACTATATGATCTAGTTAGGATGTATAATTTGGTTTTTCCCCTTTGTATGGTCTTAGATTCCTTAAGAATCACATTCAGCAACTTTTTGAGTCTTTCGATGGTATGGAAATAAGGTTCATTATAAATCCCTAGTTTTCACAAGTATTGACATCATCTATAATTCCAAAACCCTAACCATTCCAAAACACTAACCATGGGTCAAAGACCCTACAAAAGGTTAGTGTTTGGGTTATGGTTCACCCGATGCACCACCTACATTGACACTACTCCAAAGAAGCCTAAAACCACACATAATTATCTAACTATCATGCAATGTCTATATGAATACAAATAGTTAGAAACTTGAACCTCTTAGATCATTTTTGATTAGATTGATCTCTTGTTAAGGCTTGGAAACTTGATCACGGTGTGTTTGGATGCGAGGAAGCTAAGATCCTTGACCTAGTTGAGTGATTCAAAATTGTATTAGTGGGGTCCTAATGGATGTGCCCCAACTTTAGGAAGATTTAGGGAGTCTTGAATGCCTTTTGTTCTAATATTTGCAATGAGATATCTTGAGACTACTAGGTTATGAAAGGAAATGAGTTTAACTTGCTTATATAGGTTTTCAAAGGTAACTTATTATGATAAGGCCAACTTAGGAGGATAACAAGACCAAATAATTAATAGTGCATCAAAATAAGAGATGTAAAATGTATCGGTTTAGGACCGTATAGGTTGGACATGACCATATTATACACTGACAGTGAACTGTATGGTTTTGGATAGGGATAAGCTTAGTGAAATGTAAAAGTTGCATCTTGGAAATGAGAGATTGAGAACTAGTTTTGTATATTGATATTCAAAATTTATCAGCACATAGGTGTATGAAAATGAGAAATTTAGCAAAGAGATAACAATATGCAACGAGTGGGGATATGATATGGGTTTTTGCCTTAGCCAAGAAGCATACTTATAATAACCTCGTGACAAAAGGGTAAATTACCAAATTTGAGTGTCTACATTTTGACCACTTTAAGTATGGAATGAAAATTACATGCTTAAAGGAAAATATACCTAAGTGTGTAGTCACACTTTGTCTTCACTCAAATATTTTTATCCAAATGTTGGTGTTGGCACGCTCCATGATGAAACTTGCAATGTAAAGTGTAGTAAAATGTCCATAACAAAAATTAAACAACTCAATAGTAACTATAAAATTTAAACTTGTATAAAGTGAAATAAAGAGATGTAAAACATGAAAAGAGTACACATGTTTGTTTTGTGAAGAGAAGAGCCTCTAGTTATTTTCTTGCAATTGGAGATTTTGATATTTTTATTGAAAATTTGTTGAGGGATTGGGGGTGATCAGTCCCCAATTTTGCAGAGGAGAAATTAGATTATTGGGTGCATATAACCAAACACCAAATGGAAGGTAGAGTGAGGATAGGTATGAATGCAACCCGTAAAGGAAGAAGAGTGTGTATCAAAGTTTGTAGTAACTCTAATATCTTCCCCTTTAGTATAAGGAGAGGAAGGACTTACCACGAAGAACTTAGCCGCTTCGATACTTATTGGTAAATGATTTTTCAATGTGGGAAAGATGTCTTATTTTAACAACAATGTGAATGAGACAAAGTCTCTCCTCTATTATAATGGGAATGTTCCCTTTATTTCTAAGATAAAAAACATGAAAATAAATATGTACACTAATTTATATTGGGGTTTTGATATTTCATCTCAAAATGATATTCATGGAAGGAATGAAATGAAGTGAATTCAGAGAGAGTGAGAGGATGTTAAATGGAAATTGAAAGTGAGGGGAGAAGGAACAATTGTGCTTTGTAATAGGAAAACTAAAATCATTATTTTAATCACATGAGTAAAACTTAACGATGATATTCATGATCAATTGCAAAAAAAAACACTAAATCAAAAGATTATATCATCACATAAAATACAAGTAGATAAAAATAACATAAGGAAGAAAGATACATAACAAAGTTCGAATAAATTCCTTTCTTTATTATATTTTATAGATAGAAGGTCTAAAATACAAAGCTTTCAACACCCTTTTATATCTAAGTTTTCACACAACCAAAAATCTGGATACACTATATGATCCATGTATATATAGATAAATCTTCTTATTTACCAGCTACACATGGGGGAAAAGTATTCAATACTAATAATAGTATCCTCTAATGTGACACATGTTTACCAGTATCTTAATAGAAAACATCCTATTATTCATATTTGAACAGGTCATCTATTCCAAGGATACTTGACTAAGTCAAAATTACATATCTACAAAAGGAATTCACACCTTAAAAGCTGTGAATTTATAGAATGAATTTGTATATATAAAAACTATGAATTTAAAATAAAAATTTATAGCTTGAAGGAATGCACATCTTTATAGAAGTGAAATTTACATCCTTTGCAAATTAGGCCTTCACTATCTTATGGATCTTCTTCTACATTGATGACATTTTCCTATGATAGCTAGAGATGCTCACGATAGGCATACAATTTATTGAATACCTACTTGAATTGTTCCTCATATAATCCCCTAGTATACATATCTTGAATGTGGAAATTTAATTTAATATTGATCATCTACTTTGGGTACTTGTGAAATGACTCCATTTTCTTAGTTAACTTGTTAAGGCAATTTCGGTACTTGATGTACTTGTTGATAAAATTATATCTAAAGGAGCTTCTGAGGTATAATCTTTGCTTGCCAATTCCTTAAACTACCCCATGATTGCTTCAATAGTGTTAGGATTTCCTTGATCATCATTAAAAGTACAAGGGATATCAAATCATCTCCTCTAAATAATGTATGGCATTAATCCTTTTATTCTTTGATTTTTGAGCTTATCTATGTGCTCCTTAAGGATTCAAACCCATAATTTCATAGCTCTAAGAAGCTCAATTGGATCTCCTCATTTCTCCTCACATATAACATCCTCTTATATTAAGAGATTCATGTCATCTCTTGAGAAAACCGTAGGCTTGGGCAAGTATTGGCTAAACAGTTCACTTTAGATTGATATCTATCAAGGGCTCTCCTTGAAATCTATATATAATTGATTACTTCCTCATGGGATACACATAATTTTTCCAGCTTCTCTTTACATAAATCTACTTCCCACCTTATGTAATCAATATCTCCCATCCTTGTCACCAAATATCTCCCTCTAGCTTGTTAAGGTTACTTCCAAGGGCTTGCTTTGATACCAATTGTTAGAAATGACAAAGGACTGAGAGGGGGTGAATCAGTCCCTAATAAAACCTTTCTCTTTTCTATTTCAAACATCAAACAAACACCCTCATAAACCACATACATTAATTCTTGATCATCATTATATATAGTTCATCATGAAATGCATACATAATAGGAAAACAAGATATACTCAGAGTCTTTCTTGATTAATATTCAAAGTAGAGCACAATGACTTGATCTCCTCATCAAAAGTTTACAATATACAATCAAGAGCTCATAAATACTATACTGACATCAATATGTTGTGACAATAGCATTCAACTAAAAAAACAAGACTACTCTCCTTCATCAACTTTGTTACAGAGACTTCATCATCTTTATTCCAAAGATTTACCACATTTCTTTTGACCTAGAAGAAGAGACATTCAAAGGGTTTGGGCTATGCCAAAGGGGTTTTACTTTGCAACAAATTTTTATTCAATAAAGGATAAGGGGTTTTTCATCAATAAATTATAAGACTAAAGCATCTTCCTTTTGTACACCATCCACTTGAATTTTCATCTTACACACAAACTTTTCATTTTTCATGACTTCCTCCTCAATACATTAAGATCACATGATTGTTTGAATTCTTCAAAATATGACTGTTATACTTTTGAGCTCCTACATACAATTCCAAACTCAAAAACAAAACTACAACTATATTTAAACTCAACTCATATATTACCTTTAGTTTTCTCGAGCTCAAGACAATAACTGTTATGACTCTTCATATCAATATTTTATTTTGTATGCCATTTTGACTTCTTGTCACTTGTTCACACTTTAACTCTTCATATTCCAATTCAATATTAGAGGGTTAGATCACAAGTTTCTAATTGCTAAGGGTTTTGTTACTTCACCAAGAGCTCACACAACTCAAGCTAGACCTTTGGACTTCAACCAAAAACTTGAAAGATGAGAAGTTCAATTTGCAACCCTGTTTTGAACCAAACTGCTAAGTTTGTTTTGAAGAATAAAAAACAATTCACCTATTGGAGCATGCAAGAGCATGACTATCAACCTTCATTTTGATGACATAAGAGCCTTTAGGATCCTTGAAACATTCACTTGGAGGTAAAGACACTTAAACAGTCTACTCAAACCATCACAGTCAAGGAATTCTCAAAGGTTTTGTGCAATATTCCTTATTGTGACATGAAAAATGATGAGAATGGGTTCTTCAAACAACTTGAAACCTCTCGAGCTTTTTTATCCTTCTTAAAGGTGATCTCAGTAAGATAGACCACTTTAATTGCAAAGAAAGACATTAATTTGATAGTCTTGGCAAAAATTCACCTTGACATGGTTTTTTGAGAACACAGTCAAAAAATTATCCTCGAATTCAACATGAAAACTCTTGATTCTTTTTGAAAACATTTTGTGCCATCAAAATAGAGGTCTCCATATTTTTTTATGATTTTTCATTAGAGGGAAGTTGAGATCTGATTAAAAATCCTCTGCAAACCCCGATTACATGGTATGGAACATTTGTAGCCATCTGAGGTCACCAAAAAATCAATTTCTCACTCCAAATTTTTGTCCCGCCACAAGGTCATTGTGAGCATCCCCTTCTTTTTTATGTCTTTGACTAACTCTTTGATGGCTTTCCAGTAGGAGAAATCTGAGATGCCTCTGCATGAAGGGCTCATTCTTCTGTTGTTTGAAAATGGGAAACTTGTTCTGTCCTCTTCCCTGAAAGATAAGGCGGATGAGGATGACCTCACTCTCACGGAATGCCTTACTAAGATGAAGGATGGGAAATGAAAAAATGTGGGGGAGGATTCTAGTAAAGAAATGGGCGAGGATGGTCATGGGGAAGCGAGCACCTCGAGAAAAAGAAATCGGGATGGTAATTTAAAGGGTTTTGAGGATTTGAGTAGAAAGGTCTAGTACTTAGAAGGGGTGCTTCAGGTGATGGAGGAAACCAATGCTGGTCAAAGGGAAACAATGTTGGATGTCATTAATGCTTCTAAGAAAATTGTCTCTACTTAGGTGAAGTCCAAGCAAAAGTTTTTAGAGCTGGAGGACTAGGTCAAAAAGCTAAGTGACAGGCTAGAAGGGATGGAGGAGGGCACTAAAAGAAGGAACTTTAACTTGCACATCAGTAGCTCCAAGGACGAGATGGAGGAAGATATTAATGACAAAGGTGTTGAGGGTGATGAGATCAAAGACAGTCATGATGGTAGTAGTGAAGGATCTCCAAAAATTAACTAGTGTTTCTGGAGAATTTTGGCAAACTTCTGCTATTTTGTAGTTTTGGAGACTGTTTCTCCTTCTCTCTGGTTTTCTCACTTTGGTACAAAGTCTGGTTCTTCATTGTAAGAGTTAAGCATGTTTAACTCCTTTCTTGGACTTTTCCGTTTCCTTCTTGTTTGTGGGTTTCTGTTCCTTGTCTTGTAATGGCCCCTGGGAGCCGATCCTGTTTTTACCTTATCTAATAAAAATGAAAACAAAAAAATTAAAAATTTGATCCTTTATGAGGCATTCCTCCATCTCTTCAAAATAATTTCCAAGCATGAACAACTTCTAATCTTTCTTAGTCAACTAAAATTGTAGTGTATAGGGTAATACAAACCCCGACAATGCTATCAATATCAAGAGGAGATGATTTCAAGTTTGAGGTAATGTATAGAGTGGCTAGAGAGAATCATTTGGAGTCTCAAACACTATTAGAATGGCCCACCAACATCTTTGAGTGCAATGCAACAACTTGAACCACCTCGTCTATTCCAAGAGCTTCAAATACCACAACACAGTTACTTTAAGTAATCACCTGCATGTGTCTAGCATACTTTGAGGTTGTCCATAAGAAAAAAATTGCATCAAGATCCACCCTGAAAATTTTTGAGAACATTTTCAACCCTTTTCTCAAGGATATACTTCAATACAAATCATGAAACATGTTCTCTAAACCCTGGGACTTCTAAACAACCACATAGCCAATAATGAACAAGATTCACCAAAACAAGAAAGAACACTCAAAAGATATTTCTTGATCATGTTCAAGGTATTTAACAAGAACTTGTAGAGAGTTCCAATCTTTCATTTCAATCCCTGATGCAACCATTACCTCTATGGCTATACTGTTGTATTGTGCTTGAAGAAAACAACCTATGCCTTGTTGAAGGAGCTTGAAGGGAAAAATTCATTCTTGAAGGCATTGAATGATTCAAAATCATGTTTCCAACATTGAATATCTCTAAACCATGAAAAAACATCTCAAGCACATGATTTGAAACAAAACAAGCCACTTTTGCCCTTATTGATTTAGGAAAGTGCTTGTGAAGGAGAAAAACCTAGCCAAAAAAATGCTCATAACTTCTCTCATACTTGTCCATTTTACTTGAAAATTTTTGTAATACCTTAGGATTAGAGTTATGTAAAAAAATTACTTCTATGATTTATCATAATAAGGCTCCATATTTTTTCTTGGGTGCTAAGAAGCCAGATTGCTTATTTTGCACTTCTCAAAGAACCAATTTTAGAAAAACTAGCATAACTTTCACATACCTTCTCAGAAATTGATGAAATTTGGCATGAAGCACCAAAATACACCCCTATATAGTATCAATGAGTTATTTATCCATAATTATGCATGAAATATTCAAACCTATCCCACTTACCTCAGCCTACACTGTTAGTTTTCAAAGTCAACTTTGGCTAGCTTTTGAATTTTACCTCTAGGAGCCAAACTAAGCCTTGTTATTGCTCACACATACCCTAAAAAACATTCCTAGGTTGTTCCCATGATTATATGACATTTCCATTACCTGTACTAACTTGTCACACCTCATCAGGCTCCAGAAACATGCCTAAATGTACCAATTTCAACTGCAACTTCCAATAGACAAACTAATACACCCTGTAAGATATATTTCCCATGATTATACAATCATATCTGACTTGTATCACATTTGATCCAGATATAATAACTATGTCCATGCTTCCAATGGAATCTTTCCTCACAAACAAAGCTTGTAGAACACTGAGACTGTCCTGAAACCATGCTGAATGCTCACTAAACCACTGAGAAGGCACTACCAATAAAAATTTGTGCCTTTGAATGAGCTTCACTCCACCTTTCACTCCTTTTCCATAAATTCCACTTGATATAAATAACACCAATGACCACAATTCAACAAGATGCTCCTTGGTGGCTTTGTCTTTATCCATTTTATCAAAAATCATATCAATAAAATTCTGGACTTCCTCTTTTATAACCTCTCTTGTAACCTTTCCCGGGATAATCATAGAGACTTGGTAATATTGTAAAAAGTTTCATGTTCATACTTATCTACTGTGGGTATGACAATCTCAAAAAAACTTTCTTGTTTCTCATAAGTGAAAACAATTGAAATTGTTTTGGGTTTTGTTTCTCAAGAAGGGGTTGGATTAAGATCAAAGTTATTGAAATAGATAGCCTTAAGTTGTACTATCACCTTCCTTTTCTTTTGAGTCAGCCTTCCCAGACCATTAGGGGACTATGGACTCCCTTGGGCCAATACAAGTTATTGTTGTTGATCGGATCAAATGATGGAATGAGTATTTACACCACAGTTAAAGAAGTAATTGATTGGGATATCATAGACATGGTTATTTTCACCGAGGGGTTTTTCAAGGAAGGGGTGATAGGGGGTGAGCTTGGAACAAGTAAGGAAGTTATAACAGATAACCCATGAGGTGAATATAGAAGAGGGGGAATGACAAAAACCTGGACGAGAAGATGGAGGAGGAGGAATGGAAAACAATCTCAAAGGAGATAAAGGAGGAGGAGAAGTGGCTAAAATAATAATTATTGGACGGGAAGGTGGAGGAGTTGGAATCGAGGAGGAAGAGGAGAAAGTTTGGGTAAAGATGGAGGTGTTTGACTTTTAGTGGTAGGTATAGACACAATGGAGGTATCACTAACAAAAATGGTTGTGATAAGTTTGGAATGAGTGATGAAGTTGGAAAGTCCAAAAATATCATCTTTGTTGAGCCCTTTGTAGGTTCAAAAGTACCATGATCTCCACCTTGATCTCCTTAATGCATGAACTTAAATTTTGGTGTTGAAGTGAGCCCTAATGAAGTCTTAATATTTTATCTTTTAGATTCATTTTCAACTATTTTAAAGGGTTATCTTGTAGATCCTTGGGATTGGACAACCTTAATTGTTGCATGGGATTCTACCTTTGACCAATCAACCTGTGTTAGTGGTTAGTACTTGATCTATTGTTGCTCATATGAGGGGTCAACTATATTCTCATCATCAATAAAATATGTAGAGATGTCAACCATATCAAAGTATCTATTTTAATGGAGGGACATACTTTTGTTAAGAGTAATCTTTGGATTAGTGCTCACATTATTGTTTGTAATAGTTAAATGTAATATTCTTATATTACATTAGTAAGTTTGAGTGATATTAGAATTTGTGTGAATGATGAGTTGTATTTACAACTCATATATATTTGTAATATTATTATTAATAGAGTTGTCATGATAATACAACTCATTGATAATAATATAGGTTAGAATTATATATGTGTGTACGTGAGTTTATCTCACCATAGAATAGGGGTTTGTTAAGTGAGATATTGGTGGGATATGTGAGAGAATAGTGGGAGTGATTCTAGGAGAGATAAGAGAGATATTGTGGGATTGAAGATTGGAGTTGAATCCTTGTTTTAAGGAGTTCATTCTCCTATATATTGTAAGCTCTCATCATGTAATTGCTCAAGTTTTATTCTATCAATAATATATGGTATTTTTATTAGAATTTGTCCTTTGCAAATTTAGTCTTATATTATGCAACTTTTCTCCATTATTAATGTGATTGTTCTTTGTGTAGCTTAGTTATAATACATATTTGTAATATTATTATTAATAGAGTTATCATGATAATACAACTCATTGATAATAATATAGGTTAGAATTATATATGTGTTTACGTGAGTTTATCTCACCATAGAATAGGGGTTTGTTAAGTGAGATATTGGTGGGATATGTGAGAGAATAGTGGGAGTGATTATAGGAGAGATATGTGAGGATATTGTGGGATTAAAGATTGGAGTTGAATCCTTGTTTTAAGGAGTTCATTCTCCTATATATTGTAATCTCTCTCATCATGTAATTGCTCAAGTTTTATTCTATCAATAATATATGGTATTTTTGTTATAATTTGTCCTCTGCAATTTTAGTCTTGTATTATGCAACTTTCCTCCATTATTAATGTGATTGTTCTTTATGTAGCTTAGTTATACTATCAATTTCACATCACATACAAGACCAATCTCTTTTATGGAATTCTTCTTCATCATCACAGTCAACCTAGAAGTCCTTGTAATAAGGAATATGGGCATAGAATGTCCCATGACATGATTCATTATTCCATGAAGATAAAAATATGGCCTAACATGAACAAAGTTCATGTTGACTCTGGTGATTTTGGCATTCATATATTTCCCTTGATGAATGAAGGATAACAATATCTTCCTATAGTGATCAGAAAATGTTCCCATTCCTTATGCTTACAAAAAAGTTATTTGTGTACCTCTACCAATTACCACATGAGCTCTAGTAATGTTACTTTATCACTTACACATATTTGCAACATATAGGGTGCACCTGTGAACCCATCCACCCTTATGTATGAGAAGGTAGGGAACTAGATGAGAAATCCTCCCCATTGAGATATGTTGGTATATGATTTGAATAATAAATGCGAGGAGGCCAAAACAAGATCCAACCAACATATGACATGGTAAAAGAAAGCATCATTGATGTGGAAAAAATGTCAAACTTTGTATTCCAAGGTTGACTATGGATAAAATTCATGCACCTTTGTGGAGTTCAGGTTGACCCACCCTGGTTAAATCCAAACAAATTCTATACTTGGTCATGACATATATGAGGTACGAGGTCATATAGAACATGTTTATGTTTTGTACCTCAATAAGTTGCTTGTGAAATGTGATATTGTCAACTCAACCCAATTAATATGTTGCTTGTTCTTTAGAATAATATAAATGTATTGAAACATCTATTCCTAGAAATATCTTGTAGTAGGATTTTCCACTACCTTCTTAAGTGAGGAAACAAGGTCGTTAATTTCTAGTTTAAAATCAAATATGGGTAGTATTTTTGGGATCTTTGAGGAGGAGCCTTTAGTTTCCTCCAATCAATACTTGTTCACTATTTGTGTACATGATGTAGCATTATCATTCCGAAGTGTTGAGAAGATTTAGGGGTGATACCAGTGTAAGTCTCAAAATTTTGAATCTTCAACATCTCCTCTATGTAGTTTGCATCTATTCTCGGGAGCTACTCTCCATTGACATTCTTCACCGACCTAGGGTTCCTATCATAATGCCTTAAAAACTAAAGAAAAACTCCAGGAATTGGGTAGATATGGGCAAGACAACTAATAGGGAAATGCCATTATCATATATTCCTTATATCCATTCTATCTTGTAATGAGCTATTATGTGGGACTAGAAATCCCGCAATTCAATGTGTGCGATATTAGTGTATGTGATTTTATCCACATTGGACTCTAAATTAGCAGTGGTGACAACATAAAACTTGTACTTAATATTATTTTTACCTCTCGATCCTTCACACATATGAAGAAATAAGAGAAAAATAGTTGAAAATGACTTTAGGAAGAAGTCAAACTTTCAAAAGTGCAAAACAAGCTTGAAACCCCAATTTTCCCGGGTTAGACTTTTTAAGATGTACGACTTGTTGAAATGTCTGATATCCTTTAGTTAGGATTTTTGGAGTGCATTTACAAACAAAAAGTAAAATTTGTACCACAGTCAATTTTTTTGAAGATGGAAAGTTTGATTGATCTTTAGTTATACTTTTTGAGATGTTCGATTAGCACAAAGTTCGATAAGTTTCCAATTGGAATTTTGTATATGTCCGAAAAGGCACAAACCCCGATTGAAATTCCATTAGGATTTTTGAAGGTATAGCAATTTGAAACCTCCACCTTAAACTAATCATATTTTTGAGGTGAAAAAAATTCAAAATATCTACCATAGCCCATCAATAAACTTGTGTTTTCAACGTCCATGGTTATGCAAAAAAATTTAGAGTTTTGGAAATGCTAAAACCCCGTATGAGATTTTTCCCTACCGAGCTATAAAAGACATTTATACATTTTGAAACACCTTTGAGAACTCTAGAGGTTGTTGAAAGGAATGTAGGGGTTTGATCAAAAATTATTTTGAACAATAGGTGAGCAAAATGAGCCAAGAAACCTTCAAATTTACAAATGGAGGGGATAATAGGTGAAAGCACTAGAAAATTTAAAAGATAATAAAAAGTACTAGTGAAAAACTGCACTTATACCAAGTTAAAAACCTATAAATATCAATACCTTGGAAATTTAATCAATCCATGCATATAATATGCATAGTGAGAAATTTGGGCTTTCAAAAGTCTAATCCAAAAGGAGTTAAGATTTTTTCCTTGTTAAATAAGGTGAAAAGTATGATCCAAGAGGAGTTAGTATTTTTGGCTTGTTAGAGAAGGTGAAAATATGATCTAAAAGGATTTGGGATTTTGCCTTGTCAGACAAGGTTAAAAGTCTAATCCAAGAGAGGATTTTTACCTTGTCGAACAAGGTGAAATGTCCGATCTAAAAGGAACTTGGTTTCTCTTGGGTGTAAAGATGGATTTCTTATAACACTTAGAAAATGTTCAAAATGTTATTTTCTAATGACTTATTTCAAAAAAATTACATAGTTATCTCTAAATTTTTAGTGAAACTCAAATTTGGGGATAACAATACTTTCCATAGCCTCATGGAACACTTTGTTGTAGATGGATATAGGCCCAATTTTTGAGTAAAGAGACATAAGGTATAAAGAGAATGAGTGCCCTCATGCTCTTTTATGCATCGTACTATTGAGTAAGAGTATGTAATATGCCAAAATATAAATGGAGAAGGAGACCATTCCCCCAAAACACCTGTATATTACCACTAGAACTCGAGTACTTAAGAGTGAAAGATTCCATGCCCTCTGTAAAATTATCTAAACTATGTCATTTGAGCATGAGATTGTTCTAAAAATTTGTATCCACACTAAGAAATATGAAACTATAGAAAAATATGGTGTTTTTCCCTAGGAAAAAATGTATGGTATGGCCATAACCATTTGTAAGGTCTTATCCCTTATGTATGGTTTTGACGTTGTGTGTTTTCTACCAAATGTGGATGTCTAGAGTTGCTTACGAGTATTATTTACCTATGAAAACTTGTGGCTAAACTTTTGATTCTACTTAAGTATAGAATATACCTCATTGAATGCCCCCTCTTTTGAGGCACGTTTGAAAAACCTTTTGAGCCCACAACTCAAAACAAAAGATGTGTGCACATGTAATTTACGTCTGATAATATGTAATAGAGTGTAGGATGCTAAATAGGTGGACACCTTGGAGAACATGTACCTATAAAAGGGGTTGTGCATGGCATGGCAGAAACCATATCATGTAAAGAGACAAACAACCATAGAACAAGAGAAACAATATTAGCAACAAGGAAATACTAATAACAACAACACACATATAATATAACTAGAATATATGATAAGCAACACTCTAGTGAGCGATCCTAAAGAAAAACATGTAAAGTATAGTCACATCAGGACATAGAACCAAAAACATGGGACACCCACGAGTGTCACGAGATAATCAAAGGAACTTGGGCTGCATATACGAGAAGAGAACAAGAAAGTAGTAACACAAGCAACTAACAAGCATGTATTACAAACAATGATAAAAGTAATAAGTAGTAAGAGATCACATGAAGCAAGATATGTCAACGTTGCACAAGACACATGTGTTAGTATTGTTAGTTTAAAAATATAACATATACATAATATATGTAATCAAGCATAATGAGGAAGTAGAAAGGAACTATAATGAAATAATAACACTTGTATAGTGTGGAGGGATGCCCCCAAGAGAATAATGTAAGGAACCATGGTAGCTCCTATTAGCATGTAACAATCTATGTGTCTTGCATCAAGCTCAATATACCTCGTGAATGCATGTGTGTAAAGAGTATAAAAGATATTCTATCAATAAAACCATAGTGACTAACAACATATGTAATGTAAAGTGCTAACAATGCAATCTATGTGTATAGGTAATGGTTTTTGTATTATTGAATATAACTATATATAGGGAGAGGGTGGCAAGATGAGAGCTACCAAATTTGGACCTCATGAAGAGGAATAATCGAGAGAGGAGAAATAAGAGGTACAAGCCTCAAGTGTGCTAATGAAAAATGGTCATATGCAAGTCATTCCATAAGAGTATCATGTGCTATAAAAATTTGAGGAAGAGAGAAAGGTGTACTAGATAATCAAGAGGTTGCATGTGATGGAGTAGAGCCATGTAAAGGGATCGATGAGAAAGATCCATGAGAGATGAGGTGTGGATTAAAAGACTTATGAGGAATTCTAGGAAGGTGAGAGCCACTAGTTATAATATGTATGATAGAAGATTTATCGGGAGACTTAGGAGGGCCAGAGTCGTGAGATGTAGCATGTGTACTAGATGTTCAATCAAGAGACTTAGGAGGGATAGATCCATGAGATATAACATGTGTAATAGAATGTTGAGTAAGAGACCTAGAAGGAGGGACTTTAGAAGGATGACAAGATAACATGGGAAGAGGAGCCTCAATAAGAATACCTTGAATGGTGATAAGTTTTTGTTGGTGAATGAAATTAACAAATTGTTGTAGAGTAGATGGAACAAACCTAAGAGTATGTAACCAAGGGAGACCTAATCACATGTGACCTGAACTAATAGTGGAGGTAATTAAGAACATAAACTTGGGTAGTAATCAACTAAAAGTGATGGGTAGAATAATATGGCTCTAAAAAAATTGGAATTATGTGCAATGCAATTCTTAGAATATCCAATGGAGTGGAGGAGATTGAAAGTACATAATTTTTCCTTGTTATGTGAGTTGACTATAACACTATGGATAAAAACCTAATTGATAAATACATCAATGTATAGAGCATCAGAAATAAGGGTATCATCCATATTAGACTCATTAAGAGTAATAATCAATGTAGAAAGTGGCATAGGAACAATAGTGCCAATCATTGCATCTAGTGGGTGATCATAAGAAGTTAGAGGTGGTACTACACGATAGGTGTTATGCACTTGAAAAGTAGACTTTTAGGGTCATAACGAGGCAATGGGTCATTGCAGATTTTTTAGTTTTGTATTATTGTTAGTAGGCCTAGAGGATTTAGTAGGATCATCCCATTTAATTGATTTGGCATCAATAAGATCTTGTATAATATGTTTGAGATTTATACATCGATGAGTAAGATGACCAATACATCTATAATAGTCACAATAAGCTTTAGGATTAAAACTCTTATTTTGAGGCTTGCGTACATCAACCTCAAGTGGTGGAGGGAGATACACAATATTGTAATCAAGTAATTACTTTAGCATGATGTGAGGAGAATGAGTTAAATGCTTGAAATGCCTTCATACGAATTGTAATTTAGCTTAGCAGGTTAGGAGATGAAATTAAAAGTGACCTTGGAATTAGGCTTACCATCAATAACTTTGCTTTTGAATGTAGATTTTGGTAGGAATTTAACAGTAGATGTAGAAGTGGATCTAGCAACATGTTTGAGCTAATTCATGTGCAATAATTTGACCTCACATTCCTTTAGGGCATGGCATAGATGATAAAATGAGGGGAATTTGTCAAAGATAATATATTCTTTCAATAGAAAGAAATCTTTGTGTGAAGAGGTCTTTAAGTTCATGATCAACTAAGGTATTATTAATTTTAGTAAGTATAGTCTTATAGCATAAAACATAGTCATTGATGTTTTCATTGAACCCTTAGCATACTTTAGACACTGAGCATCTAAAACTCTATCATCAATGTTGATAGAAAATTATGCAAGAAATTTATTTTTCAAAGCAATGAAAGAGTGCACTGAGAATGTCTTTGGTAGATCATATAATCATTACAAGGAAAATTCTTTAAGAATCCTAGGGAAAAGATTAGTGAGTATGATGTCATAAGAAACATAGTAAAAACAAGTGTCATGGTCAAAGGTGTTGTGTGGGATCACTCTTTCCATTATAAATAGGAAGCTTAAGAGCAACAAAACCACAAGAGGAATGGATAATACACCACTTTTAGAGAAATTTGATTATGAAGAAATTGCGTGGAATCCATAACATGAGAAGTAGTGGATGTACCTTGTAATTGTAGGATTTGGGATTTTTAAAGTATGAAAATGGGTTTTAAGGGCCCATGTGTTAGAAGATGAGACATGAGAAACACTAGGATTTTCATTAGGAAGAGTAGTTTATGTGGGAATAGACATTAATACATTGTGAATCGGGGCATTTAGTGCCCCCATAGATATAGGAAGAAAATAAATATGAACATTATATGTCTCTTTATGAGATAGAAAAATATGATTAGGTTGATCTTGGATAACATATAAAATAATATTGATATATGAGTGGGATTCTCTTATAAGAAATATTCCATATTTCGGGCCTCATCCTTGGGAAGGGTATGGGAGTGATTGTTAGAGTTAGCATTAGTACCTTCATCATGTACATGATCAATGATAATAGTTAGAAAAAAATTAACAAATATATTAGCTGTAGAATAAGAGAAAATGGTAGGGCAACAATGTCATGGTGTATACTTGACATAAGGGGAATAATATTTCATGGTGGTAGAGATAGAGAATCCTTAGGCTTAAGGAAAAGATTGTAGAAGAGCAAGGGTTAATAATGATGATATATAGGAATCCAAACATAACACCAAGAATATATAGAAGAATCCAAATATAGATAAGGTTTTGAGCAACAAATATTTGAATCGAAGCTAGGTTCACCAAATGTTTACACCCTTTTTAAGATTTATTATATATTTTATGTAATATACAACAATAAAAAGGAATGTATATCTAGGAAACTATGAACTATTTTGATAAATTAACTTCCAACATTAGTTACAAAAACAAAAATAATGTATTAGTTCTTTCAATGCATGTATACAAGCTCAAAATACATAAGAGAGAGATAGAGAGACCTAACTATTCAAAAAGAATATGAGCCGACAAACTAGAGAATCGGAAGTGTAGAGATTGGAGAAACTTAAGCTGTTAAAACTAAAACTTAAAAATATCTTGGTGGAGGATTGTACAATCTAGTCGGGATGTATAATATGGTAATACCCCTTCTATACATTATTGGATGCCTTTAGAATGGGGTTTTGTAACTTTTTGGGTCCTTCGCTGAATTGGAAATATGTTTTATTGTTAAACCATAGTTTTGCATAGTCTCAACATCATTTGTAATTAGTCAAATAACTCCAAGACCCTAGCCGTTATTAGAATACATTGTAAGAAGGTTAGTGTTTGGGTTATAATGAACCCCATGTACCACCTATGAAGATTCCTCAAAATGCACATAGTTCTCCACCTAACATGTAACGTCTATCAAATGTGGTTGGTTGGCAACTTGAACCTCTTAGATCATGCTTGATTGGATTATAATCATGCTAATACTTTGAAATGGGAATCTGGATGTGATGGAAGCTACAATCCTTGAATTGGTCAAGTACTTCAAAACTATAGTGGCTGCCCTAATCGCTGTGCATTATCCTTAGGAAGATTTAGGGAGCCTTGAGTGACTTTTGTGTTAGTATTTGCAATGATATCTCATGAGAGTGCTAGGTTATGAAACAAGGTGAGTTTGAATTGCTTATATAGGGTTCTTAAAGTAAATTATTATGATAAGTCCAGTCAGGAGGATAAAAGACCCAAAAATGATAGCACATTGAAAATAGAGTTGGAAAATGTATTGGTTAAAGACCATACAAGTTGTCAAAGACCGGATTATACATCGTGACTGAATTGTATGGTTTTAGATAGGGATAATTTTAGTGAAATCTGAAAGTTAGATCCTGGAAAGTAGAGCTTGAGAATTGGTCTTGTATATTGATATTTTGACTTTATCTACACATAGGTGTATGTAAATGAGAAATTTAGGAAATATATGACAACATGCACTAAATGGCGATAAGATATGAGTGTTTGTCTTAGCTAAGAAGCACAATTTCAATAACAAGTGTCAAAAGGGTAAATTTCCAAATTTGAGTGTCTACTCCTATCGTTGATAAGTTGTTACATGTATGAATGCATTATTATGATTGTGAATGATTAATGTTAGAAGTTAACTATATTGGAATAGTCTACTTGTTACAAACTCTTACATTTTTTTATTATTGTTATGCATTTGAAAACATTTAGATATAATAAGGGTGTAAACATTTGGTGAACTTGATGAATGCTTGACTCTTACACATTCTTCCAAACCATAGTTGCCTTAGGATTTCATCTCTGCAGTATATATTCAAATCCAAACTTGATTTTCATCTATCATATTCCCTAAATATGGTTTTCACAAATTTCCCTAGGGTCTCATGGTCGAGTCCTTCCGTTTGGGTCCCTTTTCAGGGTTTCCTAATTTCCAAATAATCTTTCATCACATATCTCAAGCACAATAGCTATATTTTCAAATTCCTCAGAGGTTTTTATTTGTTTGTATATATTAAATGAAAACCTCTATATTTTTAGCATTATTATTAGCATAATTTTTGGAAATTCATAATTATCATTTTTAGTAATTGAGGAATAATTATAAAAATATACATTTTAAAAAAATTCCTTGGAGTTTTTTACTCCACATAATAAAATGGAAAAATGCTTCCTTTTGTTTTAATAAATTCATTATTTATTTTTGTAAATAGTTATTTTACTAATTTGACAATGGTCACTTTTTGCTAAACATCACTTTGGGTCTTATCTTCTATAGTTTCTTTATTGACAATCTCTTATTTCTCATTAAGTGCACATTATTGATTTTGAGTAACTTATCATTTGGGTAATCATGGCTTATTTGGATGAACCTACCGTATCATTCCTTTATTTTATTTAACTCCATCCTTTATGTAAAAACATTCTTTATATATTATTCCAAAGAGCACAAATCCCTCTTGCTACTACACCCCTTGATATCATAGATTCCATTCTTAATGATTTGAATTTCTTTGATGAAACTATACGCTTATATATCATTGTTGTTAGGAATTCTTCCAAGCTTTCCACCATGTATTTCCTGGAGTATCTTTTAATTAATCCCACATGTAAGGATATCGTTCATGAAGAATTTCAAAATGTATGGAGCATCCTCACACGTCCCTTGCATATGTGGCCTTTGTTATTAAGACATATTTTTCATTTTGTACTTGAGCTACATTCTATTGATGGTTGCACTTGTGATGAATTTTTTAACAAGTCCAATGATTTTGCACACAATGATACTTCTTTCTTTCATGTTGAAATTGACATAAAAAACAATACAAAATATTTTTGTTATACATAATGTTACAATGGAATATGAACTTAGTCATGATATACCTATTTGTGATACTTCTCTTCTACATAATAATGAGGACACTACTTACATTGAAAATATTTCTCCTATGGATATACTCACTATTGTTACATCTCAATGTTTACCTCTTCGGGGCAACCCATATCCCATTTCACAATTTTACAATGACTTGGATTTTACACATAGTGGTTTGCACATACTTAAATCCCCATTTAATATAAAGTAAAAGGCCACAATTATTTCTTCTAATCTTACTTGTACAACAGATGATGCACTTGTCTATTTTATGTTGGTTATATCTTATATGCATGATACCACTCATGTTAATCTTACATATGTTAATTTGTCTACACCTTGCTATGTTTCTATTGCTCCCAATGATTCTATGTCACCTCTTTTACTTATGTTTTGCATTGTGTCTCTCCCTCTTTTTGAAGTTGATACATGAAACCCTCATGGAATTGAGTCTCTTGTGTATTTTTATATACACCTCTTGCTAAAAATGTATTCCATACGTGGCTATGCCTTTTGTATTTATAGGGTTCTCCTCTCAAACTCTTAATAATCAATCATCTGGGACACATGCTACTTATCACAGGACACCTTATCTTAGGCCTCTTACTTGACCACCTTCTAAGCATAATAATTCTCATGGTATTTCTACCTAGCTCTCCCTACAAGACATACCACGAATTCTATGAAAATCATACATTACCATCCTTTGTATCTTTTGACACTTGTGGGGCTTGTGCCTCCTCCACTTGTTAAGCGTCATATGCCTCTTCATGAGGCCCTTTATTGAGAAGCTCTTGTGTTATCCTTTTTCTTGTACATAATTATTTTTAAAACACTTCCAAACCATTCAAATAATCACATTATATAAAAACATGCAAATATGTGCAAAAATATGAAACCAAGACATGATTATGGTTTTCTTGGCTAGATTATTGCTTTACACATGTTATTTGTCACATTTATATGCTAGATAACATATTTAATATTTACACACATGCATTCATGAGGTATATTGATCTTAATGTAGGATACACACAAGTTGATACATGATGATAAGAGCCAACTTGGTTCCTTTTAATACCCTTTTGGGGCATCTCCCATGATATATAGGTACTTTTTTTTCATCCTATGTTTCTTTACACCTTCCTCATCATGTTTGATCCTATACATATTGATTATTGATATCATTTGGGCTAACAAGACTAATGAATGTATCTTGTGTAGTGCTAACTTATCTTGATATATATGTCTTTGTTTTTATACTTCATACATTATTATCACTTTTTGTTTATAGGTAAGTGCACGAAGATAACGGCCAAAAAGTGGTCAAAAAAATGAAATCAATTAAAACACGTACGCAGATTATAAATAACACAATCACACATTTACATCTTAGGTTTGGTGGTTTTTGAAATAAAAGCTGTATACATGTTATAACACATACACGTTCTTATGGTTAAGGGTACACACTATGACGCATACACGTTTCTAATATTAAGAATAATTGTGAGGACTATGATATGGTAGGTTAAACATTGGGGTATATTTACTAAAATTATTATTTCTTATACTTTAAATTAATTTAGTAAATAAAATAAATTAGGCTCACTCTACACTGATAGAACTAGTCTCGTAGCTCTAATGGTTATAATCTACAAGATAATTTTTCAAAATCTTATATGGTTAGTACTTACTATTTTTTTAGGATTTCGGCATCCAACCTAAAGCTTTTAGGGTGTAAATATTGTAATATGTGTTTTTGGTAAAACTTATAGTAATTTTATAGATTTTGTGGCCTTCAAGATTGGTTGATGACATTTATACGAATTTTGGATGTGTCAAAATTATATTTTACAAACCTCGAGAACTCTTAGAGATAACGACACGTTCTTGAATATATGGACTTATGATTTTCCACATGAACATGGAGTTGAAGCCTTAATTTCATTCTAAAAGAAATGTAGTGTTGTATCATAGATGAGTACACACTATACAATCTTAGCACTATCTAATCAACTATATAAATAAGGCCAACCAATGAAATGGATCTTAGCTATCTCACCACACTAGTCGATACATTCATCTTGGGAGGGAGTCATAGATATTTCCCATATAAGATGAGGGATTAATAATGAATCAACATACTAAAACCCCAAAAATGACACTATTTCTTGAGAGATATCTCTAGTAGGAAGAATATAGGGAGCCTACCCCATATCTATATAGTGGTGCTTACCTGATATCTATATTGAGGATAAAGGGTAGGGAGGAGTGAGTAAATATAGGGGTGCATGCATCTAGGATGATCTATAGATAGAGAGAGAAGGGTGTGGGAGTATCAACTAACTATATAAGAGACATAACCACCCTCCCCTAGTTCTCTCAACTGATCAAAGGTACTTTTGGGATAACAAGTTAATGACTCCTAAGAGCTCTTAATAACGAAGTTATTTAGTGCCATATAAAGAGAAGGAGGGATGAGTGGGGAACTATATCAATTTTTTTCTATGCTAAGCCATATAGAGATAGGGGCCCCACCCTCCTCAAAGTGGTAATGAGTTTGAATTTTAGTCCATACTTCATTAATTGGAATGAAATTATTGTTATCACCAAAAAAACAACACCCTCTAATTTTCATGAATGAATGGATGAGAAATCAATATTTTTGGGTAACATGGGTTTGTCTCAAAATCGTGGGACTTGTTACTTGAGACAAATCTCTAGAGGAGGTTGGTTCCTCTACCTAATCCTAATTCTAAACTACTCCTACAATAGGGAATGAAACTATATAATCCTACTCTAACAATCCAAGGACCAGGAGAGAGGGAAATGCATAAAATGGAAATCCTAAGCTAAGGGGAGGTGATAACACCAAGAAGAGGAGGAAATACACTCTTAGATGAGTGAAAATGTGAGGGAAATGAAGGAGGAGAGGGTATACATGAGTTCAAAATCCAAAACAACATTCAAACTCTCATTTCCATGGAGCACAATAAAAATAAAACCTGTAAAAGGAGAATAAACATGCACAATATACATGTAAGTAGATGAAGAGGCAATATAATGCAATAAAACACAAGATAGGGTAGAAAATAGCCACAAAACATGAATTTTATTTCTTAGGAAGATGCACATATCATTACAATGAAGGGAGAAGGCATAAACACATTACAAAATCCAAATTTGAGGCATGTACCTCAAAATAGAAATGTGAAACTTTGAAATGATTGTTGACATGAGTGAGATAGATTGTTGTCATTGATGTAAAATCTCACTAATGACAAAGACGATGGAGGACGAGTGCTAGAGGATTCTTAGTGTGAGAATGACATGGATAAGTAAGGTATAACATGTTGGTATGAGTAGACACGGTAAGAATGGATTGGTCTAATAAGCCTAATCGGGTGACCTAGTTAGCCTAGGTGGTGGAACATGATGGTTTGAGTTACTTAATGGATTGATGGGAATACTAGAGGCATGGAGAGTATGATAGGAGTGTGTTGAGGTACTCACATGAGCTTCAAAGTGTAGGTACAATTGTGGACTTAGTTACAGGTGCTCATCTAGACCTAGCCTAGGTGCTTAAAGGCCAAATGGAGCATGATAGTGAGGTGTAGAGCTATGTGAGCTCATGGAAGCATGTAGGTGATGTTAGGAATAATCTTAGGATTAGTGCTCACATTATTATTTGTAAGGGTTAAATGTAATATTCATATATTACATTAGTGAGTTTGAGTGATATTAGTTAAATTGTATATTATTAATAATGAGTTAATATACACATATTAATAATATAGTGTGTGAGTATAAATAAATGTAAGTGAGTTGTAATAAACAACTCATATAGATTATTGTAATAGTGAGTTGTGAGAACAACTCACGTAGATAATTGTGTGTGGAGATATTGTTGGGATATGTGAGAGAATAGTGGTGAGTGATCATAGGAGAGATTATCTATGAGAGATTAGTGGGATGTTATTGGTAAGCCTCATCTCCTTGTTTATAGGAAATGGAAAGGATATATATGTAATCTCTTTATAATCACCATGTAATGGCTCTAATAATTTTGAATCAATAATATAGTGTGTTTTATTATAGTTTACTCTATGACATTTTCCTATGATTTCATGTCTCTTATGGCTTTCTTAAATTATTTCATGTAATTGTTTCTATTTCGGATGAAATAAGCTATCAATTTCATATCGTTTGGTATCATATCAGGTTAGATCCAGCTATGAGATTCATTGCGGGGGCAAAATCATGTCCTCTAGGATGTAGATAGATCTAAGAGTTTTGGAGCTTTCGTCATCATGTTTTCAATTCTAGATTCGTAACACGAGGGATCACTATCGACTTTGCCTAATCGCCATCGACTCTACCTAATCACGCTGTTGATTCTACCCCAATTGTCATATATTATTCGATTGTCATCGATTCGGATCCAATTGCCATTAATTCTACTCCAATCATTGTTGATTCTTCTAATCATCAATGATTATGTCTATGGATTGATAGAATGCGTGGATCACCAAAAATTTGGTTTCCAATTGCTAGTGATTTTCTCTAGTTGCCGAAGAACACAGTCTAAAAATAATAATGATCTTTTTCCTACATTCTCGGTAAGCTTTTCAAACTAAGCTTTAATTTAAAATTTTCTAATAACTAAAACAACATTAGATGAAGGAAGGAGGTCAATCAGTGCCCTCTTGCTAGCCATAGTGAAGGGGCCACACAATGAATTTGTGGAATTTATTTTAGTTGTGTGTTCTAATTTTTACTTTCTACAAATGAGAATAGATGGATCATACATGTTCAAGTATTGTAATGTGTGATAAATTCATCATATTATCCTCTAAATGGAAGAAGATGATGTGAACTAAAGATGTACGCTGCTATGAAATGGTTGTTGGTTCCATTAGAAAATATTCTTGAGAGTTTGTGGTTCTATTATAAAAACTATACATAATGGTTATTGGTTCCATTAGAAAATATTCTTGGGAGTTGTTGGTTCTCTTAGAAAACCTACTTGTGGTTGATGGTTCCACTAAAAACCTTTTATAGAGTGGTTGATGGTTCCACTAGAAAACCATATACATAGTGGTTGTTGGTTCCACTAGAAAACCTTCTATTATTGTGGTTGATGGTTAGCCAATCTATAAAACCATATGTAAAACATGAGCAGGTACAAGATAATGTTTTCCCCATGTTCACACTAAGGGGGAATGTTAGGAATAATCTTAGGATTAGTGCTCACATTATTATTTGTAAGGGTTAAATGTAATATTCATATATTATATTAGTGATTTTGAGTGATATTAGTTAAATTGTATATTATTAATGAAGAGTTAATATCATATTAACAATATATTGTGTGAGTATAAATAAATGTAAGTGCGTTGTAATAAACAACTCATATAGATTATTGTAATAATAACTCACCTAGATAATTGTGTCTGGAGATATTTTTGGGATATATGGGAGAATATTGGTGAGTGATCATAGGAGAGATTAGTGGGATGATTGGTAAACCTCATCTCCTTGTTTATAGGAAATGTAAATGTTATATATGTAATCTCTTTGTAATCACCATGTAATGGCTCCAAAAATATTGAATCAACAATATAATGTGTTTAATTATATTTTTCTCTAAATTTTTTTCCTACGATTTCATGTCTCTTATGTATTTCTTAAATTATTTCATGTAATTGTTGTTATTTTAGATTAAATAAGCTATCAATTTTATATCAAGATAGAGATGGTTTGGTTAGAAGATTGATGTAGAAGACCAATGTTTTGGCTTAGCTGATGATGGTTATCCATTTGAGAGTGAATATGGATGAAGTTTGTACCTATTTAATTAATTTATAGGTCTTGAAAGTGACAACAATGGTGTAAAACAATTGAGTTCCCAAAACTCCTTTCAGGCGATTCGGTTTGTTGAAGAGGAAAAGAGGCGTGGTTTTCTTTGTTGGATGTTTCATAAGGTCTAGTAAGCATGGATGTGTTCTACAAGTTAGTGTCTTTCCAATGTTTGGTTACACGACATAGTTGAGATCCTTTGGTGTGATATTTAGCTTCATTGGTGAAGAATGGTTCCTAGAAGTACTTGTTTTGAGTAGGAAATAGTCCTACTTGAGAGAGATATGAAGAAAACGAATGGTGCAGAGAATTGTGAGAGCATGGATGATGTTTTATGGTATGTTTGACATATTTTAAGCCTTTAGAGGCTTGAAAAATTAGGATTAAGTATTTGAAGGTCTTTGATGAGCTTGGTGATGGGTTTTAAGCCCTTTTGGGCTTGTCTTATGTCTCAAAGTGCATGAACAAAATACATGGGTCAATGTTATGAATTTATATGAGTGTGATTTTATGTTTTTAAGTTGGTATGACTGAACTCTTGGGTCATGACTGACCTATGTTGCGTTTTTGAGTTGAGATTCATATAAAGTGAATGTTTTGGTTCATTTTTGAACTAGTTGAAATAGAGGGAAAATTACAAGCTAGGTGAGAGAGTGCCAGTGACTTAAGGGAATTAAGAAAGAGATGAGAGTGTGTGTGAAACTATGAATAGTGTTTAATATCTTGTGTGCAAGGTTTTTATGCCCAAATCAGTCCTTGAAAGATCAAGTTTGAGTGTTAGGAGAAAGTGCATTTTAAGAGGGTTAAAAGCGTGTGAGCCGAATTTGTGATCTCCATCAGTTGTGGAAGCAAAAATACATTAGAGATATCCATATGAAGGTGGTTAATTTGGTTATTTATCATCTTAGGGGGTTTTAGCCTCATTGTGGAGTTGGTGCCCCTCTAAACTAGGGGTTGATGCTCCTTGTAGAGTTGGTACTCTACTGAAACTAGGGTTAGTGCTCCTTGTGAAGTTGGTGATTCACTATTTTTTTATTTGAATAACATAATAAAAATTTTAGTGGGTTTTCTTTCCCTTGAGGTTTTACCAATTATATCTTGTGTTCTTGTGTACTCTTTCTTGACTATGCTTTTGTGGATGGATGTTGCATATTGTTAAGATCACATTATTGCATGGTTGAATATTAATGGTGTATGTAAGTTAATTTGAAATTGTTTAAGGATTTTAAGGAATGATTTGCCTACCCCTCTCAATCCATTTTTCTTCCAAAAATTATTCTCTAGCATTCTAAGAGGGTCCAACCTTTACAAATGGACATCATTTTACAATATAGAGAAGATGGGAAAGAAAGAGGAGGGAAAGAGAGGGAAACTTAGATTTCCACCTTCAACCACCAAAAACATACATTCAATGTTTGAAAATATTCATGGGTACCCTTTTGAGGCCATTCCTCGTGATACTTTGCTTGTAGGAGAAGGGATGGGCACCATATATTATCAAATTTGATGGTTGATCTACCTAGAATTTCTCCTTTAATATTGGGATTGTATATCACATTTTTCACCTACCTAACCTTTCCAACAATTCGAAGTTTGTGAAATTTGGAGTTGCAGGGAGAAAGTTATGGACATCGAAGTTGAGGATCTTGGGAGGGTCATGACGGGGGGCTCCTTGTGGGTCATTCTGAGACCAATTTAATGCTTTTTTTTGTAAAGTGTTGGTGGATCAAATAATCATAGAACTAGAGGAAGGATGGAACGATTCTTGTGAACGTGGGATTGTTTTTCGTCTGTTCCCACTATTCCCACTTCACCCAACTTATCCACTTTCCACCCCATCTAACTCTACTCATCCCAATCGGTCATGCGGTGAACAAGAGGCATCGAGGAAATGATCCATTGGTTCTGAAAGACCTAGTTTATATGCCTTCAAGTCCCTAAACCCCTTCCTATGGATGGTGCGGTAATGTAGAGAATAGGAGGAAAAAAGGAATAGTTACTCTTATTCCTCCAAAGGCTAATTTGGTCGAATTGCTTGTGTTTTGCCCCATTTCATGGCCAAGTCTTCGATTGTGGGGACCAACATGAGGGAGAGGAATGTCCTTGGACCGGTGCAACCTATCTAAAACACTATTTTTCCCATGTGTGATCAAGGTATACTTCCCAAAGTTGGAGATGGGATTACAAGTTATAAAAATAGCCCCAGGGGGTATTTTGGATAACAACTACTTTGAGACACATAGACATAAGGGAAAGGTTAGCTACATGTTACTTATAAATATGGCGTGAGGTAAAGCAGGAAATTCTATAGATATAGGGGCACAACTGGTTGATTGAGGGAAATAATGCATAGACATGGAGGTGCACACAAAAATTATGGGTCTATCTTTATGCCAATCATTAAAAAAATTAGCCGAAGATTGAGCCATGATCTTGGAGTTGAAGTTGAAGTTTACATATATATTATACCATCCATATACACTACACTTTCCAATCTGAAGTCATATTTAACAGGCCCATGCACATAATAATAAAAATCAATAATATAGGGGAGTGACCTTGGTGCCCATGCATACACAAAGTTAGTCCTTTAAGCCTGATAATATAGATTAGTGATAGTAAGTGTTGATTAATAATATGATCTATCTAAGGACCCCATGATACCTTCATTTGTTAAAAACAATAATATGGGATTGTTGGTAAATTTGGAAACTGAAAAAGTGAATCACATTGATCTCTATATAACTTTCAACAAAATTTGGGGTAAGAGTTTGTGGAAAATGTGCTAGAGATTCCAAACATTGATTTCCTTTCCCTAAACCCTAATCCTTAATCCTTAAACCCTAAACTGATTAAGGTAATTTGGCTAATTGAAGCCCTATAAACTTAATTGGCCTCAATAAAATCATGCACATTAAATCAATAATTAATATATGATGTGATTTGGGGTTTAATGGGCCCTAATTGCATCATTAATTAGAAAAAAATTAGTGAGATGGTTCAATCAAAGAGGCAATTTGGGACATTAGAGCCCCATGAAATTTTTTGTGACTATATAGAATGTGATTTTGGCCTCAATTGACCCCACAACATCATTACACATGCTAATTAGTTGATTTTATCAACTAGAGTGTCAATTTATGCTAATTTGAGACACTAATCATATTTGTGACTATTTGATGTGATTTTTGACTCAATTGGCCCCTAATTATATCATGAATTGCATAGATAGTTGATTTGTTTAAGAAGAGAGAAAATATGGGTTAATTTGAGCCATTTGAAACTAATTAGAAATTTACAATGTGATTTGTTTCTTAATAGCCCTAATTACAACTTTAGATGAACTAATTAGTTAAATGGTTTGAAATCAAAGAGACAATTTGTGATGTAGGATCAACATTATAGAATATGCTATATTGCATAATATTTGATATTTTAGCTTAGTAAGGGCACGTATAAGGATGGTAGGTGAGAAAATGGAGCAAGGAAATTACAACATAGAAGTTGGGAGAGGAAGCGAGTGTGTTGGGCTTACATAGCTACATTGTGCAATGGTTTGATTGCACAATGCATGTTGGTTGCACAAGGTAAAGATCATAATATTTCCACGAAGTTATGCGGGAAAGGAAGATTGTTTTTCATTGTGGTGTTTTTTCAATGTTTACACAATGTCATGATATAGTCATGTGGGTTGAGCATAAATCCTTAGGTCAGTGGCTAACCGACACATAATAATAGTGCACGAATGACATGATTTGCTGAAAAAACATGTCAGAGGAGTGAAAAAGAGTCATGAAGAGAAACTATCTATGGAAACATATCACCAAAAGAAACAAGGTCAACATATAGGCATGTCTCATAAATTATCTTATAGATCTCTAGCAAGATCTCAAGGATTGATTATCCTCAACCACCAGATTTTAAAAATGTAGAAGGTCCGAAATACAATACAATGTTTTAGAGGAGTTAATGAACTCACTTCCAATGCAAAAATATCTAAAACCTAATAAAACATAAAGGGTGTTAAGTTCACCATTTGAGGGGTAGAGTGGTGAAAAGTAGAGAAGAGAGCCAATGAACTGAACAAGTGAATCTTGTGAAGGGTCCTAGAGAAACACCATTGTAATAGGTCTAGGATTTTAGCTCATTTTATTTGTAAGAGTCTTGATAGTGGGAGTAGTATTTGTAGATGTTGTTAAGGATGTTAAAATTACTTCATGATTCCATATATTCAAGTAAGTGTCATTATCTCTGGGAGTTGTGAGGTTTTTAAAATTTAATTTTGACACATCCAAAACTCATATAAATGTGAGAAACCAATTTGGAAGGCCACAAAACCTACAAAACAACTATATATTTTACCAAAACGAACACTGATTACAATATTTACACCCTAAAAGCTTTATGTCCAATTCTAAAATCTTGAAAAATGAGTAAGTATTGACCAAATTAGATTTTGAAAAATTATCTTTTAGATTATAACTGTTGGAGCTACGAGACCAATTATATTAGGTGTAGAGTGACCTTGATTTCTTATATTTACTAAAACAAATTCAAAGTATTAATTTATTTTATTATTTATTTATACTTTTAATATTTATTAATTATAAGAAATAATAAAAGTATAAATAAATAATAAAATAAATCGTATACTTAAACAATTATTTTAGTAAATATGCCCATTGCACGACTTGCCACATCATAATCCTATAATGTAGTATGCTTAATATTAGGAACTCATATGCATTCCTTAATCATAGGAACACATATGTGTTGTAGCGTGTACACATCCCTTTATCTTATAAAAACTCTTAGCCCAAACCAAAACCTATTAGCCTCGAAAATGGTTTATTTTCATGAGCCTAAAACTTGGTACTATTCAAACACAACAACCTGTGTGTTTTGGAATAAAAATGTATAAATTTTTCTTCTGCCATGATAAATCCTATAAAAACTATTGAGAGCTTTCTTAAACAATGCCTACGGTGCCAAACAAATTATCCTCTTTTTAAATATATATATAAACACACACACATACACTATTGTAGGGTTTCCATCTATATTTATTTCAAACTATGTCTTTTTACCTCTATTTTAAGTGATTATACATGTCTATATTTCATCATGTATCTTTTGTTTCACTCATCCAAATTGAATAAAAATTATATAGTCCCAAACTAGGACTAATTCTATACATATTCAAAAAATAAACTAAATTTTGATTTTTTTGAGGTAGTTAGTGGGGGAGGAGCACAATTAGCTATCCATTATTTTTCAAATTTCAAATTCCTTTTACTTGGAAAATCGTTAAAACTTCACTAAAAATATGTAAAAAAATTGTATCCCAAGACTAGATGATCAATATATCTTTCCACTAAAGGGTTTTAAAAAATATTAAATTTTGTTAAGAAAATGAGGGGGAAACACCAAATCTCTACTACATTTTTTTAAATAGGAGCACCTTGTAGAAATTTATCTTTTTGACTCACTTACACTTAACCATTTAAAAAAAAAATAGTAGTTTATAAACTAGACTTGAAATTCTATAATTCATGCTCTTATACCATCTTCAAAATTTGAGTATAGTTATCTCAAATAAATCATTCACTTAAGACCCCCTCTTATCCCCCTGTCTCCATGCACTTACCTTTATGTGGATTACTTCATTGATTTCTTACTGCGTGGATTCACTCAATTATCTTATTTGATTATAATGTTATGACTATTTTATTTATTTAATGGAAGGGCCTTAATTTTTATGTGACATCATGTGTGTTACATATTTGTGGCTCCATGCCTATATATGACCATGTTTCTATATACTATTGCATACTTGGATATACACTATTGCTTCTATAACTATACTAGTGTTATTATCGCTTAGAAACCTTGGTTTTACTCACGATGATTACACTACTATGGATCATGTGTTGTTGTTGCTTACTATATGTTGTTTCTATGCTCTACTACTTTAGATTATGACATGATTGACACTTTTCTCTACTATTTATATTACCATACACATGTATTATCGCTTGTTGAATGTTTCTTTATCTCCATGTCATGGTCTCTACCATGTACACACCCTTTGTTTAGGTACAAGTTCTCAACGGTGGCCACCATTATAGCCTTCTATGTGATCCTACACAAATTATTAGACTTATTACACATGGGTACACATATATTATTTTGAGTTATGCAATTAAATGTTTTATATCATGTCCATCAAAGGAGGGGGCATTCACTAGGATATTCCTACATCCACAAAAAAACTACAATGTACAAGAATAGATTTTTACGAGATTCAACAAATACTAAAATGTGGCAGGATTCAACAAAGGTCAAAACCATACAATATAATTAAGATTGTGGTAAGTAAAGTTGTGACCATGATGGACGTTCTAGGACATGGGGAAAATTCTCTGGATTTTTCAATTTCTTCAAATTATATCATTTATTTACAATATTTTCATATAGTTTCATATACATATGACACACTACGAGAGCATGATACTGAGGGCATGAGTACTTCATTCATTCTTCACTACACTATTTATATTCAACTATAGGAAATGGTAAGGGGCATTGGCCTCCTTCTCCCCAATTAATTTTCACAATCTACATGCACAATGTTGGGCCCCTAAAATATTGGCTAAGTACAAAAAGGGGCATAGGCGTGAAAGGCCTAGTTGAAGAAAGGTGCGCAATGATAAAGTGCGCATGGCAGGGGTGTAACGAAGCTTTAAGGAAACCCGTGGCACACACGCGGACAAAACCAAGGGTTTAGAACTTAGCCATATTGGGCATTTTGGGAAGAACACATGAAAAGCATGACCCGACTGTGCATGCAGAGTGGATAAGGTGCCAACTTGGCTACAGGTTGGCCCATGAAGGAGCATGCCTATGGTAGAAGCTTTTAGAAGTACTTCATGGTAAAAAGTGGAAAGCTCAGGCTTGGAGGAGCATGCTCACATGCAGGACCACATTTAGACACTTGGCATCAGATCTGAGGCTACTGGAGGATGAGTTGGCAATCCAGAAATCCTATATATACAAGCGCCTATAGAAGTAAAGGGGAGAGAAATAGATAGAGGGTGGAGCTCTATAGAAATACTACAAGAACTCTGTTAGTTTGGGTAATTATGCTTAGGAAAGGATGTATCAAGGGTATGGGGATTATAAAATTATTTTAATAGCCTAGCCATATGAGTCCAGATATAATGCATGATTGCGGTCTACTTCTCTGTGACATTCTGTAATGGCTCCATGAATGTAATGAGGTTACCAGCTTACATGAATATGAACATTGATGATTCTGATGCATACATATTTCTCATAGTTCTTTTTCATTTATGTTTATGATTAAGTATGGATGCTTGTACAACTTATTTTTGTTTTAGTATAAGTTATAAAATCATTAATCTCTTTCTGTCTGAAATGACTGCAAGGATCTAGAAGTTGTTTTGAAGCTCTATGGTGCTTGTATGTTTTACTTCCTTTCAAATATCTTAAACATGGATCATAGATGATGTTTCCCACTAAAATCACATAAAAGAGAGACTCGGCACCGCGCGTGCCTCGGGTGAGTGCCCAACGCCCACTGGGTGATATCTGGTGCACATGGGGTTCCTTTCTTTTGTAATAGGGGTAAAAATGACTACATCTTGGTTCTATTTCCAGGACCTCTTTTCAAAGTTGTAGTGGGAAATGACATACATCATGATCTATATAATGAGTAATGACAAAACGTTTAACTTTGGAAAGTGTTGAATCATGGTTCAAGAGCATGAGAGGATGAATTTTCTTAGAGATTCAAGACTGGATCTGAGTTTGATGCACGTAGATGGGTAGAAGAGAACCTCTACCATGATTTGTATGATTTTTTTTTGTTGCTTCCTAGTAGAAGCTGTATGAATGGCTCTCAGCATATGCATCTAGATCAATATGGTATTCTAGATCACGTGTGTGGATCCAAGAAGAATACGGAGGAGGCCGCTGCAAGATACTGATTTGACGTGGACTCGTGTTGTGGATCATCGGTGGGAGGGTGTGTTAGCTATCTACACTATGGAGTATGCTATTTCCACATATTATTTCCTCGGAAGTTGCTGAGTTTGAATTTCTTGTGGGATCCCATAGGATCATTTCTACATGCTATCCCTCTAGAAATGAATATTTTGATCGTTACTTTGAGTTTAGAGGCATTTCCAATGGCTGTCTAAACCATTCTAAGCGCTGGGCGAGGGAGCTAGGGTGGAGGAAGATGGCAGATATTACGACGGAGAAGGAAAGGGAGGAGAGATGGCTCAAGTATAGTGAAGCACGTGAAAGGGAGATTGCTAGATGACATGAAGCTGTAAGTGTGATGGATCTATGGAGGCAAACGTTACTGGAAGGATTTGAGGTTCACGTAAAGGACGTGGAACCCGAGTAGTTTGTGATGCCCCATCTTGGAAAATGTGTAAGAGAGACCCTTAAGCTTCCGATGAGAGTTCATTACATAGAGAGAGAAGAGTCATTAGCACATATATGAACCCACCCGGTGGTGACCAAACCCTGGCGCTTGGTTTTCCAGATCAAGGAAGGAGTATCATTGACCCACTTGGTATCAGTGGAAGTGACAGATCTGTGCCTAGGAGGTACAATTTTTAGTTCCCACTTCTATGGCTACACATATTCTAGTATTCGGAGGATTCTTTAGAAAAGGAGCAAGTATAAAAGCCTTCGGTCTCATGTCGAGGAGTGGCGCAGGGGTACAATAGTGGTAGTGAGGCGTTATCACAGACCATTGGCGCATAGTTCAGTGGAACCTTGGGGACACTTGGCACGACTACTACAGGACCTAGTGGTTCGGTGGATGTGGTGGGTCAAGAGGGACAGGACCTGGTGAACCTAGTGATTATGGTGGATCTGGTGGCTCAGGAGGCATAGGACCTGGTGTACTATTGGATTCGGTGGCAGGAAACACCAGAGGAAACCAAGGCTCTGGCTCAAGAGGACAAGGGCCCAGCCACCCCCTCAAGTCTTATTTGAGATTTATTTACATTTGCTAGATTACAGAGGTATTGAAGATGCTATAGAACATGTTCACAAGTGTGAGCTGCTATGGTGCGCAAAGGGGATCACAACCTCAGAGCGGAAGGCTAGTCAATTTACAACAACATTGCAAGGGGTGCACATAGTTGGTATAGGAAATATGACCCTCATCAAATGGTGGTGGATTATACTACTTTAAAGAATGCCTTCTTGGTAGAATTCCACATCCCTGAGTTTGAACAGAAGAGCATCAAGCACCCTGAAAGAGATTCAACAGGGATGGCAGAGAATGTGCGGGAGTATGATACACACTTTAAAACTCTCTTACCTAAGCTATCATATGATATCCACCCTTCGTAACATGTTCATTGGGTTGTTGGAGGGTTGATCATACCTTTTAGAAGGGCCTTATCTCATAAAACTTTACATGACCCGTGCGAGGTGGTTAGAAGTGTTGATCTTTGGTGTTATACTAGTTCTCAGAGGATCAAATTGCTGCTATGGCTAAACAGCTGGAGAAGTTGTCTGCGAACTCAGCCCATGAGACTCGTAGTGGTTTATGGTGTATATATTGTGAGGTGGAGGGGCATACCAAGGATAGTTTCCCAGGAGGATAGTACACGCCGTGATGATAGGCTATGAAATTTTTCATGGGGACCATGACGCAAAGTAGATGCCCCTTGTTACAATGTGTGATTTGGAAGAACGTGTCTTTCTATTGTAAGATTTGGACTTCTACAACCCATGATACTAAGGATTGTAGGCTCATTGATCATGGATCCATGAGGCCATTGATCATGGGGTATGCCAAACTAGCATTTGCAGTGAGTTCTAAAGGTGATGATCACCATTTTGAAGAGCACGCACATGGAGGCACGTGCGAAGGGGATTTCAATGAGGATTCCATGGTCGTGGGTAGCTGGAGGAGGAAGAAAGGAGTTCCCACGTGGAACCTAATTTAATTTTGGTCTACTGAGAACATTACAAATGAGAGTGCCCAGACCTATTGCAGTTCTCATGGTGTAGAAAGAAGCACAAGTATGAGGAGTTCCCAGAGTTGTTTGAGCACATAAATCAGTAGCACCGAAGGACAAGGGCATTGCAATGGTCAACATTAAAAAGGTAGACACACAATGGATGCCATGGGTGACATGTGATGTAGGATTGGAACCTATTTTGGTAACAAAAAGAGTAGAAGTTGCGTGCACAAAAGAAATACCTAGGCAGAAGAACCTGGTTTCGAGGGAAGAAGTGATTCATGGGAAGTACCTAAACCCTGTGCATCAAAAGGAGGTATATCAAGATACCATGGATGTCATTCAGATTTCACAAGGAGAAATCCAGTGTTTAAAGGAGTAGTCCAAGAGGGAGGAGAAAAGAGGAAGGTCAAGGCACCAAGAGATGACCTGGATTAGGTCAGGGAAGTATGTAAAATTCTAAGGCAAGAGAATGTTATTCCTTGCTAATGACATGGTTGAGGAAGAAGGTACCATGTGCCTAGGAGGAGAGTGAGAGGCGGAGGTCTTGCATGTGAACCTTCCCCTCACAACCTTGACTATGACAAGGAAATCACATCGATGTAGTCGTAGATGGATGGCTCCTTAGTAATATCCTCATTGACACAGGGCATGACGATCCAATGTTCTAACTTTGGATGCATGGCATCGAGATGGGGAGACCTATGTACCCAAAATGTAAGGTACTATCTTGCGAAACACGTAATAAGTGCCCCAATGATGACACATGTCTCCTCGCAAGGTGTTCGGGATCCGGAAAAGCCCTCGGAGTATGCGTTAACATCCCGCATGCCCCGCTTAGCCCCCACGCCCTTTGTTTTCCCTTTTTTCTTCTTTCCTTGGCCTTTTGATCTTGATGGATTGAAACCGCTGCCCTACAGTAAGGCGGAGGAATGGTTCGTGACCGCCGCCCGATCGGGGTGGCGGTCCTGTAACCGCCGCCTACTTGGGGGAAGAGGTCATGTGCACGTTAGAACATTCTTGCTGACGCGACTCACGTGAAATATCACGATTCACCGACTTTTCCTGCCGACTTGAGCATGCATTTATGTTTTTGGTCCCTGGAATAGTGTTTCTCCTTTGTTTATTGTTTAGGAGTTCGGTTTGGTTTTGATCTTTGGGTGATTGAATTCCTATAAATGCATGGTTTGTGCACAAGCAAAAGAGGCTAAATTTCTACCTGGATTTTGAGAGGGACTGATCTTTGCTCTCCTCATTTTTAGGATTTTAGCTTGTTATCTTGTTTAGAAGCCATAGCTTGAATTCACTTGCATCTTTAGTTAATTTGCTCATTTGTTGGTAAGCCACATACCCATCTTGTGTAGGCATGGTGGTTGTTATTTCATCCAAATCCAGTCTAAAGCTTGCTTCTTGTCTTTCTCTTTCTTTGTAGATTTAATTTTCATTGTGCCTTGGAGTTCTTAGTTCAGTTCATTATATGTTTGGTTAGCTTTATTCAAACCTGTTGGTAAGCCACATATCTAAACTTGTGCAAATAGTGTTCTTTGTTTTATCTAATCCATTAGAATAGAGTAGCTTAGGAAGCCATTAAAGTTGCAGGTTTTGCTCTTCATATAGGATAGTTACTGATGTTCCGGCCACTTCATGTTGCATGACTCGCATTAAAATCCCGCTAGGAATCGCATAAGCCAAGCTCGTACTCTTGCGCCATCCCTCTCCTACTTGCATTTTTGATCCGCATTATGAGTGTCCTTGTCCCAAAATCTACTCCTATCGGTGCTAGCATTACACGCTTTAGACGGATCCACGTGAACACGAAAGAATGAGGAGATCATACTGAGGGGATGAGATCACACACACTATCGGATTCGCCACTGTTCTGCGGAATCCACGTTTAACTTTCAAAGTTCTAGTTAGAATCATATCAAATAGAGTAGATAAATTGCTTCATTTAGGTGAATTTTATTCTCAATATTGCGGGGAAGTCTGTGAGGATTGATAGTTTAGAAACTATGATTCACTCCTCACTTACGAGGTAGGATTGAGAATCTTGCAGATAGATTAGATGAGCTATTTTATTTATTTATAATAATTCTACAAATCGCACGAGCAAATAACTACACTCGGTTATCTTGTCTGTTTTAAATTGTTATTTAATTATTATTTCTAGATACGCTTAAAATAGTTTGCTTTCCTTAAAATTGTTAAAAGATTTCTTAGAAGAATAAAAGTTATATATGTTAGATTTATTTCACATAAGTTAGAATTTGCTTCGTTATAGTTAGATTTGCATTTTGTTTCGCATGACAATCACGGGAAAAGGAGCCCGGGAATATATATTTGAGCCAATCGTGCCTCAACCAAACCTCTCATCATGCAATAGTTGACATAGACCAAAATCTCGAGAATACAAGTATTAGAACAACCTGACCATGATTTACAACTAATCGGTTCTCGATTAAGAGGGTTAAACATAGAAGATGACCAAGCACACACATTTTGGTCGAACCAACCAAACTACTGATTACCCTAGACAAAGCACTCACATGATTATAGAAGGATTCGAAAGAGAACGATCCTTTGGCTGCGATCCGTTGGTCCCATTGCCGTACGCTGGAGACACCCTCGTAGATATAGATATGGCTTAAGAATCCGAGGTTGCGAGATCGCCCTGTGAGGTATTCGAGAAGATTGCACAGCTGTTGGTTCTAAACATAGAAGCCGAGAAAGCATATGATTATTGGATACTAGGAATCGGGACTTGATTCTACATATGACCATGCTGGCCCACAACAAATACGAATCTACGGTTGTGATCCACAAATCCCAGGACCCAACGAGTCCACAAGAGAATTAGATATAGACACAGCCTACGCACACTAGTATTTCAGTCCACTCCACTTCCACCTATTATTATCGAACAATTGTCCTTACTTTGGATATAGTAGCTAATGAAGCTAGAGAATTCTAGACTAGGCCAGAGAATCATCCATAGAATTAACTATATTTACCATTCACCATATGACCTTATCCGGAGACGTACCGAAACTATCCCGGTCATTTTCCACGTATTCCACAACCCATAGATCGAATCATGCGAGCTCGATATTGATTCGAGCCTTCGAGCGATCATCCTTTCCGATCGATCTATCACACCGATCCAAGTTAGAAGGGCCTTCTTTGCCTTAGATTCACAAATTCCACTAGTGCGAGTCGAAGACATTAGATCGCCTAACTAGTTTGTCTGCATCCCACGCATATTCCGGTTATTTGTCTCGGCACGACCTCGGGGAGGTCAGCACGCGGAAGAGTCACTTGTTGATTCTCACGCTACTTTGTCACTTTTCAGGCGTACAGAGACCTACATTACAACCATCCTCAAATGTGTTGTATATGGCAAACAAGATGAAGGCAATGCCCATCGGTGTCTTAAAGATACAACTATTAATATCCGAGGAGCTAAGTTTCTTGGGAATTTGAAGTCTTGGCACTCATTGAGGGAAAATTTCCTAGCACTACTTGGGCACCCATGGTGTTATAAGAATAATGCAGACCTTTGGTTCAACAAGGGGCACATCGATTTGAAAATAAGGAGGAATGGGTCACTATACCCCTACTTGCCGATGGGAATTCAACACCCTATACTAAACCTTTAGGGAAGAGGTCCCTGGATAGGATATATGTGTGCTAAATTGGGGATCCAAAGATAATCCATCCTAAGTGACGGAGTTATCCAGTTTGAGGATGCTTAGTCGGTAAGTGACACCACTAGTCTAGCATGTGATAATTGGGTGCATAGAACTTATAAATTGATCAAATGGCAGTTGAGAGGATTGGTGACAAAGGTAATAAAGGAACATATAGTCCGGCGCCTAGGAGGAAAGGAGCTACCTAAGTATTCAGGGGGAGCCTTCCATGAGATCTTTTACATGAGATGGAAACTCAGTGGAAGGAGGAGAAGGAACGAAGAAAGATGCTAAGTTATGTCCTGCTCGACACAGTGGCACGGTGGTGGGCTACACATAAGGGGAGCCTTTTGGAATGGCGCAAGGTGAGAATTGCTCTCTTTGTCACATTCTCTAGAAGCAATGTGCCCACCACCATCAAGGAATACCATGGGAAGGAGTCCGCCTCTTTCCATATCCATGATTGTGAGAGGGTCTAGAGAGAAGGCGCGGAAGCTTTTCCACCATCCCTTTGGGTACACAAAGTATTTCTACACACGGGGTTGCAAGAAGCATTATGTGGTACATACATTCGGAGACAATACTAACAGGAATTGGCAAGAGCTAGCTCTGACCTCATTCAAACATTTGAGTATCAAAGTACCAATCCATTAGTTGATAAGACATTATAGGTTGTCAAGCACCTTACCATGGGGGATAGTGCCATGACAGAAGATAGGTTGTTGGAGTTACTAGGTGGACTAGGTGAGGAGGCACGATTTTAAGAAGAGGCAAAGGAAGCAAAAGAGATACAACTTGAGCGCACGTTTTTGAAAAGGAGAAAGGGAAGTTGGTATATGTTATTGATGGGGAGGAAACATAAAGCTTAGATGTTAACCATTTCCGTAGGGATGCGCGAGGTAGTAGACAGTGTTGATACTCGTGTGCGTTCTCTACCATGAGCCCTTAAAAATAAAGAAGGTTAACATCGAGGAGAAGAACCTAAGGAAGCTATTGTTGGAGGGCTGGTCGGAGAAGGAAGTATCTAAGATTATTGATCTTTTGCGTGAATTTAAGGATTTATTCCCGCATGGGTACCATGAGCTCAAACGCGTCCACCATTCATTGGGGAGATGAGGAGAAAGTTGAAGGTCGGTGTGCACTCGGTTAGGAAGAGACCCTACCAGATGAATCCCAATTTGCACATGGAGGTAAAGGAAGAGATAGAAAAAATGATATCATATGGGATCATTGAAGCTATTGAAGAATCAGAATGGATAATTCTAATGGTAATCAACATCAAGAAGGATAAACGGATTAGGATCTACGTGGATTATAGGGAGCTAAACACAGTTTGTGTCATCGATCCTTTTCCAACTCCCTTCACTGAATAAATCTTGGAGGGAGTGGCTGTGTGTGAAATCTATTCCTTTACAGATGGGTTTTCGGGGCACCACCAAGTCCGGATTGCAAAGGAAGACCAAGAGAAGACAATTTTTCCACTGAGTGGGGAAGTTTTGCATACACGGTCATGCCCTTTGGGTTGAAGAATGTGCCTACTATTTTCTCACACATAGTGGTGCAGGCATTCCAAGACTTCATCCATAAATTTCTTCAGGTCTATTTGGATGATTGGATGGTGTATGGGCTAGTAAAAGACCATTGTGATAATTTGAGGTTGATGTTTGAGAGGTGTTAGAGTTGAGGATATCCCTCAACATTAAGAAATGTGTCTTTGCTACACCCTTTGGGATGTTATTGGGGCATATCATATGTAAGGAGGGCTTACTAGTAGATCCTGCCAAGGTTGCAATTATTGTGGGGTTGGGGGAGCCTACTAGCCAAAGTGCAGTGTGTAGATTTCTTGGGCATACGGGTTATTACAAGAAATTCATCAAGGGGTATGCCAAAATCACTATGCCTTTGGAAGAATTGCTCAGACATAAAAGTGCCTTCCATTGGGGAGAGGTGCAGTAGAAGGCATTTGACACATTGAAGGATAGGCTTGTCACCGCACCTATATTACATTTTCCCTCTTGGGACAATCCCTTCCATGTTCATGTAGATGCCTCAAGAACCACCATTGGAGTAGTGCTTGCATAGCCAAGTGAAGGAATTGTTGATCATCCTCTGTGTTTTGCAAGCAAGAATTTGACACCAGCAGAGCAGAATTACACCACGATTGAGCACGAAGCATTGTCAATGATCTATGCACTTTTCAAGTTCAGACAATATCTTCTTACAAAACACTTTTATTTTACACCAACCACATGGTGTTAAATTACTTGGTGAACAAGCCCATTCTATAAGGGAACATATGTCGGTGGGTGTTATTATTTCAAGAGTTTGAGTTTACGGTAGTTGTGAAGCCTAGAAAGAGTAATTGTGGACCTGATCATCTATCAAGAATTGATTTAGGGGAGGACGCGCAGAGTATTGAAGAGACTATGTCCAGATGCACAACTATTTAGGTTGCGGCACACGCCCTTGGATTTGGAGGAGATTACAATATTCCTAAAGGAAGGTGTGGTGCGGAAGGGATGAAGGCATTAGAAAGAAAACAACTAGCCATACACACCGCATCCTACATGTTGATCATTGGGGACTTATACAAGTTAGGGCATGATGAAGTTTTGCGCAGGTGTGTACTAGAGCATGAGTGCCTTGCCATCATAGAGGAAGCACATGGAGGAAGTGCGGGTGGAAATTATGTAGGTGATGCCACCACGTGTAAAATTTTAATGGTAGGATTGTGGTGGGAAACTCTGTATAAGGATTACAAGGACTATTGTAAAGTGTGTGACCATTGTCAACGCATTGGAAAACCAAGAAAGAGAGATGAAATGCCTTTGCACCCTATCCCTAGTCACTGAACCTTTTGAGAAATGGGCAATAGACTTTGTAGGCCCTATTACACCAGCAATGTGTAGGATTGGATCACGCTATGTAATCACTTGCATAGACTATCGAAAAGGTGGGTAGAGGCAACCCCAACTAAAGACTGCACACAATAGCCCAATGGCAAGATTTTTGTGGGAGAACATTATCACGAGGTATGGATGTCCTTTAAGTTTAACCAAGTGATAGGGGTACACATTTCTTGAATGAGACCATGAGGATCCTATTAGTAGAGTTCATGGTGGCTCATCACAAGACTACACCTTATCACCCACAAGCAAATGGAACCATGAAAGCATTTAACAAAATACTGAGTCATACCCTGACAAAAATTTGTGATGTCGGAAGACAAGATTGGGATGACAAGGTATCAGCCATATTATGGGCTTACATGAAAAATTATAAAAGGCTGAACAAAGCCACACTATTTCAATTGGTGTTTGGTGTGGAAGCTATTCTGCCGGTTGAATTCATGTTACCTTCTCTACGAACAACGTGCGAAGAGGGCGATGAGAAAGTGCTAGAAGAGAGAATTGATGAACTGATGAAGTTGGATGAAAGACGATCACTCACCAGGTGGAGCCAAACAACAGAAAAATAAAAGCAAAAAGCATGGCATGATCGCCACATCAGAAACAAGAAGTTTGAGGTTGGGCAGATGGTCTTACTATATGATTCTAAGTTTCTGCGCCATCTTGGGAAATTGAAGGTCCATTGGTTAGGTCCCTATAAAATCTCGTACATCCTTGATTTGGGTGTGTGCCATTACAAGTGCTGGATGGAACAAAATTTCCTAGACACTTCAATGGGAGTAGGCTAAAGCCCTACTATAAATAAGTCTTCTTGGTGTTTTGTAAATAACAAGGTATTTCGATTAATTTAGACTTTACTTTATGAATTTCTTTCCTTGTGTTTCCCTTTCATGTTGTTGTTTTGTTTTGCGCTTGGGCGCCGGTAACCTTATTACTTTGAGGATTTTTGAGTGTGCAGAGGACCGCGCATCATTTTAGTGTGGGGTGGAGTGATGTGAAGGAGAGCATGAGTAAAGTGCCAAGGAAGTTTGTGTTGAAAATCTTGGTTGAATGGCCCTGTTGAAGGAGGTACATAGAAAGAAAAGATGGAAAATGATGGTTGGTGTCAAGACAAGGCTACTTTTAGATCCCACATATAAAGGAGGAAAAAGTGCATAAACATGAGGTAGGCGAGAGAAAAAAACAAGATAGAAGAAGTGCCTCGGCACATTTGTGTGACGTGCAATGCAAGAGTCTCTTGTCTAGATGGATTGGTTGCATGCCAGAAGGTTGGAAGATTTTCTGCGTAGGGTTGGGCGTGTGAGTTAAAGCGCTAAAGTCGGACTTTGTTTGAAAAAGCCACATTAAACGTGAAAAGTATGGTGGTAGGTGAAGTAGCATTTAATGCTTAAAAAGGGAAAAACTATAAATAAAGGGTCGAGGCATTTCATTATTCACTTTGCGTATAAGGAGAAAGAAGTACTTTTTGCATCTTTACAAACTAGGGCTTCCAAAAACTGATCCGTGTGAAGAAAAAATTGAAGAGATTGAGCGTGAGTAACTAGTTTGGATTTGTGAACCAGAAGGAAGGGATTTCATGGGTGTAAGAGAAGTGGTGAGAAGGCATCGTCTTGTGAAGGGATTATCCCAGTTAGGGTTTGAAGAACTAGGGCATGGGTTTAAGGAGTTTTCCTCACAAATTTGAGATCTAAGGTGGGAAAGAGTGGAAGAACAGAGTTACAAGAAGTGATTGAAGTGGTAAGAGGACCTAAACAATGGCACCCAAGAAACCAGTTAGCACACCTAAGAAGGGCAAGGGCGAGGGAAAGGGCAAGGGCAAGGGAAAACAATAAGAAACTAATGCACATAAAAACAAAGAGTGGTATGCAGAAATGTAGTACCCAGATGGAGTGTTATTGGGGAAGGAGTGGGAGTCCCATCTAAGAAACATGTCTATAAATGACTACAATCATTGTACAAGCACAATCGAGAAGGAGATGGCACTAGAGTTAGTGTGCCCAAAAAATAAAAGGACACCAGAGGGTTTTCCCATCTATAACGATGATGTGAAGGTCAAGTTGGAGAAGTTATGAGTGCCTATATCAATGGCTGATGTTGCACATGCATGAAGACTACTTCCACTTTACAGGGCACAAGATGCACATTACCCCTCAGCTCATTTCACATTTCATAGGCCTCATCTGTGAAGGAGATGGTTTGGAGGATGACTTAAGTGACAAAGAGGCAATTAAGGAGACTATCGCTGCCTACGCATACAAAAAGGGGTCAAGGTACTATGATATCACAGACATCGAGGACCCGGTAATGAAGATGGCTGCACACACCTGGTGACAAAGTTAAATGGCCAAGAGAGATGGACCCAGGTCAATAAGCCATGGTTGCATGTTTGTAGGAAAATCTCAGAGGGCACCATCTACAACTTATTTGTGTTCATCGCGGATGAGATTGTCAGCTGCGTGAAGGAAGGTGACAGGATCCTTTTCGGTAATGTCCTACTAACCATTGTGTTTTCTAGAGATTGGAGTACCTGATGCATCGGACAAATTCATGTGGGAGTACCCTGCTGAGGACCCTTCACCCACAAAGAGATTTGAAAAATACACCTATGACACTATGATGACCATGCACAAGGCACGCCTGGAGAAATGGTATATGTGCTTGAGGAACGCGTTCGGGGTAGAATGGAGGATTCCCGAACAACTTCCAGCGGCCACCAAAGGAGAAGCCAAATTTTCTGTGTACCACCATTTTACATTTGGGTAGACTTAGACTAATGGATGAGACATGGAGCCCATGGTACAAGCTCCCCTTTGCCTTCACAACTCAATACTTCAAAGCGGGAGTAAACATGTTCAAAGAATCCAAGAAGTTGAAACTAGACCTTGGTAATCTAGACTAAGACCACAGGGAAATGTGCAAAGGGTTGATCTACCCCAGCAAGCGTGCATACGTGGAGAGGTACGTGTTGCATGAAGTTTAAATGACAAGGCCCATGACTTTTCCCATTATAGGAGGATCTGCGGCGTGCGTATACCTCCGCATAAGACCCAAATCTGAAAAGGGCATGTATCTGGAGAATGAGGTGCCTATACCTAAGGACCCAACTGGCAGGAAGAGACCCACGCCCAAACGGGAGGAAAAAGAGCCAGAGAATAAAATACCAAGTGTGGTGGATACACAGGTAATAGGTTCCCCTGGGACAAGTGCCATAACAAGTATGTATTTGTGCAAGAAGAGGCCCATAGTCAAAGAAAAGACTCGAGCCAAAAATCCATTAGACAAGGAGTCCTCGAGAGAAGAAGAAATAGAGTCACCTACACTGAAATCCTAGTTAGGAAGAAGCAGAGGATAGAAGAGGAGACCACCTCGGAAGAAATTGGGAGTTTGGAGAAATACATAGGTGAAGAAGATGATAGTGAAGAAGATGTTAGTAGGGAAGACGAACTGAAAAGATCAAGAGCCACTTGTTTTCAACGTGCATGATTCAGAAGAAGAAGGTGGAGAAGAGGAACAAGGGTTCCTTTTCATGCAATGCAAGGATAGCCAGGAACGGGGAAGGCACCTAGGACATGTGAAGTGAGGAGGTTGGCGTTGTTGTCCACTCAAAATTCCCCTGCTTTTTGAGTAGTTGAAAATTAACAATTTTCAAGTTAAATGCCTTCTCTGTTGTCCTAGTAATGTGAAAAGTCAAAAAATTGAGAAAAATATGTGTTTTTGGGTATTTTTTTGATTTTCGGGCCTGTCGGACATTTTTGTCCCAAGTGTCCCAGTTCATTCGGGCTCTCTGTTCCCGATCAGCTTTACCCGAAGTCCGTTCCTTTCGGGCCCGTCGGAACTTTTTGTCCCAAGTGTCCCAAGTTCGTCCGGCCCATTGTTCCCTTTCCGTCCGATTCGGCTGAATCACGTACTCCGCGTACTTTCATCCCTCATGTCCCAGAAGCATTTGTGCATACTTTTCCCGCATCACCCGTATCGGCCGAATCACGCTTTCGCGTCCCACATGTCCCAAATGAACCAAAGGCCATTCGAGTTAATTTTTCCCACTCTTCACAAATATCTTGCTTTCCAAGTTGGTAGGTGTGTATTTAATGCGCATTAATTGTCTTTCTCTCTCCCAAACGGCTATATAATGAATTGCCCCTATGCATTTTGCACACTACTTTCTTGCTATCCATTGCTCATACCTTTGTGATCAAGATTTCTGTGTGCATACTCATTTCCCCTACAATTTCGTCCCGAGTCAGATTGCAACCTTGGCTCCTCAAATTGCTAACAACATGAAGATTAAATTCCAAGGCCAGGAGCAAGTCTCACCGCTTGAGTCTGTCGTTCCCGATATCAGGACAGTGAGGTTCGCCACCTCGACTTTGGAGATTTTTGGGCAAGAATGACAGACGCGAACCCTTCACCTATGGCACAGATGATTCATGACAGTGGTTTGGCATTCACCGGTGGTTTCCCTATCTCGGTGCAATGCGCAGATACAGTACTCTCCTGCGGTGCTCATTTCAACCCTGATTCGAGTGAGCTGACGAATGTGCATGGGGAACTCATCGCCAAACTTGATCTGCCGCCATTGGCACTACCCTAAGAATTCCAGAGATGGACAATGCTATAGTAATTTCTCAAAACCAGGCGCAAGCCCTCTTCGATCAGGACAGTGAGAAATATAAGGCGCGGGTGGCAAAGTCCTGGCTTAAAAACCCTAAAAAGGGGGCGTCTCGTCTATCCAAGGTTCTTTTCCATGCAGATTTCAATGAGGAATTGTCAGATTTTATAATCCTACTGGCTCGGGTCATGGGCTTACCCTCTACAAATGAGTTCCATTTTTGGATGTGCCCGCTTATCAATATGGTGTGCGAAGGGACTCAGAATATCAATTGGGCTAGAGATCATTAGTATGAACCTAGCAGAGCAGCTATCCAATGTACAACAAACCAAGAAGTTCTATATGACTTCATACTTGATGTATACTCTGGCAGCATCGAGGCAATGGTTTGGCTTCTCATACATTGATGCTCACAAGGGTGACCCCGTATATGCCTACTGCCCTCAGTTCACCTTGGAAACTAGCAATCGCAACTTCAGAAGGGTGAATGATGCCTTCACCATGTACATTGTCAGGCTTCTGGAGAGCGATACAATGAGGAGATTTTCTGATGAAGCTATGAATCTGATATCGCACTACGGTGCCTACTTCATCCAATTTAGGAAATTTTCCTATATAAGGCTTGCTGGCTATGAGAGCACCCCTCTCAAGCTCCCCATGTTCTGCAATGATAAAATGGCCTTAATAGAAGTATGCAGGCAATTGGACAAGTTACATAGAACCTGCAGGGATAAGAAAATTACTGGTTTGCACTTTCCCATCTCTTTGGGAAACTACACCTGCAAAACAACTCTAGATGCACAAAACATAGAAAGAGCCCTGGCTCCCATTACTATCCATTTCTTCAGGCCAAGAACTTGTTTTGACTTGAAGAATTTTATTGAGAAGAACATCAAGATCACTTATCATCATAGGGCAAGACACAGAAGATTATTGGGCTGACTGTGTTGATGATTTTGAAGCAAGAAGGAGGCATTATGGCAGATTTTCTCTTCAACTAATTCAAGAGCTTAACCTGTACCAAGTTCCTGAAGGGCTCCAGGATGATAATTCTGACCTGTACTCATATGAGTATGACAATGTGGTCAAACACACTCCCTTGGAGGATTTGGATTGGTTCAAAAAGGAGAAGGATGATCTGGCAGAAATCCTAGCTCCCGTCTTGGTAAGAACCAAAATATGGTTTGACAGGAGAGTTCGCGAACTCAGAAGGCACTCAGGTGAGTCCTCCAAAGACACCTCAACACCAAGAAAAGAGGCATTGTCACCTGATTCGAGAGCACCTGTGTAGACCCCTCCTGCTTTGTCAACTCAAGGTCCCACAGTCTCCACTCCTTCCTCATCCACCCAGGTATACCAAAAGAAAGTCAGAGAAGTCAAGAAGGATCCTGTGGAGGAAGATCCCCTAAGGAAGCATATGGAGTTGCCCTCAGGCCCAGAGAACATCATTGTTCTTAGTGAAAGCAAGGAGAGTGAAGTGCCAGTCTCTACAAGCGCTCCAGAAGCCCCCATGGATAAAGAAAAGGAGGTCCAAAGCACTGAGCTTCTGAGTGCTAGTGACTCCTCTGTACCAGAAGCCCCAAGTGCTCCACTCATATCCCAACTAGAGGCAACAGCAGTGCAAACCTTGGGTGCCATGAGTTCTTTGTCTCTTGGTCCTCTTGCCCCACCTGCTTCTTCCTCCTCCTCTTTTGCATGGGTGCAGCCTCTTGTTGACAGTAGGAAGAGAAAGTCTTCCTCCCGGTCTCAGGACCCAATTTTGATGTTGTGGTGGCCTTATTAGGCACTACTCCTCCTACTCATGCCAAAAAATCCAGAACTACCTCCAGGATAGTGTCTAATGCTCAGGGCCAACAATTCCTAGAGATAGCCAAGCCTAAGGTAGACAAGCCAGAGCAAGATTTGCAAGCATCCGACCTTGAGCTCTCAAGAATTCCCATGGGAGAGTCTACCCCTGAAGGTGAGATCCACAATCTTCAGGAAATAGTCACTAGAGTCATTGGGAGGGTAGAGAAAGGACAACAAACCATAGAGTAGTTGGAGGAGCAGGCCCAGATTCTTACAAGTTTCATCAAGTCAGTTGTTGTCCAAGGACAAAGTTTTAGATCCTACCCCACTGACTACTCTTCCACCCCCTGTGATTCTCAGCCAAGATGAGGTGCAGAGTATCAAAGAGATACACAAGTATTCCATCTATGGAAGGGCTATGGAGGCCATGGTGGATGACATGCTCATTGCAGGATTGAATTTCATTGGAGAAGCCTTCAAACTCAATGAGAAGGTAAATAATTTGCAACAGAAGCTCTCCTCCACTATTGGGAATATAGATAAAGAACTCAAACTCTGGAGCAGCTGCATAGTAGACCTTCGCCTTATGGGACAGGCTGATGAAAATATTTTGATGGCAAGCAAGGTCTTCGATGATGCAAAAGATAACTTGTCAAAGTCATGGGTATACAGCGTGGAATGGAAAATCAAGGTGCTGGAGGAGGCTTTGGGAGAGTTAAGAAATAGCTGGCAGAAGGGTGAGGCCTTCAAGACTCTAGTTGTATCTAGCCTTAAGGATATACATTGCCATCTCCATGATGAGACTTCTGGTGTGCCTCTCTCTTTACAAGAAATCAAAGCTCAATTCAGAGCTTTTGTCAAAGAAAATTTGTTCAGGGAGGAGTCTATTTCCAAAGAAAAGATAAAGGAGATCTGCTCTCTCCAGTCTGCTATTGAGGAGGCGAATAAAGATTATCATACTCATGTCGAATTTGATAAAGAAATGGAGAAGTGCCTCAGATTTTGGACTCAGTCCACTGCCAACACATCAGTCCCACGAGGCAGAGACATAGCAGAGGCATTGAAAAGATTCTGACAGCGAGATCCTAAAGTCAGTGGGCCCCTCTCAGTCATGATCACTGTCTTCTTCTCCTGATTCTTCTCTTTTCTTCCTTTCTTCTCGGATTTAATGTAATTAGTTGAGGTATTTGCGATTAGCAGCCCTCTAACTAAACATTAGTTAAAAGAAGTAGTTACCAAAGGGTAACTAATTTGTAAACTATATAATGGCCTCTCCTCGCCATTTTCGGGGGAACTTGGCTTATCTTTGAAAGTGTAAAGAAATCATAAAGAAATCAATACAGAAGGATTTTCATTCTTTGTCTATCTGGTTCTTTTTATTCGTTAAATCTTGTTAGATCATTTGTCTGCATTATGCTGAGAAGCTTTGTATTCTTATAGATGTTATTCATAGAACTTTGTGTCTCTTCAAATTTCATCTTATTAATGTGATACAAATGATCTTATTCCAATTCGTTGTACCCTCGCATGCATAAGGAATTATTCTGTCATCTATAATTCTGAATGGTGCCTTTCTGCTCATTTCCGCATTTTCATTCCTCTGTCCTTTTGTGATTGATGATCTATTTTAGAAAACACTTTCATGGTATCCAAGTTCCATAGTGAAACCATGCTTTGTATATGTGTAAATAGGTTTGTTTCCGAATAAGGGAACCTCTCCCACTAAAGAGGAGGGACTTCTTGTCCCCTGACTGTTGCTCTTCTTAAAGTTCCTTTTCAATGACCAGGCATGTAGAAATAGAAGGCCCCAAGCGTTATGCTAGAAAAAATAACCAAGGTGGCAGAGAGAGAAAAAATAAAGAACATTGAGACCTTGGTGGAGGAGAAGTTGGAACGCAATGCTGAGCCGGTGTTGAACAAGGATAAGGAGGAGAGCGTAGAAAGGGACCACGACAACACTGGAGGCCCCATTTTAACTATAAGTATTCCTAAGGGCACGTGCACGGGAGGAAGGCACGTAGGGGAGGAGAGGCCAGGGATGGGTTATATTGATGACCCCAACAAAGTGTTTCGTGCACGGTTCTAAAGCATGATTCCAGCAGAGGAGCTCGTGGCAATGTCATCTTTTGATAAGGAGGCTGCATACCCGTGGACAAGGAAGATGCTCTCATGGGAAATTGAGTCCCATCTTGATGAGCCAAAATTTGAAGTAAGCCACGGGGAAATAATAACATTACCAAGACCAAGAGAAGACAACCCAGTGGTGAATGCTCAACTACAATCGAATGAACAACTATGCAACATGCTCAACAAGGTCTCTATTGAGGTCAAAGCTATACTCTTTAGGTGGAATGATAGAATCAAATATCTGGAGGAGGACCTGAAGAAGAAAGAGGAAGAGATAGCTGCAAGGACAAAGGAGCTAATTCAAGAGAAACTATTCAACACCCGGTTGCAGTGCGAGTTAAAAGACGAGAAGGCTAAAGTATGCACAGTATACAAAAAGGTGGAGTCCATTAATAATGCTATAGTGTTGAAGCATCTCGGACCTAGCGTCTCCCACATAGAAGTATGGATCTGCCCTGGGATGCCTAGAGGACTTAACAAGAGTCGTCACCATGGAGAGGCAGTCGTTAGCCTTGGAATCTATAGAAGAAGTGGCCATGCGCTTGGAGAAAGAAGATAAATTAAAAGTCGTGGGATTTGTAGCTGAGTATAGAAAGGTTCTCACCGATATAAAATTTGTTTACCATACTGCTGAGGCCACGTATGATGATTGCACAAACAAAGACAAAGTGGCAAGCATCTTTGTCGCCACTCATGAAGCGAATTGAAGGAGTTTCAAGAAAAGAATAAGGGAAATGGGGTGGAAAGGAAAAATCCTTGCCGAGGTCGAAAGAAACTCGAATCCATTGAAACCTTAAGGGGTTCAATCAAAAACTGGTTGAAGGAACTGTACCCATAGATTACACGAAGAATGGATGCACTAGATGATGTAGGTAAAGAGTTAGAGAAAATTTCTAACACCATAAGCACACAAGGAAATGGACTAAGTTTTGAGAAGGTGAGCACCTAGTCGGTGACCTCTGTCGAGAGAATACGAGAATGAGGTCAATGCGGAACAAGTTGTAGGGAAACTTGCAAAAGGATTTTCCTAGATTATTATAGTGATTCCATCACTTCCCCATTCTTTCTACTTTCCCTATTCTTTCATCCCCTTCTTCTTGTCCCAAGGCGTAAGTCTACTTGTATTCTTTATTTTCTTTGGAGAAGTGTTCCCATGAGACGAGAGAATAGGCATATTGTCAGGTGATGTTGGGCCCCTAAAATATTGGCTAAGTACAAAAAGGTGCATAGGCACGCAAGGCATAGTTGAAGAAAGTCATGCAAGGATAAAGCGCACAGGGCAAGGTTTAAGTAAGGCTTTAAGGAAACCCGTGGCATGTGTGCAGACAGAACCAAGGGTTTAGGACTTAGCCATATTGGGAATTTTGGGTAGAACACATGAAAAGCATGACCCAACTGTGCATGCAGAGTGGATAAGGTGCTTATCTTGGTGACAGTTGGCCCGGGAAGGAGCATACTGCGGTAGAAGCTTTTAGAAGCACATCATGGTAAAAAGTGGAAAGCTCGGGCCTGGAGGAGCATGATCACATGGAGGACCACATTCAGACACTTGGCATTAGATCTGAGGCCACTGGAGGATGAGTTGGCAGTCCAGAAAGCCTATATATACAAGAGCTGTAGAAGTAAAGGGGGAGAGAAATAGATAGAGGGTGGAGCTCTGTAGAAATACTACAAGAACTCTATTAGTTTGGGTAATTTTTCTTAGGAAAGGATGTATCAAGGGTATGGGGATTATAAAATTCTTTTAATAGCCTAGCCATATGAGTCTAGATATAATGCATGAATGTGCTGTGCTTCTCTGTGACATTTTGTAATGGCTCTATGAATGTAATGAGGTTACTAACTTACATGAATATGAACATTGATGATTCTGATGCATACATATTTCTCATAGTTATTTTTCATTTATGTTTATGATTAAGTATGGATGCTTGTACAACTTCTTTTTGTTTTGGTATAAGTTACAAAATATGTTAAACTATTTCTGTTTGAAATGATTGCATGAGGATCTAGAAGCATTACGAAGCTCTATAGTTCTTGTATGTTTTACTTCCTTTCAAATCTCTTAAACATGGACCATAGATGATGTTTCCCATTAAAATCACATAAAGAGAGACTCAAAGCACCCGCACGTGCCTCGGGTGAGTGCCCAATGCCCGATGGGTGATAGTAGTAGTACACATAGGGTTCCTTTCTTTTGTAATAGTGGTAAAAATGACTATAAACAATTTTAGTGGCATAACACTTTATGGGGGCATTTTAATATCCATTTCTTATAGGTGTTCGAGTTTATTCAAGCTGGTATAAAATTAAAACTAGATCCGTCTACAATGGTGTGATCCATGGTTTAGTGGAAAGTGTCGAAGCAACACAGTTCTTTGTAGAATTATATGTACTCTTCTTTCCCCAAATTAGCAAAAGGGGAAGGCATCAAAATAACTAAGTTCTTCATATTCTATACCTTCCACTCTATAATAGATTTGAAAGGGGGAAAATCATCTCCTCTCCTCACCCTCTCTAGTGTTGAGATGTACTCAACACTTTACTCTCTCCCATTGCATAAAATTGAGGATTGATCACCCTTACTCCTCCGAAATATCTCTAGCAAATTCCAATTTTCCAAGGCATGGAAACAACGAGAACTCTTCCCTCCATAAAATGAATAGGTGTATTCCTTCTATGTTTTGCTTCTAATTACTTATTTTTTTGGAAAAGTTAAAAGTTACAAACATTATCTATATTTTGAGTTAAAGTTCATTTCTACAATAAAAATGGACTACACTTCATGTTATAGGTTTCATCATAGAGCATGTCAATACCAACACATAAGAGAACCACTTTGTTAAGTGAAGATAAAGTGTGTATGCACACTCAAGTACATGTTTCCTTTAAGTATGTAATTTTCAATTACGCACTTAAACATGGGCAATTATAAACACTAATTTTTAGTAACATATCCTTGTGCAATTTCAAGTTTGATCATGTTTCCTTACTAAGACAAATGATCACATGTAAAATCCAAACAATTCATCTATTTTTTTCTCTCATGACTTAGTTATCATTACACTATGCTCATGTCGTCAATTCTAGGAATATTTCGATAAAAGTGGTAAACAACATCTTTGCTTTATGTCCAATTTTTGTTTCATTTTTCAACTTCTCTTTCCAAAATTTTACAACTAGGTCGGGATGTAGGGTCCACTCTTGGCCAACTTGTACAATATTGGCTCCTCAAATTCACCAATTATGTTTTCAATTTGAATATTTTATTTGGGTCCTTTCATCTTCCTGAAGTCGGTCTTATTATATTATTTCACCTACAAAAGGCTATATAAGTAAGTTAATTCCACTTTATTACTCACCGGGTACTCTTACAAGATCCGATGGAAAATATCATTCCAAAATAAATCAAAGGGTTCCTAAATCTTCCCAAATCAACTACACATTAGTTAGAGAAGTCCCTACTAAAGGTATGAAACACTCAAATAGGTCAAAGAGTCTAGCTTCCTCTATTTCAAAGCATCAAAAGATCATAGAGCCATTGTCTTAGCATGACCAAACTCACTCCAAGCATTATTTAAGGGTTTGAAGTAACAAATGGTTAGATCACATAGTTGAGGCACAATACATCACACTCCTATCATGATGGATATATTGTACCTTTGTATAGTTATCTCACTATATTGGTATCTAGAGACATGAGGGCACCCCTAGGGGGATGACTAGTTATTCACACTTAGACAAGCACCTAAGAGACCTACATGAAGCTTAATCCCACAATGAGGGCATGTAGTAAAACACTTGGATTTGTTAAGAAATTGGGAGTCGATTGCAAGGGTAGTCAACCTCAACCACACAGATATATTTTATCCTTTTGGTTTACTAATGCTATGGTGCATGATTTCAAATTTTTTTAGGATTTCCACTTTGTTGCAAGTGATTACAGGTCATCCCAAAATTTTGTGAGAAAAAAGCCACACACAACAAAGGGAATTTATAGATAAGTAAAACATATAAGAAGTTTCATATCCATACAATCAAAGGTCTAAGATCATACAATTTTAGTTTTGGGCTGTACAAATTAGGTCAAGATTGTACATAAGTTATATGGTTATATATGCTAAAGTATGGTTAATTATCTTTGTGTAATGTCAATTTTGACCATGCTCCTTTGTTAATACAAATCCTCACATTCGAGAATCCAACTACCTCATCTATCTAGATCTTATACAATTTTTTTATCTTTACACTTTTCTCTATTATAAATTCTAATAATATTATTTGATCTAAGTGATATAAAACCTCTATTCTTTGCTTCACAACTTTAAATTTTGATTTTAATATCTCCGGTCTAAAAATGTTAGGAAGAGTCAATATGTGAAGTATGTTTTTGGTCAACTTATATGGTCCTACCCCTTCACATTCACCGACTCTGATTTCAACTTCAAAATCTTATCTAGGTCATTTCATCTTCTAAGGTCAGCCTTATTAGAATATTTCACCCACTAAAGGCTATAAAATCAAGTCAATGTCACTTTATAACTCACCTCACACTCTTGCAAGATCCTATTATAAATATCATTTCAAAATCACTCAAAGGGTTCCTAAATCTACCCAAATAAACTGCACATCATCTAGAGAAATCCCTACTATAAGTTTAAAGTACTCAACTAGGTCAAAATAAAGACAAGTTTCATTAAGATATAAAGTGACTCCAAGCATTACACAAGGGTTTAAAGGGTTCATAGTTTAGGCACACCATATCTCACTACTACAAGTCTATGTACATTCTATACCACATAGTTAGAATGATATCTTAGTGTCAAGAGACACGATGGCATCTTATAGGGTTTGTTATCGATTCACACTTGCACAAACACATAGTATATCGATCCCATGATGAGGGAATGTAGTGTAGCACTTTGATTTGTTCATCAACTAGGAGTTTGACTACCAAATGTAGTCCAACCTCACCACATACATGTGTTTTGTCCTTTTGGTTTTCTAAAACTCTAATGAAAGTTTATATAGGTTGTTAGGGTTTCAACTTTATTGTAGGTGATTAAAATTCATCATGAAGCTATGTGAGTAATAGAAACATACAATGAATACCATTTCAAGGTAATTGAAGCACATATAAAGTTTCAAGTACAAACAATCAAAGGGTATAAGACCGTACAATTCTAGGTCAAGACCATATAGATCAGTCATGGATTGTACATCATTTGTATGGTCCTACACTTACTGATTTTACATCTCTAGAACATCCATTAAAGAATTTACAATTCTTGATCACCCTATTCCACTCATTTGTGCACATCTAGATCATCTTTTTATTACCTTGTACAACTATGTTTCTTTCTCCCCTTATGTGTTTAAGAAAATACCCATCATTTACCAATCATTTCAAATATGAATACATTATTCTAATTGTGAATTTGGTTTACAACTTTAATGGAAGATGTATAAGTGGATAATTTATTCATAGGTTGTCCTTCCTCTTATCTTATTAGATTCAAAAAAATTGGAAGGTATCGAAGAGGCTAAGTTCTTCATAGGATGGCTTTCCTCTCTACAAAAATTCAAAAGTGGGAACTTTGAATCCTCTTCTCACTCTTTTTGGTGTTGGGGTGTACTCATCAATCTATTCTCTCCTTTGACATAAATTAGGTATTGATCACCCCTAATCCTCTGAAATATCCACAAGAATTTTGAGTTTCCAAAGCACAACAAGAATGGGAGATCCTTCCTCCAAAACATGAACATGTTTTTCCTTCCATGTTTTACATTTCTTTTTATTACTTTTTGCAAAGTTAAAATTACAAGGTTTATCTATATTTTGGGTTTTAATTCATTTTTTATCAAAGACATGAACTACACTATGTGTTATAGGTCTAATTATGGAGCATGTCAACACCAACACATCAAAGAATTATAGTCGAGTAAAGAATTTTTTTGTCCACACTCAAGTATGGTTTTACTTTAAGAATGCAATTCTAAATTACACACTTACAGGGGGGAAATGTAGACACTAAAATTTGGTAGCTTGTTTATATGAAATGATAAGTTTGACTATGCTCTTGTGTTTTTTTATTATTGGCAAATAGTTTTTTGAAAGGGACTATACCCTTGAGAACAAAAGAAGGCCTAAGAGCTGGAATAAGAGTGAGAATCAGAGAGAATGGATCAAGATCCGAGTGTTACAATGAAGCTCGAAGTAGCCCAGAAACAACTACTCAAACGAGACAAAACAACAAAATTACTGCAAAAAAGCAGTAAAGAGACCGCAAAAAAACAACAAAAACAAAAAAGTAAGCAGAAAGCAACCAATACTACTTCTTGGTAGCTTTGTCGATGCTGGTCTTGACTCTCTTCTAGGTGCGAAACATACCCAAAGTTGTCATGTGGGCAGCATCAGTTTTATCAAGCTCCTCAATGGTTCTTTTGCTCTCTTTTTCGTTGCCCCAAAGTGTAGCCGGGACACCGCTGAGGTTGGAAACACTTTTGGCATGACCCTCAATGAACTCCTCAATTGCCCTAAAGGCGGAAATGTTGTAATCATGTCTAGTTTTGGCCATCCCTAAGTGGGAGTCTAAGGAGGTCAGCTTCTTATAAATGTCCTCAATCTGATTGCTATCAATGTTCCCCTCCCCCTCCATGCTTTTCTTGCCTTTCTGTTTAGCCAGGTTCTTGACCTCATCCTTCAACAGTTTCATCTCAGCCTCTAAGGCCTCCAACCTCTTAGAAGAGCTATCCAACTGCACTTCCTGGGGACTGGCACTGCTGATATTCAGAAGGTCATGTGCAATCTCTAGTTCGAAAGGCTCCTTCTCCACAACAGGAGCCTCAAGGTTGAGCTTCCTGGAGGCCCTGGTGACCGGTCTTTTAGAGGTAGAGGCGAGGTGGGTGGCGGGAGCAGCAGTAGGGGGAATGGATGGAGAAGCTTGAACAGCTGGCTGGGGGGTGACAGCAGTGGTGACAGGGGCAGCAGGAGGAACAGGGCTGACAGCAGCAGAGCCCATCAAAGGGGTAGCCGGGCTAGGAGAGGAAGGAAGACCAGGGTATTTTAGAAGGCAACATTTATGAATCAACAATATAAGTCCTTGATGCAAGGGAACCGCCTAGGTGTGCTTCTGAAACTCCAAAATGGAGCGTTCAAGGGAGTTCAGCAAATAATGGGGAAAGAAAACCAATCGATTCCTACGGAAGTGGTTTAGAAAGATAAGATGTTTAGCAGGGACAGTGACAAACCTACCTTCCAAGGAGATGAATCGAATCATCATGTGAGTAACCTCATCATAGGGTGGAGGAATTGAGCTGACAAGCAGGCCCGCTGTACCAAATGTGAGCTTCTCAGATCCTTCCACAAATCTTCTTTCTTCAGCATCTCTATCAACCCTTTTGTTGAAGAAGCGGTATCCCTCCAAACAAAGACCGGTCGCTTCAGCAATAAGATCTTCATTGGTCGATATCTTGTCCCCCGTAGTTGATGATCCGTTCCTTCCATTCCTTTGCAAAATGCACATAAATGCTTTGGTCATGCCCTTGTGTTAAGACAAATGTTTACATTAAAAATCAATAAGTTCATATTTGTATCTCTTCAATGGCCTACTTATCTCTACACATTGTTATCTCATCAATTATGAAAAAATATAATTAAATTAGTAAAGACCTTAGTGATTCATGTAATAACTTTATATTTCATATTTCATCTTCTCTTTATAGGACCATACAAATGGTTCAGGATATGGGGTTCGGTCTTGTATGACATGTATGGTCTTGAATCTTCAAGTTCTCCAAATATATTTTTAATTAGAATATATTCTTTGGGTAATTTCATTTTCCTAGGGTTGGCCTTATTAGAATATTTCACCCACAAAAGGATATTTAAGCAAGTAAATGTCACTTCATAACTTACTTGAAACTTTTACAAGATTTTATTACGGATGTCATTTTAAAAACATTTAAGGGTTCCTAAATATTCCCAAAGCAACAAAAATAAATAATACCATCCAGACTATCCATTTAAATCACTCAACTAGGTTAAAGAATCAAGCTTCCTCCATTTTCAATCATGCAAAAGTCGGATCCATGTTTTAGCATGAGAAAAATCACTATAAACATTGCTAAAAGGTTTTAAGGAAAAAGGGTTATGTCACGTAGTTGAGGCACACCACATTACATTTCTACCATATTGGATACATTTTATACTTTATAACTATCATATTATTTTGGTGTTAAGAGAGATGAGGGAACCCCTAAGGGGTTGACTTTAGAACTAGAAAATGAGTAGGATAGAACCATATAATTATTGTATGGTCCAAACCAAAATTGTATGATCGTGATCTAGATATGTATGATTTTGGACCCTTAAGTAGTTTGGGTCTGATACTTTTTATGTGCTTCTATAAGCAATGAAAAACTACAAGAAAAATCAGAAGTAAGCAAATAACAAAAAGTAAACCTCTCTTACAGTATTTCTTGCAAACCTCAATGATAAGATTGCTGAAGTATTATACTTGTAGAATATTTGAATGGTTGGATTGTGGGTGCTCTAAACTATTCTCCAAATGAAGAAATGACAATGCTATGAGAAAATTTGGACACAAGGAATGCAAAGTTGAATAGCAATTTTGGTAGAGTTTAGCTATAATTGCACAAAGCTTCCAAGGATCATTTTGCAAAGGATATGGCCTGATATTTATAGTTGAGGAGAGGCCATGAAAAGTGGATAAAAGTTTGAATGAGTTCCAGGATCATGAATGCATTTTCCTAAAATAACAAGTGGATTTGGTCTGTGCAGTTGTAGCTTTGAAGGGGAAATGAATATTTGGTTGGTAGTAAGATTTCATCCAATAAAGTGGTTGTACATATAATTTTATCGCCCCCGCCTTTGTAGGATTCTAGAAGTGGAGTGGAGTGAAGTAGTCTAGGATAGTGAAGTGGAGAATGAATAGGAAAAATACATTTTTTATTTATTTTTAATAACTAATTTAATTAGGTACGAGATGTGAGAGAGTAATTAACCATTTAATTAAATAAATGTTTAATTAAATTAGCTAAAAGGGTATAGGAATTAATTTAATTAATTCCAGAAGTATAATAGAATTAATTTAATTAATTCTAAAGGGTATGATAAAATAGGATATGAATAATCCAAGAATAGGCTAGAAATAGGTATGTATTTTCGTGGTGTCTACATTTTCCCATCTTTAAAGTGTTAATACAAAGTAATATAATTTAAAAGATAGTACACGAGATATATCGGTGAGCATAAGACAAGAAAACTCGGTGAAGCTATTAGATGCCCTGACGAATGTGGATGTGATTGAACATTAGATTCCTGGTGAGTGTAGATGTAATGAAACATTAAGATGCCCCAACGAGTGTAGGTGCTAAGGGAATTCTCCCTAAAGTGGATGGATGATGTAACAAGCAATGGAAAACCACTTGATAGGAAGAATGAGAGGGATTGTGTTCTTGGCATGAGCTTCTAGTTAGAGAGTGAAAGTTAGAGCAACCTTATTTTGTTGTTGCACAATAGAGTTATCATCATGATTATGAAAGAATCATGATGTTTAACCCTTTATGTGTGTAAAACAAACACACACACACACAACAAACAAAATTGAAAAAGGAAATCAAACCCAATATCGACAATAGATGAAGACACCATGGTTATAAATGAACCAATATGTTAACATACTACTTGTAATTGGTCCAAAGCAAAACAAGAGAAAACAAATCCAATATACAAGTATGCATCATGGCTATAAAAGAGCCAGGGGAGATAATAAAATACTTGCAATTGGTCCGGAAAGAACAACAACAATGCAACACAACCTTGAAATAAAGACAATTAAATTTTCCCCTAATGTGTTCTAAAGTGATAAGTGACTAGATGTGAATGCCCCTAAGTGATATCTTAGAAAGGAAAGGGGATTGGATCACCTTGAAGAGTGGAGTAATCTTATATACTCCATATACATTCTTGTCGAGTAGTTGGGTGTATTGGAGTTAATCCAAGTGTTCCCAAGAAAATTTATATTACGAAGGGTTAATTGATTGGTTTGCCTCGAACATAGATATACACCACAAGAAATAAAAGTGGTTATCGTAAGATTATCTAGAACAATTAGTAGGGTTACCATTAAATGGTGATATTGTTGAAATGTGTTATGTAGTTGTTGAGATTTTGTCAATCATTTTCGAATGTTTTACATTTTGATCCATATGATTTGTTTTTTATTTTTACAAGTTTTATTCCATTTTGTTTTTAAAATATTTGAATGTTTTTTATATTTTGAAAGTTTTGTTATTTTTTGAACATATTTGAATGTTTTTATTTTTGGAAATATTTGAATGTTTTTTTTTAAACATATTTGAATGTTTTTATTTTGAATCGGTAAAGGGTGCATTGTCTGAACTCGTGTTCAAACATTTGTAAGAATTTTGTTCCATTGAGAGAATGTAGATGATATAACAATAGGATTTATCACTCCACTTGTGACTCCATGCAATAGGGAAGATACGGGGCTCATTGTCGAGAGCCAAGAAGGATGTGAGAACTAGGAGAATGGTGTGTTGGTTTGAAAATCTGTCGGATGGGCAGATCATGGGGAAACATGCCAATAGTGTGCAGGGCATAGCCCCTCTATGAGACAACAAAGTGAAACTAGTTTATTGTTATTCTACCAAATAGAACTGTGTAATTCTTACAATATTCTGCCTTTAGGGGGTTTGGGATCTCATCCCAGTAGAGGTAGTTCCGAATGACGAATGGAAATGCGAGAGAGGAAGAATGGAGGAAGGATAGATCTGAAGGGAGAAAAGAAATGAATTCCAAGATAGAACGGTAAGAAGGTTTACACTTTGGGATGGTAGTAAACAAAGCCAAACTTACTTGCATAAAAAAATAAAGCAATACTGATGAACAAATGACAAAAGCAAGAAATAATCCAAATAGAAAAGGAACACAGATCTAACTTAAGAGAGATCCAATGCACATAACACATAAATTCAGCACAAAGTCTCAATGTATGTATTAATATTTTCTTCTATTACAAGAAAGTACAAAGTCTTTCTCTCCTCACTTCTATTTTTCATACAAAACTGTCCACATGGAATACAACAAGTATTCCAGTATTTAAGGAGGAGGAAAAAGAAGACAAAAAGAAGCCAACCACTTATTTACAAAATATCTAAAAGTCAAAAGTTGACTTTGGGGAAATTTTTAGGATGGCAACATCCCATGGTGCAACATGGATGATGTCATTGCGTGTGCCAACATGCTTTTAAATATTTTACAAAATGGAAAATCCATCCTAGAGAAAGCTATTCATCGTCATCTCTCGGCTCGAATTTAGCTTCTGGCTGAGGCTTAGGAGAGTCAATGTGGCACCGTCCCGATACTCTACGAACTTGCTGATTATATTCTGAAGTTGATACTGATCAGGACCTTTGAAATGGTTGTGAATCACTTTGCAAGTCTCTTTCTCATTTTTGAGCTTGTCGGGTAGATCAACGTACTCTTCGTTTGCATCGATCAAAGAGCCTATAAAGTCACGACAGGCTAAGAGGTTGTTGATGGACTCTCGATCGAAAGTGACCTCTTGCGCTCAGACCTTGAGAGACAATAGCCTTGAAGTGTTGAAATGTGTCATCTACTTCTCTTAACTCATAAGATGCACTGAGCAGTCTAGGAGACATCTTTGCAACTATTTTCTCCATGTTGTGCAGTGCATCCAAGGCTTCTTCCTTGAATTTTTCGATTCTTTCCAGGATGAACTCCATTTGATTGACCCGGTAATCTAAAGTAGTGAGAGCTTTATAATGTGCCTGCGGGTGATCAATAACACCGAATTTTAACATGTCGTCAGTCAAACAGATTGACCATGGTCTGGAATGTTCCTTGCTGCAACTTAGCATTATCCAACTCCTCAGAAAGGGAGCTCACTACTGCTTATAGCTCTTTATTTCCTCGAGTTATATCTTGGTGTAGCAACGTGAACCTACCAATTATCACTTGACCATCCTGGAGGATATTCTCAATCCAAGATGACACAGTTGTACCCTATTCAAAGCAATCTTTATGTATTCATCTATTTTTTCTTAGTGCAGGAGCACGAGAACAGTTCTGCAGTAGTTGCTGAAGGAGCTCTACCCATCTTCTGCAAAGCTTGGAGGAGATGTTTGTTTTGTTCTTTGAGCACTCTCTTCTCCTCTTTGGCCTCTTGTAGCTTCTTGCAGAGGGCATCAATAGCTGACAAGGCTTCTCCTTGCAAGCTTTCGGATGATGTTCCCATTATGACTTGAGTCACTATGAAGTCTGTAGGAGATAGATCTTCCTTCTTCTTTATGGGATCTAGATAGGCTATCTCCATGACCCTTTCTCCTGAGGCACTTTTTGAGAAGTGAGTTAATGCTTTTTGCTTCTTAGGTCCCTTTTTCGGAATGACAGAGAAGTCCATAGCTGCAATGGGGACCTTCCTCTTGTGTTGACTCAGGTGGTCGGAGATCCAACCAGGACTTAGGGGATCGGGATTGGAAGAAGAAGAGGAAACGAGGGTGAAAGGGGGAGCAACTGTAGTGGACTCGGGAAGAAAGTGGAAACACTTGGTGGTGGCATGGATAGAGAGTCCGATGCACTAGTGCTTACGGGCTTGGAGTCACTACAAGAGAGGAGAAAGAGGTGGAGATGCAGAAGGGATCTATAGTTGGATGGAGGGAATACCAGGTGACAGATCCGCAAGGGAGGAAAAGATGGAAGAAGTGGGAGATGGAAGGGAGGAAGATGAAGGAGAAGAAACAACCAAAGGAGTGGTTACCTGAGGAGGAGGAGGGAGAGGAGTAGAAGAGGGAACAGAGGGCACCTCCACAGTTGTAGCTGTGACAACATCCTGAGTGGATGTGTCCATTGGAACATCTGTCGCTTCTTCCTTTCCTAGGGACACTAAGTCCACTATTTTCTTTGAGGCAAAAGAGGGCTATCAGGAGCTTTCTCCTGCTTGCTTGATTCTCCAACTTCATCCTTTCCTTTTCCCTTTGGCAAGTGATCTGGCTTTGGAGGCGCTCTTCCTAAGGGGGAAGTAGTGAAATCCACCCCAAGGTAGATGAGACCATTTCGTTTGCACCAATGTTTGGTGCGTTGCAACATGGGCTGGACCCTTTCTTCTATGGTCTTGGGTGCCTTGGTCCTATCAATGCTTGCAAATGGCCAATCATCCCCATCTATGTCAAGGTAAACCTGATCAATCTCCTGATCAATTTCTTGGAAATCTTTTAGGATGATGGTAACTCCATAGTGGACGATCTCTACCAATGTCAGCTGAGAGTGATCCTTTCACTTGATTTCAACTTCATGGTTGATGTCAGCCATATGTCCTCAATATTTGGGACATGGATGGGATCGATATTTGCCTTGGGGAGGCAAGCCCGCAGGTCAAAGGTTGGCCTTGCCAGGAAATCATGCTTCAAGTTGAGCAATTCCAGCTCTATAAACATTTCCAGGGCTTTACCCAATGAGGCGCAGGTGTATCTACTAGCCGTGAGGGGAAAGGAGTTCCACCCTTTTCATACATTTTTCATGATATGTAATTAGCTGCCTTGAGAGCTCCAGAAGGATCAGCTTGGGCCCTGCATACCTTGGTAACCTTGTTGGTTCTCCCAGGAAGTTGGCAGCTCTGAGATATGTGAAGGTGGGGAATTGTGTAAACAAAGCCCCCCACTTCTTTGTGGCAGCGACCACGCTCATGCTGGTCCGACCGTGCCTCATGTTTGGCCTCATTAGGTAGATCACCTCATAGAAGAAGGCGTCATTGATCTTGTTGAACTGGGCGATACTGGCTTCGAGCCTTAGCTCTGGTAGTACTCATATATCTTCACCGATGCCATACCCCAGTTTGAATCAGTCTTGAGTACTCTCTCTAAGGCAGCGACATATACGACATAGGAGTTCATATAGAACCTCCCAGTCATTGAAACTTGTTGGAGTTGCTGCGAGATAGTATCACTGATAATCTCTCCCCAGCCAAAACGTTGCTCAGGCACATTCTTGCTTATGGTCTCTAAGTACCTGAGCATCCATTTGTGAAAGTAGTGGGCATCAGGAAGTCTAAAAACTCTGTTGAGGAAAGTGATGGTATCACTTAGCTCCTCTGAGAAGTCACTGCGGTGGATGGTCTGTGGCCATCTGCTCGCCACCTTTTTGTTCTTCAGGTAAACCTCATTCATCATCTACATGCACTTGTCCTCATTGTCGGTCCAAGTCTTTATGCAGTCTTCTCGGCTTACTGCCACATACTAGCTATGGTGAGGAATGCCTAACATGACTTCGAAGTGCCAGTGTGAGGTTAATGATTACCTTGCCCTCCTTGTCTTCGACACATCTTGTGTCTTTATTGTAACAACGGGCCACTATCATGATGAACTCATTGTTTATAGCACTTACTGGGAGTCCAGCTGTAAAGTGTAGCCCGTTGCCTACCAGTTTGTCCATCCATGGGCCACCGGTAACCTTTGTGGTTCTTTCCTAGAAGTCATCCATATCTATGTGCCCAAGCTCTGAGTCTCTGATGTTGAGATTTCACTCTACAAGAGAGTCGTGCATACTAACTCTCACGATATTTGTAGTTCATTTCTTGCTCTGTCAACTTAGCTTTTCCTTTAGACTTAGTTGGCTTCTTGCTCGACGAAGACATGTGTGAGCTCGAGGGTGGCTATTGTTGTTCTGCATGGAGAATCAAAGAGGTCCAACACAGAAGAACCATGTCAACCATCATGTTATCCATAATAACAGCTTGCAAAATGAAAAATGATCAATTTAAAATCCTTAAGGCGTAAGGCGCAGCTTCACTACAAGTCAGCAGAGGCTTGAATTAGCAAGGCGCACTTTTGAGGAGTGTTGCATGATAGAAGGCAGCACCAAAAGGGGCGGGCGTAGATTAGCTATACACAACATGTAATGTTGGTGTTGAGGAAGTTGCACCAGCACCCTAGGAAAGTGCTTTGACAAGGTGCAAATTTGCTTGATGTCGCATGCTCTTTTGGTGCACCTTGGCACCCCCTTAGGAGATGTTGCATATAGGTTAGGCACGCCAAGGGTTTGGCTTGCACGGCGCGGGTTTGGTTTACACAACATATAATGTTGTTGTTATTGCATTTTCGCTAGCACCCATGCTTTTCAAGATTTGTTCTATGCGCGGGAAGGATTCATGCTGCATGGGCAGGAAGTGCACCTATGGCGTGACTGTGTGTAGTGTAGCATGAAGAAATAGTGCGCAAAGGAAAACAAGACCGTTTGGTAGATTTCAAGGATTTCTTGATTTCCTTTATTTTGGTTTGGATTTTGATGGCAAGGAGGGAAATCCAGCGAGGCAGTAGAGTAGAGGAAAAAGGGTTGGAGCTCTTTCTGAGGTAGAGCTTTCTAGATTTGTAGATCTGAAAAGAGGGGGAAGAGGGGTTTTCATCTGGCTGATTGGTTTGTTAAATTATTTTTAGGTTCATTGTATTTAACATACAATCCTAATCACCTAACCGACATAAAAACCACAAACAACAACAAGATGAGAAGATTTCACTTACTAGGATATATATAATGACGAAGGACAGATGTGGGATCCACACGCACGAGGAACGACACGTGAGGCTGACGAGGATAACTGACAAGCGTAGAGGAAAGAATTTTCTCAATTTTTAATTCGTGAAAATGATAGGTTGAGTGCGCCTATATATAGAAAAAATGCGCATTTATTGTGCCACCAACTACCTTTGGTGTGGTTGGTGAAGTGTCGACACGGAGGTTTCAGCGCCTATGGCACACTTAAGATGATGTCAACATAACATTTTTAGTGCCAAGGAGAAAAGGGGGCACACATTCTTATGTGTCGACACATCAATTTTCGCGCCTTAAGCACATTTCTTTGGCGCAAGTTTGAGGATGTTGGCATGTAACTCTTAGCGCCTTAGGGGCACAACTCTTGTCATGTTGACATGCCTTTTAGGGCACCAAAGGATCTTCAAAGGGGCACACTTTTCTTGATGTTGCCACAACAATTTTTGTGCCCAGCTCAAAAAGGCTGAAAAATGGCTAAGTTCTTAAAACTTGATTTTTGAAGGGAACCTTTAGGCCATTTTGAATGTTAATAGACCTTTTCAGGGGACCAAAATGAAATTTTGGCATGGTTACCTGTAAAATTGCCCTTGTCAATTTTACAGGATAACATGGTGATATGAAAATGAATATGATGGATGTCAAGACACAAGGTGTAACAATGGTCCATTCAGGAAAATGTGACTCATTTCTAGTCAATATTACTTGAATGATTCCAAGATGATTCACTTTATAGATCTTGAATAGACTTAGATGCATTTATGACCTCGCTTCACAATATCCAATTGAAGGAATTTTTGTCTCTCTTAACATGAACAACTTCTGGGGGTGTGTATGATCAAGCACCTTTGATTCATATTTTTGAAGGCTTTATTTTGTTTGTTTATTTTTAAATGACTCCCTCCATCTTGCCCCATGCTACCGGTAACATGCAAGGGCTCAACATGAAGACAAAACATAGGTGAGTAAGGATACCTTCCTCCTTTCCTAGTCTCACACTACTAGTAAGAAGTACGGGCTCATCACTGAAGACTATGTTGGTTCCTCACAATTGCACCCGTGTCTCAGATCTCAAAGAACTGAGTCGTTGAGTCAACAATGGGACCATCTCCAAGTTGTGGGACCTTACACACTTGAGACGGACCTTCGGGAAGTCCGGTTCCTCTACCTACTTCTCTTGCTGACTAATCCTAATGCTAAAAGTTAAAACTAAGCTAACAATTCCAAGGGACTAGTGATAAAAGGATAATAAAAATGGAAAACTAAAACTAAGGGAGGTGATAACACCGAAAAAGTGGGATGAACATTATATGTTTTGAGAGGAAGAGAGGGAGCAAACACAAAGGGAGGTTAGGCATGCGAAGTACGAGACCATAATACATTCACATGATCGATTCCATGAGACACAATAAGAAAATGGAGCTGTGAGGGATTTAAAATGACACAGCAATGAAGCACACAATGCAAAATAGAGGCAAGAAAGAATTATACAAACATCTTAAGGCGAGAGAATAGCCATAAACAATGCTTCTATTACTTACGGAAATTCACGATCGATTATAATGGAATCTAAAGGCCGATATCTACATGCAAGAACCAGATCTAGAGGTCTGTAACTCAAAATACAAAGATACGAGTCCTTAGAAAATACTAGAGGATCCAAAATGTCCAACCCTTTACAATGATCCAAGCTCTTACATTTATAGATGAATCGATGAGAGAGGGAGAAGAGAAGGAGGGAAAACTTGGATTTGAATCACAACCACCAACAATAATCATTTAATGCCTGCAAATCCATTTGTAAATCTGTCAAATGCACTTCTCTAAGTCTATTGGCATGTTGGAGAAGAAAAGGGGTGAGATCTAAATCAAATCGGGTGGTTAGAGCAATCAGATCCTATATTAATGGCATGAAAGACATTTTCTAGTTTCTCACCTACCAAATCCCACTGAAATTTGAATTTGAATAGTCTAGAGTGTAGCCCACATCAGCAGCTTTCAAATGATAGTAGTCATGCATGTGTTAGAGCCTTGCAAAAAAAAATTATGGATGTCATAAGTCTACATGTAGCTTTAACATGTAATGACACATGGTGCATGCTAATTGATAGCTAGGACAAGCCAACTGTGCATCTACTTTTTCATTTTTACGCCACGTGTTACATACTAATTTGTTGCAAGGATTTGGCACCCATCTGGCACACTTTGATTGGTTATGTGTAACACACTCAATGTCTGACATATGCCACGTGGCATAGAAGGGCATGAAATAATTCACAAAGGCATGCACATGAAAGATCCTAGTGCGAGAGGGAAAATAGAGAAAGGATGCATGTAAAAGTGACGCACACGGGGGAATGGGAGAAATACCTAAGGAAGAAACATATGGTGAAGGCACAAATATTACAAAGTAATGTGAAACGAAAAGGAAAGGGGCATGCGAGGGGAAAATGGAACAAAGAGGAATAGGAAAAAAATGTGAAGAAGCATGCAAGAGAGCACGCGGATTTTATAACCAAGGGAATGTGCCAAAGGAGCAAATGAAGTGCGCGTGCAAGATGTAATGTAGATCCTTAGAGCCAAAATGGAATGTAAGTTGTCTAAATAACTAGGGGATTTATTTTGGATAATAGTTTATAAACTTTTGGGGCCATCTTCCTCTTAGATGGAGGAGATATATTAGCCTAGAGCATTCATTTAGTATGGAGTTTTCTTGAAGAACTTCCCTTTGAAGTTGCCTAATGAAACATTTTCTAAACTCTATTCTAAATCCCGCGAAAGCGCTGAAAACTACTAGAAGGTGACTGACATCATGGAAACAAAAAAAGAGTTCACACAAAAAGCACGCGGAAAAAAATAACTATATACAAACAAGACAATGTGCACACAACACACTTGGAGGAATTGAAACTATTCTAATATTTACAAAATGATGCAGAAAGATTAATGGAAGGGTTTGAGATAGATCCTATTGACTGGGATTGAAAGCGTGCCTCCATCAAGATGAGATAACTCAAAAGAGTTAGCCTCCTTGTAAGAACTGATAACATATGGGCCACTCCAAAGTGCATCAAACTGTGAATGGCTCCCTGCTTTGGCTCTGACAGCATCCCTTTTTAAGACCAAGTCACCAAATTTGAAATCTTGAGGCCTAGCCTTTCTGTCAAACCACTTCTTTGTTGATTATTGATGTTGTTCTACCTTGATCATGGAAGATTTCCTTGATTCTTTAAGTTCAACCAGCTCTTCCATTCTAATTAATTCTGCAGTCTGCGACCTCAAACTCCAACTATTAGGAAAGCTTTAATGAAGGTATTTATAGAGATAAGGGAAGTCTAGCTTCCTTACCATAGACAATCTTCTAAGGTGAAGTACTTATTTCCTTCTTTATTGTGATCCTATCTCGCCTAGAGTGCATGTGAGATTTTTATATGTCACTATCTTTGGCTGATGTTTTTATGCATTTCATGATTTTGATCAGGTTTTTATTTGTAGACTCTGTGAAGCCATTACCTTGAGGGTAATTGTTGGAAGAAGTATTCAGATAAATACCCAAGATAAGCACCCAATCGGAAATCTTGGTACCAAGGAAGGACTTTGCATTGTCGAGGAACACCAAACCTTCTTACAATATATTCAAGAAAGTCCGGGATGACCGACTCGAGTTGATTCTTTGAGAGCGATAACTTCTATCCATCTGATGAAGTAATCCATAGTTATCAACACCCACTTATGTCCAATGCTTGATGGTGGATTGATCATGCCTATGAATTCAAGACCCCATTGTGAAAAAGGTTGATATACTTGAATTGGTTGGAGGGGAAACGATGCCAATTTATTCTTTCCTGCAAAGAAAGTGCATTCTTTGCATTTTGTGACCCATTTGTACACGTATGCAAACAAGGTAGGCCAAAAGTATCTTGCCTTAATGATCTTCATTGTTGTATTCTTGGTAGATAAGTGTCCACCAGAGAATCCATCATGAAATTATGCTAACACTTTTTCAGTCTACACGTCATCAATACACCTCAACAACACGCCATCAAGATTTCTTTTGAAGAGAAGGCCATTAATCAAAACATATGGAATAGATTATAGCCTTAGATGTCTTCTCTTTTCTTTTTTAAATTTGGAGGGTATGTACCCTTGAAAAGGAATGTGATCATGTCCTTTATCCAGCTGCATGTGCCGGGGATTCATTCTATTCATGTTCTACGCACAAGAGATATTCATCTAGAAACAATAAAGTCTTAGGTTCAATCTGCAGCATCTTCAACAAGCTTCTCGTAAAGCACGCGATTACCTCTTACTGGGTTCATGGATTTGATAGTCACATCATACTCCATGATTTTAGTTAACAATCACATTCTCTTCTCACCGATTTATGATCCCATGATGAAGTCTCTAACACTAGAGTGAGATACTAACACCTTGATGTGGTTTGTGGCTAGCATGCTCTTGAATTTCTTGAGTGCGTGTCGATGGCATAGACCTATTTCTTCATGTGATTGTATCTCAACTCATAATCCTTTAGTGTCTGACTGAATAAAGCAATTGGTTGCTCCAGTTCTTGTTCATTTTCTTGCGTCAGGAAAACAACAACACTCACATAACTCCATAAGCCTCAAGGATGAAATCCTTTGAATAGTTGGGGTTGATGAGTGTTTGTGCACAAGAAATTTCTTACTTGATCTTGTCAAATCTATATTTTCCTTTTGTTTTCCATTTGAAGGTTATGTCCCTTTTGAGCATGAGGGTGATGGGCTTTACCAATCCTATAAAGTTAGGAATGAAGTGCCTAACAAATTTGATTTTTCCGAGAAAGGACTACAAGGCTTTCTTGTGTGTGCAAGGAAATAGCCAAGATGGTTGAAACACGCTCAGGATCAATTACGATTCCATCCTTTGAAACCACATGGCCCAATAGCTTACCCTGTGCCACAACAAAATTACACTTCTTGGGGTTAAGGTACACCTCAAACTTTCTACATATCTCAAATACTTTATCTAGATGCACCATATGATCCACGCTTTGCTTCGAGAAAATAGTTATGTCATCTAGGTAAACCAAGATGAACTCATTAATGTAACCTTATCCATGACATGCTTTGGAATGTTGCACCTACATTTGATAGTCCAAATGGCATCTTCGGTATTCATATGTTCCCCACTTGGTTGTAAACATTGTTTTGAGCTGATCCTCTTCCTTGACCAATATTTGATTAAAGCCGAGTACCCATCTAGTATTGAAAATCTTTGTGTTCCGCCACAATCTGTAGAACTACTCCATAGAAGGAAAAGGATAATGATCCTTTAGGGATGCCTTGTTAAAATCTCTGAAATCAACACAAAGTCTGATTTCACCATTCTTCTTGTGCATTGGAACTAGATTTAAGACCCAAGTAGAGTATTTGATGGGAAAAATGATCTTCACCTTAATGAGTTTGGAGAATTCTTTCCTCATGAGGGGCTCTATCTGTGGATGGATTGGCCTCTAATTTTTTTGGTTGGCTTGATGCTAGGATCAAGGTCAATGGAGTGTTGAGCAACAATTGGATAAAATTCTTTGAGGTCTTCATACTCCCATGAGAATATGTCAGTGTATTTTTGATAGAGAGAGATGAAGGCCTACTTTTCATCATGCGCGTAAGATTTATTGAGCAATAATTCTTTCCTGCATGCTGTAAGAATGGAGTACATTCTTCTTATGCCACGTGCATATACTTTTATTCACCCTTAAACTCATCATCGGGATGAATATTTTTATAAGGTGACCAGACCTTTAGGAAACTTGTTTCTCTTTATCTAGATCACTTGGTCACCATAGCTATCACGTAAGTCAGCTTGCATGCTTGAAGAGAACTCAGCTTCATTCTGAATGAACCTGGATGATCGTGTGTTGTTGTTGAACACACCGTCGGCTCATGTTTTTATCGGAATGGATGGTTTGATTATCATATTGACATGTTACATGTTTCCTTTGATAAAGTCCTCTGCAGCAGAGAAATTTTAACCAAAGGCGGCCATATGATCAACTTCTTTGTTCATCTTCTGTTGGGTTCAAAGGAATGCATCCAAACAAGGCAAAATCGATGGAAACTAGAAAGATGAGGGAGAAGTATTCACCAATTAAGTTGACTTTTAGGGTCTAAAAGTTTCTCAGTGGGGAGGAATGATCCAGAGGATCCTCACCGAGAAACACTGATCTAAGAGTTTAGATTCATGTGTTATTGATGGATTTAATTTGATGTTATGTATGAGTTTGTGATGAGATTTTGAGATATGTGGATAGATGGTTGGATAGATTAATTGTTTTCATATGATGTTGGATGTGTAGATGTTTATATGATGTCAAGTGATTTGATGTGATTTGACTCAAATATAATGATCTTAATATATGTTTCAAAATTTTATCATGGTTAAGAATAAATGTGAATTTTTGCTTTTTTAAAAACTTGATTTGATACATATATGATATGATGGTAAATTTAATATGTATGACAATGCACTTGAGGCCTTGTAACAAATGTTAACATATAACTAATAATAATTAGTCACATGTAAGATCATGGATATAGATGAAAATAACTCATATACCTTCTTACAACATAGGAAGGGTTCATATGTAGTTTGTATAGGGGAGTAGGTTCTCCTTTGATGGCTTACGAGGCTTATGCCTCGGCCGTATTTTTGTTGCACAAACTAATCAATGCGGGAAGTTTGATTTTGATGGGAAATTTGATTGATGTGGGAAGATTTCCTAGGATTCTTTTGATTATTTTGATTTTGATATGAATTTTGATAGATATGAGAAGAATTTTATAGCTATAATGAGTAGCCATCCTTTGAGGGAGTGGTCTATAATTTTTTTATTGTAGATAGCCATCCTTTGCGATATTGGTCTATATTTTGATTCACATTTGTCCTTCAAGGGATCAATCTATATGTCAAAACATGATTAATAGTTTTCCTTCAAGGGATCCATCTATATTTTTGATAATGTGCATCCATATGTATACTTTTGACTCTTACTTAAGTTGAGGGTAGGCCTAGTAAACCATTTGGGGAGGGGAAAGGACGTGTGTACAAACTACACATGTGTATCCCTATCATGTCATTAGTTGGTAGATAAGTGGAAGATGGGAGTAATTTTTTTGGGGATCCTTCCTATAAAGAGGAAATTATCCATGCAGAAAATGTGATGAATATAGTCGTGGTGCTCATATTTAAGGTCGTAAATATAGGATATTGATGAAGGAATACATAATTCCAAATCATTACAATAGTAAGTGATAGGTTGGTGGTGGAATAATATCTTTGATGTGACTAATGTCATGAACGTAGATGTGTTAACAATAGAAAGGTCAAAATTTCAAGGCATTTAAGGGTTCCTTTTAGGTTTACCATCAAGGAGGATAAGTGATAGGCTCTCAACCCATATTTATGAGTGATGACATATGGACCAATCTAGTTAGGGGAAAACTTTCCACATTTACTCCTTTCTAGAGTAGTGACATTTTTATTCTCTTTAAGGAAAAGATCACCAATGTTGAATTCACGTTATTTGACATGTTTATTATATGATTGTTTGATGTGTTCTTGATAGACATGATGATGTTTGAGGGTTGTTAGTTGTGTTAAGTGTTGTTGACAATAATTCTTGTCGAGATAAAATATCCGAGGTTATGCAAAGAGATGGAATTTGAACTTCAAGGGAAAAACTTCCTCAAAGCCATATACTAAAGAAAAGGGAGTAGCACCTGTAGGAATACGTATGTTAATCCGATATGCCCAGTAGAGCAAATATAATTTAGAGATGTCAATTTATGCCTACTCGATCAATGATTTTCATGAGGATTTTGTTGAGTGTTTTGTTAGAAGCTTCTACTTGACCATTTTCTTGTGGATAGTAAGGAGATGAAAAAATGAGTTTGATGTTGTAGGTGTTGCAAAGTTTTTAAATATTTTTATTTTTGAAATATTTTCCATTATCTGTGATAATTTTGTGAGGAATTCCAAAGTGATAAATAATGTGATGGTGGATGAAGTCAACAATATTATCATATTTAGTAGAGATGAGGGGAATAACTTCCACCCATTTTGTGAAGTATTCAATAGCGGTGATGATAAAATGATTTTGTTGTGATGAACAAGGGTTGATGAGGCCAATGAGGTCAAGTCCCCATTATGAAAAAGGCCACAAATCCTGAGTGGGTTGTAGAGCCTGACTTGGAATGTGAGTGATATTGGAGTGTTGTTGACACTTAACATATGCACAACAATCTTGATTAAGGGTAGGCCAATAATAGCCCATCTATAGGACACATTTAGAAACAACCAAAATTTTGAAGTTCCAACCACATATGCCATCACGAATTTTTAGATTGCATTAGTGGATTTTCTATATTTGATTCATTGAATCGGGAGGCAATAAAATCCACGTTTGTAAAGGACATTGCCTACGATGACATACCAATTAGTGCATTGTAGAAAATATATTTTAGCATTATTAGATAGATCGGAGATAATTTTAGATTGAGAAAGATAGTCATAGAATTGAATGTACCAAAGTGATCTACTTGATTGTTTTTGACAAGATTAATAGAAGGGAGTTCATTGGTATGAGATGGTTAATCGAGTCTATGAATAACAACAAATAACTTGTAATATTCAATTGATAAGGGAATAAGCGATGCAAGAGAATCCATAGTATTTGCAAACTTATTGGATAATCAAGGAACTATCTACATTGTATAATAATCGAAGGATTTTAAGAGGAAGTTAAAATTTTTTTATATTTTTGTAAAATTTCATTTTTACATTGATAAGTTCCTTTGATTTAATTGGTGATAACCTAAGAGTCTTTATACATGTCAAGGATTTAAACACCAAGCATGACAACAGTTTAGAGACACATGATAAGGGCTTCATAATTGGCCATGTTATTAGTGCATTCAAGATTTAATTTAAATGATCTTTGGGATAGGAGTCTCCTAAGGAGGTATGATGATGATACTAGCACCTCCCCTACCGACATTTAGAACCGTTGAAGAAGAGTGTCATTTTGAGGGGAGTGTATTCTTAATCGATATTGTTGATGGATTCATTTGGAAATTTTTCATGAGGTAGTTGGTTACTAAGAAGGGGAGCTTCTACATTTTGGTCGATGATGGCTTGCCCCTTGATAGATTTTTGTGACATGAATTCTAGGTCAAATTCAGTCATAAACATGAGCCATCGAGTGATGTGATCACTGTGGTATGGTTTAGAATACATAGCTTTGAGAGGATTGAAACGGTGACAACATAAGTCTTATGATTAAGGAGATAGTCATGAAGTACAAGGAACAACACAAACTTCATGCTTTGGTGTAATATCGTAGTAATGAAGGGTGTAACTTATGTAATAAACGACCTCTACCCTACTCATCTCGATGCGCTACAATAACACCTAGGGCATGGTCATGATATATATATATATATATATATATAGATAAAATAGTTCCCCCTTACGTGGAGGTGTGAGAATGGGTTCTGATAGAATATATTGTTTGAGGTCTTTAAAGGCCTTTTGATAGTTGTGATCCCATTTAAAATGGACATCCTTTTAGATGAGGTGATGAAAAGGTTGATAGCGGTCGAAAGTTAAAAAATGAAGCGGTGGACTAATTAGAGTATACCTTGGATACTATGGATTTGATTGATATTGGAAAGAGGAGCATCTCGATGATGGATTTGATTTTGGTAGGGTCTACTTCAATACCCCTGATAGAAACGATAAACCCTAAAAGTTTCCTAGTGAGAACACCGAATACACACTTGGTCGGGTTAAGGCATAGAAAGTATTGAATAATATGGGAAAAGATGATGTCAAGGATGATGAGATGGTCTCTTCGGTGTTTATATTTACCTAAGAGATCATCAACATAGTCTTCTACGGTTTTATGGATGAGATCATGGAAGATATAAGTCATAGTGCATTGATAAGTGGCCCTTGTGTTCTTGAGTCCAAAGGGCATGACATGATAGAAAAATGTCCCCTAAGGGGTAATGAAATATGTATTATGTTGGTCATCAGTTGCAATAAGAATTTTTTTGTAGCTAGAAAAACCATCCATAAGGGATATCATTTCATTTCATATCATGAGGTCGATAATTTGATCGATGTTAGGAAGGGGGAAGTCATCTTTAGGACAAGCGATATTGAGATCTCGAATTCTATGCGAGATATGTAACTTTGAAGAGGCTTTGGTTACATGTATAATATTATAAAATCACATGTGGATAATCAATGGGTAATATGAAGTTATTAGAGAGAAGACATTTTAACTCCTCTTTGATAAGGTGGGCTACATGAGGGTGCATCCTATGTATATTTATTTAACAGACTTAGCATTAGGGATTGTGACAATGTTGTGCAAAACAATGTTAGGTTTAATACCCAACATGTCATTGTATGACCATGAAAAGGCCTAAATGTGCTTTAAAAATAAGGTGATGAAGTCTTTCAATTCTTTCAAATTTATACACGGTTAACATTGACTATGTGAGGTTCTTGTGAAGTCCCTATGTTGACATCAATAGTGGACTTGTTACGAAGTGTTGATGTGTTAGGTATTAGAGTATTTTGAAGTTAATGGTCCACTTCCCCCATATAAGAGAGGATAGATCCATCAATGTGATATGGAAGAATTTCGATGGTAGAGGAGTCTTCCTCTACCATTTCGGGTAACACAAGCGGAAGGGTCTTAGTGTTGTCATTGATATGATAAATAAGCGGTCTTAAGGTGATTGTATTGATTAAAAAAATCTAGGAGGGATGAAAATAATATCATTTATGTTGATAGAGTTATCATGTGAATGTGGATATGATGGCTCTGGTTTTACTATGGATTCAAATGCAGTGATTGAGGAGGTGTCCAAGGAAGGTTTGTCGAAACTGATTAAGTAATTTATTTTATAAAATTCCTAAATATGATTGCAATGTAGCAAAGTAAATGAATAAGCAATTAAGTACGAAATAGACCCAAGCAAATAAGCAATTGAGATTTAAAATCATAAGTGCAAAGAGGAGATAAAATGACTTAGCTTATAGAACTAATGAACTAGAAAATTTAGAGTACAAGTGGTCGCAATAAAACCCAAAAAATATAGAGATGGAGGAATAAGTTGGGTGGAGTGCCCGAGATGGGTAAGGGGCACCTACGGATGCTTTAGACTAGTATTGGGTGCCTGTGATCTGCCTAAAATCTCATAAAACCATATTTGTCTGGTCACAAGGCATCTATTTTCCTTCGCTAGTATGTCGATAAATGATCATCAACGTCATGATAACTTCCAAAAATATTTCACTGTAAAAACCTCAAAAATGCATCAATCCCAAAAAAGAAAATATTGCAAGTGAGGGGTCATATTGTCCTCGATTTTCAAACAAGTAATCTTACGATTGAGAATTGCACTAAATTTTAGACCCAATGTAGTTCTGTGTGTGTGTGAATAATCGTGCCCTAGGTGGCTCTTTTGTGTGTCACACTTGATAGAGCAATACCTAGATGTAAGAGATGTAAATAGATATGGGCATGGAAAAATAAACTTCCCCTCTTATGTGTGTATTCAAAATAATCATCCCTTTTCCCTTGGATGGTGTCGGATGGATGAAATGATGCTCTTAGATGTTTGGTGGATGTAACCTTAGGTGGTGATACTTAATGCTTAGTGATTGGTCCTTTATTACGGTCACATAAATTTATATGTACATGATTCCCTTGCTTAAATTTCATAATTAACTTCAAAAAGGCTGACTACCAAAAAGATAAGATGCCAAAATGGCTAGAAAGGACCCAAAAGATGTGAGAAAAGTACAAAGATGTCAGGGGCACCCAGAGGGGCGGGGCACCTAATGCTGATGTCTTAGCTAGGCGCTGGTTTTTAGGGTGAGAAATACCAAAGTATAAAAAGACAAATTGGGCTAGGAAGTGTCGGACCAAAAGTGGAAATAGAAAGCAAAGAAATATGGTTAAAGAAATGGGTTAATTAGTATTTTTCTTACTTAGGAATCATATGAATAGTAGTATGTGATCAGGACTAGATAGATACCCAAATTACATGATTTTTTTTCTATATTTGCCCTCACTTTATGTTGTAAATTGAGTGCTCGATAACATAAAGTTGATAAGAGATACGTACACGATAAGCATGTAGATCAATGAAGAAAAATGTGATGAGAGACAAGAAAAATCGTGGAGTGATAAAAATGTGAAACTTTGGATGTTAAAGAGGAGGAAATAAAGAAAAAGTGATGATGATGATAACCCTAGAGATGATGATGTTGATTATTGTCGTTGTGTTGATGTGGTGTGATGATGATGTGACTACCGCTTCCCATAAGGATGGACTTGTAAAAGAGAAGAATGAACAAGTAGTCAAATATGTGTGTATATGATCAAAATGTGTAAAAAATTATGTAAGGAAGTACGTGAAAATGAGAAAAATGTGAAAAAGGAACATGTGCACCTGATCTGTGATAAGTAAAAGAGTCTAGAAAAGATCCTAAATATGATGTAGAAGAATGAGTTTTTTGGGCGATCTCATGACAATTACACTAACAACGAGTTTTTTGGGCGATCTCATGCCAAGAATGGAAGAAGTGTCGGGAGAAAATTATGGTATAATTCTCCAACCTTTAACTACTTCCCAAAATGTAGAACATCATTGTAGATGATGGTTAAAAATCTGATCTGGTTTGAACAGTTCCAATCTAACGTGAAAATAGAAAAATGTTGTGTAGTGCATGTATGTTGAGTGTTAAGGACTGTGTGCCCTATAAAAGCCATTGTATGAAGTGATGTATATTATGTTGATGTGGAAAATGTTGTGTAACCACCCCCTAGTCACAAGCATCCAGTAAGGGTTAGGGGCACTCAGTGCACTTGTCTGGTATAGGCGTTAGTTTCTATGATGTGCTAAGGACCCAATTTAGATTTTGATCCTTTTCGAGACTAATGATTGTGTTGTACCAATACTAAATTATGTTGAACTATGACCTGTAGAATGTTGTATGGGGTAATTGATTTGCCTAAATGATGCCCATCTCATTTGGGGTACATGTGACATCGCTGAGGAGTATGCGGCCCAAAAAGGAGGTGGCCGTGACTGACCGAATCAAATCGATGCCTACTGCAGTGATTAACTAAAATAGAAATATTCTAGTGTAATCTAATGTTATAGGAATAGTAAAATGACCTGAATAAATGAATTAATGAAATATTGAAATAGTACCCAAACATCCTAAGCAATAAAATGTGAAATCCTAATGTGCAAGAAGGGTTAAGAAAAACCTCACCGATTCGTAGATGTCGGGGACGGTGTCATAATGTAGACCAGATGAGCAAGAGGAGGAAACAACCGCACAAAAGTATAAGGAAGCACATATCTAAGCTATCGAATAGACCGGGGTTCTAATAAATGGATAGGGGTGCACGTGGGTGCCCTGGTCTATGGAAATGGCCTGGTCTATGGAAAAAACCTCTTATTAGGTTTCACTAGAAGTTTTTATGTTCACTTCGTATCACACTAATTTTTCTCGAGTTGCGATGATGTCGTTGTGAATAGGATATGGAAGAATCACCTATAAAACCCTAGATAAAGCATCAAAACCCTAAAAATAAAGATGCATATGAAGGGGTTAGACTGTCCTTAGTGGACACAATGGTGGACTTTGAGTGTTGCATTACATCTCAGACCTAATGTAGTTCTAGGTGTGTGTGTGTGTAATTGTGCCCTAGGTTTCTCTTGTGCCAATCACACTTTTTGAAGTAGTGAGAAAATAACTAGATGTAGAATGTAGTAAATGTGTGTATGGAAACAATAGACTCCCCTCCTATGAAGTGTGATGTAGATGAACCAGCCTTGTGTGCCTTGTGATGGAGCTAGATGGATGCAAATGTAGCTTTAGATGCCTTTGATGGATGTAAATTTAGATGGTGATAGTAAATTCTTAGTGTTTGGTCCTTCATTATGGTCATATAACTTTATATTTATATGGTTTTGTTGCTTTAATTTCATAGTTAACCCTGAAAAGGTCGACCGCTAAAAAGATAGGAAGCTCAAACAGATAGAAAGTGCCCAAAAGGTGAGAGTAAAGCGCAAAGAGGATCAAGGCATCCCGGTCCTAGTTAGGCACCCCGATCGAGAAATAGGAAAAATGTAGAATGAAAATACAAACTAGGAAAGTGCAGGTGTAAGATCAAAAATACAACAGCAAACAATGTAAAAATGTCCAAAGACATGGGTTAATTATTACTCTTTTCGCTTGAGAACCATATGAATAGTAATATGAGACTAGGACTAAATAATGACTCAAAGTGTGTGATTTTGTGTCTACATTTGCCCCCACTTTATGTTGGTGAGCGGAAAGCTCGGTAACATAAAGTAGATAGATATGCGTACCTAATAATACATATAGAGTGATGTAGCAAACATGCCAAAGAACTAGACAAAGCGTGGAGTGACAAAAAGATGGAGCATGGAGACTAAAGATGTAAAAGTGTAAAAAGTGATGAGAGTGAACCTAGGGTGAAAGCGCATGTGTAGATGCTAATGTGTGTAGTGTACTTGCATGGTTAGTACCATGTGTGTGATGTACTCACCATGTATGTGTTGTTTTTGACTGTTTGCTTCCCATACGGATGGACCTACAAAAGAGAAGATGATCAAGTAGTCAAATACACATGTATATGTGTAAAAACGCATGTATATAGTAAAAAGACTGTAAATAAAAGTATGAAAGTGAAAAAGTAACATGTGCACTTGATCTATGATGATAAAAAGGGGGTAGAAAGGATATCCTATAATTGTTGGTGAAGTGTGAGTTTTTGGGCGATCTCACACCACTGTGGTTGAAGAAGTGTAGGGAGAAAGTTGTGTTATTTTGTAACTGTAGCTTGCTTCCCTGAGAATATGAAGAGATCTTTGTCTTGTCTAGTTTTTTAGGTGATCCGACGCCTTTGGATAAAGAATAGTTGGGAAAAAAATTCCGATGTTCCTCTAACCTGTAACTACTCCCTATAATTCTAAGGACAATTTTCTCTATAAAATTCGTTGTGTATGGAGTTTGTAGACTGGTCTAAACTCACTTGTTGTATAACCCACGGTATCATGGGAAAAAAATGAAAATTGAATTGCATCGATCTGTGTGTAGTGTGTATAAACCTAAATTATGCCCCCTCTTTGGGGACGATGCGACATCACGAATAATATATTGCATCCCTAAAAGAGGACCGACCAGTGTAAATTGAAACTCTGCCATGTAGGGGGAAGGGAAGGTGCTTGGTAAAGAACAACACACATACAAAAAAATGGCTAAGAAATAAGTTTTAGTATGAACAAGCATGCATGCACGTAGAAAATAAGTGTAAGCTATCAAAATAATGTGTAATCTAAAACTCAAGTAAACACGTAAGAATCCAATCATAGACCGTGAAAAGTGGGTTACAAACATGGGACACCACTCACAATGTCGCAAACACTCAAGGCCATAATGGCCACATACAAACAAATAAGTGTGCACACTAAATAAAGGGCAAGGCCCACATATAATAGCAAACCATGATAAACAAGTACAAATAATAGATAGCCATGGTGACAAGTAATCCTACAAAATCAAATGCTACACATGAAGCACCCATTATCATGTTAGCATGTCAAAAGCATTTATAACCGAAGAATGTAAAGTGTTAAGTCCAAAATGAAACAATAACACCTATAGTATATGAATGTGGATACCCCCAAAGTAGCCATTGTGGGGTTGGTAATAGCCAAGCGTCAATGTTGCATTTGAGATACTTGTATCTCGTGATCACATTGAAAAAGGGGCATGAACACGCATGTGTGTATGGTATAGATAATGGCATTCAAGAGACCTATCTAGCATGTGTTATAATACGAACATGAACAAGAAAATGCAAGAAAGAGTAAAAGCAACCAAGATATGTAATATGTTGTGGATGGATGGAATGGAATGCAATATGGATGATAGGAGCTGCATACCCCCCAAGTGAATGGATTTTCATGTATTGAGTTTCATTTAATATGCCCCCTCGGCGAGTCAAAAATGAAGCGTAAGCGAGATTGAGTCATCGTTAATGGTCAAACTATGTCTTATGTGTAGCACGTTTTGGTGAATGCGTATGTGTGTTGACGATATGCGACCTAGAGATGAAGTATGCATGACTTTGTAACCTAAACATATATCACGACAAAATGAATAGATAATGAGTGGTGATTTAGCCTAAACCATATACCACTAAACAATGTAAGTGAATGTGATGATGTAGCCGATCATGAGATGATGCTAGAAGAAATGACCCTATAGCCTAAAGCGTATATCACTAATCCTAGGAATGTCATATGAGAAAAAGAATATTGAATGATGAATGTGTGAGTGTGATGTGGTCCATTTTTATTTATATCCTCAAGTCCAGTATGGACTGTGAGACTAGAGTGCATCATCGGGTAGTGAGTGCAACACATACAAGTAGATGTGTATAGTATATTTGATGATGAAATATTACCATGTGATGTTAGAATACTCAAGGTGCGGTTCTTGTGAATTGTGTGGGGTTCATCTATGTAAGTAGCCCTTAACAATCAATTTTGAACCGAAGCGCAAGAGTGTGTCATCGGATAATGACGATGTTAATGTATAGATGAAAATGTGTATGCTAGAACATTGATGTGTGGTATGAAACGTGTGTGGATGTTATGGCTGGGGAAGTGTGTCGATGTTATTCCCTCTCAATTGTGTAATTTATATATTTCAATGATGTAATATCATCTAGGAGGTCATCATTGTCATGGTCAAAACCGAATGAACAAGGGTCCAATACAGTAGCGATAATGTCAAGTTGGTCGCGTAATGAGCCATTAAGGCATAGGTTATACATACCCATAGCATATTCTTCATCAGTGAAGGGTGGTAAAGGACACCCATGTGCATACTAGCGAGTAAGATTCTGTGTATAGCCAAGAAAATAACTGTTGCAAATGAATACATGACCAAAGGGCATGGGAAATGATATATCAGTATGATCAAGGTCGAGTGTGCCCCCAATGTAATCGAGCCAATATTTTCCTAATGTAAGTGAAAAGGGAAATAATTTCATGCAAGGAATACTTGAAGATGAAAGACACATAGACCATATATGGTAGTAATGTAAATGAATCCATGATAAAGATGAGAAGAATGTGGCAGAGGAGAAAGGTCCTCAAAATTAAAACCTAGATGATTTAAGCCTTCATGTGTACATATAGCATTGTCACAAGTAGGATCGAATGGAAGGTGTTCCCGATGAGAATCATTCATGAACATCATGCATGTGAAAGGAGGTTGGAGTGATGGACGTGACACATGAGGAGACAAAGGAGCTAAAACGATGTCCGATGTAGGGATAGGCCCTCGATAAACAATCATAGCAGTAGTAGTAGCAGGGGGAGACATAGATGTAATTGGTACATAATCTATCATGCAAATGACACCCTCAAGTGGTGGTAAATGTGGTATCTCATCAATGGGTTATGGCTCCTCAGTAGTATCAAACCTTGGAATAAGAAGTGCAGTGTTGGGATCATGGTCACAATATTGGTATGGATGGCGGTCACGAAGAATAGTATATTTGACACCCTCATGTAGAAATTTGACATAGTGATGTATGGTAGATGCAACTACTTGCATGGCATGAAGCCATGGCCGACCAAGTAAATAGTTGTATGAAACAGGGAATTCAATGACAAAGAAAACCGTGTTAAGAGTTTTAGGTCCAACTGTGATAGGTAAAGTAATGGAACCTAAACATGGATGAACATAGCCATCATAGGCACGAAGAGAAAGACATGATGGGCTAACATTAGTAGTGGAAATACCTATCTTTTCAAGGAATGACATGGGACATAAGTTGAGTTCATATCCATTATCAATTAAAGTGCATTTGATACCCACATTGTAAATATGAATCATGATATGAAAGGGTGGGTCATTGTCAAAAGTGTTAAGATTAGTGAGAAGATTAGATTTGAATGTTATGTGTTGAGAAAATGCATCTACGAAAGTTTGATATATCGAGTCAGGATGCATATCAGCACGAATGTGAGTAGTAGCAAGAAGATGTTAGACTCTATGCCTTAAATCAGGATTTGCAAGCAAGTAATCATTTATTGAAATACTCATGATGAATAGACTCTAAAATGATAAGCAAATAATGAGGATCCTAAAAGCGTGAAGATTGAGTACGGGTTCACCAAAATGATTAACTAAAATAGAAATATTCTAGTGTAACTTAATGTTATAGGAACAGTAAAATGACTGAATAAATGAAGTAATGAAATATTTAAATACTACCTAAGCATCTTAAGCAATAAAATGTGAAACCCTAATGTGCAATAAGGGTTAAGAAAATCCTTATCTGATTCGCAGATGTCATGGGACTGTGTTGTAGTGTAGACTAGGTGAACGGGAAGAGGAAACACCGCACGAAGCTTGAGGAAGCACATATCGAGTTATTTGACTATACTAGGGCACCTAGAAAGGGATATGGGAGCCATTGGGTTCCCTAGTCTCGAGATATGGGTGCCCTGGTATATGGAAATGGCCATAAAAAATCCTTTGAGGTGTCATTGGATGTTCACATGTGTTCTCTTTCTATCACACTAATGTTGTTGAAATGTGTCGAATGTTGCTGTGAATAGGAGATGGAAGAATCACCAGCAATACCCTAGATAAAGCATCAAAACCCTTTAAAAGAAAGATGAATATGAAGGGTTCAGACTGTCCTCAGCAGCCATAATTGTGGACTTATTAGCTGAGCATTGCACTACATCTCAAACCCAATGTAGTTCTAGGTGTGTATGTGTGTTTGTGCAATTATGCCCTAGGCTACTCTTATGAGATGGAATGAAATTAAAAGTGAATGATAGGAGCGGGGTGGCCCCAAGGAAGGTGGATGACTATGCATGAGATATGGTTCATTTATATATGCCCCCTCGGCGATCAAGAATGAACCGTAGAACAAGAGTGCATCATCGGAAATGGTTTGAACGTGTGTGATGGGAAGATGTAATCATAAAAGTGTAGAGCGTAGAGTTTGAGTGAGTTTGGTGAGGTTCATTTTAGAGTGATACCTCAACAATCAAGTATGAACCATGCAACTAGAGTGTGTCATCAGTAATGATGATACAAATGTATCGAGATGTGTAAGATGAATGTGGAAGACTAGATGTGGCATGTAAAGTATGTGAAACAATGAGAATGTTAGAGGAGGGGGAATAAGTATGATCCCCCAAGTGTATGATAAACAATATGATATCTGATTATAGTGATAGAAAAAGGTCCTTCACCCAATGTGTGTGGGGATGAAGGCATGTGACCATGCTCTAATATCAATGATGTATGAGATAGATGTGGTGCGCAGAAACTAAAGCCTATCTATATGCGGATCGATGACGATAATGCAGAGGTGATGAATACCTATGTGTAGTAGAATGCAGAGGTGATGGAAACCTATGTGTAGTAGAATGAGGAGGTGATAAATACGTATGTGTAGGAGAATGTGGAGGTGATGGAAACCTATGTGTAGGAGAGCGAGGCGGTGATGTATATCGATGTGAAGGAGTTGTCTGAGTATTAGACCTAGACTAATGTGATGGACTAGAAAACCAATGAGACCGTGTAGGTCGAGTGTAAATAGGTGAAATAGGAGCAGATTGTGCTTTAGGTTCCTAAGGGCGCGGGGACCTAGATGCTCTAGCGAGTGCAATGACAACCTCAAGAGGAGGTTGCGGTTATGGTGTGGATGGATAAATACCATTGATAGTATTGAATTTCTTGATTTGGATGAACTTTAGACATAAGTGGTTCATGGAGATGATAACCTGAGTTGCATGGAGCCAAGGGAGACCTAAGAGCATGTCATACCCTTCGACTGATGGTGCCACAAGAAAAGGCACAAGCATGGTAAGAGGACCAATAGTGACCGGAAGCTTGACAACATTGTATGATTTAGGAAATGGGAAGCCGATAGTGACAAGAAGTGCAATAGAACATGTGCTAATGTGAAATGATGGATCAATGATAGTGTTATTGATAGTAGTAGATCCAATAGAAGCAATGATATGCAAGCAATCAGAAGAGAATGTAGCATGATAGTCATGATCAAAGAAAGTAATGATTGGAGGATGTCTCATAGTGAGCAACTAGAAAATCAATGGCCCCGATGCAAGAGGAGGCACTACATGATATATATGATTTTTGAATAATCATTTCCTTGTTTATTATGTTTTAGAAGAGGATTATTGAAGATTTGAGCTTATGATTTTCATTGACGGAGTGCGAGAGGTTGTTGGATCTAGAAGTTCAATGTATTATTGTTGATAAGATTGCGAAGTTTGAAACTTTGATCGGTATAGTTCCAAACACATTGATGATAGTCGCATCTAATATTTTCATTGTAATTACGACCTTTATGATGAGATGGATCCAGTTGAGTGGAGGAGGAAGTGTAATGATATTTCTCTTGATATGTTGTTGTAGGAAAAGATGCAGAGTGATAGTCAATTTTGCATATGTACGTGTAGGTGGTTACCATTGAAGCTCTTTATTATTAGATACAACATTGACAATTGCTTTATCTTCCATAGGTTTTGTAGATGGCTTGAAAGTTGATTTATTTTGAAAGCGTGTAGAAGATGAAGCATGTTCTTGATACTTAAGCTTTCTTATAGATAATAGTTTTTTTTTCGCATAGCTTAAGAGTGTGACACAAATGATTGAATGATGGAGAGGTTTCAAAGATAACACTCTCCTAAAGAGGTGATAATAGACTTTGTACAAATAGATCTTAAAGTTTAGAGTCTGCAAGCACATTAGAAATCTTAGCTAAGGTTTTTTTGTATCATAAGACATAATTTGCTAGATGTTCATTAGATCCTTGTTTAAGTTGAGCGAGTTGAGCATAGGATATATTTTAGACAATATTGATAGAGAAATGAGAGATAAAATCATCAGCTAGATGCGTAAAAGAGGTTATCAAGTGGACAAGTAGGTCATAGAACTAATGCATCGCATAATCTTGGATACTACAAGGAAAGAGCTTTGCTAGTAAAGTGTGATCATTTGCATAGTCGAGACATGCTACGTGAAAGGCTTGGAGATGCTCTTGTGGGTCACCATGGTATTTGAAGGTAGGTAACTTAGGGGTAATGAAATTGGGAGGTAGTGGATAGGTGAAATGGCAGGTGCAAAAGGAGTATGAAGAAGTGATGTGGAGTCAAGAGATGGAGATGTACAAGAAGTAACAAGTTAGAACTAGTGAATTTGAATATGTAGATCCTGATATAAAGAATTCAAATCAGATGTATTTGAAGAAGATCTAGGTTGTGTACTATTAGGCTACATGATGGGAGCGGTAGTAGTGGGATTGGTAGTAGGGATATGAATGGGTTGAGTGGAGGCCATGTCATCTGATGAAGATCCAACAGGAGGTGTTGAAACAACATCACAGAATTTTTAGTAGCAATCAAAGCATGAAGGATATGCATGATTGACATTGGTATCCTCATCATATTATTATTCATTGTCAGATGTTTTGATTTCATGAAGAAGAATATTTTGAGAGTTGGCAAAGGGGTGTTCAATGTCGAAATGATGCGAAATCTCATCCATTGATTTAGAAACCCTATGAGAAGATGGAGAAAGCTCGAGATGCTTAAAAGACCCAAAAGCGACCACTACGGGTGATAATCATAAGAAGAGAAACCCTAGAAAGAAGGCAGATTCAAGAGACAGGTTCACCAAATGATTAAGCAATTTATTGAATAAAATTCCTAAATCTGATTGTAATGTAACGGTAAATTAATAAGCAATTAAGTACATAAATAAACCCAAGCAAATAAGTAATTGAGATTTAAAACCCTAAGTACAAAGAGGAGATGAAATGACTTGGTTATTTCACTATAATCCCAGAGGTGTACAGAACTGGTGAACTGGAAAATTTGGAGTACGAAAATTCATAATAAAAACCAGAAAAATGGAGAGATGGAGGAATAAGTTGGACTGGAGCACCGGGATGGGTTAGGGGTGCTGCAAGTGCTACTGAGACCAAGTACTAAGTGCTGTGATAGCCAAAAATCTCATAAAACCATCTTTTATTGGTCTCAAGGTGTTTTTTGTCCTTCTCTTTTTGTCATTATAATGTCACACAATGATCATCGATGTCACTGATAACCCACAATAAATATTTCACCTCAAGCCCTCAAAAGCACATCAAATCCCAAAAAAGAAAATAATGAAAATGAGGCTTGGTGTCCTTGGCTATCAAACAAGTGATCTTAATACTAATTGATACACTACATTTTAGACCCAATGTAGTTTTGTGTGTGTGTGTGCAAAATCGTGCCCTATGTGGCTCTTGTGCATGTCGCACTTGATAGCGAGCAATAGCTAGATGAAAGAGATGTAAATAGATGTGTATATGGGAAAATAAACTTCCCTCGTAATTGTGTATGAAAAATAATCAGCCCTTTTCCCTTAGATGGTGCTAGATGGATGCAATGATACTCTTATATACTTGGTGTATGCAACCTTAGGTGGTGATAGATAATGCTTAGTGTTTGGTCCTTTATTATGGTCACATAACTTTATATTTATATGATTCCCTTTTCTTGAATTTTGTAATTAACCTTCGAAAAGGATGACTACCAAAAATATAAGATGCCTAAATGGTTAGAAAGGACAAGAAAGATGTGAGAAAAGTACAAAGAGGTCAGGGGCACGAAAGGGATGAGGTCGTTGGCATCTGGTGGGTCTTTGGTGTCAGAGTGAGAAATCCTGAAGTATAAAAAGATAGGTGGGCTAGGAAGAGTGTAGGACCAAAATTGGCAATAGAAAGGAAAAGAAAGATGGCCAAAGACATGGGTTAATTAGTACATTTCTTACTCGGGAATCATATGAATAGTAGTATATGATTAGGACTAGATTGATATCCAAAGTACGTGATTCTATGTCTATAGAAACCTGGTATGAAATTTTCATGAGGCTTACGAGACTAGTCAAAGACGAAGTCATGTATGCCATGTTCATAACTTCCTAAACTGAAACCTTTCTAATCACAAATGATGAAGATACATTTGTGTAAAGGATTGGTTGTATAAAAATGAGAAATCAGATATAAAGGGTTTAACATGATGTTAATTTCATGGTTGTTGAGCTTGAGACATAATATTGTAATAAGGATAAAACACAAAGAATGCGCTCACGGGAACAAGGCATACTTGAAGGTGCGAAGGATAGGAAAGGAAACATGTGTCAGGACAAGTTGATTCGAGACTTAGCCATTTTCATGGATGCGGGATATTTTTGGAAGATAGCATGCGGAGCACACATTAGGATGGAGAATTTTGCGACACGCAAATGTTATTTTAGGAATGAGCGACTAATAAGCACCATGCATGAGCTTGAGTTAATAATAGGATTACTTCTTCCAGTTGACTATATGATGTCTATTATTAGCACACTTATATGTGTGCATGTTATTGTAAAGGTGCATGGCTATTATCAGCATGTGACCTATTTTGGGAAGTGCGTAGGTGGTGAAGGGAAAGTCCCCACCCCTATAAGTATGTATTGAACTATGTAGTTTAGTAGTAGTGAATTATTATAGAGTTATGTTATTGGATTTGATGCGCATGACTTATGGTGATGCTTTGTAATGTAATAAGCTTCTATGTATTACATTTTTAATGTAATGGAGTATATTGGATGGATAATGGTGTTAAACATGATTGTAACTAGTTCTTGTATGGTTAATCTTATTATAGTTATTGTTTAATTCATGATTCTCTAAGATCTAGATATGGTTAGGCATTGTGGAATGTTTATGGTTATTTATGGTTTTGAATATGTTGTATCTTCATCACACTAACATCATGTAAAAGAAACTCTAAAGAGGGGCCTGATACCTTTGTACACTTTGGGTGGGTGCTCAGCTAGGATGGGTGATGTGCTAGCATGCCTAGGTTTTATATAGTAGATTCTAGGCTGCATCATTGGTTCCATTGTTGGGACCTCTTTTTGATTGTTTTTAGGATGTTTCATGATGAAGATGTATCGGTTGACCTTAGAAAGTGTTAAGGAGTGGATAAAGGATCTAGAAGAAGAGTACACTCGGAGGTTCAAACATTGGATCTGAGTTTGACACACACGCATGGGTGGAGCAGAATTTGTATGACTATTTATATGAGAGCTTCTTTGTTATCTTTTGGTAGAGTTATATGAGTGGCTGGTTACTTATGCATCTAAAAGGAATTGGAGGTATCACACACTTGTCTGGACGCAGGAAGAATTTCAGGCCCTTTATGATGCTGATATGATTTGGACGCGCGTTGTGGTCACTTAGTTTCGTAGTGTTTTGAATAGCTATATTTTGGAGTATTTAATTTCTACTTACTCTTTCCTAGAGGTAGCTGAGTTCTAGTTTTATGTTATCCCAGGGGAACTTATTTGTAAGGCATTCCATTAGCGATCAAAATCTTGATGGTAACCTTGAACTTGGAAGAAAACCACGATGGCTAGCTAAACCCCACCACGTGCGGGGGGAACAGGTTTGGTGAAAGATGGTGGACCTAGTAAGAGGAAGAGAGAAGAAAATTAGGCTTAAGTATAATGAGGTGTGTGAGAGGGAGGAGAGAATCAGAGTGTGATATTGCGAGAGCGGATGGCATTGAGAGAGAGATGGCTTGTGAAGGGTTTGAAACTCACGCAAGAGGTGTGGAGCCAAAGCATCTAGAAACTCCCCCATTTGGGAAAGCATAATAGGGAACCCTCCTCAACCTCACATGGGAGCACACCAGCAAAGACAACATGGGCCATGGGTATGCATCTGAATCTACTGCAACCTAGCCCTTGCACTTGGATTTCTAGTATCTAGTACAACTAGTAGTCAACAAGCTAGTTTGGGTAGTAGAAGAGTAGGAGTAAGTTAGATAGCAAGTACATCTATGGTAGGGAAAACATCTTCTTTGTTTTTGGAGGTACCTTTTCAGGTGCATCATCAACATAGAACTCAAGTGCGTAGAATTTTAGACTCACTTCTGGGAGTAGTACCACTTCACAAACTGTAGGAGTTCAATTTAGTACCACTATTGGGACACAAGGTAGTACATCCATTGGTCCACTTCTAGCTACGGTGGAGGATCGGGGGTATAGGTGGCTCTATCTTTGGTGGATCTAGTGGTTCTAGAGGTAGAGGTAACACAGGAGGTTCTGGATCAGGTGGTCAGGGTCCACACCAACCCCGAGAATATTTACATGGAGATGTCTCTTCACTTTCCATATTATAGGGGCATAAAGATGTTGTTAAGCACGTGCACATGTGTGAGATATTATGGCGCGCAAATGGAGTTATGGATTTTGAGTGCAAGGAAAGTCGGTTTTCAACTACATTGCGAGGACGCGTGCACATCGTTGGTACAAGAAGTTTGACCATGATCAAACAAGCGTAGATTATGCGGCATTAAAGGATGATTTATACTTAATGAGTTTCATATCCCTGAGTTTGAGTGAGAAGAGTATAAGCATGCTAAAGGATATTAAGCAAGGCACTACTGAGAGTGTTCAGGAATATGATGCCCATTTCAAGGCATTATTTTCTAAACTTTCTTATCATATTCATGCAAGCCAACATGCATAGTGGTTTTTGGGGACTTGATCACACCTTTTAGGAGGGATTTATCACATAAGACATATACGGACCCACGCGAAGCACTTAAAGTGACTTTGTGCACTAAGGCAATTAGAAGTATAGACACTAGAGTAAGCCCATCCTAGAAGCACAAATTACAACTATGAAAAAATAGTTGGAGAGACTATTAGCCGATTCATCTCATGAGACGTGCACTAGGATTTGGTGTACAAATTGTGAAGTGGAATGGCACACTAAGGATAGTTGTCCCCACAAGTCAGTGCGCTCATTATTGCTAGACTGTGAGATATGTCATTTGGACCATGATGCCAATGGTTTCCCATTATTACAATGCATGATAAGGAAGAATGTATCTTGCTATTGTAAAATTTGTTGGTCCACGACTCACGATACAAAAGACTAAGTTGATTGGTCAGATCCATGATGCCATAGATATTAGTGTGCAACAGAAAAGTATAACAGATAACTCTAAAGGTAAAAGTGAGCACCATGATCATGATCACAATCAAGCATGCTATGATCGAAATGAAGAGCGCTTTAAAGGAAGTCGTGGCAGAGGTTGAGGATATCATGGTGGATCGGGGTACGAGGCCATGGTGGTGGATGAGGTGAGTTCCCTCACGGAATGTGTTTTACATGTGGATATCCCAACCACTATAGGCATGAATATCCCCAAAATATTACTTTTTATTTTTGTGGGAAGAATCACGATTATGAGGAATCCCGGACTTATATGAGTATATTAACAAGTAGCATAAATAGGAGAACAAGGGTGTAGGGATGGTTAGAATACATGTTGTGGAAAATCGAGTGGATGTCAAAGTGGCAGGCGGAACGAGGTATTACCTATGAAGATTATTACACACATTGAAGTTACACATGCATGCAGAGAGGCATTATGGTTAGAAAAATCCTACCATCACCAAGGAGGAATTTTTACATGCATGTTATAAGTACCACGATCCTGCACATCAAAAGGAGGTTTATCAGGAAACCATGGAGGTACTCAGAAATATTCAAGGGGAAATATAGTGTTTAAAGGAATAATCACAGAAGTTAGAACAAAAGAAGGTAGAAAAGATAGTCCAATCAGATATTGATGACTTAAAAGAGGTATGCAATATGTTGCGCCAAGAGAATATCATTCCATTGTTAGGGAATTACATAAAGGGAAACACTCCGAGCACAAGTACTGAGAATGGAAGGCAGATCCTACATACTAAACTTCCCCCTCATAGTTTGGATTATGAAAAGGAGATCACCCTGAATGTTGTTTTGGATGGGTGGCTCTTGAGTAATATATTGATTGATATAGGCGCAAAAGTTAATGTGCTTACTTTAGATGTATGGGTAGAGATGGGCAGACCTCCATTACAACCATCCTCTAATGTATTGTTCATGGCCAATCGAACTAAGACCACTCCCATAGGAGTTTTAAAGGATGCATCCATTACTATACAAGGGGCCAAGTTCACTGGGGACTTTGAGGTCTTAGCACTTGCAGAAGTAGATAGCTTCCCATCTCTACTTGGGCACCCTTGGTGTTATGCAAATAATGTTTATTTACGGTTCAAAAAGGGATATCTAAGTTTTGAGAACAAGGAAGAAAGATTAATTATGCCTTTGATAGATGGGAAATCTGCACCTTATGTTGAACCTTTGAGTGAGGAAGACCTGGACAAAATTTATTTACTCATCATTCAAGACCCAGAAGTACTTGAGCCATCTAAGGAAGGAATCCTCCAATGGGAAGATGCATAGTCTATCAGTGATACTATAAGTATTATTTGTGACAATTGAGAACATGACACCTATGTGATTGTTGGGTGTGAAGTAAGAAGCACATTTGCATGGAGAAGAAAACCTCGATGTATTGAAGGATAGGTATCAACCCTATACTGTTGAATGGTCTACATAGTGGATGATGAGGAAGTAGAAAATATGGATATAGATCATTCGGCCAGTACGTGCGAGGTGATAGAAAGTATGGATAAAAACATGCACACCTATCATGAACCTATAAATACCAAGAAAGTGAACATCAGTGAATTTTGAACTTAAGGAGGCAATAATTGGGGATTATTGGACTAATTCTAAAGTGGAAAAGATAATTGAGTTCTATGAAATTTTTAGGACTTATTTCTAGGGATTACCATGAGTTAAAAGGAGTGCATGAGTCATTAGGAGAGATGAAGATAAAGTTAAAGGAACCACGTGCCCAATCACGAAGAGACCTTAAAGGATGAACTCGACCACCTGTGCGTAAAAGTTAAGGAAGAAATTGAAAAAATGTTGAAATATGGCATCATCAATACCTTAGAGGAATCAAAGTGGGTTAGCCCCATGGTGATCAATATAAAGAAATATGGTTGAATTAGGATTTGTGTGGATTACATGAACCTAATGTTGCATGTGTGATTGATCCTTCTCCTACACCTTTCACGAGAGGAAATATTAGAAGGCGTTGCGGGCGTGAAGTTTATTTTTGTACAGATGGATTCTTTGGGTATCATTAGGTTAGAATTACACAAGAGGATCAAGAGAGAAGAATTTCACCATTGAATGGGGAATTTTTGCATATATTGTGATGCCCTTTGGTTTGAAAAATGTGCCTACTATATTTTCACACATAGTTGTTCAAGCATTCCAAGATTTTATTCACAACTTCCTACATGTTTACTTGGATGATTGGATGGTGTATGGACTTGTTAAAGATCATTGTGACAATTTGCACCTAATGTTTAAAATATGTAGATAGTTAAATCTCTTAAACATCAAGAAGTGTTTGTTTACTACACCTTTTGGAACTTTGTTAGGGCACATCATCTGCAACAAAGGTTTGTTAGTGGATCTAGCTAAGGTTGCAATTATTGTAGGCTTGGAAGAGCTTACCAGTAAGAGTGAGGTGCGCAGATTCTTGGGTCACACAAGGTATTACAGAAAATTTATCAAAGGATATGTAAATATTTTCACACCCCTGGAAGAGTTACTAAAAGGAAAAGGGACATTTCTATTGGGGAAAACCACAGCAGCACGTGCATTTGAGGCGTTGAAGGAGAGACTTACAACAACGTTTATTTTGTGTTTTCCTTCATGGAACCAATTGTTTCATGTACATGTGGATGCCTCTAGCACATCCATTAGAGCGGTGTTAGCTCAACCTAGAGAGGGTATTATAGATCATCCTATTTTTTTGCTAGTAGAAATTTGACTCCTACATAGTAGAATTATATGACAACAGAGCATGAGGCCTTGCCGATGATCTACACGTTGCATAAATTTAGAAAGTATTTGCTAGCTACACCCTTTGAATTTTATACTGATCACTTGGCATTAAAATACTTGGTAAATAAGCTCGTTTATAGGGGGCATATGTCGATGGGTGTTCTTATTTTAGAATTTGATGTCACAGTTTTGGTAAAACCAGGTAAAAGTAATTATTGCCCAGACCACTTATCAAGGATTCAGTCAGGGGAGGACATGCAGATAATTGAAGATATAATGTCAGATGCACAATTATACAGGTTACATCACATGCCTTCAGAATTGGAGGATATTGTTTTCTTTTTATGCATGAGTATGGCGCTAGAAGGAATGAAAGCATTGGAGAAGAAACAACTTGCAATTTGTGTGGCACCCTTTATGTTGATTAGTGGAGATTTATAAAAACTAGGCCGAGATGAAGTATTGCACCGGTGTGTACTGGAACATGAGCACATAGATATCATGGAAGAGGCTCATGGTGGTATTGCAGTGGGCACTATGTAGGTGACACCACCGCACGTGCAAGATTCTACTCGTTGGATTATGGTGGGAGACCATGTGTAAAGAGCGTAAGTGTGTGATTGTAAAGAGTATTAGGTAAAGAGATGAAATGCCTTTAAGGCCTATTACTAGTGCAGAGCCATTTGAGAAATGGGCTATAGACTTTGTAGGTCCTATTTCACCAGCCACGCATAGAACTAGATCGCGTTATATCATCACTTGCACAAATTATCTTACAAGGTGGGAAAAAGCAACACCTACAAAGGATTGTACAACAGCTACAACATGACCTAGGTTCTTATGGGAAAATTTTCTTACTAGGTATGGATGTCCATTGAGCTTGACAAGTGATAGGGGCACACACTTTTTGAATGAGACAATTAGGATATTATTGGATGAATTTATGGTTGTGCACCACAAGACTACACCCTATCATCCTCAGGAAAATGGTACTATTGAGGCCTTCAACAAGATATTGAGCCAGACCTTGACAAAAAAATTGATGTTGGAAGGAAATATTGGGATGATAAAGTTTCTATTGTGCTTTGGGCATATAGAACAACCTACAAGAGGTTGAATAAGGCCACACCCTTTCAATTGGTGTTTGGCGCAGAAGTAGTTCTTCCTATGGAATTCATGTTACCATCATTGCGTATTACATGCGCTAGAGGTCTAGCTGATTGAGAAAGCATTAGAAGAAAGAATTTACTGGTTAATACAGTTGAATGAGAGGTGCACCATAGCACGTTGTATTCAGAAGTAGGAAAAGGCTAGGAAGAAGGTATGGCATGACCGAAACATCAAGGACAAAAATCTTGAGGTTGGATAAATGGTACTACTTTATGATTCTAATTTTCTGCGCCATCCAGGCAAGCTTAAGGTGCATTGGTTGGGACCATATGTTATCACTCATATACTTGAATCAGGCACTTTCAATTAGAGGTGCTTGATGGAATGTGGTTACCGGTTACTTAACGAGAGTAGGCTAAAGCCCTACTATAAATAAGTCTTCTTGGTGTTTTTAATAAGGTAGTATTTCCATTTAGTATAGGTTTCCCTTTCTGTATTTCCTTTAATGTATTTCCTTCTTCGTCACTATGCTTTGTCAATTTAGTTTGGTGTTTTGTGTAATAAGCGTGTTTGCGCGTTGGAAGCTAATTACAATCTGAAGTATTTTTATGCGTAGAGGATTGCACATACCATTAGTGTGGGGTGGTTGTTATTTGTTATTCACAAATGGGTACACATGAGAACAAACTATTACAAGTGTTATTCAAGTATGGAAAGGAGTTGTTAGAAAGGAGATTGCTTCTAAAGAAGACCATAGATGGAAATGAATGAAGGGATAGTATAACGTAAGGTAAGCAGCAGCCGTGGAAACTACTATAGGAGGGCACCGTGGCTAGTTACTTTAACACATGAAAGCGCGTAGAAGAGAAGTCTATAAGCAGGAGGGTAGGAAGGTGTGTTAAAGGTTGTAGTTGGGCGTGAAATTGTACCGTGTGGAAATTTTTGGAAATTTTGAAAATGGTCAATTAATGAGAGGATTGTTGGTAGGTGAAAGTAATAAATGAACTAACTTTTTGAAAATCTATATAAGGATGTGATGCGGGTTCATTTTTACCTTTATAATCAAGTATTCAAGAAAGCCTAAGCGGCCAAGAGCAAGCGAATCATTTTGAGGTGTGGAGAGTTGCAAAACCAGATGTGGAGAGCATATTTGTGCATGGAAAAGGCTTGTGTTCCCATTGGTGAAGGGTTTGAGTGAAGCAAAAGCATTGAGAAGGAGCTAGAGCATGCGGTTTTGAGCTAGGGAACATAATTTCAAGCTAGGGTTTGAACTTACTCGACACAGAAGACAAAAAGGTGGGATTTTTATGATGGCACTGAAGAAAGCACCTGCAGTAGGCACAAAAGGAAAGAAAAAGGTGGAAGTTGAGGTTGAAATTTCTCCCGAGAGTTTTGGTGAAGCATTACCAAAGGAGTAATAGTCAGACAAGATTGGGATTCCCACATCCGTCAGATGTAAAGTAAGTGACTAAAACCACCACACCACTGATAACAAGGGAGAGTTAGACACTTTGCTGAATAAGAAGACCAACAAGTGCATGGTGGAAGATATGCTAGTGTATGATGATGTTGGGGAAAATTTTCTTAAGAAGGTAGGAGTTTATCAACTGTATGAGCTCCCATATTTTGGAAAACATGAACCTTTATACCAATGGCTTATGAGTAGAGTCCATGAGGACTTCTTCTATTTTTCATATGGAGGGTTAGGCTCACAACGACCCTAATTGCAACATTAATATAATTGAAGGGCATAGGGACAGACATTGCTGGTGATATGACTGATAAAGCAATGGTTATAGCCACAAGATAGGAGTTAGGGTATACCAAGGGTCCACGCAGAGTAGACATCTACAAATTGAGGAAGTACCCTATGGTACAGGCAACCGCGCATCTACTCACCAAGTTGAATGATCAAGAGAGATGGTCACAGGTAAATATAATGTGGCTACACATTGTAAAGAAGATGACAGAGGGAGAAATCTACAACTTAGCTAGGCTACATTACAGAGACTATTATTGAGGAAGATTGTGTAGGTAAAAAGATAAGTTTTGGTGCTATCCTATTATCCCTTGTTTTTAGAAATTGGAGTGCCCGATGGGCCAAAGAACAAAATTTGGGAATACCCCACTGAGAAGAAGTCCCTTGCAGAAAGGTTCAAGAAATATTTATGTGAAGGATCAATGAGTGGCCCGTTCAAGAAAAGGGTAGAAATGTGGTATGACCAACTTCGCGCTGGCTTTTGAGCGAGGAATGGTGTATTCAAAGGAACTACCTTGGTAGTAGGTAAGGTAGTACAATTTGTGATGTATCAACATTTATGCATCACGTGGTTTTCCATGAAGGATGGGACATGGAGTCCATGGTGAAAACTACCCTATGCCTTCACAACGCACTACTTCCAAGTTCACATATTTTGTGATGCACATCATCTAAAATTCAATGTAGACAAGGTAGATTATGACTACCATACCCTTAGGAAAACATATGTATATCTAGGTCGATCTGCCTACATTGAGAGGCTCATTTAGATGTCATAAATATGAAACCTAGTAAGTATGGCTATTGGGGACAATGGATCCGTGCTCATATATCTTCAGCTCAAGCCTAGGCTGGAGAATAATAAGTATGTGGAGAATGAGTTCATACTCCCAGGGCAGCTAAGGGAAAACATACAATGGAGAATGTGTCGAGATCAAAGCCATTACAACCATATATATAGATGAGGAAGAAGAGGAATGTGAAGATAGTGGAGGCTCGGATCATAGAGGTCAGAGGCAGCCCACAAACAAAGTGGAGAGTGAGCGCGCAAATACTCCACCATAAGTGCAAGAAGGAGAAGAGGAATTGGACGTGGATGCATTCCCTAAAGAGTGTTGGTTTAAGAGGGTATTTAGAAGAACCAGGACCCAAGGCATGGAACACCACAACCTATAAGAAGATCACCTAGACTCTCCCCTCAGAAAGAGGCACCTGAGGAGAAGAGAAGGAGAAAGCTGAAGCTGAATGAGGAGGTAGAGGAGTCTAAGGAGAGCGCACCTAAAACCCAGTGTAACTAGAAGATGTGGAGGAACGCAGAGATGAATAAATGAAAGATTAAGAGACGGTGCAAAAGCAACCCAACGCTCATGTTACTACTCAAGACAAAGAAGGGATAACTCCAAATCTTGGTGCTCAGTGCGTACGTTGGAAAAGTGACAGGCGAGCGTGAGAATCAACAAGTAACTCTTCCGCGTACCCGACCTCCCGAGGTCGTGCCGAGACAGCTGGTGGGGATGGAATATGCAGACAAACTAGTTAGGCAGTCTAATGTCTTCGACACGCACTAGTGGAATTTGCAAATCTAAGGAAAAGAAGGCCCTTCTAACTTGGACTGGTGTGATAGATCGATCAGCGAGGATGACTGCTCAAGGCTCCAATCAATATCGAGCTCAGAGTGATTCGATCTATGGGTTGTGGAATACGTGGAAAATGACGGGATTGTTTCGTGTATATCTCCTGATAAGGTCATATAGTGGATGATGAATGTAATCGATTCTATGGACGATTTTCGGCCTAGTCAGAATTCCCTAGCCGTTAGCCACTATATCTAGTAAGGACAGATTATTCGATGATGATAGGTGGAAGTGGGGTCGACTGAAATACTAGTGTGCGTAGGCCAGTGTCTATATCTAAGCTGACTTGTGGATTCGTTGGGCTGTGGGATCTGTGGATCACAACCGTAGACTCTTGGTTGTTGCGGTTCTGTTATGGTCATACGCGAGATCAAGCTCTAATCCCTAGTATCCGAGAATCGTATGCTTTCTCTCGGCTTCTATGTTTAGAACCAATAGTTGTGCAATCTTCTCAGAATACCTTACAGACGTTCTCGCAACTTGGATTCTTAAGTTGGTATCTATATCTACGAGGGTGTCTCCAGCGTCTGGCTGTGGAACTAGAGGATCGCACCCGAATGTTTGTTCTCTTTCGAGCCCCTCTACAGTCATGTGGATGTTTTCTAGAGTAATCTGTAGTTTGGCTGACTTGACCAAAACGCATGTGCTTGGTCGTCTTCTATGTTTAATCCTCTTAACTGTGAACTGATCAGTTGTAAATCTGTGGTTGTTCGGAATACTTGTATCCTGAGATTTTGGTCTATGTCAACTATTGCTGTGACTAGGTTTGGTTGAGGCACGATTGGCTCAAATATATATTCCCTGGGCTCTTGAGGTCCCGTGATTGTCATACGAAACAAAATGCAATCTAACTGTGATGAAACAAATTCTAACTAAGTGAAATAAATCTAACTACATATAACTCTTATTTTTCTATGAAATATTTGACAATTTTAAGGGAAGCAAACTATTTTAAACGTATCTAGAAATAATAACTAAACAATAATTAAAACAGACAAGATAACCGAGTGTAGTTATTTGTCTGTGTGATTTATAGAATTATTCTAAATAAAACAGTTTGTCTAACCTACCGGCAAGATTCTCGATCCTACCTCAGAAGTGAGGAGTGAATCATAGTTTCTCAGAAACTATCAATCCCCATAGCTTCCTTGGCAATGTCGAGAATAGAATGAAATGAAATAAAGCGATTAACTACTCTATTTGATATGAATCTGACTAGAACTTTGAAATGTAAAACCTGGATTCCGCAGAACAGTGGTGAATCCGATGGTGTGTGTATGATCTCGTCCCCTCAGTATGATCTTCTCGTTCTTTCGTGTTCACTTGGATCCAGAAAAGCGTGTAATGCTAGCACCGATAGGAGTAGATTTTGGGATAAGGACAGCTCAGAATGCAGACCGAGAATGCGAGTAGGAGAGGGATAGCGCAAGAGCACTGAGAGCTTGGCTTATACGATTCCTAGCGGGATTTTCTGCGAGTCATGCAACGTGAAGCGGCGAACACTGAGCAACTATCCTATCACGAAGAGTAAAACCTGCAACTTTAATGGCTTCCCAAGCTATTCTGTTCCAAAGGATTGGATAAAATAAAGACACTGCTTGCACAAGTTGGATATGTGGCTTATCAACAGCTGAATAAAACTAACCAGGCAAATAATGAATTAAACTAAGAACTCCAAGACACAACGAAAGTAAATCTACAGCAAAGAGAAATTCAGAGGCAAGCTTCTAACTGGATTGGATGAAATGACAGCACTGCCTGCACAAGATGGGTCTGTGGCTTACCAACAGCTGAGCAATTTAACAAAAGATGCAAGTGAATTCAAGCTATGGCTTCTAAACAAGCTAACTAACTAAAGCACTAAAATGAGGGAATGAGAGCAAAGATCAAACTTCAAAATCCAGCCAAGCTTCAGACCAAAAACCCAGACCAAAATCTTCACCAAAATCAGACCATTTGCATGTACACAAACCATGCATTTATAGGAATTCAAGCATCCAAGAACCAAAACCAAATTGAACTCCTAAACAATAAACAAAGGAAAAACATTGTTCCAGGGGACCAAAAACATTAATGCATGCTCAAGTCGGCAAAGAAAAGCTGGTGAAACGTGATATTTCATGCGAGTCGCATCAAAAGAGCATTCTGGAAAACGCGCACAGGACCGCCGCTCTAAGCAGGGTGGCGGTTACAGGACCGCCGCCCTGTTCAGGGCGGCGGTCACGAGACCGCCGCCTGCAGGGCGGTGGTTTCATCACTGAAGGTCAAGAGGCCAAGGAAAGAGGGAAAAAAGGGGAAAACAAAGGCGCGGGGCTAAGCGGGTTATGTGGGATGTTAACGCATACTCCGAGGGATTTTCCGGATCTCGAACACCTTGCGAGGAGACCTGTATCATCATTGGGGCACTTGTTACACATTGCAGTGATGCAGTACCTTACAATTTTGGGTACGTCACAGGTACCTAAAGGGCAAGAACAAAGAGAATAAGTGAATAATATGTTATGCCAAGTATGGGATATGCTAAAGACACAAGCAAAATCAACTACGTCCAAGTTCGAGCATAATGGGCCTTAAGGAATTGTATGGATGGGAGATGATGGATCCAGACATGGCCACCACTGCACAAGGAAACAATTATCCTAGTCCATGCAGACCCATATGGACGAGCCATATTTTGATGTGTGTGAGAAATCTTGTGTATCAAGGAGAGTGAAGAAGGTACCCCAAAGTAGACACATGACAGTAAAGCCTACTCTAATGTCTGATGATCGGTGAGAAATTCCTTGGTTAAGGTATCTGAAGAGGTGGTGCGGAGGAAATTGATAAGGCTTCCACCATTAGAGTGTTACTTGAATATAACAAGGTAAAAATTGCAGAAATAGTGCGTTTAAAAGGAGAAAAGGACCTAGAACAGAAAAATAATGAGGCCTTCATTAACATGGCTAGAAGAAATTGGAGATTATGTTTTGAAAGAAAGACCTCATCTTGAGTCTAAGGTACTGAGAATTTTCCTTGACTATGCATTATGTGCACACATTGGTTGATTTGGTGCTAGAAGATGGACCAATTTGAATTTCAGTGCCAAAGGATCCTAAACAAGAAGTAGAAAGAGCAAGGGCCTCCATGGTTAGGAAAATTTCAAATTATGAGGTGTTGCTCCAAACTTTGAAGGATGAACTAAAGAAAGTTGACCAAGCTCTAAATATTTGTGCGGCACCAGAAGTAGTGATAAGGACCAGAACTCTGGTTGAAGATAATGACGTTCTGAAGGCCATGAAAGATGAGACATTGGGACGCACAAAAAGATTGGCACTAGTGAAAAAAAAGTGCGAAGCCCTTACAAAGCATCCCAAGACCCACATAAGGAGAGAATAGATGAGATTGGGAAGCTCATAGTGCGAGAAGATGGATCTTCTAGAGGGAATGATATCTGTTATGGAAAATGTTGTCTGCATTTTATAGAATGAGAAGGAGAAGATTACTTAGGATGAGTTGGATGCCATCACTACAGAAATTCTAGAGAAAACAAGGACCACATTGGATGACTGGCAGACATTGGAGGTTGAGATTAAAACAGAATATCTAGAGTTGATCCTCCTAGTTGAAGAAGAGGGTGTTGTAGAGTAAAGGTCTATTCTTTTGTACAGTGATTCTTTACATTCTTTCCATTCTTATTCTTTATTATTTGGGAACATCGAAAGAATCCCCATTTTTGGGATGATAATGTACTTTAGTGTGGGGTAATGTTGAGTAGACATAATATTGTGATAAGGAGAAAACACACAAAGAATGTATGCGTGGGAACAAGGTGTACTTGAAGGCGCGGAAGGATAGGAAAGGAAACGTGCACTAAGACAAGTTGATTCAAGACTTAGCCATTTTCATGGATGCGGGATATTTTGGAAGATAGCATGTGGAGCACACATTAGGATGGAGACTTGTGCAACACACAAATGTTGTTTTTGGGAATGAGCGAATGATAAGCGCCATGCATGAGCTTGAGTTAATAATAGGATTACTTCTTCCAATTAACTATAGGATGTCTATTATTAGCGCACTTACATGTGTGCATGTTATTGTAAAGGCACATGGCTATTATCAGCATGCGACCTATTTTGGGAAGTGTGTAGGTGGTGAAGGGAAAGTCCCCACCCCTATAAGTATGTATTGAACTATGTAGTTTAGTAGTAGTGAATTATTGTAGAGTTATGCTGTTGGATATGATGTGCGCATGACTTATGGTGATGTTTTGTAATGTAAGAAGCTTCTATGTATTACAGTGTTTAATGTAATGGAGTATATTGGATGGATAATGCTAATAAACATGGTGTAATTGGTTCTTGTATGGTTAATTTTATTATCGTTATTGTTTAATTCATGATTATCTAAGATCTAGATCTCGTTAGGCCTTTGTGGAATGTTTTAAGGTTATTTATGGTTACGAATATGATGTATCTTCATCACAATAACACCCCGCACAAACAAATCTAAATATGGGCCTAGTACCTTTGCACGCTTTGGGTGAGCACTTAACTCGGGTTGGGTGATGTGTCAATTCACCTAGGTTTTATATAGTAGATTATAGGCTACATCGGTGGTGTGGGGAAGCATGATTGATCCCTCTATAAACGAGGTTAGTTTTAAGATGAGGAGGACCAAAGGAGATGATATCTCCAACGTTGGGCTCGTATATATGTTTTTGTCGGGTCTCCCATAATTTTTGGTGTAGGGATTGAGTTAAGGGATAGAAGATGGTACTCCCCAACAAGAGACATTGCATAACATCTTCGAATGATATGTCACCGGTCCGCTTAGATGAGGGGATGGAAGAACTTGTAGATGTTTCATCGAGAAGATCCCAAGTCTATCTTAGGAATGAACACGTCATTAGGTTGGTAATTTATGTAATATGATTTAAAGGGATTCGGTCGGTGAGAACGGTAAAGGTTTTTCCTACATGTTTGTACTTTATATAATGATGTAATGTTGATGGGATACAATGCATAGTGCATATCCAAGGTCGACCTAATAGAATTTTGTATTGAAACTCTCCTTATAAGATATATAAGAGCTCATGAAGGCTTTTAACACCCATGTTTATGGGTAAAATGATCATGCCTAAAGTAGGGGCAAGGTTGTCGTTAAAGGCACGCAACACAACATGTGACTAAGGGATGATTGTGTCAAGTAACTAAAGTTTTTTGAATGCATGAGAAGATATGATGTTAATTTTGTATTTTTTGTCAATCATAACTCTCTTGATGAGATTCTCATCAACGTGAGCAGTGATGAAGAGTGGAAGGTCACAATATTTAAGTTGTAAGGATGGGATTTTAGATTCATCAAAAGTGATAGCAATATAGATTTTAAGAGTGTTGATAAGGTTGGAAAATAGTTGAGGGTCATCTAATGGTACTGAGATGGACTAGAGAGACTTAATCATTGCTTGTCAATGTTGTGGAGAAGTTTTAACAAGCTCGTAGAGGATATCTTCATAGGATATTGATGGAGTTGTTTAATGATGGTGTTTTGTATAGAGGTATTAGATTGGGTGTGTGGATTTGTGAGGATGGACACCTTATCCTTAGAATTTAATGGATTAGGTGATTCAAGAGCTCGAGGGATAGATAATTTTCACTTTTTTATATGAGGCCTTGCGGTCTTGCATGCGTACTTTTGTAGTTATGCGAACAACATTTGTTTGATGGGTGGAGTCTTACTAGAAGAAGTATCACTTTTATTGGATGTGGATGTGGTGTTGGATGATAGTTCAAAAGGTGTGGCTTTAGGGATCGAGGGGTTTTCTTGATTTGATTTGGATTTTTGGATATGTGGTAAGAATTCCTTTACTAACAAGACTTTGAATCATATCATGGATGGCTTTATAGTCCTCAGTGGAATGTCCTAATGTTTGATGATATGTACAAAATGCTTCAAAATTGTACTAAGAGGAGTTCAACCCTCGCATGAGCCAGATGACTTGATATGAGGTAACCTTATGATGGACAATTGGATGAGATTTTCAAGTTTTCTTGTATAACCTACCATAGTTGTCAAAGATGATGATCATGAAGGGATCGTGTATTGTTTGATGTTTTTAAGGTTGGATTTGTTGAGGTTGTATTCTATGTGACATATTTAGGTGTTGGTGGGGAATTACCTTAGATTCTATAATCGTGACTATGAATTTAGATGAGGAATGAGGCCCTTAGATAAAAGGAAAGGGTTGCTTATTTTTTGATAAGTTCGTTTGACAATTGAATGGTACGGTTTATGTTTTCTAGATGAATGGTTTGTGGATTGTATTTTGAGATTCTATATGTGGTGTTGAGTGACATGATCTTTGAAAGGGATTTTTGTGATTTCTATGATGGGTTTATTTTCTAGGGCTTTCAAAGAGGCAACAAGTGGATCTAAGGAGGATGTGGTAGATGTGGTATGTGTTGAAGGTGTAAGAGAGATGTTTTTAATGTTGTTGATGGTATGATGAGAGTTGAAAACGTTATATTGTGGTTGACTCATGGATGGGGAATTATTTGGGGAAAGGTTTTTAAAGACATCTAAGTTTTTATTCAAAGGTGTTTTTGGATTATCAAGTTACAACTCACCTTGAGTCGATGAGATCCTAGAGGATGTTTCTAAAAGAATGCTAGATTTCGATGTTATAGCCCTAGATTTGATGGTATTTACAATATTCATTGTCTCGGTACTAGGAGGGTTTAGAAACACATGTGTCGATAGGGTAGAGAGGAGGAATTTTCATCATACACATGGTTAAGAGCTTACAATATTCTCCTATGGGTGTATATTTACGTTGAGGTCAGGTCTATTTAGAGTCAAACAACCTTTGGACACAACTTTTACAATGACCTTGTTTATTAATACTTTATATTTATCATTTCTAGAAGATTTTTTAAATGAAGACTCAAGCTTAGGTACCTTAGATATGATTTTAACTTTACCATCTTTGAGAGTGCAAAGTTATAATTTTTGAGCCATGGTAAAGGCTTCATCAAACATCCGAAATGATTGGATTTGAAGTGTTGACAATACATGCTTAGCACAAGAATGATAAAATAACTCGGTTTGTGGGAGCGATAAGGATAGTTGATTGATAATCCCCCACCATCTAGTGATTAAATCTACAAAAAAATCCTCTTCAAACTATTTAATGGTGTCGAGATCAGTAATGGATATTTTACGAGTGATATTGATAGAGAAATGTTATAAGAACAATTATGTGAGTTGTTAAAATAAAAGAGTGAATATTGTGGGGTTTTGTTATACCATTCAAGGGAAGGTCTTATTAAGCACTGGGGATGTCCTCAACATGAGATATTCATCATGGGAAATGAGATAGCATGCACAGTAAAAATCTATGATGTGTTATTGAAGGTCCTCATTACTATATAATTTGATGAATTTTGGGAGTTCCCAATGTGGGGTATAAGCTTTAAAAGGTACTTATGGGTGGATAGGTTAATTTATAGATATATTTATAGGAAAGGGTGCTTTTAGGACCCATGGTGGAACCTTCAAGGCTTGTAATCCTATTCATGAGTGTTTGCAAGAGGATCTCTTTGAGGTCATTCATGTGGGTTTGAAGATGATGAGCCGGGTTGATTATAGATATGTGGGTTTGATTGTTGGTATAAATAATATGGTAAAGGGATATTATGATGAATAGGAATACTTGTAGGAATTTTTGGGGATAATAAGATATTAATGGTTGTGAGGGTTGGATGTATAGATAGGGTATGGGAATAAAAGTGTTGATAAGAGGTTGAGACGGATGCATGGTATATACCGAGATAAAATGGAAGTGTTAATAGAGGTTGGGATGGATATGTTATGTACTAAGAAGGGATGTTGTTGTGTTGTGAGATAGGGAAGTGGATGCCTACTATGAAAAGGGGTAAGCACAAGCAATATAACTCATATTAATGAGGGTATAGATTTGGAGATAAACATGACTAGATTCAGGATTAAGGATGTGGTTTTTGTGAAGGGATAGGTTGAGATACAATAAGAGGGTCATAGCAATGGGAATGAAAACTAAGATTATGGGAGGTGTAGGAGAAGATAAAAAGACACATGTTAGTGTTAGTTTGTGAGGCTATTGATTTTGATGAGGGATTCGATGAAGGAGATGGTGGTTGTTTAGAAGTGTCTTATGAGGAGACAATGTTAAGCTAAAAACTAATGACAAGAGATGGTGAAGCGAGGACTAATGATCCCAATCCACCGACAGTGGAGTAGGTATGAATTTTTTAGATAACTGACTCATGATTGGGGTTGATGAGTTGGGAATGATCGAAAGTGACAATAGTAATGGAAATTTGTTGTACGGGTTATGGTTGTTAGAGGACACCTTAGGAAGAAAGGTAAGAATTAAGATACATCGGTTTAGAATCCAGTATTTCTATAAAGAATGGATCACCACTATTGAAGAACTGTGGGCTAGGTGTAATTAGGATTTTTGATGTGGCTAATTGGGTACTAGGATAATGCAAGGTTTCTCAGTCTGTCGCTGGAGGTGATCAGAATTGATCAATTACATCTAGGATGTCTTGAAGGTAGGTCTCAAGATTATCCAAAGATTTTGAAGATGACTTGTCATATTATCAGTGTTTTGTAGATGGGATTGTTATCTAGTTAAAACCATGAAATAAAAAAACAATTAATGAAGAAAAATAAAAATGGTTGTTTTAAAAATAACTGCAAACAAGTCACACAATTTTTTTAACTATCTTAATTAATTTTAAAAAGTGTAAAATGAAATATGGTTGGAAGGGTATTGAGAAAAGGTTTTCTAAGGTTGGTTTCAAGTAAGTTTAAAGATGGATTTCTTGATATATCAGAAGGTACATGAGGCCCAGATCTATGTTGGTGTCGGTATAAGGTTTGATATCAGGGCCTGCCCCCTCACTTCACGGTCTCACGACAATAAGGGTGTCGAGTGCTTAGAAGATATATCACCCCCAAAATTTTTATACTCGGCCAGAACATTGAGTTGGCTTATCCTATTGGTGATGAAATCTAAGTAGGTCCACTTGGGAAGGATTTTTAGATGCAAGTTTTATGTGATAAGTGGTTTTTTTGTGTGTGAAGGGAGTTTCATGAATGTAATTCCTTAACTCCTAATTAGACTATGTGAGAAAGTAGATATGAATGTTTGTTTTAAGATCCCAAATGAAATGTTTAGTTTGATGAGAAAAAATCACACAAGATGCAATGTTGAAAGGAAACAATGAAAGGAAAGGATGTACCTATGATCACTATTATTATTTTAATTTAGTTTCATGTGTTTTTGAAACCACAATAACAAGGGGCTCTAAGCTGAAATATTAGATGATGTTGACAAGAAAAGAAACAAAAAGACATAAAATTTAAATTAAAAAGGGATTAAATTTCCCAACATGCATGCCAAGATGTTTATGGTGAATTTTGGTTAATTTCTATAATGTTGAAATACCAAAAACTCTACTAAAATAGGGTTTATCAATACCTGCACCAACAAAAACAATGTTGGGATGATTCGATACATGCACAACATAAAATACTCCTCCTTTTTCAAAGTGAGAAGACATGCATACAAAGACAACTAAATAGACAAATATTAAATAAGGATGTAATGAGTTGCTCAAAGAAAGGTCAATCCCAAAAATCAAAAGGGCATCCTTTAAGGGTGTAAACTCATGTTATAAAATCAAGTGATATAATAGGAATAGATAAAAGACAATGATTTATATTTGAGATGGATGGAGAGATCCTAGTCTGCGTTGTAGGTAGCACATGATAGGATTGTGGCAAGCTCAAAGTGTAGGAAATAGTTTAGCTAAGCTTATTCCGCTATGTCATGTATTTCATGTATCACTTTGATTTGATCTTCGATGTATTTGATTTCTGGTGTGATTTTGATGGCGCACAAGTTGAGCTCATGTGTGATGTCGAACTGCTCCCACACGAAAGGTTGTTAGAAGATCAAGAGATTTTATATGCTTGTGATGGGGTGTGAAGTACAATAGTAATCTACAGAGAACACATCTTGCAAGATGAAAAATTAGACGCATTCAAATTAAAAAAGATTTAATAATTCTAAAAATGACTAAATTGACTTGGATCAATAACGATCAGAGACAAAAAGGATTACTTTGATAAAAGTTGATAACATAGATTATGATTAATACAAGATGAAGTTTGACAGCGTTAAGATGAACTAAAAGGATTCTAGAAACATGTGAGGTTCAGAAAACAAATATTTAAATGTATTTGAAGTGTTAATGAAGGATAAAGGTAATTAGGGCACCGATCGACAATGATCGGGGATAGACGTTGATCATAGTTAAAAATTACAAGTATAGACTATAGTTAATGTAAAATATGACTGAAAAGGATAAATAACAAGGTACCAACCTTGTTGGATGTTTCTAAGGGTGGCAGAGCTCCAAAAGTTTGAGTGACGCTTTGAAGATATTTCTCCAGGGATTTGCGGTAGAGTGTTGATATTTCTAAGTGTAGTGATCTCGTATGGAGGTGTAGCAATTTGTTCCCAAATCTAGTCACTCACTAACTTGTCTAACTATGAAAATAGGAAGGAAGGTAGTTTATATAGGATCGACGACGTCTGCAATTATCGTTGGTGATCACGGATCGCCATCAATTTGTTCGGAGATGTTAAAAACCAACTAAGGAAAGATGGCAAATTGTTGAAACCACTTTCCATCTAAGGATTAAGGTTGTTTGATGAATGGTGGGAGGTTAGGAATCCGAGTAGGAAGAGGTTAGGGGGTTAGTATGGGTAGGATAAATTAGGTGGGTTAGTTTTAAGTGCTCGGGGAGGGTAAATAAAGATATATGTGGGTAAACTAATTTTTTTATAGTAAATGATTGTTTGTGATGGTAAATTATAATGTACTTAGGATAGTGGTGATGATGATAAATAATGATAATCTAATTAATGTGTGTCGAGTTACCTAGGGGTGAAAAAGTGATGTCTACACAATCCTAATATCAAAGTAGGAACTAAGATGGTGATTAAAAATGGAGGAGATTGTTCGGTGAGGAGACTACAATTATCATATAATGGATGAATATTTTTAACATGAGGAGAAAGGGTTACCAGGTTAGAAGAGGTGATGAGAAAGGGGGAGAAAAAAAGAGGTTAGATTTGTGATCCCAAGGAGGACTAAAGGACAATATCATAAAGAAGGGAGGAGGGAAGGAAAATAGTAATAAAAAAACAAGAGTGGAATAAATATGATGAGATATCAACCCCATCTCAGTTTTATTGGCATCATAAATCCTCTATGGATGAGGGGGAAGTTTGAAATTAGGCACTCTAGTTTCAATTTTATGTCCTATATTTTCTTGCCTTTTACAAAATTTAAAAACCAAATTTTTGGGTTACGAGGATCCACCTATGATGGAAGGGGGTATCCTTTATTATTGTATTATGGGGTTTTCCATTTGTATTCCTTGTCCACTTTTAATCAACTTTGTTGTTAACACTCTATTTTCCTCACTTTCCATCTAGGAAATGTTGTAGGTTTTTACAAGCAAGACTCGTTAACTTTTTTCTTCTATTGCTTTTCAAATGTGTCAAATGTGTAACTTTCATGCTCAAATTCAAATTAAAATTTAAAAATATCCCCATTTTTAATTGGACCTTTGGATTTTCAACATTTTTTTAAGGATATTGAAGATCTTGTTTTTGCTTACATAATTGTTTGATAGTTGGTTTTTATTATAGAATTAAAATTTGGATCTTTCTTGGGTCTCTAAATAGTTTCTTGACCATTTTTCTAATGAAATTACTTAGATAGATCTAGATTTCAACATAAATAGAACATCAAAGGACACTAAAATAGAGAAAATTGATCTCAATATGAAAGTATAATGACTTAGCCACTTCGAGGGGCCAACCTCTAAACCATACAATAAAAATCAAGTGCTCAATATGATGATCATCTACTACTCTCTAACTCCTATATATACCCCTATTATGCTACAACATGCACCTAGTCCAACCCATTAAGCATATGAAAACATAAATGAATATGATATGACATGATAAGAGATTATGTTATCCACATTTCATCCATCCATATCCTGGTATAAGACCTAGGGCTAAGGGTGTAGAATGCCCCTCCCCTTCAAAGCAACATTGTCTCCAATGTTGGTAATCTTTGGATGTTGTTTCTAAAATGCTTCATCTTCACATGTTGCATCTTCAATATCCTAACTCTTCAATTTTATCAAATAATCAATGATGACCCTTATTCTCAACATCTTAGTATGTGTCCATAAGATTCCTTCAGGATCCAAGATGATGTGTACCTCCTCATAAATATTGGGTAGCACTAACTAAGAATACACCTTCTACCCAATGAATTTATTCAAGAAATAAACATGGAAAACTGGATGTATTTTGGTTAACTAAGGAAGCTCCAATTTATATGCCACACTACCAATTTTGTGCAACACTTGATTAGGGCCATAGTATTTGGGTGAAATCTTATTATATTTTTTTGTTGTTTTAAGTATAGTTGCTTATATGGTTGTAATCGTATTAAAAAAGTCTCCAAATTCAAAGTTTCACTCAATATGGTGTCGATCAACTTGTTTTTCATGTGCGGTTTTGTGTCATTTCCAAGTTCACTTTGAGGCTAGAGAGAACCTCGTGTTAGTGTTAAATGTTCTCTTCAATTGATCTTACTTGAGGCTAGACCCTTAAGTTGGAAGTGAGAGATGGTGGATGGTAACCATATAATGCTAATAATGGCGACATGTTGGATGAATTATGAAATGGAATGTAATACCACCATTATAAAAGTGATAACCACTTAACCCATCTCTCATACTTATCTCGAAGAAAAACATCTTAGATACTCGTCCAAACATTTAGTAACTACCTCAGCCTGTCCATATAATTGGGGATTATATCATGAAATGTGAGCCAATTGAGTAACCAAATATGAGAATAATTCAGTTCAAAAGTTCTTAGTAAATACAAGATCATGATCACTGACTATAATCTTGGGTGTTCCATGTAACTTTTGAACTATATCCATAAAATATATGGCATTTGTGCTCGCTTATAAAAACATTGTGATAAGGCACAAAAATGAGCATACTTGGTGATTCTATTAACAACCACCATAATTACACTTTTCCCCTCATATTTAGGAAATCATGTGATGAAATCCATGGAAACCTCTACCCACCACTCATTAGGAATAGATAGAGGCTACAAAATGCTTGAATACTTAATATTTTAACCCTTGTTATATTGATACATCAATCATTTTTACAACAATTTTTGGACATTTCCTTTTAACCCTTCCTAAAAGAAATCTTGGTTAATTTTATGAAGTTATTAGGAATCTAAAATTTCCACCTACTACGAAGCGTGAAGTTGTAAGAGAACCTAACTTTTAAGGGTAGATTTTTTACATAAGTACAACTGGTCATTTTACCACAATGCATCCCCCTTCTATACAAATTTATCTAAAATACTAAGATCTTATTGGAAATTATAAATAATGTTAAGGGTATCTATGTCATTATGACATTCTAATCTTACTTGATCTACCCAATCTACCTATAATATGGACATAACATATAATAATGCTTTTGTGGACTCATCTCTCTGGATAGTGCATCAAATACGCATTTTATTTTCTTTTTCATAAATGATCTCAAATTCATATCCCAACATCTTAGTGACCCATTTTTATTGTTCCTTAGATGATAACCTTTTCTCTAATAAATATTTCAAGTTGTCATGAGTTGTCTTTACCTTGAAGTGATGACCCATGATATATGGTTTATCTTGTTTGATTGCATGAAGAATAGCCATCATTTCCTTCTCATAAGTTGGTCTTGATAGGTTCTTATGTTAGAGTTGACAACTCTCAAATGTAATGGGATGCCCCTCTTGCATAAGCACTACACCTATGCCACACCCTAAAGCATCACATTCAACAATGAAGGTTTTAGAGATATATGGGGTAGCCAAAATTGGAGTGGTACAAATGGCCTTCTTAAGTGATTTAAATACTTGAGTTACTTCCTCATTCCAAAGAAAAGAGTCTTTCTTCAATAATTTTGTGAGTGGTGTTGCAATTATACCATAATTCTTCACAAATATGTGATAAAAATTGTAATCCTTAAGAATCCGCTAATATTTTAAATGGTTTTAGGAATCTTCCAATCCACCTTGGTTTGGATCTTATGGAGATCAACTTTTACACATTCGTGAGACATGATATAACCCATTATTCTACCTCTCTTAAAAAAAAAAGAACACTTTGAAGGCATGACATACAACAAATAGATTATAATAACCCATATGCCTTAAGAATACCCTGAGGTTTTTAAGGGTTTTAGGAATCTTCCAATCCATCATGGATTAGATAGTATGGGGATCAACTTTGACACCTTCATGAGACACGATATGACCCAAGTATTATACATCTCTTACCTCAAAAGCACACTTGGAAGGCTTGTCATATAACAAATTGATGCTAATAACCTAAGCCTTAAGAATCCTCTAAGGTTTTTTAATGGTTTTACAAATATTCCAATTCACCATGGTTTGGATCTTATGGGGATCAATTTTTACACCTTCATAAGACATGATATGTGTAAGAAATGAAAAATACAATGAATGAAAGATAAATCAAAACACAAAAATATACCTCTCTTGTAAATCTCTTTGCAAACCTCAAAGAAGATTGTGGAATCTCTTAGACTTGTATGATCTTGTTGATATTTGAATTATGGGTGCTTTTGATTAGTCTCCAAATGAATAACTTGAAAATTCTACAAGCTGAATTTTTATTAACCGAGAAAGATTCCAATATATAAATATTAGAGGGACAAATAATGTGTTTGGTTATAAGTGGGAGAAAATAATCCAAAAGGATTTACAAAAAAGTAAGGTATATTTTTATAGCTGAGGGAGAGGCCATGAAAAGTGGATCAAAATTTGAATGAGTTCTAGTATCATGAATGCATTTCCTAAAATAGCAAGTAGACTTGGCATGCCCAGTTGTAACTTTGAAGGGGAAATGGACATTTGGACTTTATTCAAGGAAAGGTGGTTATACATGCAATTTCATTGCCCCCACCTTTCTAGGATTTTATAAGTGTAGTCCAAGTGAAGTCTCAAAGTGGAAATTGACTAGGAAAACAGTGTAATTTCCAATTAAGTAACTAATTTTCATAAAAATAGAGCATTTTAGTAGACAAAGTAATAACATTTTAAATATAGTAGACATACGTAAATTGGTGAGCGAGAAGACATGAAAACAAGGTAGATGTTTGTATTTATCCCAATGAAGCATTTAGATTATCCAACAAGAAGGATAGTAAGGAAATGTTTGCTCAAGTGGGTGTGTGACGTAATAAAGCGGTAGACAACCACTTAATAGGAAGAAGGCAAGGAGTTGAACAAGAATGGGAGGAATTGTGCGTAGCATGATCATCATTTGAAGCGTAAAATTTAAATCAACTTTATTTTATTGTTGCACAATAGAGTTGTCACGTTATTATGAAAGAATCGTGATGGGTAAACCAGATGCGCGTAAACAAAACACACACAACAAATAAAATATAAAAAGAAAAAGAAAACCAATACACATCGTAAAATTACGCATCATGACTATGAAGAAGCCAATATGATGACAAAATATGTGTAATTGGTGTAAAAGCAAACACCAACAATACAACACAACTTCGAAAAAGAAGATAATTATCTATGTCCTTAATGCACTTGATAATGATGATTAAGCAGATGTAAATACCCCAAGTATGAAACTTATAAATGCATGGGAATAGATTAGGACTAAAGAGTGGAGTGATGCTTAGATACTCCAAAATATACTCTTGTTGGATCCATTTTGTGAATTGATCTAAGATAAATTTCCCGGTGAAGTTATATCACGAAGGAAAAACAATTGTGTGACTTGCCCCAAGCAGAGTTAGTAATCATGCAAAGGGAAGAACTTGGAGTAATAGTCGTAAGATTGTAGCAATCACTAGGGTAGTAGATAAAAGTATGACTTTATCAAGATTGTGTTGAAATATCAATGTTATGGATTTTCCAATTGTAGGATTTCTGTGATAAGTGAATGTTTGTTCAAATTTTTATAATTTTTGTGATTTTTTTGAATTTTTGGATATATGATTTTTGAATTTTTAAATATATGATTTTATTTTAATTTTGTACGAATTTTTTTATGGTTTTACAATTTTTTTAGAAAATTGTGATGTAAAAAAGAGGAGCACTGAATGTTTTTTGTTACACCTAATTTATTATGGATAAATGATGTTGTTGAAAGAATAAAACAAACATGTTAAACAAACACAATATGAACAGGACGGAACCACATCAAAGTTATACATGAACTAAAATGCAAATAATTTTCCTGTAATTGGTCTACAAAAAGATGAAAAAGTACTAACAAACTAACAGAAAGAAAAAGTATTGTCACAATGTTGACAAACCACAACAATACACACAATTTTCAATAAAAATGTCTAATGACACTCTAATGTGTTCCACATTGAATAATTAGACAAATATGAATTCCCCGAGTGATATCTTAGAATGTAAAAGGATTGGATTAGGCTAAAGTGTGGAGTGATGCTTAGATACTCAAAAATACTCTTATCAAATCCCATTGAAGTTTGATCTGTATTGGATTTAATCGAAGTGTGCCCCAAGCAAAATTATATTGAGAAGGGTAGTGATTGATTTCCTTGAGCATAGATATACACCACGGGAAAGAAAAATTATTAGTGAAAGATGATCTGGAATGATCATGAGGAGCGCCATCAAATGATGATATTGTTGAGATGTGTTGCACATTTGCTGAAATTTGGTCAAACATTTTCTGAATGTTTTACTTGTTGTCTTTTTATACTATTTTTGGTTTTTGAACATATTTAAATGTTTTTGTATTTTGAACATATTTGACTATTTTTGAACATATTTTGAAACATATACGAATGTTTTTATTTTTGAAACATATTTGAATGTTTTTGAAGTTTTAAACATATTGGAATATTTTATTTTTGACTCAAAGTAAAAGGTGCATTGTTTGAACTCATGGTTAAACAATTTTAAGCATTTCATTTTGTTGGTAGAATATATATGATGTAATGATAAGATGACTCACTTCATTCATGACTCCAGAAACTAGGAAGATGCAAGAGGATCATCATTAAGAGTCAAGAATAACATGAGAACTTGGAGAAAAGTGATATGAAAATGAAGATGATGGATGTCAAGACACAAGGTGTAACAATGGTCCATGTGAGACAAAATATAACGCATCTACAATCAAGATTATATGACTAATTCCAAGATGATTTCACTTTATAGGTTTTACTAGACTTAGATCCGTTGATGGCCTACTAATTGACAAGATTGGGTTGAAGGAATTATTATCTCTCTTAACGTAATAAACTTCTTGGGATGTTTTTAAATAAACACTTTTGATTAAGATTTACTAATGGATTTATTTTGTTTGATTTTTTTTTTAAAAAGACCCCCTATATCTTTCTCCATGCCACTAGTAAGAGGAAAGGGCTCAACACCGAAGAAAAATGTAGGCAAGTAAGGATACTTCCTCTTTTCCCAATCTCATACTACTAGTAATAAGTATGGGCTTATAACCGAAGACTATGAAGGATGAAAGGTGTAATGATTGATTTATATTTATTCGTATTTTATAATTGAATTTTCCTTCTATGTTGATATTGTGCTTATTGGGAAGGAACATTCTACCCCCAAGTATTAGCCTCATGCGACTAGTAGGATGGAAGGTTTCAACACCGTAGAAAGAGGTGGACAATAAAAAAGGTCTAGGTAAAGAAATTTAATGTTTTTTGTTAAAGAGAGAGCTTATTTGAAGGAGGATTTGTCATCAATAAGCTTCAAGACAAAACCATAGGTAAAAAGATCTGAAATGGTAGAAACCATAACAAATATTAGAAACACAATGCCCAATAGGAACAAGGTTAGCATGTGTCATAGAGGTGAAGAATGTCAATATATGTTAATGATGTTATGATTGGGATATCTGTTAATGGATGAAATAATTAATTTTTTTAGTTGGATGAGTAAACCATGTAAATGGCCTTCCCTAGTGCAGAGTACCCATGAAAGAAGTCATTACTTTTGTGTTTTTATGATTTACAAATATTGCTTTAAGGAAAGGTTTGATATTGATTTTTATTCTATTTTTACACTTTTTAATTTTTTGAGTTTTGCGGATGAGGATTTGTAATGGACTCATTAGGATAGAGATTCATGTTGATGAAATTGGAATGGTCCCGATTTACGAGTCTTGGGCGAGAAGATATCCAAGTTAATGAAGTGAATCAAAAGATTCAAGGAGTTATGATTTATGAGAATTAGGTGGAAAATATCCAATTAAAAGGAGGATCAAAAGATTTGATAAGTCTGAAGTATGAGACTTGGGTGGACAGGTTCCAAGTCAAAGGATTAGCTAAAATAATTTGTAATGTATACATGGTTTAACAAGTCTGATTTACAAGACTTGGGTGGACAACGTCCAAGTCAAAGGAGGGAATCTTAGGATTCAATGAGTCTAGATTTATGAGATTTAGGTAGACGATATCTAATTCAAAGGAGAGAATCAAAAGCTTTGATAGGTTTTGAAGTATGATACTTGGGCGTATGGGTTATAAGTCAAAGGAGAGAATCAAAAAAATCACTAGGTACTGAAGTACGAGACTTGGATGGGTTACAAGTAAAAAGATATGTGATTGGATAAATCTTTGATGAGATTGAAAGATCTATGTGATGTTAGAGGAACATTGTCAATGTGGGGAATATGTTGAGATTCGTATTCACCTATAAGAAAAGGATGTGAGGAAAGAAGGATTGATCTCTAAACGTATACCTAAGCTTTCTTACAGGCCATAGAGAATAGATATTCAAATTTTACCCTTCAAGCATGTGGATTAATTGATTTTATGAGAGATTTATAATTAAAGATTGAAAAGGTTGTATGAGGATATTCATTGGGATACACACCTCATAGAGTTTACGCATGTAGATATATTGATACTTAGGTATCATCACTAAAGAAAATCTTTGAGGATTGATCATGTGAGGTATTATGGACATAGGAGGTTGTGTTTTTATAAGTTTCAAAACATATTGTTGTTGTTTTTAAACAACAAGACTAGATAAGTTCGGACATATGAGACAACATTGAAATAATAGAATCAAGCTCAATGGTGCTTGATGATGGGCCCTCTTATGTAGAGTTTTCATGTATATCATTGGTTGTAAAGGAGTCTTGAATTTTTAAAGGTTTTGTGTATTTTTTTATTTCTGGTGGACTAGAGCACGTGAATTCCTTTCCAAAGAAAACAAAGGCATCAAGTTTTAATTCGAATCCATTCTTATGGTCCGATAAGGGAATAGGGTCATGAGTCCCAAGAAATTCTTGGATGGTATCATCATTATGAAAGAGGTCCATTGAGATGTTGCATTGTTGATCCTCATGTATAAAGGAATGGGTAAATAATATCAAGGGTTAGAAAGGCATCTTGAAACAAGTTCAAGATTTCATTTGATGTTTGAAATTTATCGTCCAAAATAGGTTCAAAGTATGACTAGACTAACATAAGAAAATTTGGAGAAGTGATTGATTGTTTTGAGTTAGAGATGTTTTACCCTTATCGTTTTGATCTAATTGAGTAGTATTATGTACAAGATTTGGGACGATGTTCAACTCTTCATTATAAGTTGTAGTAGTTGATGTGTCTTCAGTTGTGATAGCTTCATAATCAAGTTCTATAGAAATGAATCTATCCTTAATTAAGTCTTGGACATAATGACGGAGAGTTGTATAATGATTAGTAGAGTGGCCTCAATGTATGGTATTCACAATATTCCAATTCATTATACCACTTAGGCTTAGGTTCCCCATTATAAAAGGGTCTTGTGATTGGATATTTGATCATGTTAGCATTTTTTGCTAATTGTAAAAGGAACTAAAGAGACTTTCTCTAAGGGGTGTAAACTCACGTTCAACTTTACACAAAGTAGTGTCTACTAAAATTATATGATCGAGTTAAAATCACATTATTCGAGGATTGACCCTATTTGGGAGCTTTGCTCTTTGTACCAGTTTAGGTTTATTTAGTATTATGTATTCAACCCTATGATGTTCCATTGTCAATGAGGTCCTAGATGTAATCACAAATTTTTGGCATCTATCTATTTGATGACCATCAATGTGATGAAAATCACAATATGTGTTAGGTTGATACCAAGTTGGCTTAGGTTCCCCTTTAGGGAAGGGTTACATGATAGGGTAAGTGACCATATTGGCACTTGTCAGTTGTTATAAGATGCTTGAAATATATTCTCCCAAAGATGTATATTATCATCATTTGTAATCATAAGGAGGAGGAGTTTCTCTTCTAGGGATGGTGATGGATTGTTTAGACTTAGTTAGTTTTAAAAGATTATTTTATATGTTGTGCACATTTCAATTATTTGTGACACCATTATTGACAACATTATGGTTTTGATTGGCGTACCTAGATTTATCATGACAAGTGTTGGTTTATTTTTTATTATTGTGATTATGTCCATTGTCTTTATAAGGAGGCTTTATCAAGCCTCTAACAATGAGGGTATTTTCAATTTGAGTTCCCTTTTTGATAACTTCCTCAAATTTATTGAGGCAAAGCACATCTGCATGTGAAAGGATAACTCATTGTTAAGGTTTGGTATGAAGATACTAACCATGTGTTTTTAGGGATTGAACATGGGAATCGACTTGTGATTCCTCTCCATCATTGTAAAAATTGTGAAAAGCTCTCATTTGGTCATTGTTTGGCATTGCAAAAATCCATCATGGTGATTTCAGATTCTAGGAAAAGAAAATTGTTTGATGAAATTCTCCAAGAGGTCTACGAAATAGGTTATTAAACCCTTGGGAAGGTGTAGGAACTAATCTAAGGCTTATCCTCCTAAACTTATAGGAAAGAGACACAAAAGAAAGATATCATTATATGCCACTTCTTAGCATGCCATGAAAAATTCCTTAATATGCTCTCTTGGATTAGTTTTTCCCTTGTATTTATCAAATTTGGGCATCTCAAAAGATTTTGGAAAGGGTATATGTAAGATGTCCTTATCGAAGGGGTAAGGACACAATTTATCAAAGTTGAATTATTTGTGTTGTTGTTGTATACCTGAAATTGTGTCTTTCATCATTTTCCATTCTTGAGTAATGGTGAATTATTTTGTGGGATAAATGAAGTATTATCATTCTTCAAATTGTTGTTCTCTTTATTTTTCATAGTATGGGTGTTATATTGATCGTCACTTTTCTTATTTGATTCTTTTTCATTTGTGTCGGTAGTGACTTTGGAAGATATGAGAGCTAGTTGTTTTGTCAACTCGATAAATTGTTTTAATAACTCATCATTTGATGTCTTGTGTGAATCCATCATTTTTAAAAGAGTGGAAGAATGAAGGAAGGTGCGATAGAAAACTCAACCCTTAGCAAAGTGAATGCTAATATGGAAGAGGAGAAAATATTAGAATTCTTGACCCTAAAAAAATGAGTGCTAAGAGGGAGGAGGCTAAAAGGATTAATTGATTGCGAGGGAAGAGGCTCAAAGGTTAGTTGATTTGTCTTAAAAAATGGAGTGTTAAGGTAGAAGGCACTAAAGAGATTAGATGCACATGAATATTTAACAAAAATTAATGTTAGAAAGAAAATAAACTTTACAAGGTGAGGTGATCAACTCTTAACAAATTGAGTGTTAAGAGAGACTAAAAGGTTTTAAAGGTCCACTCTTAATAAAATGAGTGTTAAGAGAAATGAAAGGGTGTGACTTCACAACCCTTAACAAAATGAGTAGTGTTAAGGTAGAAGAGGGAATTGAAATGTTAGATTATAGGACTCTTAACAAAATGAGTGCTAAGAGAGACGAAAATATTAGAAAGGTTTCTTGACCTTTTACAAAGTGAATTTCAAGAGGGAGAGATGAAATTTTTGTCTTGCTTCAACTCGTAACAAAATGAGTATTAAAAGAGGAGACTTAAAAACACGATGAAAATGCTCAATTCTTAACAAAATAAGTATTAATAAGGAAGAGACTTAGAAAGATGACGAAAATGCTTGACTCTTAAAAAATGAGTGTTAAGGGAGACTTGACAATGGAAGGGGAGCACTCAAATAATGACAATGTGAATGTCAAAACAAGAAGTGAAGAAATGATGATGAAAAGGTCCAAATCTCATGAAAGTGGAGATAAGAGAAAAAAGGGAAAGTGATTAATTAAGGATCTCAAATTATAGCAAAGTAAATTATTTGAAAGAGATGAGGGAATGTTAATGAAACAAAGTGAATGTTAAATTTGATGACGTAAGATGGTAGAATGCTTAAAGTTCAACAATGTAAATGTTAAACTTAAGACTTAGGAAAATGATAGATCAAGGTGATCATGATGGTGCTTGACCATGATAAAGAGAGTATCATAATGTCAAAACTTAGATGTAGGGATGATTGTTCTTAAGTTAGGATATGGATGTCTAAAACTCAAGACTTATACTTGTTTACAAAGTGATAAGGTGGATGAGATAGGTAGTGTGGAACATAAACTTTACTAACATGAAAAGAAGAAAAGAAAAGTGAAAATAATTTTTGTTTAATAGATTGTGGGCATTTACCTTAGATTGGCTTGGACAAGGTGTGACTTCCTAAAATAAGTTCTCTCCCTAGGTGTCAGTAGTATATATGAGCGAGCGTGGTACTATTGCTACTTATTGAATTTACTTTACCCTCCCACCCCGATATGATAAGCTGGATTTTACTCCGCTCAAAGGATCAAGTTGGGGTCACCACTATGGATATCTATGACACTATCCTCTCATATAGGTGTACTAGTCAGTTGGGCCAAGGTACCCATTTTGTCATCCAGTTCACTCAAGGCTCTAACTACATTGAGGTTCTTATGGTACTCCTCATGGTGATTTTCTTGCCCCTAGCCATGCACTTCCCATAGTTATAGTTGGAATAAGGGAATAATCCCAACTCCAAAAAGTTTAATAAATTTAATTTTATAAAAAATTAAGAAAATGTGATAAAGGGGTTTTTTGAATCGATCAATGCAACCTGTAGTTAGTAGTTTGATTAGTATTAGAATAACCTCCTTTAGAATTTGTCCTGCAAAAACAAGGATTAGTAAGTTTTCCGAGGTAGGTGCAAAAGAACAAGACACGAGATGTAAGCCAATGTTTTGATTTCCAAGATCACTTAAAAAGTGTGAGGAAAGAGTATACACATGAGCTTACTTTGATTAAATAAAAGAAAAGTTAATTCCTTAACAAAACTTGAAATAACTAAAAAAACAATATATCTCAGTAGAAATATAATCAAAAAGTATCCTATATGAAGTTAGAATAAAAAAGTACACTAGAAAAAGTAGAAAATTAAAAGAAAAAGCTAATGTATGCTAGTACATACACTTGAGTATGCCATTATTACGAGAGAACACTAGTGCGTGTAATTGAACGCATTAGCGATACACACAAATATATAAATAGAAAATGTTAAATAGAAAATAAATTGAATGATGATGCATTCAAGAGGATGCTAGCATAGATTGGTGGAAAGTAACACATTTAAGAGGACGTTGGTGTGGCTCGGTAGATGATAACATGTTTAAAAGGACGCTATCACAACTTGGTGGAGGGTAGCACATTCAAGAGAATGCCAACGAGATCTAGTTGGATGGTATTATGTGTATAATGGCGGAAACACGTACACGTGAATGTTAATGCACACATATGTATGCTATGCGCAAATATCGGGAATGTTACGCAAAGACTTCTTGAAAAGTTTAAACTTAAAAATACATCTAGAAATCTGATTTTTTTGGTTTTTTTGCTTCTTTACTTCACCTAAGAACCAAAAACTTGGACAACAAGGTTAAAAGAATACAAAAACACAAAAACAATGTTACATGATGAAAAGGTGAACTAAAAGTGCTAAATGAAATGTGGGATCTCCCCTTTGGGTGTGCCAGAATGTAAGTAATGAAAAATATAGTGAATGAAAGATAAATTAAAACACAAAAATATATGTCTCATGTAAATCTCTTTGCAAACCTCAAGTAAGAATGTGGAAGCTATTACACTTGTATGATCTTTTTATATTTGAATTGTGGGTGATCTTAATCAGTCTCCAAACGAAGAACTTGCAAATGCTACGAGCATATTTTTTAGTAACTAGGACAACTTCCAATATGCATATATCAGAAGGTAAAATAGAAAAATTTGGCTACAAGAAGGAGAAAACAATCCAAGAGGATTTACAAAAGGGTAAGGCCTGATTTTTATAGCTGAGGGAGAGCTAATGAAAAGTGGATCATAATTTGAATGAGTTCTAGTATCATGAATGTGTTTCCAGAAATAACGAGTAGACTTGACATGTGTAATTGTAGCTTTGAAGGGGAAATGGATATTTGGACTTTATTTAAGGAAAGGTGGTTGTACGTGTAATTTCATTACCCCCACCTTCCTAGGATTCTAGAAGCATAGTCCAAGTGGAGTCTAAGTGGCGGATTGACTAGGAAATAGGTGCATTTTCCAATTAACTAAATTAATTAGCTACAAAGCGTGAGACAATTAATTAACCATTTATTTAATAAATGTTAATTAACTTAGCTAAGGTGTGTTAGGAACTAATTTAATTAATCCCAAGGGGTGGATGATTAATTAATTTGATTAATCAATCATGAGGAACATGAACTAGGATAGGATGGAAACAAGCATGATGTTTTAAAGGGTTTTAGGAATCTTCCAATCCACCGTGTGTTGGATCTTATGGAGATCAACTTTAAAACCTTCATGAGATGTGATATAACCCAAGTATTCTACCTCTCTAACCAAAAATCACACTTGGAAGGTTTGACACACAAAAATCGATGATAATAACTGTAAGACTTAAGAATACCCCAAGGTTTTTAAGGGTTTTAGGAATATTCCAATCCACCATGGTTTAGATCTTATAGGGATCAACTTTTACACCTTCATGAGACACAATATGACCCAAGTATTCTACATATCTTACCCCAAAAGCACACTTGGAAGGATTGACATTCAACAAATTAATGATAATAACTTGTAAGCCTTAAGAATCATTTAAGGTTTTTAATGGTTTTAGGAATTTTCCAATCCACCATGGCTTGGATCTTGTGGGATCAACTTTTACACCTTCATGAGATATGATATGACCCAAGTATTCTACCTATTTTACCCCAAAAACACACTTGGAAGGCTTGATATACAAGTGTTGTTTTTCAAGAGTGTCCAATGCCTTATTGACATGATTTAAATGTTCCTCCTAAGTCTTGTTGTAAAATAATATATCGTCAGAGAATATGTAATGGAATTACTTGGATAAATCTAAATATCAGCAGCAATATAACACCAAATAACACCAAATTATAGATAAATGATCACAATATGCAAGTAAAATAGCTTATCCACTTTGATGGGGAAACCTCCAAACCATACAATAAGACTCAATTGTTCAATATGATAATTAACTACTCCTATCTAACACCTATATATACCATCCATATGTTATGGCCAATTCCAAGGCCAACCTATTAAACATATGAAAGCATAAATGAATAATATATGACAAGAAGAGAGATTATGTAAGCCACAAGTCGACACTACATATCTAATATAAGCTATAAGACTAAGGGTGCAACATGCCCCTCCCCTTCAAAGTAAAATTGTCCCCAATGTCATTCAACCCTGGATTTTGTTGCGAAATGCTTCATCTTCCCATGACGCATCCTCAATATTCATATTATTCCACTTGATTAGATACTTAGTAATGAATTTTTCCTTAATATTTTGGTGTGTCCGAAAAATACCTTCATGTTCCAATATGATCCTTCCTTCCTCATCTATTTTAGGAATAACTCGATCGGGTTGAAATGTGTTTCCCGGTGACTTTATTCAAGCAAGAAACATAGAAGATTGGGCGTATTTTACTTCCTTAAGGAGCTCCACTTATATGTTACACTACCAATTTTTTGCAACACTTGGTAAGAACCATAGTATTTAGGTGCAATTTTATTAGTTTTAAGGAAAAAAATTATGTGACTATAACCATGAAAAAACCAAGTCTCCCACTTCAAATTTTCACTCACTATGGTGTCAATCATCTTGTTACTTCATGTGGTTTGGTGTCATTTCCAAATTCTCTCTAAGGCTAGAGAGTACCTCGTGTTGGTGTTGAATGTCATATTTGATTTATCTCGCCTTAGATTTAACCTTCAAGCTAGAGATGAGTGATGGAGGATGGTACCCGTAAAGTGCCAAAAATTGAGATATTTTGGATGAATTATTATCTTGCCATTTTGCAAGATGCAACCATTGTACCCAATATTCTTGTTTATGTGAAGTAAAACATCGAAGATACCCCTCTAAACATTTATTTACCACCTCAGTTTTCCCATCTAATTGGGGATGATAAAATGAACTTGGGCCAATTGGGTACCCAAACAGAAAAATAAATATGTCCAAAAAATTGCTCATAAATATCAAATTGCAATCACTTACTATAATTTTGGGTGTGTCATGGAGCTTTTTAATTGTTTCCATAAAAGAGATAATAATTGTACTCATTGTAAAAGGATAAGCGAGGGCACAAAAATGAGCATACTTGGTAATTCTATCCACTACGACCATGATGACGCTTTTCCCTTTTGATTTAGGAAATCCTGTGATGAAATCCATAGATACCTCTTCCCATCTCTCTCTAGGAATAGACAAGGGTTGTAGGAGGCTAAGTATCTTCATGGTCTCACCCTTATTATGTTCAACATCAAAAATTCTACCATAATTTTTTTAACTTCTCCTTTCAACCCCTCCCATAAGAAATCTTTTTTAACTGTATGATAAGTTTTTAAAAACACATAATGGCCACCTAGTGAAGAATAATGGAGCTCTAAAATAAATCGTTGTTTAAGTGTAGAGTTCTTACACAAATACAACTTGTCCTTATACCACAATGTATCATCCTTCCATATAATTTTTTTGGATATGGTTGGATCTTTCTGTATATTTTGAATGAGAGTTTGGGTCTCTGCATCTTTTTACCATTCTTCCCTTGCTTTATCCACCTAATCTACCTTTAGCATAGAGATGGCACCTAACAATGCTTTTGTGGTCTCATCCTTCCTAGATAGTGCATCAATGACCACATTTTCCTTCCCTTTCTTATAAATAATCTCAAATTCATAACCCAACATCTTTGTGACCCATTTTTGTTACTCTTCTAAATATATTCATTGCTCCAAGAATTATTTCAAACTATCATGATTAATTTTTACCTTAAAATTTCTACCCATCAAGTATGGTCTTTATTGTTGACAGCATATAAGATTGTCATCATTTCCTTCTCAAAGGTGGGATTCAACAAATTATTTCCTTTTAGTTTCTTACTCTCAAAATGTATGGGATGTCTTTTTTGCATGAGTACTACCTCGATCCCATTTCCTAAAGCATCACATTCAACTATAAAGGTCTTGGAGAAATTCAAGGTTGCCAATACATGGGTGGTGCACATCACCGCCTTCAATTTTTTAAATGCCCCATACACTTTCTCATTCCAATAGAAAAAAAAAATCTTCAATATTGTTGTGATTTTTGTTGCTATATTGCCATAGTTCTTTACAAATCTGTAATAGTACCCTACGATACCTAAGAAACCTCATAATTTCTTGAGGGTTCTTGGAACTTCCCATTCCACCATGGCCTTGATCTTGTGAGGGTCCACCTTAACACCTTCATGAGAGACAATATGTCCCAATTATTCCACTTCCTATACCCCAAATGAACACTTAGAAGGCTTGGCATATAGTTGATGTTTCTCATGGGCTTCCAAGATTGTATTTGCATGATGTAAATGTTTCTCCCATGATTTGTTGTAGATGAGGATATCATTAAAAAATACCAAGAAAAAAATTCATAGGAATTGTCGAAATACAGCATTCATCAAACTCTGAAATGTGGATGGTGTATTAGTAAGACCAAAAAGCATCACTAGAAATTCATAATAAACTTAATGAGTTCTGAAGGCTATCTAATGAATATCCTCTTTTTTACTCTAATTTGGTGATACCTAGAACAAAGATCTAGTTTTATAAAATAAATTGCACCATGCAACTCATCTAACAAATCATCAATGACAGGAATATGAAACTTATATTTGATAGTGTACTTGTTAAGTTCTTTTTATTCTAGACACATGCACCACCTTCCATCCTTACAATGCACCATCACCACTAGAGTAGAATAAGCACTCTAACTATGATGAATAATACCCATTTCCTCAACCATCTTCTCAATCTCACTCTTTTACACATATGGGTATCTATAAGGCATGATGTCGGGGGTTGGTTTCCTATAATTAACTGAATGACATAATCATGATCTCTTTTAGGAGGCAATCCTCCAAGATCCTTGAATACAAATGCATGTTTATCAATAACCTTTTGAATATAACGATGTGTTACTCTAATTGGTGGTTAAACTTTGATGGAGAAAAATCGTGCTACAAATCCTTCACCCCCCTTTTAAGAATCTTCTGCATTTGGTGAGAACTAATCACCTGAGAAGTTTTTTCTGTAGTCCTTGAAGTTCAAACTATCTTCCCTCATAATGAAAGCACATGAAAAACTCCTAGAAATTTAGCTCTATGGTGCCCAAATTTGTGAGCCATTGAACACTTAAGACAATATCATCTCCACCCATGGGAATAGTGAACATAGTGGATTCTATTGTGTGGTCACCCATCATAAGTTTGATTTTATGGCATTTCCTTAACATTAGACTATGCCACCATTTGTAATCATTACTTTAAATTTAGGTGTTGGGTAGATGAAACAATTGAGCCTTGTTGTCAGTTTATTATTGATGAAATTATGTGTGTTCCTCAAATTAATCAATATTTTCATCTTCTGCTTCTTAAGGTAACCCACGACTTGAAGGGTTTGTAGAGTGTTAATACTAGATAGAACATGGCATGATATAATCGATTTGGGATCTTTGAGTCTTCCTCTAGTTTTTCCACTTCATCACTTGATGTTTCCTCATCTTCTTCCTCCTCACCGGTCCCTTCAATGTAAAACAATTTCTTCTTAGCACATTTATGACCTGGTCCATATTTGTTGTCACAATTAAAACATAACCCTTTTTATCTTTTTATTCAATTTATTGAGGTTTCATTCAAACTGGATGAGGGTACTGATGGTGGCAAGGTGTTACGGTATTTTATGTTAGTGAAATTTTTCCTTCTACTAGAAAGAAAATTTTCCTCTACCCTACATGCCATGATAATAGAATCAAAAACCTTAATTGGATTAAACATACACACCTCATGCTCAATGTGGTCCTTAAGACCCCAAGAAATAGGTCATTCAAATTCCCTTCCGTAATATTCTCCACATGCAAGGATAGGTTTTGGAACTGATGAACATAATCCTTGACTGATCTTGTTTGTCGTAACTTTGCTAATTGGTTGAAGTAATTATTTGACACACTAGAACTATAGTGCAAATTGATTCTTGGTAAAAGCTGTCCAAGTGACACCGAGACCATTCTTTTACCTTTGAGAACATAACCATCAATACCAGACAAATTGGTTAGGTTCAAGATACAAGGATGCCATGGTCACCTTTTGTCTTGATGGGATTTGATGTAGATCAAAGAAATTATCCATTTAGTTAATCCAATTGAGTGTATCATTTCCATCAAAATTATGCATTTCTACTTTTGGCATCATGTTACGGGCCTGCAGAGTATTTGTATTTGGATTGGGCATGCTTGAAGATCCACCCTAGCTAGTTTTTCCATTACTTTGACCTAAAGATCCACCTTGGTTGATATGAGTATGATTGAGTTGTGGTTGATTTGGAAGAAGATGATGACCCTTCATATTTGTACTAAGTTGTTACATGAAATCATCCAATTATTTTCTAATATTTTTACATCTTCTTTGTTGGCCATCTTAGATTGTAGGATTCACAAATCATACTCAAGTTGGCTTACCCTATGGTCTGTCAAAGTAAACCCTAGCCCTAAGGAATCTGTAGTTACCCTTCTGACTCTAACTCCTCAACTATTATCTCATCCTTCTCTGGGGTTTTACCTGGAGTGATGAAACTATTTTTGTCTCTTGTGGAAGGCCCCTGCCATGATGCCCCAAAATAGTAGGATTTAGGGATCAAGGTTGAAATTTAGGGTTTGGGATTTTCAATAGGAATTTAGCCAAATATGAACAAAATTAAAGAACAAACTCAAACTAATTTTTAATATTCTTTCTAAAAATGTAAAGAACTTGGAAAAATTCCACAATTTGCAGTTGATAGAGAAAATTTATCAAAAACCCTAAAATTGATATAACTTTCTCAAAACAAGTCCAAATATCTTGAAATTTGGAGAGGAACTTTCTTGATTGATTTCACAAAAAACCAAAAAAATACAAAAATCACAACCAATTTGGAGATATAGTCGAGTCTTTGCAATTAGGGTTTTGATGTAGTTTTGGCCAAGATCAAGCTTTGATACCACTTGTAATGAAATTACTTGGATAAATTTGAATATCAACAACAATATAACAAAAAATAACACCAAATTGTAGATAAATGATCACAATATGTAAGTAGAATAACTTATCCACTTCGATGGAGAAACTTCCAAACCATAAAATAAGAGTCAAGTGTTCAATATGATAACTAACTACTCCTTACTACCACCTGTATATATCATTCCTATTATATACCCAACAAAAAGGTTGACCAACTAAACATATGAAAGAATAAATGAATAACATATGACAAGAAGAGATATTATGTAAGCCACAAGTCGTCACTACATATCCAATATAAGTTATAGGACTAAGGGCATAATAGAATACCAAGACAAAATTACATAAAAATGAATGAAAGATTGAACTCATCAAACTCTAGAAAGTAAATGGTGCATTTGTAAGGGCAACAGGAATTACTAGAAATTCATGATGGCCCTCATGTGTCATAAATATTTTTTTATGAATATCTTCATCGTGAATTACGAGTTGATGGTATCTTGATTGAAGATCTAGTTTTGTAAAATAAATAGCATCATGTAATTAATATAACAAATATTCAATCACATGAATAGGATACTTATCTTTCATTGTGTATTTGTTGAGCTTCTTGTAATTTGGACACATGTGCCAACCTTCATCCTTATTTCATACCATCACCACTAGAGAAGAGTAAGGACTCGACTATGAGTGCTTTCATCTCTTTGACCATATTTTCAATCTCACTCTTTTGTAGATAAGGGTACCTATAAGGTTAAATGTTGGGTGGTTGGATTCTTGGTACTAGTTGAATAACATGATCATGATTTATTTTGGGAGGTAACCCTTTTGACATATCCCAAAAACAATCAAGTATTTATTAATATTTTTTTGTAGATATGATGGTATAGTTCCTCTTAATGAGTGAGCTTCTAGTGAAAATAGTTATGCCACAAACCCATCATAACCCTTCTTAAGAAGCTTTTGCATTTCATGATAACTTACCAACCGTAGATTTTTTCCTTCATCCTTGTAACTTAAAAGGTATCCCTTCATAATGGAACCGCATGAACAATTATTATAAATTCATCTCAACAATTTCCAATGTAGTAAGCCATTAGACCCCTAACACAATGTTTGCACCCCCATTGAAATGACATACATGGGACCTTTTAGCAGGTAATCCCGTAGATAGCTTAATCATATGGAATTTTTTGAATAATCAACTTTACCACCATCTGCCACCATGACTTGAAACTTTGGGGTTGGATAAACAAAGTAATTTAAATACAAATCCAACTTATGATTGATGAAGTTGTGAGTACTTCTAGATTCAATCAATATTATCACCCTTTGTTTCTTCATGAACCCAACTACCTTAAGGGTTTATGGGGTACTAATGTTAAAAATTGCATGAAAATATATAGTTGGTTGAGATTCCTCTGTCATGATCTCAAGAACCTCTTCCCCTTATTCTTCATCCCCTTTATTCCTCATTCATCCCCTCAATGTAGAATAATTTCTTCTCAGCACATTTATGTCCTTTACTCCATTTACTATCAAAACTATAACATAACCCTTTTATTTGTTTCTCTTCATTTTTTTGTGGATTCAATTGAGTAGGTTGAGGGAATGATGGTATTGAGGTGCTACGATCTCTAATGGTAGTGAATTTATTTATCCTCAAGGTAAGGAAATTGTCCTCTACCCTATGTGCCATGATAATAGAATAAAAAAAAATTGGATTAAACATTTGTACCTCATGTTGGATGTGATACTTGAGACCACCCAGGAATAGATCATTCAGATTTTCATATGTAATTGTATCCACACGTAATGACAAGCTTTGGAACTACTAAATATAATCATTTACTAACCTTGATTGCCTCAACTTTTCCAATTGGATAAATTAATTATTAGCCACACTAATACTATAATGAATTTGAAACTCCTTCATAAAAACTAACCATGTGACATTAAGAGCCTTCTTCTTCTTTTGATTGCATAGCCAACGATAGGAAGTAAATTGTTTTGGTTCCATAAACAAGGATGTCATTACTACCTTCTGCCCACTTGGGACTTGATGAAGGTCAAAAAAATATCCATTTGGTTGATCAAAGTGATTGTATCATTCCTATTGAACTTGCACATTTCCACTTTTGGAATAATATTACACGATGGCTAGAAGATCCAATAGGTTGTGTATAGGATACTCCTTAGTTGGTTTGATTTGGATCTTGTTGTGCATTTCTTGTAGAACCTCAATAGCTTGAATATAAATTATTTTCATTCTTCACACTTGAAATAGTGTTCATCATCTCCTTTCTCGTTAATTAAAACCCTAGATGCACTTCACCCTTCATTTATTTGAGGTTATCTTTCGATTGCTTGAAGGTTTTTGTTACGTGCCTAAAGGTTACCTTCCATTTTGTCTTCCAGTGTGTGAAGATTTTTTATGGAATTCATCCTCACTCACCATATTATTAACACTTTCTCGAAGTTGGTTAAATACCTATGATACTCCAAAAGCTAAATATATATTGGTTCCCAATATTACACACCAAAGACTTGACATCAATTCGCACAAAAATAGCTTGAAGAATATGTCATTTGTAGCCAAGGATATGTCTACTATTCTTCTATAACAAAGTCTTAGAAATGACTAGGAGGCACTATACAAAGGGGATGGCTAGATCCTGCTACTTCTGGTTCTTCCTAAACCAAGGTGAGAGAACCCAGGGGTAACTTAAATGAGGGAGAGATATTATAATGCAATCTCCTTCAAATTATTGGTATGTAAATCTCATCTAAGTATAGTCATGAATGCAATATCTACTCACAAGAGTTGTCACACATATATCACACATACTTAGTGCATCAAACACAAGTTACTAAAGACAAATAAAATATGATTCATAGACATAATTTCTCAATAATAGCTAATGGAATGGAGCTTCATGATGTTGGAATGCTAGTCTTCACAAATCAGAGCAAATGCATTCATAATATGCAAGTATAATGTAATTTGTAAGGGTAAAATGGTAGGATATTTTAGTTAGAAAGAGGGGGAATGGATGATGGTTGATTCATAATAACAAAATGTTTATAACTTCTATGATAGCCTGCTACTTCATAATGTAGAGAAAATAAAATCAAGTAATAACAACTTTCAAAGGAAATTTGCATTCATTGATACCCAATTCATGCAAATATTACCAGATAACCTTCAGAACCCTCAACACAAACACTTGTGTAAGAATTCTAATAAAATGTTCATTGCTTCCATTTTCATATGCCTAAGATACACTCAAAGGCTAATATAGATCATTCCAAAGCAAGATTGCAACAAGGGTTTTATAACTAGATATAATATTGCAAAGTAAATGCTACAACACAATTTTATTCAAGTAAACAAGAAGATGTAATAACCAAAGGTTAATCCTGTGTATTATAAATAGATGCAACACAAAAAATATTATAATTAAATTTATAATTCATTGATCATATATTCAACATATGTATTTGAATCCATGACTAAATCAAAACATATTGTTCTATCCATATTAGTTTAAACAAGGGAACATAGGTTAGATGCCCTCAATGCTTGTTAATGGTTGTACAATGCAACCACCTTAGCTTTACAACCTCGAAACAAAAACTTTCTACACTTTCTAGGAAAAATGAGAACCTAGAGCTAAAGAAAACAATTACCAATAAAAACCCCTCAGAATGAGGGCAAGCCCTCATTCTTATACAATATTTTCCCCCAATAGAAAGTACCCAAATTCCCCCAAAAAGCTAACTAAGAAGAGAAAAATGTGAGGAAAAGGATGCTAAAACTTCCAAAATGAAAGAATATATTCTTGAACCTTAAAGATCCCATTTTGATGTGCTAGGCTAGAGCTATTCCATTTCATGATTGAAAACATGGAGGTGTATATGAAATTCTCTTTACCAATCAACCACTTTTATATTTTACTTCCTTGTCATCCTTCATACATGTATCCTCATAGGGAGTTTGTTATCCAAAGTAATCATTTGATTTTATTATCCTTCATTTCACCTTTTAAAAATATAGTGAGTCACAAAATATTAAATAATAATAATCAAAGAATAAGGAATAAAGAATATGCTCAGGACGGATCGAGCTCATGGATCAAGCTTAATGGGCTTAATTTTCTCATATCCCCTTAGTTTTTCTCTGAATACATAAAACGTTGAAACATTTTCAAGATAAAATCTTCATCCGGCCCTACGTGAAATAAAAAGATTATTTCTTGCTTGCACAAGATGTTGAGACATTCAACAGATAAAACCCTTTTCTTCTTTATCATTTTGCCAATTTATTGATATAACCTTGTAAAAAAAAAACTTTGAAGGAAGAATAATTAAATACCTTTTGGTTCTCAAACTCACATGTAACATGTCTTTTGAGTAATCCAATTAACTTATCAAGTATATACAGTTCTGAGTCATAATTGCCTCAAGGGAAACATATTCTCTATTTTGGACTCAATATCATCCAAATATTTACCTTCCTTTTCTCTCGTAGTATAAAGCCTACCAATGCAAATCCCTAATGTTTCTATCCTCAATATAATATCCATTTCATACTAAATTGCTTTCCTTTACAATCCATGGGGATTATTCCTTTGTTCTCTAACTCTTCTTTGCTCATGGAATTGATGGTTTCAAGCTTGGGTAGCATACCATCCCTATGTTCCACCTCATCTCAAAACTTCTCAATTAATGCATTACCATCCTCCAAATTCTCAGTAAATTTTTTATGGCATGTAATTACTTCGCAAGGAATTGAATGCCCCTCTCAATCAATTTCTTTTCCCACTCTTTTGTAACTTCATTCCTTGCAGTAATATCCTCAACATTTATCATAATTGTACTTTTAACCTCAGGGGTGAGTACATGTGTGGTTGGAGGGACTTAGATAAACTTCTTGATGATGTTTAATAGAGCTTCAACCTTTTGTATTAGTTGCTCTTTAGTATTTTTATCCTTATCAATTTTCCGAATAACCTAAAAACCCACATTAAGTTCATGTTTGATTCCTTTAGTGGATTGCTTACGATAGGATCTGGGTTATTTGGAAATAAGTAAGAGTTTCCTCTCCCGTAAGACTATCCTTTTCTGGAGTAGTAATCTCCGAGAATATCTTACCCTAATTTCCCACCATTGTTCTAGAAATAGTCTTTGGTTTCTTTGGTGGTCTTGAAGAACTCAAAGATGCAGAGCTTATTAGATCATCTATATCTATTTGCACTTTTATCTTTTCTTCCTTGAAAGAGATGATTCCAACCACCCCCAAGGGATACCTCTTTACCTAGCACTTATTTCATAATTGGTGCCACAATCCTTTCGAGATGAATAAGGAACCACACGAGCTTCAATAACCAATATTTCAGTTTAGGTCAATTATTTCATATCGGTTTCTTATTCATTATTACACTCTTTGGTTACATTATGGGATTTTATTTCAACCCCTTGCCCTTGTCCAACACTATCCTCTATAGCCTTGATGGCCTTGGTTTTCTCGGTTGTGGGAGGTAAGGAGAATTTCTCACTTGCATCAGTAAATTTAAGAGACATTTTCATATGTTTACTATAGGGCAATAACTTTATAGTTACATCAAGGGTTTGTATGTGTGACTCCTTTTCACTTTCCTTTCTTTTCATGCCAATATCCTTCACATTTTTAGATGCAAAAACAATGGGCTCTTGAATCTCTTGGGGTTGCCTTGTATTTATTAGCGTTTTTTCTTCATTGTGTCCCATTCTAGGTTGCATTATGGTTTCCCTTGTACCCCCCTTTTCTTTTTGGACCTTAGGCTCATTATTTAGAGGTGGACCCCTCCTCTTCATTATGAATCTTCTCTTGGCTGGTATTTAAAACAACATCAACCCCTTAGTCCACTCCTAGTCCTTTCAACAAGTTGGAAAATATTTCTTGAGGTTTAGGGTTTATTTTATGTTGTTACGGACACTAAATCACACACTTTGGGTGCATTTCTAGGTCCTAATCACATATCACTATTTATATGATTCCTAAGAAAGAAAAGTACTAATTGACCACTATTTTTGGCCTCTTTACTTTCTTTCTTTTTCCTTCTTGGTCTTACACACCTTCTTTCCCAATTTGACTTTCGACACTTCATTTTTTCTAAGTCTAGACACCGGCGCCCAACCAAGATGCTAGACAAGGCGCCCCGACCTCTTTATATCTTAATCACATCTTTTGGGTCCTTTCTAGCTATTGGGAATATTTATTTCTTATGATTCATCCTTTTAGTGGGTAATTACGAAATTTAAACAAGGGAATCATATAAATACAAAGCTATGTAACCATAATAAAGGCCCAAGTACTAAGCATCTACTATCACCATCCAAGAGCATTACAAGAGCATTCAAGCATCCATCTAGCTTCACACAAGGGATAAGGGACTGTTATTTCTGCATACACACATAGGAGGGAAAGTTTATTTTTCCATGCACACATCTATCTACATTTTCTACATCTAGTTATTGCTTGTTATCAAGTGCTACTTGTACAAGGGCCACCTAGGGCATGATTCTACACACACACGTATAACTACATGGAGTCTAAAATGTAGTCCACCACCGAATCATAAGTTCACTCAATTGAGTGGTGATGGGGTCGATATAACTCCCTATTTGCATCTTTTTCTTTTTAGTATTTGATGTGTTTTGGAGTTTTGCAGGTGTTCTTTCTTCTTGCAAGTTTTAGGTGAATAACAAAAACGTATAGCGACATACAAGTGATTAAAGGTGACATCTAGAAAACATCTTGTGACCTTGCAAAATTAGTTTTCGAGAGGTTCTAAGCGGATACGAGGCACCCAGGAGGTCTGCGGTGCCCCAGGCCCCGGCCTAGTCTAGCGAGATCTGCGGTCACACAATTTTCTAAGCTCGGCACAACACTTCCCCCTCTTGTTCATTAGTTTTTCAGCTCGACACAGTTTAGGATTAATTTTGAATCAACTAAGTATTTTGTCCTTTCATTTGCAACTAGGGTTTCCTATTTTCTAGCTTACTTATTTGGAGCAAATATGTACTTTACATAGTTATATCCATGTTATTATATAATTAAGATTTAGCATTACAATTCTATTTTTCCCTAATCATTTGGTTAACCCATCACTCAAACCCACCTTGCTTCTAGATATTTTATCATCTTTATATTATGGTTCAATATTATGGTGAATTTACGGAAGCCCACCTTCAAGAGCTCAATGATCATCTTGTTAAACATCCTCGGGATCTAGATCTGCTTTTATTTTTGCTAGTGATGAGGCCACCAATCTTGTGGAGCTCAATATTTTTTATCCATCCCCACTTCCATGCCTATTACTACCCAACCTCTTTCTTCTACTCTTCCGCCTACTTCTACTATTCATGTTTATGTTCCTACTCCCACCAATCACTTCACTCCACCTCTTATTTCTCACATGTGGCAAGTCTCTTCGCTAGCACTCAAGATCTAGCTTCTCTTTATCAGGATCTTTAAGTTCAAATATGTCAATTACAACAAGCTACTTCTCATGCATCTCCATCTCTAGATTCCACAGTGCTACTCCATACTCATTTTGCACCCGTCATTTCCACTTATGCACTTCCTCAAAAAAATTACTCCTAAGTTGCCCATTTTCAATGGCCATGGTGATCCTAAAGATCACCTTCAAGCATTTCATGTGGCATGTCTAGATTTTGCAGATGATCATATTCTCATTAGCTAAGCTCTTTCCTCGTAGTTTTTAATATTATGCCATGTGTTGGTTTTATGACCTACCTGTCCACTCGGTAACATATTTTATGAATTTAGTCGATGTTTTTCTCAATCATTTCTCTATTAATATCAGCTCTAATATATCCTATGCTCAACTCGCATAACTTAAACAATGATCTAACGAACATCTAGTGGACTATGTCTTACAATATAAAAACAACCTAGCTAAGATGTCTAATGTGCTTGCAGACTCTGAGCTTCAAGATCTATTTATCCAAAGTCTATTGCTGCCTCTCCAGGAGAGTGTTATCTTCAAGACATCTCCATCATTCGATCATTTGTGTCATACTCTTAAGCTACACAAAACTAAACTATTATCTATATGCAAGCTTAAGTATCATGAGAAAGCTTCATCTTTGGCATGATTTCAAAGAAAATAAACTTTCAAGCCATCTAAAAACCTATTGAAGCTAAAGCTATTGTCAACGTTGTATCTAATACCAAAAGGCTTCAAAGGCATCCACCTAAGTGTACATTTACTAAACTATTTATTGCTCCACATCTTCTATTTCCGTAACTCGTTGAGAGAAATCTTATTACACTTCCTCCTCCACTAAATTTGGACCCATCTCATCCTAAAGGTCATAATTAAAATGAAAATTCAAATGCAACTATCATCAATGCATTGGGCATTCTACAAATCGATGTTTCAAACTTCAAAATCTTATTCAAGATATTATCGATAATAATGTAATCGAGCTTCCTAAGCTATGGCATCTACACCAGTAAATGAAAATCACAAGCTCAAGATCTTCAATAATCCTCTTCCAAAACATGACAAACAAGTGGTTGACTCTTCAGAAAATCATACATATTACGTAGTGCCTCCTCCTACATCAGGGGATCTTGATTTTCTAGTTTCTCATATTGAGACATCTCCATCGATCATGACTATCATGTTGCGTTCTCTTCTAATTTCTTGCACATTAGTGCTTATATTGGATCTATTTCTATTAATAACATTATGGTTGATCCATCATTTCATGTAAGCGCATGTTCTATTGCACTTCTTGTTGTTATCGATTATCCAATCTCACAAGTTTCATATCCAGATCCTAAATCGTATGGTTATGTCAAGCTTCCAGTATTAATCGGTCCTCTTACCATGCTTGTGAATTTTCTTATGGCACCTTCAATCAAAGGGTGTGATATGCTCTTAGGTCTTCCCTGGATCTATGCAACTCAAACTATCATCTCTATGAACCACTTGTGTCTAAAGTTCATTCACAATAGGCAAGTCATCACTATCAATGGTGTTCCGCCATCCACACCATGGTTGTAGCCTCCTCTTGAGGTTTCCATTGTACTCACTAGAGCATCTAGGTCTTGTGACCTCTCAAATGTAAAGCACAATCTACTCCTACCGTGTTTGTTCACGCATAACCTCCTCGTTTCACGGAGTCTACTACTATTCCATCTCATTAGTTTAGGTCCATCATTCAGACAGGTCCTTCACATAGGTATTCCTCAACGCCTCCTTTTTATTCACATAGGTGTTCATCACCTTTGTGCTCTAAATCACATAGGTGTGCATCACCTCTGTAGTCTCCTTCACATAGGTATTCATCACCTTTGTGTTCTCATTCACATAGGTTTCAATCACCATCCAGGTCTCATGCACATAGGTCTTATTCATTATTACATCATCTGTCTCATGCATCGTCAATCTTAAAGCATGGTCACACACATTTATCTATGCAACATCAGTGGAGGACCCTCGTCTTTTAATTTTATTAGATAACATACTCACTATTGCATACTTGGGGCATCATCTTTATTCTCCCCTAGTATTTTCAGGTGACTTGTATTTCCACTTCTTCACTCTACACCTCGCATCTAGTCTTTCACTCGTATTTTACACATCTTGATACATTTGTATCATCATTTCCCTATAGCGCACTCTCGTGCTTCGGTTCACACTTGAATTTTGAGGGAATACTACACACATGGACCCCACTTCATACATACTCATTCACCTTCACTCGGTGAGCATGATGCTCTATCACGCTCACATTGCATTTCATTCCATCACATCCACCCCATATTGCATATCTTGGTTGCACTTAGTATTTCCCTGCATTTACTCATTACATATACACTTTATTACACATGTTAGACAAATATTATGTATGTCATTATCTCTTTCTATATACACTTGCCTTCTAGTTGTGATTACAGACTCTACATAGATCATTACATGTAGCATGGATGTTTGGTGTAGTACCTCTTACCAATCCCACATAGGCTCTAGGGGCATCCACTTTCGTATACACTATAGGTGTTATTGTTTCATTTTTCATAGCACACTACTATATCGGATTATACATACTTTTACATACTTTTTATATTTCTAACATGCTAATGGGTGCTTCATGTATAGCATTTGCTTTGCAGGGTTGTTTACTACCATGGCTGTCTAATTCTTTACCTTTCATTGTTTTCCATTACTTGTTATTATATGTCATTGTTTGTGGGCTTTACCATATGTCTTTCTTGTTCACTTCTTGTATGTTTTCAGCCACGTCAGCCTCGATTGTCTTGTGACATCATGAGTGATGTCCCATGTTTACAACCCACTTTTCACGGTCTACTTTGTCTGCATTATTACTTGTCTACTTTGTCTTCTTGCATGCTAGCTTACATAATATTTTCTATACGCGTATTGATCTTGTTTGAACTAACACTTGTTTCCAGCCACTTTGTTTGTGTGTGCCTTGGTTTCTACTAAGCACATTACCTCCCCTATATGGCATCGGTTTTAGTTCAAGATCCTCCTTTGGGTCACATTCTCCTACCAACATTACATGCACCCAAAATGATGGGGGCATACATTGGATGAATCAGTCACCCCATTCGAGTAGTTTATAGTCTTTAGCACATCACATTTTAATATCAAGTACAACATAGTCTTTGGTCATAACAACGACTCGAGAATTTGACTTGGGTCTTCAAAGACAACATAGACACCGACTCCCAAAGACTAGACCCTTCTTGGGTACCTATGACTAGGGGGTAGTTACACAATTTTTCTTAGTTTAGCATAGTTCATAAGAGTTTCACACGTAGTATTTTACAGACAAACACAACCCTTCAACACTCGACATGCATGCATTACACCTTATTTTCTACTTTCACATCAGATCGGACCATAATGGCACACACCATCGGTAGTGGTTCTTATACTTCAAAAAGAAGTCAAAGGTTGGAGAATAACACTAGACCTTTATCCCTACAATTCTTTCGAACTTGGTGTGAGATCACCCAAAAAAACTTGCACTTTACATGAAAAATTGGCGTGAGATCGCCAAAAAAACTCATTCTTCTACAACATTTTAAGGATCTTTTATACACTATTCACTCATCACAAATCAGGTGCAAATTTTCCTTTTCACATTTTAACATACTTTTACACACTTCTTACACATTTGGATCAAATTTTCATATACACATATTTGACTACTCATTTACTCTTCTCTTTTGCAAGTTCGTCCTTATGAAAAGTAACAAGTCACATCATCAAGCATCAAACAACATCGATAATAGGTACAATCACGACATCTACACATACAATTTCACCCCGAGGTCATTTTCACTTCATCTCTGCTTGGCTTTCATGCTTCATTTTTATCACTCTATGCTTTTTCTTGTATCTCTCAACATGCTTTTTGTCATCGATCTACATGGTTATCAAGTATGCATCTTCTATATACTTTATGTTATCGAGCATTTTCTCAACAACATAAAGTGGGTGTAGATGTAGACAGTAAATCATGCACTTTAGGTACATTTATAGGTCCTAGTCACATACCACTATTCATATGATTCCTAAGCAAGAAAAGTATTAATTGACCATTGTCTTTGGCCTCTTTGCTTTCTTTTGGTTTCCTTCTTGGTCTTACACACCTTCTTGCCCAGTCTCTGAATTTTGACACTTTAGTTTTTTTTTTACTCTGGACATCAGTGGCCAGCCAAGATGTCAACATGGGCACCCCATCCCCTCTAGGTGCCCCCGACCTCTTTGTATCTTGCTCACATCTTTTGGGTCCTTTCTAGTTGTTGGGCATCTTTATTTCTTATGAGTCGGAATTTTAGTGGTTAATTACAAAATTCAAACAAGGGAATCATATAAATATAAAGCTATATGACCATAATAAAGGACCAAGCACTAAACATCTACTATCACCACCTAAGGTTGCATCCAAGAGCATTACAAGAACATTCAAGCATCCATCTAGCTTCACACAAGGGACAAGGGACTATTATTTTTGCATACATGCATAAGAGGGGAAGTTCATTTTTCCATGCACACATCTATCTACATTTTCTACATCTAGTTATGGCTCGCTATCAAGTGTAACTTGCACAAGAGCCACCTAGGGCACGATTCTACACATACACACACAAAACTACATGGAATTTTAAATGTAGTGCAACACCCAGATCATAAGTTCACTCAGTCGGGTGATCATCGAGGTTAGTATGAATTCCCAATTGCATCTTTTTATTTTTAGAATTTGATGTGTTTTAGGGTTTTGTAGGTATTCTTTCTTCTTGCAGTTTCGGGAAAATAACAACAAAGTACGGTGACATATAGATGATTAAATGCGACATCCAACAAACATCTTGTGACCTTGCAAAATTGGTTTTCTAAGGTTTTGAGAAGTCACAAGCACCCAGAGGAGGTCGTCAATGCCCTAACTTGATCTAAGGCCTCATTCTAGGTAAATCCTATGGTCGCACAATTTTTTGAGCTCAAGTGTGACACTTTCCTCTTCATGTTCATCATTTTTCACCTCGGCACGATTCAATATTTTTGTGAATCAACTAAGTATTTTATCCCTTCATTTGCAACTAGGGTTTCATATTTTTGGCTTAGTTATTTAGGTTAAATTTGTACTTTGTTACATATATATATATATATATATGTGTGTGTGTGTTGTTACATAATTTGTTAGAAATAATCTAACACTTAATTCACCATATGTGGATTAATGTGTAATTATAATAAAGTAATTATTTAATTACTTTAGTTAGCTTAGTTGTTAGTGTGTTGTTATCATCCCTTAGATTGTGGAGGATGTTCTTTAGTTAGAATATTATTCTCGGATGATTTCTGTAGAAGGTTTTTTTTTTTTTTTAGGGCAATATGCTATTTCTGCATATTTGCTTTGTTTAGAAGATTTGTTCCTTGTATTGAGGAAGAGATAGAAGCTGTCCAATATCTATAAATATTGCAGCTCTCTCTTTTGGTTGTAATGCTTGATTTTAAGATTAATAAAATATACAAGCTCTGTCTTGTTTCTGTGTAAATGCTTCTGAGTTGTTCTGTGTAATTTCTTATCATCAAAGTATTCAATTACAACATCTGGTATCAGAGCACGTTCAGATCCTGAACTGTGAGGGAGTGTAGGAAGTATTGAGAAAGGAGGATAGGAAGCTTGAGCAAGAAGGAGCCAGAGTTGCCCCAGGCCTCTTCACTACCCCTCTCCAACTCCACACATCCTGGCAGCAGATTCTGGAATCTTCAGAAGCAGCAGAAGCCACAATTGATGACAATCACGGCAATTGGGAAAATTGAAAACCTGTGTTGAAAGATACACGGTTTTTGCCTGAGCATAATCCAACGAGTAAGGGGAGAAGATTTCGTGGAGTACAAGCCAACACTCTGCAGATCCGAGCCAGACGTGAGGATATTGCATGCCGTGACCGAGCTCCATTGTTCCTGCACCAAGCACTGGCAACCCCTGCTCTTTCCAGCCTGCATTGTATCTACCACCACGAGCAGATCCGTCCTGATTAAAGGCGAGGAGAACCGAGCGAGCAAGCTTGCAAACGGCTTTGAGGAGGAGGCTGAGCTCATTCCAAAGACTGTAACGTCCCTGCAATAACAAAGTATACAGAGGCGTCCGTGGATAAACAGAGGCGACGGAGGAAACAAGAAAATCCGTCTGCCAGGTAAGCCCTATATTCGGGTTTCATATAAATATATATATTTTTTAAAGTTTTAACAGTTTAAAACGTCACATCCTGGTATGTGCGTTAAAAATCGTCTATAAAAAAAAATTCCTTTTTTGGACGATGCGAAAAAAATCAGAATAAAAAAAAAAATTCCATTTTTGGAAAGGGGCCCGGAAAAATAATTTTAAAACGGTCATAACTTTCAACTGGTACCTCAGATTGAGGTGCCGTTTTTTTTTGAAAGTGTGTGTTTTTTTGAGCTCTACGCTTTGGTCTAGTCAAAGAGGCCAAAGAGCCCAAAACTAAATTTGTAAGGGAAAAGAGGCCAAAGTGCCCAAAAATTTAAAAAAATTGCGAAAATATTAATTTTTCGTAAACAAGAAGGGGGTGCAATTTTCTTTTTCTATTTACAAGATGTTTGTAAAAATGGCCGATAGTGCCGAAAAATCATTGTAAAAGGCCAAAAAGGAGCCCACACTCAATAAAAATCAATTTTGGGGGGGTGTGTACTGATTTGAGGGGGGATTTGTTTCGTGTTTGATTCTCTATCTCTCTTTTCTTTCGTGCACAAATGGCTAACAATGCGCCCAAATTCTTTTTGCCCGATTCACAACTCCTACGAGGAGATAATTATGCTGCATGGAAAATGAAAATTAAAACTCAACTTGAATTTGAGGACATAATTGGTGTAGTTGATGGCTCGATAACAAGACCAGAAAATGATATTGCTCAACAACGTGTGTTTGATCGTGCTAATCAAAAGGCAAAACTTATAATTCTGTTTGGTGTAACTGATGATGTACAACCTCATATTCGTCAAGCGACAACTGCAAAAGAAGCATGGGATAAACTAGCAACTGTATATGAAGCTAAGAACAAAAATGCTATTTTGCAATTACAAACACAACTCCATTGTCTCAAAATGAATTCTAATGAGTCTATTGAAGGTTTTCTAAAGCGTGTTGCTATATTGAGATCATCTCTCCAAGCTTTGGAAGTAGAGGTCACTAATGAATCTCTTGTCCCTATTGTATTGAGAGCTTTACCAGCCTCATACAAAATATTTGTCACAACTCTCAACATTATGGGTCCAACTACAAGTTTTGAAGAGTTAGTGAACATGTTACAACAGGAAGAGTCCATGAACAAACCTGTAGAAGATGAGGAACAAGCCCTCTCTTCATTCCATAAGGGAAAGAAACATATTCATACAACTGGTAAGCAACACAAGCAACATTCTCAACAGAATAATCAAGGGAACACTCAACAAAAGCAATGTCAGATTTGTGGCAGAAAAGGACATGACTTAAAAGATTGTTGGTATAACACATTTCAGAAGGGTTCATCTAGTGGAAAGAAGCCAAATTTTCAACAATCTAGTCAAGGTTATCAAAACAAACAACAAGGACAAAGGAAAAGTAACTGGAAAAAGAAAACACATGCAAAGACGGCAACATTGCTGAAGAAGAAGATAACTCACCAGATGAGGACTTCCTATTTGCTGCACAATCAACTCAAGAAATCAATTCACCACAGGCAATTTGGTATGTTGACTCAGGAGCAACAAGACATATGACCGGGAGAAATGATTGGTTCTTAGAGTTAAAGAATACACCTAACAAAGACTCTGTTTCGTTGGGTGATGATTCATCATACAAAGTACAAGGAATTGGAAACATCTCCTTACCTCTTGGATCAAGAAAGTGTACAATAAAGGATGTTCTATATGTTCCTGGATTGACAAAGAATCTACTTTCAGTAAGTCAGCTTTTGGAGCACAACTTAAAAGTGGATTTTGATTGTACAGATGGAAAGAAGATGTGTTTAATCAAAGATAAGTCTAAAAAATCCAACATTGTTGCACAAGCTTCTGGTGTAGGTCGTATGTTTCAGTTGGATTTTGTTCACACCAAAAATCAGGCCCTTGTAGCTAAGGATACATCATCGGCACAATTGTGGCATCGAAGATTTGGCCATGTAAGTTTTGGCTATCTTGAAACACTTCGAAAAAATAATATGGTAAGAGGACTGCCAAATTTCAAGAAAAATACAAACAAGTGCACAAATTGTTTGGCAGGAAAACAACATAGAGCTTCTTTTCAGAAAAGCTAGTACATTCAGGGCCCGTGGTAAACTTGATCTGGTGCATACCGATCTATGCGGACCTATGAGACCTAGTCATTCAGGGTTTCAATATTTTATGCTCTTTGTTGATGATTACTCACGAAAAATGTGGGTATACTGCATTCACACAAAGACCAAGCCTTTGAAACTTTCAAGAAATTCAAAGTAGCTTGTGAAAATGCAACTGGTAAGAAAATTAAAACACTCCGCTCAGATCGAGGGGGTGAATACACCAGTAATGAGTTCAAAGATTTTTGGAAACACATGGAATTCGTCGGCAAATGGCACCTCCATATACACCACAACAAAATGGTGTAGTTGAGAGAAGAAATAGAACTATAATGGATATGGTAAGGTGTATGATCGATGATTCAGGCTTGAGTAAAACATATTGGGCAGAAGTAGTAAAAACAGCAGTTTATCTGCTGAATAGAGTTCCCACTTCCGCACTTGATGGAATAACACCACAGGAAGCTTGGTCAGGGAACAAACCATCTATAAAACACCTTAGAGTTTTTGGATGCAAGGCAAGTATGCACATTCCTAAGAAAAAGAGAACTAAACTTGATATGAAATCAGAACAACTTATATTCTTGGGATACAGTGATGAAGCCTTGGGATACAGGTTAATGGATCCAAAAACAAGAAAAATTTTCACAAGTAGAGATGTTGAGTTTTTTGAAAATAAAGAAGCAGATGCTCCTTCCATAAACTCACAAAACAATCCTACTAAGAAAATAGAAGATGTTCTTGATGAAGATAACGATGATGAGGATAATTCAACTCCTCCATCTACAGGAACAACTAAACGTATGCCTAAGTGGTATACTAATCTAATTCGAGATGCTAAGTTGGATAGTGATCCTAACACATCCACTTCAGGACCTAGAACTCGTAGTATGACTCAAAATGAGGTAAACTTAGCCTTAATGAGTACAGTAATTGAATCAAGTGAGCCCACTACAGTTCAAGATGCCCAGTAGTCAAAACCTTGGTCAAATGCTATGAATTCAGAATTCAACTCTTTGATTAAGAATAACACATGGAAACTTACAGATCTTCCACCAGGGAAGAAGGCAATAGGTTGCAAATGGATATTTAAAACAAAGTACAAATCAAATGGAAGCATTGATAAATACAAGGCAAGATTGGTAGCTAAGGGTTATGCACAAAAAGAAGGCATTGATTATGAAGAAACATTCGCACCAACAACTAAGATCAAAACAATCAGGATGATATTTGCTCTAGCTGCACAATTTGGTTGGAAAGTTCATCAAATGGATGTAAAAAGTGCATTTCTCAATGGGGATTTACAGGAAGAAGTCTACATGACTCAACCAGAAGGTTTTGTCATACCAGGTAAAGAAGGAAAGGTATGTAGACTCATAAAGTCACTGTACGGTCTCAAACAGGCTCCCAGGGCATGGTACATAAAGATTGATGAGCATCTCATCAAACATGGATTCAAAAGAAGTCCATATGATCCTAATCTCTATCTCAAAAAGCAAGGGGGGAGATAGTGATCATAGTAGTATATGTCGATGATCTAGTCATCACTGGAAGTTCGGTGAAGATGATTGAAACAACTAAGGAAGATCTAAATCGATCATTCGACATGACAGATCTCGGGCTTCTTCATTATTGTCTTGGACTTGAAGTATGGCAAAAGGAAAATCACATCTTTGTTACTCAACTAAAATATGCCAAGACAATGCTTGAGAAATTTAGAATGATGGATAGTATACCAATGGCTACACCTATGGAGACAAGGCTTCAATTGTCTCGCACAGATCCATCAGAACAAGTAAATGTTACTCTTTATCGACAGTTGATTGGGAGTCTCATTTACTTAACTTATTCTAGGCCAGATATCAGCTATGCAGTCAGTTATCTTTCTCGATTTATGCAAGAACCAAGGGTTTGTCACTGGAAAGCAGCAAAGAGGGTACTGAGATACATCAGAGGAACCATGGACTTTGGCCTAGAATACAAGAAGAATGATAACTTCTTCTTGATAGGATATACAGATTCAGATCATGCAGGTAACGTTGATGATAGGAAGTCCACTTCAGGATTTGTGTTCTTTTTGGGATCTGGACCTATTTCATGGGGGAGCAAGAAACAAAATTGTGTTTCAAGGTCTTCCATAGAAGCAGAATATCGCGCAGCAGGAGGAGTTGTCTGTGAAGCGATTTGGCTCAGACGGATACTTGAAGGATTGGGAATTCCACAGGATCATCCAACAATCCTACATGTAGACAATGAAGGAGTAATAAAACTTGTTCGGAATCCAGTTTTTCATGAACGCACCAAACACATTGAGGTGCAGGTACATTTCATTCATGAACAAGTTCAGAACAACAACATTCAGCTTCAGCATTGCCCGACAGAACATCAGCGTGCAGATATCTTCACAAAATCTCTTGCACGTCCTAAATTTGAGGCATTCAGAGTATTTCTCTCCTGTTCACTTCAGAATATGATGAATTAAGGGGGGGAATGTTAGAAATAATCTAACACTTAATTCACCATATGTGGATTAATGTGTAATTATAATAAAGTAATTATTTAATTACTTTAGTTAGCTTAGTTGTTAGTGTGTTGTTATCATCCCTTAGATTGTGGAGGATGTTCTTTAGTTAGAATATTATTCTCGGATGATTTCCTGTAGAAGTTTTTTTTTTTTTTTTTAGGGGCAATATGCTATTTCTGCATATTTGCTTTGTTTAGAAGATTTGTTCCTTGTATTGAGGAAGAGATAGAAGCTGTCCAATATCTATAAATATTGCAGCTCTCTCTTTTGGTTGTAATGCTTGATTTTAAGATTAATAAAATATACAAGCTCTGTCTTGTTTCTGTGTAAATGCTTCTGAGTTGTTCTGTGTAATTTCTTATCATCAAAGTATTCAATTACAACATAATTAATATTTATCATTAAAATTCTATTTTTGCCTAATCAGTTGTTTTATTCCTCTATCAAATCCTAGCTTTAGGGCATTAGAAATTTCAATATGTGAAGCTAGTTTCTTCTTTTATTCTTAAATATCATTTCTAACAACTGGTACATAACCACATTTACATCGATACTAGCATGTTTTTAGAGGTTCAAGAACTTGAGGCATAGGGAGTGAGATAGACACCCTACACACCGAAATGGTATTTCCTCTTGAAGTGACCTTAACCTTAGTCTATATGGTGGCCTCCTATAACTCAAAAATTGTATCCCTGGTCTTTTACATCTAATGAGGGGAACATTATACAAATCTTCTTCTTCTTCATTGAGATTCCCTAGGACCAACCCAATTAAATGAGTTTTCCATATGCTCTTTCTTTTTGCAATACCCATGTTGGAGGTTTGACCAACAACATCCTTCTTGGTATGTCCCTTTGAGTAATAAACCTTGGGTATTTGAGTAGTATTTGGGATTGGTGGAGAGGGTAACATCAATGGGAGTATTCCTCCTTAAAATTTGCTTTTTTGGGCGATATGGGAGACATGTCCTAGTTTTACTTATATAGGAACTTAGTCCATCTCTAGCTTGAGTTGTAAGGGTTGTTTTGAAGGAAATTTGAGGGGTCCCTTGTGTTATACTTTTTCCTTCAAGAAGCTTGGTAGTACATCATCAATGATGCCACTAACTCCGTATTCATTAAGGAAAACAATACTTTTCGACTTATGTCAACTCTTTGATCAAGCATCCAAGTCAAAGTCCTCTTCATAACATCAGTTGTCCTTTGGTGCCATGACTTCATCTCTTGAACAACAAAATTCACACTGATGAGAGGTTTTTACTATATTATTTTGAGTTTATTATAGGCTTATTACATTCTCGTCATCCACTACTCCTTAAGGCACCATGGCTACCTTCTAATCAACAACCTATACCAAAGTCATTTGTGAATAACTTCTTAACATGACATCCTCCTCACCCTGAAATCTAACTAATAATCCTCATAATGAGGTTCATGCTCTATAGAAGAACCTAAGGCTTGGTGCATGAACCATTTTATATCATAATTTCCTCTTGGGGAAAATTTTTCCATGGTGAAATTGTTCATTTCTTCCTCACTTGATTTTTCCTTAACAAGGTGGGGCAAGTATAACTACTAACATTTATATGGAACTTAATGTTTTCCTTATGATTTATTGCTAGAATTTTTATACATACGTAAGGTGCCTTACCAATTTTAAGAGTACCCACTTATTATCTAAATGTCTGGTAGCATGTAGGGGAATCTATGAATCCACTTACTTTGATGTAAGAGAAAGTAGGAACTGTATGAAATAACATCCCCACCTAGTTGTGCTTTTTAGCATCAAGGCACTTCCTTTCATATTGTCATATGGATATAACAAACATACAACAAGGGAAAATAAGGTTTCAATTACTTTCTTGAATTGAGCCCCAAAGTTGATCAGATTTAATTGTGGGTATACATCATATACCTTGAAAGTGTTGACATCCCTCTCTTGCCTACGACTGGGGAAAATTCTATAATATGGAATATTGTATACCAAATAAGAGGTCATGAAGAATTCAAAATGTTTGTAGATTCCCCTGGCTATAACATCCATTTGCATCATTTTTGTATAAATGGAATAAGTGATTAAATTCCCCAATGCATGCAAGGCTTGGTTAACAATATGAGAAATATAAACAAGCACATCCACTCTTGAAATATATAATCAGAATCACTTCCTACCAAATAGTTGCAAAATGTTATACAATCCTCTATCTCCTCAATGAACTTCATCCTAGCTAACCTCTTTAGGTTCCTAGTAATAGAGGCCCTTGTTTTTAGAAATAATTTCTCATTTAATAACTTTCACTATTCTCTAGACTTTCCATTCCAATACTATTCCCACTCTCAATGTTTGCAATAGCCACATGGATGACATTAGGAGACCAAAGCATTCTATCAAATGAAGTGGGTGTCAAGGGAAATACCAAGGCACCGCTCCCATCCATAATTTCCTTGGTTACCGGTTGTAATTTTAAGCACGCCCCATACCAACTCGGGGTATTTGAGTAGAAGGAGGAAATGAAGTGACCAATGTTATCCCACTATCATCAATTTGTTTCATCATTTTAATCCTTTTGTGGGGTTTTAACTTAAAGTTGAATTTGGTCAAATCGACCTAAACAAGTTTTTGTCAGTTATCTTATCAAAATGAGTAGTCGAGTTTGAAGTAGTTTGGGAAATTTTGGAAATGCATTCATCTTGGGATGCTTTAGAATTAATGAAAATTCTAATAGAAACCCCCAACCTTCAAATTAAATAACTAATGATTCAAAATCATGTGAAAATACTTGAAGGACTGTAAACTAGGAACTTATTTTAAAAGCTTTATGCCAAGTCCAAGAACGAAGAAATGATTTGCACCTTGCCCTAGATTTCACACAAACACAAATCGACTCCTAAAAACACTTAAGGATCACTATAACCTTATTAATTTACCATTTGAATGGAAATTTTTGATCTCATATCATTCTCACATTATATATACCATATAACATTAATGACATGACGGGCCAACTAGCACTTTATCCTTTCATATTTATTTGTATTTCCAACCATTGGTCCTTTAGTCATTAAGATGTCATGTACCTCTCTTATATGGGATTTGGGAGAAGGGATACATCTTACATGAATGCAACAATACAATTATGCAAGTTTTAACTTGAAAATCTCACTTGGATAACCGCTATCGTGTCATGTCTCCTTCCCATTTGATGAAAATATTTTTCGGGTTGCGCATGGGTAACTTTGCATCTTGCATGAATGTAATGATGTGAGTTTTCAAGTACACTAACGTCTCAAAAGTCCAAGCCTCTACCACGTGTCCTCTTTATGTCGGGATTCAAGGATGCAATTGCAATATTTACGTTTGCAAAAAGTATTGAAAATTTTATTTAAAGGATCACATTCCCCGATTCTCGAATATTACCCCATCGGGTGCCAAAGTATTATTTATAACTCATGACTTTGCATGAGTTGTATATTTGTTTATTGCCTGTTTGCACGCAGATACTCAAAATATTCCATCTTGTGGGTGATTAAATTCCACTTGCAAGTTACAATTTTGCATGTAAAGTGCAAAAAGCTGTCTTAAGGGCCCAAAACCCCAAATTCACCGAATATCCTTTCTAATCGAGCGGTAGGGATGGACTTGCCTTTTACATTTATGCATCAAATGTAAACCCAAAAATTAACACAAGGAAATTTTTGAAGACAAAAAGCCATTCTTCAAATATTTAAATATACCATTAGAACCACCATGACCTATCTTACGTCCTCATAAATCTTCAAATCAAGAAAACATCGTAAACGTGCAAATTGTTAAGATGTTTGCTAAAAATATGTGACAGACCTACAAATGGCATAAATTTATTTAGATACGAAATCATGGTTATGTAAAACAATTCAGAACCACTAAATCATTTGAGGTAATACATTACAATAGTTAAGGAGACAGAATGAACAAGGAGATCATGAATTATTCAAAGGGTCCAAAATAGGCACCAATATTGGCTCTAGCTCGGGGATGGACGTCCCCTAGTGGGCATCACAAGAACTAAAAATAAACTCATGGAAGTAGACCAGATGCCTTATCCATTGTGAAAGGATTCAAATGGGTAAACATACTTGATCATGAATAACAAAGAACACCATGAGCACAAAACAACCGAGAAAAACTAATCACAAAGGATAAAAACAGAACAACAACACAAGTGAAATAGAAACTAGAAACACAACATTATACACTATACAAAATATACAAAGAGACACGTTTCAATCCAAAAATTTCTTAATATTCCTACCATTAATAGGTAACTCAAGCAATTTTCCTTCCAAATCCCTTAATAAAAAGGTATGTTCTCTAATTCTAATGTCTATGGAGTAAGAACCCATCCATAGTGCACCAAATTTACCATGATTTCCTTTATCTTCGTGTCTACTATACCATAACACAACTAAATCACCAACATTGGAATCCCTTGGAGTGACCTTTCTATCAAATATCTTCTCAAGTTTCTCCCTAAATTGAATATGTCTTTAATGAGATTCTACCTCGATCTCATATAACTCAATAATTTAGTTGATCCTAGTAACACAAGGATCAACTTCATCACCATCTCCCAACTCTTACATGAACTGATAGGTTAAAAATTTAAATGAAGAGGTAGGAGAGCTTGAACACCATATACCAACTCAAATGGGATTTTCTAGTAGCTCTCTTTGTTGTAACTCTATCAGCCCATAGTGTAAATTTGAGTTATTCACCCCACACTCCCTTTGTTCACCTCAATGTCTTCTGAGCTTCTTGAGAAAAGTTTCATTACTTAATTAATTTTTCCCATTCCCTTGTGAATTGTAGTTAGAAGCATATGTGAGGGTGATTCCATAACCATCACACATGGTTAAGAGGTTTAGCTCTAAAGCTCATGGAATTATCTCGTAACCATCTTGATGGGAAAACAAAATCTTCATATGATATTATTTAAATTGAATTCCATGAGCACCTGATGTGTGGCCATCTTGGTGGGAATTTATTTTACCCACTTAGTGAAATAATCAGTGGCCACTAATATCCATTTGTGGCCTACACTTAAAGGATATGATATTTCACCAATAAATTCCAACCCCCATTATTTGAATGAGGCCTCTACTGATACATGATGCAAGGGGAGAGATCTTGAAGCCTTTATTTTTTCAAAGAAATGTTGACAACTTTTACATCTTTAAACCAACTGAACAACATCCTTAAAAAGGGATGCCACCAATACCCAACTCTCAAATTTTATGAGCAATCACTTTTGCAACATAATGACCACCATATGACCCTCCATGGAATTCATAAATGAGCTTGAGGGATTCATCCTCTATTATACATCTTAACAAAACCCCTTTAGGAATTTTCCAAGCCAATCAAGATCTGTTAATATGTACTTTTGGGACACTAGCTTTAATGTCCTTTGATTTTAATTTATGCCTGCAGGAAAGTTTAGATTATCGAATAATACACAATGTCCTTATACCAAGTAGAAGTTCTTAATTTTCCATGAGGGTGTTTCTCTTTGTCATCAATGTTGTGTATCTCTATAACCTACTAAAAAAATTTAGCCATTAACCTTATTAAACCAAGACCCCTTATCAACTTGGTGGTTTGAATGTCCATGTCATATTCTTGAAGCTTATTCACCCACCTACACCTCTTACTTGACATTTCCATCTGAGTAAGGATGTATTTGACCATAGTGTGTGGCACATAAGCTATGATGTTGGATATCAAAATATAAGGTCAAAAGATCTTTACGGATTTTACCAAAGAAAAATTTTGTTTCTCCATTATAGAATACTTCAAAGCATATCCTTATAAGGATTTTTGAAGAAGTAAATAGGTTTTTCATGACCTTCCTCATCTTTTTATAATAAAATATAATTTATTGTGTACTTGAATGTAAAAATTAAAAATTTGGAAATCCTTCTTATAATCGGGACTAGGCAACACAGGGAAGGCTTGAGTGCTTCTTTTACTCCTTCAAAATCTTGGATTTCCTCATCACCCCATTTGATAATTTGATAATTATTCAACATGTTTGTAATAGGTAAAGTAATCTCAGAAAAATTAGAGATGAATCTTCTTACAAATTTGATTTGTCCAAAAATGATTGAATACCTTTCTTGGATTGGGGGATGGGTACCTTATCAATTACTTCTACTCTCCCTAGTTAATCATAACCCATTCATAAGACACTATGTGCCACAACACCTTGGCTCTTTGGAATCCTAAGTGACACTTCCATGGGTTTAATGAAATCCCATATACCTACATCTCATCAAGATCTTTTCTAGGTGTTACGCAAATGATCACCTCTTTTGATAGAGAACATTATTATGTCATCCTGATAAACCAAAATGAATTCATTAATAAAACTAGAAAATGCAACATCTCTTGACTCTCTGAAAATTGGCCCCTACATTCATAAATTTGAATGGCTTTCTGACATACACCTGAGTTCCCCAATGAGTTGTGAATGCAGTCATATATTGCTTTGATTCTTTGACCACAACTTGGTTATAAACAGAGAAACTATATAAAGTAAACAACATTTTAGACCATGTTACCTTTTGTAAAAGGTTTTCCATGTTGGGTAAAGGAATTTATCCTTGAGTGAGGTTTTATTTAAATGCTTGAATTCCATGCACAACCTAATATCCCCATTTTTCTTCTGGTTGGAACCAAGTTAACAACCCATGAGGAGTATTTGGTAGGTTGAATGATACCACCATATTTCAATTTTTAAGCTCTTCTTTCATATTTTATACAAGATTGGTCTATGTTTCTATCGAAAGGGGCTTAGTGTGGGATTCTAAAGGTATCTCATGTTGGAACAAGTCTTCTCTATAAGCCTTCAATTAGAGTGTGATAAGTAAGGTAATCTTGATATTTATTTAATAGTTTGGCATAAACTTGTCTTTCTTATATACTCAAATTTCTTCCTAACCAAACTTTCTAGGATCTTGAGTAGTTCTAATTCATACTCACTTACATCCCTTGAGATGGTAGAAGTTCTACTCACATCCCTATCTACACTATCAAAAGTGGATTCAAGGTTGACAAGTCCTCTTGGGATGGTATTTGTTTTTAATTAAATCATTTCTTTCTCGAATAGGGTCTCCTTTCCATCACACATACATACCATGGGCTCAATATAAATCAATTGACCTAAAAACTCACCTTGACAACTCAAGAACACTTGGAAATGTGTATCATCATCAAATACCTACCAATATTGGATGTTGTTGAGTATGATGTCTGATCAATACTTCAAATTCAAAATTACAGTATGGGGATACATGTTCATTGTCATACTAAGAGGCTAGGAATCCCAACCTATCAGTTGTTGCATACTAACTTCTATCACGATAGTCGATATTCAAGATTCACATAGCTCAACAAGATGTCAAATTGTATGTTTGTACTGCTTTAACCTCTGATTCTTGGTTGCATATATTTTCTAACTTACTTTACAACCATCTCAGAATCAACCTATATAATAAGGTTCTTGATGTAATGCCTCAGAAAATTCTTAAGCTAGGTAAAAGTGCTTCATATTTAGTTATGTTGTTGGTGCACTTAAAACTTAACTTAAAAGAAAATTTGAAAGAACCATGGCCTGGGGACATCAACACAACACCAGCTCCATTTCCAAAGGTAGAACATAAACCATGGAGTCTAGGATCTTCCATATGGGCATTCATATCAAGGAATTGATCATTAAAATAAGCAGTGCCTATGAAATTATCAAGGTCTATATCAATAAATAGTACCTCATAAGAAGCATTCATGGGGTCTTCTATGAGGTGCAACATTTTATCTTCCCTGTGCAATTTGACTAGTTTTCCCTCCAAAGGTATGGAGGCATAAGACATGTCCATTTTCACACTTCCTCTTACACATTCTTCCCATTCTCTTGATAGTAGCATGCCCCATTTAGTAGGGCAGTCAACAATAACAACATTCATGGTCAGAACTTATGGATAAGCAACAAATTATACAACCAAACATCTTACATGACCAACAATAGGTACCTCCCTAGAATCCATGGCATAACATTTTCCAAAAGCAACCGCTATCTTGATATCTAACTCATTCATAACTACTAGTGGCATGACATTGCATTAAAGGCGCTGAATCAAACATGTAATTGTGTAGAAGTCGATCGTTAAAAATTAAATTAGTAAATAAAATATCCACATCTAAATGTGTTTCAATAAGGAAGTACCCAAATAAACCTCGGGAGGTGATTCAACATCCTCCTGACCTTCTTCAATTTCATTCTCAACAATAATGGGAGGGGTCTCTTTATTAGCCACAATGTTGTCCTTAACAATAGCATCCTCCTTGAGTCCTAAATAATCAAATTCCCTCTTGTTATGCGTTAGGATCTTAAGCAATTCTACTAGAAGGAAAATGATATTTACGGATTAGGATCTAGGCCATATCACATACATTGTATTTGGGATAATGATGTATTGGGGTCAGGTTTCCTTCTCGGATAAGATGTGATCTTTCATATACGGGGTTGTGGGAGGAGTACTTGGTCTTGGACCAACAACAAAATTTCTACTTGGTACAATTACTTGTCTTGGGATTATCTTTAGGAGCATTGATTACGATAGGAATCTTAGATTTGGAAGCTAGGGTAGGCCCCTTGATTTTCCTATTTCTTAAGTTATACTCCTTTTCTTGGGCAACAAAATCATTTATCAATAATTCCCTATCCTCCTTTGAAGGAACTTCACCATCATACTTTTTAATCATCAATGCTCTCAAATATTCAAATTCATGATTAGGTAACTCAAAATATTGAGCCATATCAATTTCAACATTAATTTCAAAAGGAAGGAAAATACCTTATTTACACATGTCGAGTAGTTTTCCACATTTCTAGCACATAGAAGGTTAGTAGAAGATGCACCTTGCTTGGAATCCTTTTGATACTCCAAAACACATGTATCACCAAAATCAGCTTCATCATTATCATCATCATCGGAGCTAATTGCTCATAAGGATTATGAGGCAAAACCATTTATCGCACCAGTCAATAGTGTGTTCCTCTTCCACAACATCCACTCTTCCCACTAAAGGATCTAGAATTGCTTTGTTATCTATGAATATATGTTTTTGTAATACCCATGTTATGATTCATCCAAATTAAGGGAATTTATTTTTTCTTTTGAAACAAACCCCTTAAGTTCAATTAATGCTTCTAATGATTAACATTATTATTTAGCTTGTTGCTAAATAATCTAGCATTGTTTAATATTCAAAATCCATCTGATAACATATGATAACCATGTGTAGTTGTAAGGGTCTACTAGATTTACTCGATCTCCCTTGATCACTCTAACGAGTGTGTATACTATGTATACTTGGTTAAACCTTTTATAGGTTATGAGAACATGTGCATCTATTTAGTGCCTACCAACAAGAGGTTTATGCAACTTTCATCAAGATCCGGACATTATTTATTTGGGGATTGGTGAACAAGACAATGTAGTCATGTTACGCCCTTAACCTATTGCTTGTATTAGGATATGAGTAGCTGAATTGTGGCTTACCATATCATTTTATTATATCATTTATACTTTCTCATGCTTATTAGGTCGGCCTCGGTGATGGCCATAACATATGAATAGTATATATAGGGGATTGTAGGTAGTATTTCATCATCATTGGAGTATTTGAGTATTATTGTATGGTTTGGAGGTTGCCCCCTCGAAGTGGTGAAGCTATTATAATTGCATATTGAGATCAATATTCTAGAATATTGTGTTATATTTCTGCTCATGATCTGAATTATACAAGTAATTTCATTATAAGTGGTATCAGAGCTACGATCTGGGCCAAAATTAGGGCAAAAACCCTAATTTTTTGTTTCCGCCATATATTGTAAAAAAACGAATTGGTTGGAGATATTTTTACCAAAGTTGTGAAATATTTCAAGTAAGGTTCCCTGAAAATTTTAGACTTCTTTTATTTATTTTGCAAAATTTATTAATAATTTAGTGTTTTTATAAAATCACTCCTAGGGTGCAAATTTTAGAAATTTTAAAATTCGTTACATTTTCAAAAAGAAAAACAAAATTTATTTGGGGTTTGTTCTTCAAGTTTTTTTATATTTGGCCTAATTTTTATCGAAATCTGAAACCCTAAAATTTGACCGTGATCCCTACATCCTACTATTTTGGGGCATCATGGTGGGGCCTTCCACAAGAGGAAAAAAGAATCCCATCACTCTGGGTAAAACACCAGAAAAGGATGAGATAGTAGTTGAGGAGTTGGAGAATGAAGATATGACTACAGATTCCTCGGGGTTAGTGTTTACTTGACTAATGGACCATAAAATAAGCCAACTTGAGTTTAACGTGAGAGACCTCGAATCTAGGGTGGCCAACAAAGAAGATGTGGATAGGATTGGAAAAATATTAGAGGATTTCATGCAAAAATTCAGTACACATATGATGGGTAATCATACTTATGTCAATCAAGGTGGATCCTCAGGTCAACATAATAGACACATGAGCCAGAGTGGTTCTTCGAGTGTGCACAATCCAAATACGAGCACTCTGCAGGCCCGTACTATGTTTCCAAAAGTGGATATGCACAAGTTTGATGGAAAGGATCCACTCAATTGGATCAACCAAATGGAGAATTTATTTGAACTACATCAGATTCCATCAGGACAAAAGGTGACCATGGCAGCTTTGTATCTTGAACCTAACCAATTCATCTGGTATCGATGGTTATGTGCTCAAAGGAAGAAGAGTGGTCTCAATGTTACATTGGACAGTCTTCACTGAAGATTTGTAATTACACTATAATTATAGTGTGTCAGATAATTACTTCAGCCAATTAGCAAAGTTGAGATAGACAAGATCTGTTAAGGATTACATTCATCACTTCCAAAACCTTTCTCTACGGGTGGAAAATATTACTGAAGAGAATCTAAATGACCTATTTCTTGGGGGTCTTAAGGATCACATTGAGCATGAGGTGTGTATGTTTAATCCTTAAAAGGTTTTTGATTCGATGATTATGGCAAGAAGGTCAGAGGAGAAAATTGTTTCAAGTAGGAGACAACATTTCACTTATACTAAAGATCGCAACACCTTGGCCCCAGCACTCCCTTGGCCAGTTAGATTAACACCTCAACAAATTGAAGAAAAAAGAGAAAAATGGTTGTGTTTTAATTGTGACAGATAGAATTTGGACCAGAGACATAAATGTGTTGAAAAGAAGTTGTTCTACATTGATGGGCCTGGTAAAGATGAAGAGAATAATGAAGATGCAGAGTTAGAGGTCTTAGTTGAGCAAAGGAGGAGTCGGAGATCCTCACCAATGATCTCATGCCACGTGATTTCAAGTATTAGCACCCCCAAACCCTAAAGGTGGTTGGATTCCTAAAAAATAGAGGGTCGTAGTGTTGATTGATTAAGAAGTACTCACTGACTTTATCAATCATAAGTTAGTTAGCGCCTAAACTATTTGATTTATCCAACTCCGAATGTCAAGTAATGATTGTTGATGGAGGTATTATTACTTGTTTTGGAAAATGTCATAGTATTAAGCTTTCCACGAGACATTTCATACTAAATAGTCCCATGTATGCCATTTCTATGGGAGGAGCAAACATTGTGTTAGGGGTTTGATGGCTTACCACTTTGGGAACCATTGAGATGAACTTCCAAGACTTATTCATGCGATTTCACTCTGAAGGAAGGACTTTTGAGCTAAGAGGCTTAATGAAAAGTCTCCACATATAGTAAGTTCTCATCAGATGCACAAAATGCTAAAAAAGGGTGTAGAGGGATTTGTGACACAACTCTTTTCATTGTAGGCTCATCATTCTAAGGACATTATACCATCAGATATGCAAGTAATGTTGGATGCACACTGTTGTATTTGAAAATATACCAAAGGGATTACCTCAAAGAGATATCATGATCATGCTATTCATTTATTACTAGGAATTCAACCACCTAACATCAGACCTTATAGGCACCCATATGTGCAAAAGAGTGAAATCGAGAAGATTGCATACAAGAGATGTTAGAAGCGAGAATCATCCACCATAGTCGAGTACTTATTCTTCTTCAGTAGTGATGGTATGGAAGAAATATGACATGTGGCACATGTGTCCTGATTATAGGGAACTTAATAAGTACACAATCAAAGATAAGTTTCCTATTCCTGTTATTGATGATTTGCTTGATGAGTTGCATGGTGTTGTTTATTTTACAAATCTTGATCTTCATTTGGGAAACCACCAAATCAAGGATGAGGATGTTCATAAAACCGCCTTTTGGACACATGAAGGCCATTATGAATTCCTGGTAATGCCTTTTGGACTCATAAATGCACCTTCTACATTTTAAAGTTTGATGACTTCTATTTTTAAGTAATTCCTGCGGAAGTTTGTCTTAGTGTTTTTTGATGATATATTAATTTATAGCAAAACATGGGAGGAACATTTGCATCATGTAAATAAGGTTTTGGAAACCCTTGAGCAACATCAACTTTATGCAAATCCCTCTAAGTGTTCTTTTGGACTCAAGGAGGTTGAATATTTGGGTCACATTGTCTCTCATGAAGGGGTTAAAGTGGATCCTAATAAGATCAAAGCCATGATGGAGTGGAAGTTTCCAAAAACCCTAAATAATCTACAAGGATTTTTGGGGCTTACAGGTTATTACCGAAGATTCGTAAGGCATTATGGAAGCATAGCTGCACCTCTCATAGCTTTATTAAAGGACTCCTTCCATTGGAGTAAGGATGTAACCAAAGCATTTGAGCAACTAAAGGAGGCCATGTGCAGCACTCCAGTCTTGTCTTGGTTACTCGAGATTTTTCCAAAACATTTATTGTTGAATGTGATGCATCGGGGGTGGGTATGGGAGTAGTTCTCAAGCAAGAAGGTCGTCCTATTGCCTTTTTGAGCTGTCAATTCAAAGGTGAGAATCTTTCCAAGCTAACTTATGAGAAGGAAATGCTAGCCATACTTCATGCAGTAAAGCAATGGAGACCATATCTCATAGGAAGACACTTTAAAGTGAAGACAAATCATGATAGTCTAAAATACTTCTTGGAGCAACATTTATCATTTGAAGAACAACAAAAATGGGTCTCCAAGATGTTGGGATATTATTTTGAGATTATCTATAAGAAAGGGAAGGAGAATGTAGTTGTGGATGCTTTGTCATGGAAAGATGACTCAACTATAGCCTTGTTATGTGCCATATCCATATTACAGGAAGATTGGATAGATGAGGTAAGGTCCGAATGGAGAAATGACCCAACCACACAAAACCTCATTCATCATCTCTAGAATGATCCAAGCATGTCTGAAAATTTTCTATTGAAAGGGGATGCTTTATCATATAAAGATAGAGTATACCTATGTAAGAACCCCACTCTTAAAAATAGGATTCTATCTGAGCTTCACTCTTCTCCAGTAGGGGGGCACTTTGGATTCTTGAAGACTTATCATCAAGTCAAACAAGATTTCTTCTAGGAAGGGTTCAAAGGGGATGTCGAAAAATTTGTGGCAGAATGCATGGTTTGTCAGCAAAATAAGGGTGAAACAGTTCAATCCCCAGGTCTTCTATAGCCTATATCTATTCCTAGCCAGTGGTGGGAAGAGGTTTCCATGGACTTTATCATAGGATTGCCTAAATCTGATGGAAAAAATGTCATCATGGTTGTGGTGGATAGACTCACCAAATATGCTCATTTTTGTGCCTTGGCACACCCATTTGCTGCAAGCATGGTAGCAACAACCTTTATGGACATAGTTCAAAAGCTTCATGGGACACTAAAGATTATAGTAAGTGATCGAGACCCTATATTTACTAGTCATTTTTGGACTGATTTATTCTCGTGTTTAGGTACTCAGTTAGCTCGTAGCTCTTCTTATCATCCCCAGTATGATGGGCAAATAGAAGTTGTAAATAAGTGTTTGGAGGGATATCTCCGTTGCTTTATGTCAGATAAACAAGCAAGATGGGTCCAATGGTTGCCACTTGCAGAATGGTGGTATAACACTTCCTTCCATACTTCATCTAAAATGTCTCCTTTTTTAGCACTCTATGGGTACCATCCATCACATCATCATTGAGAGGAAAACCGGGTTAGAGTAGTAGAATAACACATTCAGTATCAACAAGAGGTCCTCTCTAGTCTCAAGGAGAACTTGGTCATGACACAAAACCACATGAAGCAACAAGCTGATCAACATCACATGGAAAGGCATTTTGAAGTCGTTGATTGGGTTTTTGTGCGGTTACAACCATATAAGCAAATGTCTTTGAAACAACAACAAAAGGATAACAAAATTTCACGAAGTATTATGGCCCCTATCAAGTATTGCAGAAGATTGGTATTGTAGCATACAAATTAGAACTTCCACAATCAACTAGAATACATCCAGTATTTCATGTTTCTTACCTGAAGAAAGTAATTGAATAGAGAGTATCAACCCAAACAGTGTTACCTAAGTTCTATGAGGAGGCGGGGTCATCTTAGAGCCTAAATGCATCCTTCAAACACACACTAAAAGATTGAGGACACGGGTTATTACTGAGTACCTGATCAAGTGGAAGAATATGGACAATGAAGATGCAACATGGGAAGATATGACATTCCTGTAGTAGCACCCAGAGCTTCTCAACATTGGGGACAATGTTGCTTTGAAGGGGAAGGGCATGCTACGCCCTTAACCTATTGCTTGTATTAGGATATGAGTAGCCGACTTGTGGCTTACCATATCATTTATACTTTCTCATGCTTAGTAGGTCGGCCTCGGTGATGGCCATAACATATGAATAATATATATAGGGGATTGTAGGTAGTATTTCATCATCATTGGAGTATTTGAGTATTATTGTATGGTTTGGAGGTTGCCCCCTCGAAGTGGCGAAGCTATTATAATTGCATATTGAGATCATTATTATGGAATATTGTGTTATTTGGTGTTATATTTTTGCTCATGATCTGAATTATACAAGTAATTTCATTACAAGTCAACATTTTCATTACTTTGGCCAAAGTTTTAAAGCAATTTTTGCAAGCTTAGTTTCAAGGCTACACACTAGTCTACTGGCGGTCTTCCATCCACACACTGACCATCAATATAGTTATTATGATTCATTTCATTGTTTAAGATGATGATTTAGTTTTAGAAGAAAAATATTCCATGTCCGACTCAACCTACTAACCGAAAGGATCCTATCAGTACCACCTTAGGATCCCTATGGGAAGGATAGTGACCACGTAACGATTTTCATCATTACATCCTCACCACCCTTCTCATAGCCATCCTAAGTTGGCATAGGTGGGATACTAATGAGAGGACTAAGGAACATAGAATATATGCTTTTTATACACTTTAAGTTATCAAGTATATAAGTCTTTCTTTATGACATGTTATAATGTGTTGATACACGATATTAGATTCTCGAAAGAGGGTTATAGTAACTCAACGAGTTAATTTCATTAGTTCCTATTTTCATACATTACAAAGAAGTATACATTGTTAAGTATAGGTTACTGATCATGTTTTGAATTGATTTGTTTCATTACCCTCACTCGTTTAGGATAAACCTTCTTCTCATAATTACATTAGTTGTAATGACTAGTTCAATTAACTCCATAAGGTACAATGATAACTTTACTTTGTTTTTGTTATATTTTTATCCTTATTGTGTATATGTCGTTGTTTAATATACTTGACCATTTCAATTAAATCAATAAAATAAACGTGAACTGACCCATACATATTTTCTCTCTCTTACATTTTATAAGAAAGGATGACACTCTTGGAGTGATTGTTTGGATTGGTTATAATTGGTGTATGTCTTGTGATATTTTGATAAAAATTTGGAAAGGATTATTGTAATCATTTGTTAAATGAAAATGAAATATCATCGCATATTGTGAAAGGGCATTCAACCCAATGTATTATTTTAACTATTTGTATATCATTATTTATAAAGTTTAAGGATTATCCTTACTTAAAATAGAATATATGACTTGGCTGATTTGTGACATATCTTGTTGGATACGAAAATAAGAATATGTTCTTATAAATTTGATTATTAATAAATCTAATTATTCTTATGATACATATTAATAACTGGGCATGAGCTCACAAACTCCTATTCCATGTTGCAATAAAAATGAAATAACAAAATGAGTTATGGTCATACTTTTCTGAAAGTAATACACTTCCTAGTTTTATCTTTGGGATAATTATCTCTTATGCTTATGATAATGATACTTCCTATGTATATGTAAACATTATCATTCATTGTCCTCATTAGAATCAACTTAATAAATCTTTAACACAATCATCTAATCCCAAAAAGAGAAAGTTAATTTATAACATTCAAATCCACTTATTTTCTTATCACCAAATAAGTAATAAAAGAAAGAGACATTTATTATTTCTGCTATGTTTTAGTAACAAAACAATCAATATAACAACAACAATAATCTTTAAATGTCTCGTCTACTCTTATTCAACCAATACAATAAACGTATTCCATCATTATTATTTACGATACAAAGTTTATACATAGTGTTTATGATCTCTTTTCCACACCACTTAAAAATAATCATTTAAAACATAAGATTAATTAACTTATGTTTAAATCTTTGTTCTTTCCATATTTACTACCCACACAAAAGAATCATTTATCTCAATGAAAGAATGATAACTACAATTTTTACAACCATAATTTTAATTCAAAGCTTCTTATGATAAGTCGAGATAAAAATCATTTAGAATCCTCATAATCCTTCTAATCACTTTGTGTTATTTTTCAGTTCCCTCATACTAATTATAAGCATTCATGTATTAGAAGAGTTAAATAAATTCATGCTCATTAGGGGCTATGTAAGTGATAATAACTATACACCCAAAGGAATTGTTTCCACACTTAAAATCGATGAGCCAAAATGTTTCTATTTCCATAATCATAATGAAAACCATAGACAAACGTTTTTATCGAGAAAGAAAGAGAGATTCATAACAATCATGCTCTTTGTGAGCTTAGTAAACCACAATAATATCAAACTCAAAATGAGCTGTGGAAACAATCATATATAGAAAATATCTTAATGGTTGTGATTTAGCCTTTCACTTTTAACCAAACCACCAAGACCCAAAACATGTTTCACACCAAGTTCCTAACGAATGCCCAATTCGATTATGCTCAAGGAGAGAGATAAATCAGTTTATTCACTTTAAAGAGAACTTAATGGTGGTCAATAATAACAAAGCTCATGATGAGCTAAAATCCTGCATAACCATCAAACCCATTAAAAACTCAATAACTAGGAGCACCATGCAAAACCAAGAGAGGTTAAAACCCAACAATAAAAACAACACAACTCATAAAGAGAGCTTAAAAAATAAAATTAGTTACAAACCATCAAAATGGTGAGCTTGATATTAGTGAAATAACTTATCGACAATAAATAGTCTCATTATTCCAACTCGAGCTAGATTCGGATATATACAATAAAAACCCATACAAAATTAGTTACAACTCAAGATATCATAAACCAAAACATCTTCACACCTAATTTGTTTACTGTATATATGCATGCATCTACCATTTTTACAAAAAAAAATCACAAATAAAATCATTCAATATTACACTTTTAAATCATATTTAAAACCAAAACGTATCTGAGCATAACTAAATCAAACTCTGTTATTTCCATCAAACCCATATTTCAAACAAACCTCCATAATAAAATGTGTTATATTTCCAAATTTTCAAACCAAATCAACAAACCAAATGTATTCTTCATATTTCATATTAATGATAACATAGAATGTGAGAAAGAAATCCCATGCCTGATTTTCCTTGCTTTCAAACTTCCTTGTAATATGATTGTGTTTGCTTCTAATTTATTTGAAACTTTCCAATTGGATGCTAAAAAAACCCAACTAAATACTTCCATAATGATTTTAAATAGCCAATATGCCATAATAACCAACATAATAACAATAAACTCACCATGCTCGGTATAAAAATAGAATTTTAATAATATCTCCATGTTCACCTCACAAGACCAAAAACCAAAATGCAATGCAAACAATGCAAATGGATGAGTCAACTTGCATGGTTAGCTTCTTGGTGAAGCTCACGGTTCCCTAGGAATCTTCTAATCCTTAACTCCACATTCAATGCTCCTGCCATGTAGTGGTGTATACTACCACCAAATCCTCCCTCAAAGTTTTTACCATTTAAAACTTAACAACTTGCATGCACTTCGAATGGTCCATGACCAATGTCCAATCAAGCATTAAACAATGTCTTTCCTAAGTGGTCTATGACCAACATACTTACCAACAAAACCAACTTATTAGCCATGGTGTTCTCAAGACCCCTTCAATGCCAAATTAAACATAAAAATAATACAATCCAAAAATGGTCCTATTACCTAGTTAAACAATCATAATTATTAAACTATCACAAACAATATGTGTGTGTATATACATATATACATTTATATATATTTGTATATATGTGTGTGTGTGTGTGTATTTATTATATATCTTATATATATACTTATTTATTATTAATTAAATTATCGACAAACATGTATCCTTGTATTTTTAACTTATTATATCATCACGATCACTTGATATGTAACAAGTTGTAAAATAAACAAAACGACAGTCAATTACTTAGACCAGCAACAATGATATTAATTGTTCCATGAAAACATTAAGGTAGAATATTACATACTTCCCCTATCAAAATAATCATCGTCCCAATGATCTAACTTTAAACATTTCCAATCATAATAATCAAAAATAAAACTCAAAACCAATCACAAAAGAAAACAATTTATTTTCTCATACTTGGAAATTTCAAATTTCCAACCAATAATAGTTTTAAAACCCAACTGTAAACATCCTTATAACAAGTTATTTCTAAACAAACAACAATATGGCTTCAATTACCATTAAATCATAATAAGTATCAAATAATCTATAACATGAATCCACAACAAATCATCAAAATACTATTTTTTTAGTGAAAGCAAGAAAATGAAAAGAAATTTTCATTTCATCCAAGTTTTCCCAAGTTGTGTTGTCCTCAGAATATTAGTACCGATGGACCTTACATTGAGAAATTTCACTATTTTTGAAATGCAACCTGCGAGTTTTCAACAATTTTATTGGTTCAACCGTGACTATTCCGGGTCCTAAACCTATAATGAGTTCCAATTTATGACACGTGTTATATCAAAAACATACTTTTAAGCAAATATATATGAAAAACATTATGCATCTTGGACAATGCAGGAGGTAATTCTAATATGTATTCCCTTGGGCTTATTGCTTATAGGATTTCGAAAGGTCCCACATATCTAGGTGACAATTTGGCAGCCTTGCCAAATGAAATAGATATTTTTGGGGTTTTACCCTCAAAAAGACCTTATCACCTTGCTCAATTTTCTATCAACTCTTTTTAAATCAATGTAGCTTTTCTTCCTATCGGTTGCTTCTTTCAATCGCTCATGAATGAGCTTTACTTGCTTTTCCATTTCTGTCAACATTTTCGGGCCCACTACCTCTTTGTCCTTCATGCTATCCCAACTAATAGGAGTTCTACACTTTCTCCCATACAACGCTTCAAATGGAGACATTTTCAATGAAGAATGGTAAGTGTTATTATAGGAAAATTCAACCAATGACAGATATTCCTCCCATTTGTATTTTTGATCCATGCAATACATTCTAAGCATATCTTCCATAACCTAGTTAACTCTTTCTATTTGACCATCTATTTCAGGATGGTAAGTTGAACTAAAGTTTAGTTTTGTTCCCAATGCAAAGTTTAAAGTTTTCCAAAACCGAGAGGTCATTCTAGGATCCCTATCTGAAATGATTAATTCTGGAACTCCGTGTAATCAAAAAATATCATACACAAACTGCTTTATAAGTATTTAAGAATCATCCTTTATATTGCTCGGTATGAAGTGATCTACTTTGGTTAGTTTTTCTACTACTACCAAGATCGTGTCATGTTTTTTTGGATAATGACAGTCCTTACAAAAATCCATGTTGATTACCTGTCATTTATACTACAAAATGTTTTGAGGTATAACAAACCAACAAGATGCAAGTGTTCTTCTTTCACACGTTGGCATTCTAGACAATGAGCTACATAGTTTACGATATCTTTTTTCATTCCCTTCTAAAAATATTTGTTGTTTTACCAACTAACAGTTTTGTTACCCCGAATGCCCGAGTATGGTGTATCATGAAATTCTTTCATAACTTTTGTTCTAAGATCACTACCCAATGACATATAAACTTTGTTATCATATCGTAAGATTCATTCGTTAATGAATATGAAACCCTTATTACTAGGATCTACTTTTGATGCAGCTTTCACATGTTGATAGTACAAATCAATTTGAAGTTATTTCTTAACTTTTTCCTTCAATCGTGTCTACAGGGGTCATAATAGCGAAGTATGCTTCCTGTGACTCAACGCATTAACCACTCAATTTTATTTTCCTTTGATGTAACTAATATTAAATTCATATTGGGATATAAATTCCAACCACCTACACTATCTTGCATTCAAATTAGGTTGCATAAAGATGTATTTCAACCCCAAATGATTTTCAGTTCAAATGGCTTTCCTAACAAATAATGCCTCCATATTTGTAAGGCATGAACTATGACAACAAGTTATAAGTCATGGGAAGCATAGTTTTGCTCCTACACCTTCAATTGTCTACTCTCATAAGCAATCATGTGTTCATTTTGAAGAATTATTTCTCCCAAACCTTCACCAAAGGTATTAATTACCATGGTAAAGCTTTCATTGGGATCCAAAACCTTCAATACATGTGTTGTTGTAAGTCTCTCTTTCAGCAAATTAAATGCATTTTCACATTTTCATTCCATATAAATGTCTTATCCTTTTTCTGCAAAGATTTTATTGGTCCAGGCACTCTTGAGAAATCTTTTATGAATTTTCGGTAATAACCAGCCAACCCCATAAAGCTTCTTACTTCATGTATGTTTTTAGGTGTTGACCACTCAATTATATCCTTGATTTTTGATGGGTCAATTGAAATCCCATCTTTGTTAATGATGTGGCCTAGATATTGTACTTCATTCTGATAAAAAGAACATTTCAAAACTTACCATAAAGTTTCCTCTTTCTCAGCACTTCTAACACTATTCTTAAGTGTTCATTGTGCTCCTCTATGTTCTTTGAATAAATCATAATATCATCAAGAAAAACTAGAACAAACTTATCTAATTATTCTTGAAAAATATTATTCATAAGATTCATAAATGTAGCATGTGCATTAGTGAGTCTAAATGGTAAAACAATAAACTCATAATGTACATATCATGTTATAAATGTTATTTTATGAATGTCTTCATCCTTTATCCTTAGTTGGTGATAACCAAATCATAAATCAATCTTTTAATAAACAGATGCATCTCTCTCGTCGATTGAAAATATCATCAATCATTGGTAAAAGACATTTATTCTTTATTTTGTTTTGTTAAGCATGTGATAATCAATAAATATTCTTAACATTCCATCTTTCTTTTTAACTAAAATGACCAATGTTCCCCAAGGAGACACACTAGGTTTGATCATTCCTTTGGGAAAAAGTTCATGTACCTTGCTTTCAATTCTACTAACTCTGTTGTTGTCATTCTATATGGTGCTTTTGATAAAGGTTTTATTTCGGGTTTAATATCAATTGTGAAATGAAATTCCTTTTAGGAGGAAGTCAAATAATTCTTAGAAAATACATCCTTATACTCAAGTAAAAGCATAAATTATTTCAAGAAATTCTTACTTCTTTACTAAAAGCTAAAATTTTGATTGCATACAATATGCAACCTTTTAGCTTTCTTAAGTTTTATCACAAAGATTTTTCTAACTTTAAAATATCTGTTAATGCTCTTAATTCTAGTTATTTTCTACATGTCATCAAGACATTCTAAACATTTATCAAAATAGTACATTGTTGCCTTATGTTCGAGACAACTAATTTACTCTATAATAATGTCATAAGACCCTAAAGGAGTCACGTAGAGGTCAATTTCAGTAGTAAAAATAAGTAATTCCAATGTTGCCTCAAATAGACATTGGTTTATTGTATGAATAATATCATTCTCATATTGTAAAGTCTATGTATTTTCCATATATCCATATTTCTTAGATAGTTTTCTAGCTAACTTACTAGAAATAAAACACTCGGTAGCACCAGTGTCAAATAAAAGCGATAACTGGAAAACCATAAAACTTATGTGGTACTTTTATCTAAGTAACTTGTTTCTCGGTTGGTAGTTACCCACTGTGACATGAATCATTTGTTTATAAATTTTCCCTTGATTCCTTTGGGGACATTTATTAGCATAGTGGTCACCACCACACTTAAAACATCTAGCAACCAACCCTTTTATCTCAAATTTGTTTTTACCAACTACAACATTGTTCTACTCATTTCTCCTTGTCTTTGTAGTAGGTTTAGTTGTTGTACCTTTCTTAGTAGTCCTCAATTTATTGCCCTCTAATTTATTGCCCTCTAATTTATTGTCCTTGTCTTTGTAGTAGGTTTATTTGTTGTACCTTTCTTGGTAGTCCTCAATTTTTCCACCATGTTTTTCTAGGAGCTAATGGTGCATGTGAGCTAACAATTTTCTTACATTTCTCATCTCTAAAGGTTGAAATTGCTTACAATTTCTATTTTTGCCTTATGGATTTTTGAACACTGCTTCCATAGTAGATGGTCCATGAACATCTACTTCACCTCCTATATTTGGGTTTAACCCCATGATAAATTTACGAATTCTAAATTTTTCATCTTTTTGGTACTAAGGTACGTATTTTAATAACTTGGTGAAACGTTCCCAATATTCAACCACACTCGTTTACCCAGAGTTAGATTATGAAAATCAAGCATTTTCTAGTCAAAGTATATTTGAGGCAACTAGCATTGATGGAAGTAAACCTTGAATTGATCCCAAGTAATGGAGCGAAGATATCAATCCTAACTCTTTCTTGCGGTTATCCCACGATGAGGATGCTTCATTGGAGACTTGGAAAGCACCCCAAACATTTTTGGTTTCTTCCAAAAATTCTGTTATTTTGAAATATTTTTCCATCTCACTCAACCAATTCTTAGCTCCATCCCCCAAAGTTTTTCCATCAAATTTGGGTGGAATAATCTGCTTAATATCCCTTGAAAGTTCAGCAACCAAGCAAGCTCTTTTATCCCTTGGTTGATTTTCAGACATTAGTTTATCATGGTTTTTCTTCCTCATTTACTAGAGGTTGTTCTACCCCAGGTCCTTCATCTTCATTCTCACCCATCACCTACTACTCCAAGGCATCTATTCGGTTTTGAGTGTCTGAAGAATTTGTTATAATTTTATCTAACTTTTCGTTTGTTGAACCTTCAACATTTGTTGAAGCTGGTTCCTTTTTCATGATTTACTCTTCTCTAACCATCGTATCTTGTTAATAAGAGGATAATATGTTTGTTAGTGTTATGAACCCATTAATTCAAAGAGCTAATAAAACTTCAAGTCTAATACCAAACTATATCATCGACGTTATGATTCATTTAAATTAATGATTTTTTTCTTTTAAATCAAATCCCTTAAGTTCAATTAATGTTTCTAATGATTAACATTATTATTTAGCTTACTGTTAAATAATATAGCATTGTTTAATATTTAAAACCCAATCGATAACATATGATAACCATGTGTAGTTGTAAGGGTCTACTAGATCTACCTGATCTCCCTTGATCACTCTAACCAAGTGTGTTTACTATGTATACTTGGTTAAACCTTTTATAGGTTATGAGAACCTATGCATCTCCTAAGTGCCTCTTTGGGAAGATGTTTGTGCAACTTCCATCTCGATCCAGACACTATTGATTTAGGGGATTGGTGAATAAGAGAATATAGTTAACATTTACATTACTTTGGCAAAAGTTTTCAAGCACTGCTTTGGAAGCTTAGTTTCAAAATTACACACTAGTCTATGAAACTGGTCTTCCACCCACACACAACCATCTCAATATAGTTATCAGGATTTATTTCATTGAACATAAGATGATGATTTAGTTTTATAAGAAGAAGATTCCATGTATGATTCATCTTAATGATCAAAAGGATCCTATTCATACCACCTTAGGATCCCTAGGGGAAAGATAGTGACCAAGTAATGATTTTTATCATTACGTCCTCACTACCCTTCCCATATCCATTTTAAGTTGGCATGGGTAGGATACTAATGAGAGGAATAAGGAACATAGAATCTACACTTCTTATACACTTTAAGCTATCAAGTATCTAAGTCTTTCTTTACGACACATTATAATGTGTTGATACGTGATATTAGATTCTCGAAAGAGGGTTATTGTAACTCAGCAAGTTACTTACTTTCATTAGTTTCTCTTTTTGTACATCACAATGAAGTATATATTGTTAAGTATAGGTTACTACTCATGTTGAAATTGAGTTATTTCATTACCCTCACTCGTTTAGGATAAACCTTCTTCTTATAATTACATTAGTTATCATGACTAGTTCAATTAACTCCATGAGGTACAATGATAAATTTACTTTGTTTTCATTATATTGTTATCCTTAGTGTTTATGTGTCGTCATTTAATATACTTGATCATTTCAATTGAATCAATAAAATCAGCATTTGATAGGTATCATAACAATAATCATCTTTATAACAACAAATTCTTATTTTCATATCGAATAAGATAAGTCACAAATCAACCAAGTCATATATTTTGTTTTAAGTATAATCCTTAAACTTTATTAATAATGATATACAAATCATTAAAATAATACACTTTGGGCTAAATTCCCTTTCATAATATGTGATGACAATTCATTCACATTTAACAAATGATTACAATAATATTTTCTAGATTCTTATCAAAATATCATAAGACATAAACCAATTATAACCAATCCAAACAATCACTCCAAGAGTGTCATCCTTTCTGCAAAATGTAGAAGAGATAATGTTAAAACCCTTATGTTAAAACCTTATTTCTTTCCATATTTACTACCCACACAAAACAATCATTTATCTCAATGAAAGAATGATAACTATAATTTTTACAACCATAAGATTAATTCAAAACTTCTCACAATAATTCAAATATAAAAATCATTTAGAACCCTCATAATCCTTCTAATCACTTCATGTTACTTTCCAGTTCCCTCATACTAATCAAAATCATTCATGTATCAAAAGAGTTAAATAAATTCATGCTCGTTACGGGCTATGTAAGTGAGTGATAATAACAATGCACCCAAAGGAGTTGTTTCCACACTTAAATTCAATGAACTAGAACGTTTCTATTTCCATAGTAATAATGTAAACCATAGAAAATTATTTTTCCGAGAGAGAAAGAGATATTCATAACATCATGCTCTATGTGATCTTAATAAAGCATAATAACAACAAGCTAGAAATGAGTTGGAAATAATCGTATATAGAAAATCTCTAAATGGTTGTGATTTAGACTTCCACTTTTAATTAGAGAGAGAGAAAGAAAAAGAGAAACATTTTTCCAAAAAGAGAAAGAGATATTCATAACGATCATGCTCTCTATGAGCTTAATAAACTTTAATAACAACAAGCTCGAAATGAGGAAATAATTTATATATAGAAAGCTCTAAATGGTTGTGATTTAACCTTCCACTTTTAACCGGACCACAAGACCCAAAACGTGTTTAACACTAAGTTCCTAATGAATGCCCAATTTGATTATGCTCAAGGAGAGATTGAGAAATTAATTTATTTACTTTAAAAAGAACTTAATGATAGTCAATAATAGTAAAGCTCATAGTGAGCTAGAATTGTGTGTAATTGTCAAACCCATTAAAAACTTAGTAACAATTAATGCCCATGAAGACCAAAGGAGGGTAAAACCCAACAATAAAAACAACATAGCTCATAAAGAGAGCTTACAAAAATAAAAGGAGTTACAAACCATCAAAATGGAGAGCTCGGATGAGTGAAACAACTATCAAACAATAAACAATCTCATTATTCCAAGTCGACCCAAATTTAGATATACAACAAAAACCCATATGAAATCAGTTACAACTCAATATCTCACAAACCATGACGTCTTCACACCTAATTTGTTTACCAGATTTATGCATGCATCTACCAGTTTTACACAAAAATCACAAACAAAACCATTCAATATTCCGGCTTTTAAATCATGTTTAAAACCAAAACGTATTCAAAAGCAGTAGATAGAAATCTATTGTTTACATAAAACCTAGATTTCAAACAAACCCACATAATAAAATGTGTTATATTTCCAGATTTTAAAACCAAATCAAAAAACCAAACATATTCTTCATATTTAATATTAATGTCGGTAGAGAATGTGAGAGATAAAACCCATTCATGATTTTCCTTGCTTTGATATTCCTTGGAATCTGCTCATGTTTCCTTCTAATTTCTTTGAAACTTTCCAATCAAATTCTCTCAAAACCCATTTGAATACTTCTAAAATTATTTTAAATAACCAATATCTCATAATAACTTATGGAATAACAATAAACTCACCATGCTTAGTCTAAAAATAGAATGCCAAGAATATCTCCATGTAAATATCCATGTTTAGCTCACAAGATCAAATACCAAAAATGCAATGCAAACAATGAAAATGGAGGAGTCAACTTGCATGATTAGATTCTCGATGAATCTTACGGTTCCCTATGAACCTTCTAATCCTTAGCTCCACATTCAATGCTCTTGCCACGTAGTGGTCTTTCATTTAAAACATAATAACTTGCATGCACGCCGAATGGTCCATGACCAATGTCAATCAAGCATTAAACAATATCTTTTCTAAGTGGTTTATGACCAACATACTTACCAAACAACCCGACTTATTAGTCATGGTGGTCTTGATACCCCTTGATGCCAAATTAAACAAATGATTTTAAAAAAATAAACTTTTTGTGAAACCTTAAATATTTCGATCCACAAATGATAAATAAGCAATAAAGTACATATATCGACTTAAGTAATAAGCGAATGGAAGTAAAAACCTTAAGTGCAAGAGGAGGGTTAGAACACTTAGTTGATTTTACAATTAATCCTAAATTGTGTTGGACTAGAGAATTGATAAACAAGAGGAAAATGTCACAACCGAGCTCAAAAATTGTGCAACCACCGGATTTTCTGGACTAGGGCACCAGAGTGGGTCAAGGGTACTAAAGACTGATTTTGGCCACCCATGATTGCAAAAATGGTTGAAATCTAAATTTTATTGTGTCACATTGATTTCGATAACCTTCGTTGTTGATCGCATGTATGTCATAGGATGAGCACAAATTTCACATGTGACCTATAAAGAGAAAGAACACCTATAAAACCCCAAAACACATCAAATCCTAAAAAGAAAAAGATGCAAATAGAGATTGATTGACCACGACGATCACCCGAATAAGTGCTACACTACATTTTAGACTCCATGTAGTTCTCGTGTTGTGTGGAAATTATTCCCTAGGTGGCTCTTGTGTAAGATGCATTTGATAATGAGCAAGTAGCTAAATGTAGCAATGTAAGTAGATGTGTGGATGTAAAAATGAATTTCCCCTCCTATGTGTGTATGCAGAAGAATGCAATACACTGTCTCTTGAATGAAACTAGATGGGTGCTTTGATGCTCTTGAAATGCCTTTGGATGCAACCTTAGGTGATAGTAATAAATGTGTAGAGCTTGGTCCCTCATAGTGGTCACATAGCTTTATATTTATATGATTTCTTTGCTTGAATTTCAGAATTGGCATCTAAAAGGTCAACCCATAAGAAAATAAGATTCCTAAAAGATAAAAGAGGCCCCAAAGAGGTGAGAAAAGTATAAAGAGATCGGAGGCGCACAGTTTGCTGGCATCCCGGTCGGGCCATTTGGTGTCAGGAGTGATGTAAGATAAAATAATGAAGTATCAACTAGGTTATAGGGTGGAAGAGGCAAGAAAGAAGATGTGAAACACAAAGAAAAGGCCAAAGATAAATTTTAATTACTAGTTTTCTCACTTAGGAATCATATGAATAGTAGTATGTGCCTAGGACCTACAAATATACCTAAAGTGTATGATTTAGTGTCTACATTTGTACCCACTTTGTGTTGTTGAGCGAATACTCAATAATATAAAGTAGATAAGAGATGCGTGCTGATAACCATGTAGATCAATGGTGAAAAGTGTGCCGAGGAGACAATAAAAGCTGTGGAGTGATAAAAATGAAGCATGAAAGCTAAGCTAGGAAAGAGGAAGTGACCCTAAGGGTGAAAAGTGTAATGTGTGCACCACATTGTATCTATTGTCAATATCGGTTGGTACTTGATGTGCGCATTGATGTGAATGTTACTTTTTATAAGGACAGACCCGCAAAAAAGAAGAACAAAAGAGTAATCAAATCTATGTATGTGAAAAAATTGATCCAAGCATGTAAAAGTATGTAAAAATGTGAAAAATTAGTAAAAGGATCATGTGCACTGATCCGTGATGAGTGAGAGGGGTAGAAAGTGTCTGAAACATTGTAGAAGAACAAGTTTTTGGGCGATCTGTAGTCACAAAATCACACACTTACTATTACATTTACACCGCCAAGTATGTTATTTTATATATGGATCTCGCGTAATAAAAGTATTCACTAATGACCTATTCCCTAGTCCTATCGTCAGTTAGTCGGTCATCTTCATCATTTTTCTTACACAGTCATTAGTTGTTTACATGGTTTTGGTCGTCTCTGGGGAGTATCAGGTGTCGTTATTTAGTCATTTTTCATCTCTAGTCTCTGACTAGGGCACCTAGGGTAGTGTTGGGGCACCCATGGGTGCCCCGATCCGTAATTTTAGGCACCCTAGTCCCCGTAACACTTAGGTCTAATTTATTTATTTAAGGTCGGTCTTTGTCATTTTCCCTCTCATTCCCTAGGTACTAGTCAGCATGTCGGGTCATTAGTGTCAAAATTTGAACAAGAGATCCCTATATAAACATAGCATACTCACTATCTTATGGGTGGACTATCTACTATTAAGATCTAGTTATCTACTAAGGCAAAGGACTACATTTGGGCATCATTTACATCTGCATCACACAAGCATAGGGGAAAGGATTGTATTCATTCTATTCCATCCACCATTTACATTTTACATTTAGTTATTTCCCCTACATTGGAGTCGGAATGTAGTGCAACACTTAGTTGTAAGTCCACCATTATGGTAGCTAAGGTCAGTCTAACCCCTTCATATGCATCTTTCTTTTTAGGGATTTTATGCTTTGTATGGGGTTTTGCAAGTACATATTCATAGTGACATAAGCAAACATATTGTGATACCTATGCGAAAAAGATAAAGACACTACGAAGACCTAGTGACACTTTGTCGATTGATTCTAATCTTTTTTGCAAACCGAGTGCCTAGATTACGGACCAGGAGCACCCACAGGGACCCCAGTCCTCTCCTAGGTGCCCCAATCAGATCGGATCTTTAACTGTTGTAATTTCCAGGGTAACAGCTTCACATTATGTCATGTCTACACAAGCCTTTTCAATTCCAACACACAACGAGGTAAGTCATTTTCAGGTTAGTACCTTATCCCTCTCATTTTCATTATTTTATTTCATTTAAATATCAAAATCAAGATATTTAGCATTAGTATTTTAGTTTACATCATTTATTGCATTTTTATACCTACTTAGATTAACTTAGAATATAGATTCCAAAACCATATTTTAGTTAATCATTTTGGTGAACCTGTCTTTTCGAATAGTTTTCCCTAGGATCCAATTAAACCCTAATGGCTAAAGATCACTCATCTTCTTTTCCCATCATGTCTCACTTTAGTGTTAACCCTATCTATGATGAGGCTGCCATAGTTGAGCTTAAAGCTCTATATAGTACTCAGTTACTACACCCAATCATATTCAACAAATTTTAGATGGCCAACAACATGTGCCTACTAGTTTTAAAGATTATCCTATAGGCATTAGCATTGTTAAGGATCCAATAGCCTTTACTCATTTTACACCATGTTATACGACTACTTATGATCCTCCGATATTTCACGAAACTTTAGATTATTCTCTAATTGATTAATTACTTGGTGTTAACAATCATTCACATGTACATAACGATTATTTTTTTAATCTAGCCAGCTGATATACTTCCTTCTCATGATTATACCACTTTTGATATTGCTTCTAATAGTTTGCATGCTCCTCCACATTATGTTGATGATCCTATTGATAGCATTCTTAGTGACATTCTCATTTTGAGTCTCTATCGATACTTGTGAGGTGGATGATAATCCTAGTTATCCTTCTTTCCACACCGTTGAATGTGACTCACATGTTCCATTGTTACCTTCTCCTGAGATCGCATCTATCACTATGCATGATTCACCACAATCTATCACTTTGATGTAGCCTATAATTTCTGTAAATGACCGGGCTGTTAGCACATCACTCGGCTGGTGAGTGCTCACTTGAAGTGTGCAAAGGCACCAGGTCCCTCTTTATGGTTGCTTATTTAGAATGTTAGCATGATGGTGCATATAGGCATTCAGATTCATTACCAATAGTAAACAACACACAATACATAAACCAGATCTAGATCTTAGAATATATGTAAGATGAACTAAACAATGACTATAACAAGATTTACCATGTAAGAACCAAATTCATTCATGTTCAACAGCATTATCTAGCCAATAAGAAGCATTATATTAAATATTGTAAAACACGAAGCTCCATATGTTATAAAGTATCTACATGAGTCATGCGTGTGACAAAACCCAAGTAGCATAACTCTGATAATTCACACCTCCTAAACCGTGCAAATAAAATACATATATATAGGGTTGGGTACTTTCCTTCACCACTCATGCACTTCTCAAAATAGGTCACATGCTAATATAGCCATGTGCCTTTATAAAAGGCTACACAACATGCAAGTATTCTTAAGAATAGACTTCCTATAGTTAAATCTAAGTAGAAATCCTATTATTAACCTAAAAGCGTGCATGGTGCTTAGTTGTTTCTTGTTCTCAAAATACCATTGTGTGGACCACAAATCTTTATGTCTTTGTGTGCTCAATATGTTATCTCCAAGAATAGGCCTTATCCACAAAATGACTAAGTCCCGAATTCAAATTGTTTACGGTGTGTGTTTATTCTACTATTCTTCCACACCCTAAAATACACCTTACTCCAACATGCGCATCCATTATGTGCCTTCACCTTAGAGCAATATGTTATCTTCTCAACATTACCCCACACTAAAGTACATTACCACCCCGGTAATGGCTAATTCCTTCTTATGTATTCAAAAATAAAGAATAGGGAATGAAATAATGAATGAAGTCTTGTCAAAAAGAGTGAAGTTTACTCTGCTAGTACCCCCTTCCTCAAAGCGGGACTAACTCGGATATTATTTTTGAGTTCATCCTTCAAGGTCTATCAGTCACTTAACGTGCTCCCTATATTTTCAGAATAATACATCACTATGGCATCAATTTCATCCTGAGTGATATTTTCCTTTTCATTTTACAACACTTGGAAAACATTTGCTATACTCGAGACCATTCCCTCCATGAAATCCATTTTTGCACTATAAGTTTCTCAAGTTCATTGCTCCTATCTTTTTGTGGATCTTGGGCTGTTGTAAGGGCCTCGTGCTTTTGTTTTACTAGGGATAATCTATTTACGTACCCAAGTGTTATGTCCTTCATTACCTTCATCACTTCATTATCCTCTGCTATAGTTTGATTCTTATTATGGCATCCGGTGTTGCACACATGTTCAAAGCTTGATCCACTTTCTTCAACTCATCTTTTAATGTTTGGAGCAAGGCCTCAAAACTTGAAATTTTCCTAACAATGGTAGCCCTTGCTCTTTTTGTTTCTTCTACAAGATCTTTTGGTGCAGCCATAACAATGGGCTCTTTATTCAAAACCAGATCCACCAAAGTGTGCAAATAATGCATTACAGAGGGAAACTTATGAGGAACTTTAGACTCCAAATGAGGCCTTACCTTAAGAATATGATCACCAAGTTCCTTAGCCATGCTAACAAAGGCCTCATTCTTTTCCTCTTCTCATTCCTTCTCTTCTTTTAAGTGCTTTATCTCTGCAGTCTTATCCTTGTTATCTTCAAGTAGCGCTCGAATGGTGGCTACCTTATCAATGTTCCTCTATGCCACTTTAGTAGATACCTTGACCAAGGAATTGCTTACTTGCTCATCGGACATTACAGGAGGTTTGACATTCATGTGCCTAATTTGTGGTTGCTTCTTTACCCAGCGTGAGACACATGACTTCTTGCACACATCAAAATTTGGTTCATCCATGTGTGTCTACATGGACTAGGACAACTACTTTCTAGTCTACACATTGGCCTTTTCTGGGTCCATTAACTCCTAGCCATATAAATCCTTTGGCCCTACTATGCTCTTAAATCGACGTGAATGATCTTGCTTTAGAGTCCTCTATGTACCCCATAGCTAGAGTCACATAGTCCTCACCTGCCTTTCCTTTCTTTGTTTTCTTGCCCTTGGGAACTCGAGTGCTAGAATCTATAGTGGGTCCTTCACCTTCCTGTGTGGAGTGAGGTGTGCCAAATGGAACTCGCCCATTTCCTCTTGTCTCCTTGACCCCCTCTTCATCATCTTTCATTTCCTCATCATGAGGCTCCTTTGTATTTTCGGGCTACATCGGGGTCCCGGCACGCTTTCACCAGACTCATCCTCTCTGAGCTTTAACTTTCTCCTCCTCTTCTTCTCAGGTACTTCTTTATGAGGGGAGATCGAGGTGATCTGCATGGAGGTTGTGATGGCCCCGTGCTCTAAGTCCTTGTCCTTCTGAACACCCTTTTAAATTGGTGTTCCTCATTTATTGGGTTTGCATCTAAGTTTGGCATGTCTGTTTCTAAGTCTTCCTCCTCTTCTTGTTCTTTGGGGAGGATTAATCTTGCGCTCACTTGCATTAGTGTCTAAGGGTTGCCTCCATCCACTACGTATTAAACCACCGATGTCCTCCTGCTCATATTTTTCTTCTTCCAATGGTGAAGTGGGATTTTTAGCCATCGGGCTCCCAACTGTATGTTTTCCCTTTTCCAGGACTGGTAGCATGAATTCATTTTCAACATACTTACCATTTTCCAGCTTAGGCTTAGGCTATATATAAATTAGAGCATCCCCATTGTCATGAAATGGCCAAATTGAAAAGCCTCATGGTTATATCATCTAATATGAACCTCTCAATATAAGCTAGACCTACTTGGGTATGTGTAAGTATTTCTCAAGGTATGGTAGTCACAGTTTACCTTGTTTGCATTGTAGATTAACCTTTACGCACTGGTAAACCTGTGAACTGCCGCCTAGAAGAATCATGTTGTAAAAGTGTAAGGGAGTTTACACTAGGGACACCATGTCTGTCCTTCATTGCAAAGCGTGTAATGCAAAAGTGTTGGTACATAGAAAATTGTACCAAATTCCAAACTATTGATGGCAGCTCCTTAGGAATTCTCCATTCCTCTTCGAAGGTCTCGCAAAGTCTATCATACCACATATTTGTCCTTTGTTTGAATGGACCACTCATAGATACCTCATATAAATACTTCGCAAACCTCTCTGTTAAAGACTTATTCTCTGCAGGATACTCCCAAATCTTGTTCTTTGGCCCATCGGGCACTCCAATTTCAACAAAAACAAGAGATAGAAAAATGGTGCCAAAGCTTATCTTCTCACCTTTGCACACTTCTTCAATGATGGTATCTGCATTATGTATCCTGCCAAGTTGTAAATTTCTCCCTATGACATCTTCTTGGCAATGTGTAGCCATATGGTGTTCACTTGTGACCACCTTTCCGATCATTCAACTTTGTGAGTAAGTGTATAGCCACCTGCACAACAGGGTACTTCCTTAGCTTATAAATGTTCATTCCGCATGGACCCTTTGAGTAACCCAACTCCTTGCGGTGGCCAAAATAGTTTCTTTGTCAGTTAAGTCACTGGTAGTCTTTTTCCTTATTCCCTTCAAACCTGTCAGGCTCACAATTAAGGGCACAGTGATCCTCATCCACAGTTTAGGAAAATAAAAGAAGTCCTCATGGACTCTGCTCATAAACCATTGATATAGTTTCTTAGGTTTTCCAAAGTAAGGGAGTTCATATAGCTATGCAACACCCCTACCTTCTTCAACAATTTCTCTCCAACATCATCATATACAAGCATGTGATCGATTGTGTAATTGTTTGTCTTTCCGCTTAGCAAATAGCGCGTCCAACTCTTCCTTGTTGTCAATTGTGTGATGATTATAGTCGCTTACCTTGCTCCTACGGATGTGAGAATCTCAATCACGTCCCATGATTACGTCCTCTAGGTACTGCATTTTTAAAAAATTTATTTTGGGGATATCCTCGATCTCCACCTTGGTTTCTAGCTTTTTCTTCCACTTTGTTCCTGCACCAGGTGCTCTCCTTGGTGCCATGGTAAGACAAGGTTGTGCCTTTTTACTTCTATTGAGAAAAATCTCATGCCCTAGCTCAAAATCGCATGCCCTAGCTTCTTCTCAAACCCTAGCGCTCTATTTCTCCTCTTTGCATGCCTCTGCTTCACTCAAACCCTTCTCCAATGGGGACACAAGCCAATTTCATGCACAAATCTACTCTCCTTGCCTAGTTTCACAGCTCTCTGCACCTCAACGCATCTTTCTCAACTCGGTCACAATTAGCTCGCTCAAATACTCATGATTGCAAAGGTAAAAATGAACCTGCATCACATCCTTATATAGATTTTGAAAAATTTATCACATTTATTGCTCCTCCACCTACCATCAATCCTCTCATTAATTGACCATTTACCAAATTTTCGTGTGATACACCTACGTGCCACAACCATAACCTTCTAGCACGCCTTTCTACCTTTTGGCTATAGACCTCCTTTCCCGCACTTCCATGCATGCATCGAAGTACCTCACCATTGTGCCTTCCTCTAAGTAGTTTCTACGGCATGACTTACCTCGCATTACACTGTGCATTCATTTTTTCCAACTATGGTCTTCTTTAGGAGCAATTTTCTTTCTAGCAGCACCTTTCCATACTATCTGCACTTTCTAACAAGAGAAACCACCTACACAAGTATTTCCTTATGCATACCCATCTTTGAATGAAAACCACCCCACACTAAGGGTATGTGCAGTCCTCTGCACATAAAAACACTTCAGATTGCAATTAGCTCTGGCACGCAATGCATGCTTATTACGTAAAACACCTTGAACTAAATTGACAAAGCATAGCGACAAAGAAGGAAAAAAATAAGGTAAATATAGTACGGTAAATGTAATCTAAATGGCAATATTGTCTTATTACAAACACCAAGAAGGCTTATTTATAGTAGGGCTTCATCCTACTCCTATTGAAGTAATCTGGGTAGTCGTGCTCCATCAAGCACCTCTAACTAGAAAATGCATGATTCAAGTATATGAGTGATAACATATGGTCCCAACCAATGCACCTTAAGCTTGCCTAGGTGGCACAAAAACTTTGAATCATAAATAAGTACCATCTGCCCAACCTCAAGCTTCTTGTCCTTGATGTGCCTATCATGCCATGCCTTCTACCCAGATTTTTCATGCTTCTGATTACAACATGCTATGGCACACCTCTCATCTAGTTATATCAACTTGTCAATTATTTCTTCCAATGCTTTCTCATCAGCTAGACCTCCCACATACGCAATATGCAAAGAAGGTAACATGAATTCCATGGGAAGAATTGCTTCTACACCAAACACCAACTGAAAGGGTGTTGCCTTATTTAACCATTTGTAGGTTGTTCTATATGCCCAAATCACAACAAAAACTTTATCATCCCAATCTTTCCTTCCAACATCACAATTTTTTATAAAAGTTTGGCTCAATATCTTGTTGAAAGCCTTCAATCCTATTTTCTTGAGGGTGATAAGGTGTTGTCTTATGGTGTGCAACCATAAATTCATCCAATAATATCCTGATGGTATCATTAAGGAAATGAGTACCTCTATCACTTGTCAAACTTAAAGGACATCCATACTTGGTAAGAATATTTTCCCACAACAACCTTGTTGTTAATATTGTTATACAATCCTTTGCATGTGCCGCTTCGCCCACCTTGTAAGATAATTTGTACAAGTGATGATATAGCGCGATCTAGTTCTACACGCGGCTAGGGAAATAGGACCCACAAAGTCAATTGTCCCATTTCTCAAAAGGTTTTGCACTAGTAATAGGCCTCAAAGGCATTTCATCTCTCTACCCAGGTTTTCCAAGGCTTGCAGTGATCACACACCTTATAATAGTATTTGTAATCCTTGTACAAGGTCTCCCACCATAAACCAGCTAGTAGAATCTTACATGTGGTGGCATCACCTACATAGTGTCCACCTGCAATATTGTCATGAGCCTCCTCCATGATTGTTGTTCACTCATGCTCTAGTACACATCGACACAATACTTCATCTCGGCCTAGTTTGTATAATTCACCACTGATCAACATGAAAGGTGTGGCGTAAATTGTAAGTTGTTTCTTTTCCAAGGCCTTCATTCCTTCGGGTGCCATACATGTTCGTAAAAAGACAACAATATCCTCTAACTCTGAGGGTGTGTGGTTTAACTTGTATAATTGTGCATCTAGCATTGTATCTTCAATACTTTATGCATCCTCTCCTGATTGAATCCTTGACAAATGATCTGGACCAAAATTATTTTTACTGGCTTTATCATAATTGTAAAGTCAAACTCCTAGAATAAGAGAACCCATCGGCATATGTGCCCCTGTAAGACGGGCTTGTTCACCAAGTATCTCAATGCCATGTGATATGTATAGAAAACAAAAGGTGTTGCTAGCAAGTACTATAAGAACTTATGCAACACATAGATCATTGACAAGGCCTTGCACTCCGTAGTTGTATAATTCTATTCTGCAGGAGTCAAATTTTTGCTAGCAAAGCAAATAGGATGATCTACAATACCTTCTCCAGGCTAAGCCATAATGGCGCAATGGTCATGCCAAAGGCATCCACATGTACATGAAAAGGTAGATTCCATGAAGGAAAATGTAAAATAGGCGGCATAGTAAGCCTTTCCTTGATGTTTCAAATGTGCATTGTTGCAGTTCTCCCAACTAATCCTAACTTTACCTTCAATAACTCCTAAAAGGGCATGAAAATATTAGCATATCCTTTGATAAACTTCCTGTAATACCCTGTGTGGCCCAAGAATCTGTGCACCTCACTCTGACTAGTAGGATCCTCCAAGCCTAAGATGACTGCAACCTTAGCTAGATCTACCAACAAACCCTCCTTGCAGATGATATGCCCTAGCAGAGTTCCAAAAGGTGTAGCAAATATGCACTTCTTGATATTTAAAGAGATGTTTAACTATCTACACCTCTCAAACATTAACCTCAAATTATCACAATGATCCTTGATAAGGCCATATGCGGTCCAATCATCTAAGTAAACCTACAAGAATTTATGAATAAAATCATGGAATGCTCGAACAACAATGTGTAAAAATACTGCAAGCGCATTCTTCAATCCAAAGGGCATCAGTGTGTATGCAAAACTTCCCCATTTAGTGGTGAAAGTTTTCTTCTCTTGATCTTCTTTAGTAATTCTTACTTGATGATACCGGAAAATCCATCGTAAAGCAAGTAAATTTCGCACCCTGTAACGCCTTCCAATATTTCTTTAGTGAATGGTGTAGGGAAAGGATCAATCACACATGCAACATTTAACTCCCTGTAGTCCACACAAATCCTGATTCTTCCATCTTTCTTTATGTTGATTACCATAGGGCTAACCCACTCGATTCCTCTATGGGCTCAATAATGCTAGATTCCAACATCTTTTCAATTTCTTCTTTAACTTTTACACGCATGTTAGGGTTCATCTTGTAAGGTCTCTTCCTAACCAGGCGTGCACCTTCCTTTAATTTAATTTTCATCTCACCCAAGGATTCATGCACACTTTTTAACTCATGGTAGCCTCTAGGAAATAAGTCTGGAAGTTATGTAGCAACTCAATTATCTTAACCACTTCAGAGTCAAACCAATAATCTCTAATTATGGCCTCTTTAGGTTCACCATCCATGTCAATGTTCACATTCTTCATCTTCATGGGTTCATGGTAGGCGTACACCTTCTCATCCGCACTATCTAATACCTTGCATTTACGCTTTGAATGATCTATGTCCAAGTTTTCCACCTCTTCATCATCCACCATGTAGACCATATTTCCTTTCTCCTTCTCTAGGAAAGTGCGCTCAAGAAGTTCTACATTTGTCTCATCTACTTCTTCAAAATGCGCTTCCAGGTTTGTCTCACCAAATAACTCCTGAACGAGTTCTTCATCCTTTGCACTATCTCCCATAGTCAAATGCTTCATAACCTATAATGTCTCTTTCACGGAGGTTTAGTGGAGAAGTACTCAAAAGTATGGATCATTCCTATAGTCAACTCTTTCTAATTTCCAATTTCTCTATGCAACTCTACATAAACATACCAAGCGTGCATGCAACCTCGCAAGGTGAAATAAAGCTTATGGACCCATAGTGAAGGTGGTAAAGCTTCCTACCCCTCTATCCAAAGTCTCTCACATTGTTGAACATGGTGCTTAACAGATTATTACCATGATATTCACATATTTGAGTAGGTGCATTACTTCTGAGAAACCTTGTTGATAGGGAAACTCTCACCTCTCTCCATTCTATAAGATTATCCCTATGAACCATCCACTTTTGCGGTGTTTTCTGTGTAGGGTATAAACTAACATATTCCTTTTGTCCACCTAATCCTTCCATTGTACTTCCATGGCTCGTAGGAATACCTCAGGGTTTCCTTCACCAGTGTACTGGGGTATAGGGTTGTTGCCTAACCACCTAACACAATGCGGCCTACTTACGTGCACAACTGTGCTTCTTACCTCATGCCCAACCATCTCATAAGTTTCATGTGCCCAATTGTCATAGGAAATACTTGTAGTATCACTAATGGACTGTGCATCATCCCACTAGAGAATTCCTTCCTTAGATGGCTCAAGCGCTTAGGGTCTCGAATGGTGTGCACATAAATTTTGTTTAGGTCTTCTTCACTTAAGGGCTCAACATAAGGTGCATATTTCTCATCTATCAAAGGGATAATAACTCATTCCTCCTTGTTCTCAAAACTGATATATCCCTTGTTGAAATGTAGATCAACATTATTTGCATAAGCACTAAGGACGCCCAAGTAGAGCTAGGAATTTGTCCGCTTCTACAAGCGCTAAGACCTCAAAGTACCTAGTGAACTTGGCCCCTTGTATAGTAATGGATGCATCCTTCAATACTCTAATTGGCGTGGCCTTAGTCCGATTTGCCATATACATCACATTGGAAGATGGTTGCAATGGAGGTCTTCCCATTTGAACCCATGCATCTAAGGTAAGCACATTCACTTTCACACCTATGTCAATCAAAATATTGCTCAAAAGCCATCCATCCACAACAACATTCAGAGTGATCTCCTTGTCATAATCCAAACTATGAGGAGGGAGATTAGCATGTAGAATCTTCCATCTATTCTCAATACCAGTATGAGTGTTTCCTTTTAACCAACTCCCTAGTAATGGAATAATGTTCTCTTGATGCAACATCTTGCATACTTCCTTTAGATCATCAACATCTAACTGGAAAGTCTCAATTGCCTTCTTCTGTTCCAACTTCCACGATTGTTCCTTTAAACATTATATTTCACCCTGTAGATTTAAAGTACCTCTATGGTTTCTTGATAAACCTCCTTCTGATGTGTAGGGTCTGGATATTTTGCATGTAAAACCTCCTCCTTAGTAATGGTAGGCTTCTATTGTAACATTTCTTTGGTGTGTGCAGCCTCATCATATGTAGTAATCTTCACATGTACTATCTTAGGATCTAGTGTTAACTTTGGCATCCATTGGTTTTCCACAAAGACGTTGTATTCTAACCATCCATGTGCCCTTGTTCTCTTGTTTGTGCTTCTTGCTCAGATGTTCATATAAATATGGACACTCTTCATAGTTATGATTCTTTCCATAAAAAGAACAAGCAATGTTCTGAGGACATTTGCACCTATAATGGTCAAGGATTTGTACGTATAGAATGTTCCATGAGGGAACTCACTTCGCCCACCTGTCGCGACCTCGGCCTCTAAATCCACCACTATATCCTCGACCTCTACCATGGCCTCCCTCAAATTTCCCTTCATTTTGATCATAGCACCCTTGAGTGTGATCATGATCATGTTGCTCACTTTTATCCTTAGAGTTATTCAAAACTCCTGTCTATCATACACCAATATCAATGACATCATGGATCTAATCAATCAACTGTAATCTTCAGTATTATGAGTTGTGGACCGAAAAATCTTACAGTAGTAAGACACGTTCTTCCTTATCACACGTTACAACAATAGAGGCAAGTGGCTTGCATCATGATCTAAATGACATATCTCACAATCTAGCGGGAACGAGCACACCAATATGTGAGGAAAACCATCCTTAGTATGCTCCTGAAAACCATCCTTAGTATGCTCCCACTACCTCGAAACTAGAAAACCAAGTGTAAGGGCTAGGTTGCTAGGTAGATTCAGATGTGCTTTTGTAGCCTATGTTATCTCTCTTAGCACATTCTCATAATAGGTTGATGAAGGTTCCTTGACATGCTTTCCCAAATGGGGGAGTTCCAGATGCTTTGGCTCCACGTCCTCTGTGTGAGCTCCAAATCCTTCACGAGTCATCTCTCTCCACAATGCCATCCATTTTGCAACCTCGCATTGTTTCTTTAAATCCCTCTCATGTGCCTCATTGAATGTAAGTCACATTTCTTCTCTTTACCTCTCTGCTACTATGTCCACCATCCTTCACCACACCTGTTGTTTCCCCATGCGTGGTGGGGTTTAGCTAGCCATCGGCTTCTCTTCCAAATTCAAGGTTACCATTAAGATTTTGATCGCCAACGGAATTTTGTGCATATATGCTCCCCTAGGATAACATAAAAATGAAACTCAGCTACCTCCGGACAAGAGTAAGTGGAAATTGAGTACTCCAAAATATAGCTATTCAGAACACCACGGAACCAAGTATCCACAACGCGTGTCCAAATTAGATCAGCATCATAGAGAGCCTGAAATTCTTCTTACATCCAAACAAGTGTGTAAAACCTCCAATTCCTTTTAGACACATAAGCAACCAACCACTCGTATAGTTCTATGGGGAAGATAACAAAGAAGCTTTCATATAAGTAGTCATACAAATTCTGCTCAACCCACGTGCGTGCATCAAACTCAGATCTGGTGTTGAATCTTCGATCGTAATCTTCTTCTAGATCTACTATCCACTTCTAAACACTTGTTAAGGTCAACTGGTACGTCTTCATCACTCAACATACTGAAAAAGAGGTCCCAACAACAGAACCAATGATACAACATATAATTTACTATAAATGACCGGGCATGCTAACACATCACTCCCTGAGTTAAATGCTCACCCAAAGTGTGCAAAGGCACTACATCCCTCTTTATGGTTACTTATTCATAATGTTAACATGATGGTGCATATAGGAATTTAGATTCATTACCAATAGTAAACAACAAACCGTGCATAAACCAGATCTAGATCTTAGAATATATGTAAGATGAACTAAATAATGACTATAACAAGATTTACCATGCAAGAACCAGATTCAATCATGTTCAACACCATTATCCAACCAATATGAACCATTGTATTAAATATTGTAAAACACAAAAGCTCCATACACTATAAAGTATCTCCATAAGTCATGTGTGAAAAAACCAACAACATAACTCTATAATAATTCACACCTCCTAAACCATGCAAATCAATACATATATATAGGGGTGGGGACTTGCCCTTCACCGCCCATGCACTTCTCAAAATAGGTCACATGCTAATAATAGCCATGCACCTTTACAAAAGGTTGCACAACATGCAAGTGCTCTTAAGAATAGACTTCCTATAGTTAACTCTGAGTAGAAATCGTATTATTAGTCTAAACTATGCACTGACGATCAATCTGTTTCTTGGTCCCAAAATACCATTATTTGGACCGTAAGTCTTCATTTTGTTATTTTCTTAGCACGTTATCTCCAAGAATAGCCCTTATCCACAAAATGGCTAAGTCCTGAATTCAAAGTGTTTTGGCGTGCACTTATTCTACTACTCTTCCTCGCCCTCAAATTTTCCTTGCTCCAGCGCATGCATCCATTAAGTGCCTTCACCTTAGAGCAATATGTTATCTTCTCAACACTCTTCTTCTTCTCTTATTGTTACATCTCTTATTGTTATATCATTTGCATCTCTTAATCCATCCTCTCCTATAAATGTGTCTCCATCGGTCACCTCATCTATTAAGGGTATTTCTAATGCTAGTCCTACTACCATAGCTATGGACACTCCATATATATCTCCTATTATAGCTTCATCGGCACCTACTCCTAGTGTGCCTTTAGCATCAAAATCTCCCGCATCACTGAACATCCCTTGTGGGATACCACTTAAATAACATAAAATATTGAAAATTTGCAGCCAAATAAAATAGTAATTTTTGCATATTTTTACCGATTAGAGCATGAATCAAGAAAATTAATAACTCCCAAAATATCCACTCAAATCACTTGAAAATTTAAAGAGAGATTGCTAATATTATAAAGAACATAAGAAAACTATTTTTGGAAATTTTCAGACAATATAACACTACCAAAAAATTACAGCGTGCCCTAAACAACTAGAAAACTTCTAAAATTCATATCTTCCCGAATACAAGTGCAAAAACTATGAAACTTTGGAAATAACATTTACAAATGTAGAAGATGATATTCCAACCCTCAAATCTGAAAATGGCCAACTAGAAACCCTCCAAATAAAGGCTACAATCTCCAAAACAAGTCACCCTTTTTGGTAGATGGTCAAAACCCCTTTGAAATCCTCAGGAAATGATGCCAAACCCTTTCTTTATTGCTGCCGTAAGTCTAATCTGAAAACCCACTGATTATCTTCACAAATTATCTCAAAAACCCTCAAAACCCTATCTCTAAAAACCTCTAAAAATATCTCTGTAAATCAACCCTGAAAATAGCTCCAAAATGACAAGCTAGGGTAGATCTTTCACTACCGAAGAATGCCCTGCTAGCTAGGGATGGATCTCTCACCACCGAAGCTAGGGTTCCTACGGGATTTCACTCCACAAGCTATAGATTTGCAAACAGTAGTTGCACATGAAAGGAGATAATTAGGTATGCAAGAATGTCTTTCCTTTCTCCCCAACTCCTTATATAACTTCTCCAAGGAAAAAAAGCCCCAATAAACCCTAGTCACATTTTTCCCTTAGCAGGGCCTAATAAAATAAAAGTAACCTAAGTTACTTTTCCCTTTTTAAGTTACCATGGTCCAAAAGTGACCCCCAATGCAAAATTAGAACATTAGTACCATGTGGCCCCTTCCTAACGACAAAACGTAACATCTAGTCCTTCCAAAACACCTTTTTGCATATGTCAATGAAGAATTATAACAAAATGGACTAGATATTCATACCCAATAGCTCCCAATGTCCAAAGCCCCTTGGGTATGACCAAGGCTTGGACTCAAATTGGCCCTTAGGCCTTTGGTGTAAGAAAGGGGACATTACAGTCCTCCCTTCCCAAATTTTTCTTGTCCTCAAGCAAATGCAAATTAGGATGCTACAAAATCTGCTCTCCCTCCCAAGTAGCATCCTCAAGTGGCAATCCCTTCCATCGCACCAAATACTTGGTGATCACTCTGCTCCTAAGCCCCCTCTGTCTCTCTTCAATAATGGATTCTAGTTCTAACACCAACTTCCCCTCCTCATCTAGTGGCAGCAACTCGTATATGGTACAATATGTTGTCTAATTGCCTTTTTAAGGCATGAAACATGGAAGACATTATGTATCTTATTGTGCTTCGGTAGCTCTAGCTCATATGCAACTACCCCAACTCAATGAACTACCCGATACGGACCATAAAACCATGGTTTCAATTTCTCTGCACCCTTCCGCTTCAGTGAGGACTACCTATATGGCTGTAAACGTAGGAATACTAGATCCCCAACCTCAAAAGACCTCTCTATCCTATGCCAATCTACATATACCTTATGTTGATTTTGTGCCTTCTGAAGGTTCTCTCTGAGAGCCTTCAGAATATCTTGGTTCTCCTGTAACTAATCTCAAGATTTGGGAGCTTAGCTATCTGGTAATACCAAATCCACAAATGGCATAGCGTCATACCCATACAAGGTTCATAAAGGATTCATACCTATGTTCATCTGATAGGTGGTATTGTATCAATACTCACCCATGTGTAACCATCTAATCCATGCCCTCTGATGTCCTGACACATAACTCCACAAGTAGTCCTCTATCCACTTATTGACTATCTCCGTCTGCCCATCTGTCTGTGGGTGGTAGCTAGTGCTAGGAGTCAACTCCATACCTACTAGTCTGAAGATCTCTTGCCAAAAGGTGCTCATGAAGATCTTGTCCCTATCACTAACAATATTTTTAGGCAACCCATGTAGCCTAAAAATACCTGTATAGAAGATCCAGGCCACATCCATTGCCTCATGCCCCTTGGGTAGGGAAAATAAATGAGCATAATTAGTTAACCAATCAACTACAACATAAATGCAGCTATGCCCATGCACCAAGGGAAGCCCTGTGATAAAGTCCATAGATATGCTTTCCCATTTCTATTTGGGAATGGGGAGAGGTTGAAGTAATCTTGCTGGAAAAGACTGCTCGGATTTGGTTTGTTGGCAAACCATACACTCTCTGACATGATTAAGGACATCATCCTTCATCCCCTTCCATGAAAATATCTCCCGATAAACCTGTATGTTTTGAAATACCCAGGATTCCCAACTAGTGGTGTATCATGTACTTGCTCGAAGGATCTTCTCCTTCATTTTGAATCCTAGTACAAGGAAAATCCTATCCTTGTAGAAAATGAGATCATCCACTACTTTGTATCGATCATCCTGTATAATACCATCCATGATCTCACATGTAAACTAATTTTTGGAATACTCAACAAGTATATGAGCCTTCCAATCCGCTAAAATCTTAGACATAGAACTAAGCATAGAAGTGAGGTAAGGCCTCCTAGATAAAACGTCAACAACAATATTATTCTTACCTGTAGTGTACTCTATGTCGAAGTCATATGTTTGTACCTTATTCACCCATCTTTGTTGGTGATCGTTGAGCTCCTTCTGTCCTAAGAAGAACCTCAAACTGTTGTGATCCGTATGAACCACGAATTTGTTGCCCACAAGTCTTGTAGCTGAATTTGGCCAAAGCATGCATAATGGCCAACATCTCCTTGTCATAAATTGAATACCCTCTCTCCACGAGTTTCAATTTCTGACTTTCATAGGTAATGGGATGTCTATCATGCATGAGAACTTCCCGACACCCTCTCCTAATGCATCACACTCTAGAATGAATGGGCGGGAGAAATCTGGTAATGCGAGAATGGGACACAAACTCATCACCTCCTTGAGGTGATCAAAAACCTATTGTGTTGCCTCTGACCAAGCAAAGCCCCCTTCTTGGTCAAATCAGTCAATGGAGTAGTCAACCGAGAGAAATTCTTCACGAACCTCCTGTAGTATGTGCACAACCCCATGAATCCTCTCAAATGTGTCAATGTCCTAGGTGGCGGCCAATCCAGAATTGCTCGTATCTTCTCTCTATCCACCTTCATTGTACCCCCACCAATCACATATCCCAAGTATAGAAGTTTGGTCATGCCAAACTCACACTTAGAAGCTTTTGCATATAGCGAATTAGCTTCTAATATCCCCAATATCTCACCAAGGTGCCTGATATGGTCCTCCCAAGTCCTGTTGTAGACTAAAATATCATCAAATAAAACCAATAGAAACTTCCACATGTGGTGGTTGAACACATGATTCATGCAAGACTGGAATGTAGCTAGAGCATTAGATAATCCGAAGGGCATCACCAAGAACTCAAAGTGATCGTAATGGCATCTGAAAGTCGTCTTATGCACATCCTGCTCCATGACTTTCATCTGATGATATCCAAATCACAAATCTATTTTTGAAAAATAGATTGCACCATGTAGCTTGTCAAGTAGCTCATTAATGTGTGGTACGGGGTCTTGTTCTTTATTGTCTTCTTATTCAAGGCACGGTAGTCTATACACATCCATGGTCCCATCCTTCTTCTTCACCAATACCACCGAAGAAGCAAAAGGGTTGGAACTCGGTCTAATATGCCCCATATCAATGAGCTCATGTATAGTCTTCTCGATCTCATCCTTAAACCATTTGGGGTGACGGTAAGGAGAAGTAACCACTGGTCTAGCATCCTTGAGCTCAATCACATGCTCAAATCCCCTATCTGGAGGTATGCTTGGAGGTATGTCACCAAAAACTGCACTATGTATGTCAATAAGCCTTGTAAATCCACATGATACTCATGTTGTCCATCCTCTAATTTCTTGGTCGAAACCAAACAATGTACTACCCAATCCACCCCATTGTGCCTATAAATCCTCTCGATCCTCTTGGCCGTAACAACTCGAGGTGCCTCTGAAGATAAGCCCCTCAAGATCACATTCCTCCCTTCAGACTTAAACTTCAGCTCCATCATCTGGAAGTTAGTCCAAAACTCACCAAGGGAATGGAGCCACTATACTCCAAGCACTATGTTGGTCTCTCCAATACCAACAATATAGAAATCATCGGTAACTATATAGTTACCCATCGTGATGCTCAATTGGGGAACCCGTCATGTGCATCTCATAGAATCTCCATTGGCTACAACCACGTTGAAGCCCTCAAACTCCCTCTGTCTGTAACCCTCGCCTCTCAACCAATGAGGCATCAATAAAGTTATGGGTTGCCCCATTATCAATGAGTACCACTACTCGATGTCCCTGCAAAACTCCCCTGACTCTAAATGCCTTATACCTCGGGGTACTAGACAAAGTGGCGATAGTCTCCTGGGGAATGGTCTCGCTATCCTGCTCAACACCCGCACTATCTAATGCCTCATCATCATCATCCTCTAATCCCTGTGTGTCCAACTCCTCGTCACCATCACTCTCCTCAAAGACCTATATGAATTGGGCCTTCCCTCTACCCTTGCAATCATGTCCTAGAACCCAAGGTGTGTGGTAATCGAAATATAGTTTATTTCACCTTAATTCATCTTTTTCCTCTCTAGATATGAATGGTCTCCTAGATGTATCTTGCCTAGATGGAGGTACCTTTGCGAACCATTGGATCTAGAAGGGAAACCCATAGGCTGCACTCAAGGTGGAAACCTCGACTTAGGAGTAGATAACTCCAAGTCATGAGCTATCCTGATAGCCTCATGCAAAGAAGAAGGATCAAATGACTTCACAAATCTAGTGAGAGCGTCTTTCAAACCTGCTATGAATAGGGAAATCAACCTCATCTCTATAACATCAGGTACCATGACCGATAGTCTCTGAAAATCTATGATATACTAATCCAAGGAACCGGTCTACCTCAAATGAGTCAACTCTCTAAAATACATGTCGAGGTCCCTTCTATCAAATCTGCTCACTAGCCTCTGTGTGAACTCTGCATAAGTCATGATGTATATGTGTCCCTGTGTAATCAACCCATGATGCCACCAATCATGAGCATCTCCCTCAAGATGTAAGATTGCAAACTTAATTGCATCTTCCTCACGCAAAGGATTCAATTTGAAGTATGTCTTTAACTTCGAACCCAATCTGCACATCTGATACACTTCTTAGAATTGTCAAAGTGTGGAATAGAAATTTGTCCCAATCTCCTTTGCAACTCTGGTACTTATACCTAATGATCTCTCTTAGGCCTGCTGCCAATCTTCATTTTGTAATATTCTGGAATGGCATGTTGTCACGAAATCCATCACTCAAGGTCTGGTACTTTTCCCAACAAGACTCCTCATCTACAATATCCACTGGCTTCCATACCTATGAAACTTCCAGATCCTTCAAGAAAGAAGGTTCGTGAAACCCCAAAGGCCTAGTAGAAGAATGGGGAGACCACTTCCCTGAATTTCCACCCTCACCTCTTTGACCATGTTGTCCCATATTGCTATTTTCTCCTCTTTTTGTATGAGCATCAATCATGTCCTATGCTAATCTCTCAATGAGCTGGCTCAAATAGAGATTGGTAGTCTCCTATTGTTTTACCATGTTGGTGAACAATTGTTTCATTAGATCTACACCTATATCCTCACTGTCTTTGTCTCCCATATTTCAATCCCAACAAGCTAGAAAAACAATTGCTCTGATACCACTAAAGTATCCCTTGTGGGATACCACTTAAATAACATAAAATATTGAAAATTTGTAGCCAAATAAAATATTAATTTTTGCAGATTTTTACTAATTAGGGCAGCGAACTGAAGAAAATTAATAACTCCCAAAATATCCTCTCAAATCACTCGAAATTTTGAAGAGAGCTTGCTAATATTATAAATAACATAAGAAAACTATTTTTAAAATTTTTAGACAATATAACGCTACCAGAAAATTACAGAGTGCCCTAAACAGCTGGAAAACTTCTAAAATTTATATCTTCCCGAATACAAGTGCAAAAACTATGAAACTTTGGAAATAACATTTACAAATGTAGAAGATGATATTACAACCCTCATATCGAAAATGGCCAACCTGAAACCCTCCAAATAAAGGCTACAATCTCCAAAACAAGTCATTCTGTTTGGTAGATGGTCAAAACCCCTTTGAAATCTTCGGGAAATGTTGCCCAAACCCTTTCTTTATTGCTGTCGTAAGTCTGATCTGAAAACCCACTGATTATCTTCACAAATTATCTCAAAACCCTCAAAACCCTATCTCTAAAACCTCTGAAAATATCTCTATAAATCAGCCTTGAAAACAACTCCAAAATGACAAGCTAGGGTAGATCTTTCACTACCGAAGAATGCCCTGCTAGCTAGGGATGGATCTCTCACCACCAAAGCTAGGGTTCCTACGGGATTTCACTCCACAAGCTATAGATTTGCAAACAGCAGTTGCACATGAAAGAAGATAATTAGGTATGCAAGAATGCCTTTCCTTTCTCCCCCAACTCCTTATATAACTTCTCCAAGGCAAAAGAGCCCCAATAAACCCTAGTCACATTTTTCCCTTGGAAGGGCCAATAAAATAAAAGTAACTTAAGTTACTTTTCCCTTTTTAAGTCACCATGGTCCAAAAGTGACCCCCAAATGCAAAATTAGAACATTAGTACCATGTGGCCCCTTCCTAACGACAAAACGTAACATCTAGTCCTTCCAAAACACCTTTTTGCATATGTCAATGAAGAATTATAACAAAATGGACTAGATATTCATACCCAATAGCTCCCAAGTATCCAAAGCCCCTTGGGTATGACCAAGGCTTGGACTCGAATTGGCCCTTAGGCCTTTGGCGTAGGAAAGGGGACATTACAATCACCTCTTGATATTCATATGATCACACATAATGGAAAATTACAACCGCTTAATACATTATTGCCATCTTCCACCATTCCTTCATAGGATATCATCTCTCTCATGCATGCAATAGGACAATTACAATCTCAGGTTCACTCCCTCACTTTATAAAGTAGGGCTTATTATGCTTCTATTGACAATAATTCATTACATGGTAACCTTGTCCCTAAGAAGATTCATAACTCTACATTTCCTCAAGATTTTACCATGCCTACTTTCACATGTTTTAACGATACTAGTGACCCTCATGCTCATCTTTTACATTACCACATGTTTATGGCCTCTCATTCTAATGATAGATTGTTACTTAACACCCTTGATATAGTCTTGTTGATGAGGCATTACAATGGTACACTCATCTTCCCTTTGGGTCCATTAGCACTTTCTATGACATAGGGAATGCTTTCCTCCGTCGTTTCATCCTCAATAATGGCCCTAGAGTCACTTATGATTGCATACCTTCTTTACATCAGGGCTCCTTTGAACCTATCGAACACTATATCTTACAATTCAATACTTGTATACATCAATTGATATTTTAAGGTACTTATCTAGAGAAGCAATTCATTTGTTGTTATGGCCTAATTCCTCCACTCAAGCAAATATTACAATATGATACATGTGAGTCATTCATTCTTTTATGTTATAAAGTCATTGACCTAGAAAAAGATCTTCTCTCATCACACATCATAGATTCTCCACACATCTCTACGACTATTACCTCATCTAGTTCTCCGCTAGTGCCTCCAGTTGAGAATCCAACACAAACTCCACCTTTTCCTCACAAACAAAGAAAGCAAGCTCAACCCACTCCACCACAAAAACATACTCCTTCCGACTCCACAACAAGCTAAACCTCCTACCACTCCACCTAGGTCACATGAGCCTTTACATTTCTCTCATCACACTTGACCACATGATGTGTTGTGTGTTTTACTTACTGAGTGATTAATTTTCCTACCCTCAGCCAGAATCATCCACAACACTGATTACAGCATCAACGTGACCAACCTTATTGTAACTATCATTGCATAAATGGCCATCGGGACTATGATTGTGTTGCCCTTGAATCGATTCCAACAACTAGAGAATAACGAAATTATATCCTTTTGACTATCACTCACATGAGCAATCCATATCTCCTCTACCTCATCAAAGAATTTCTATTACTGATGAGTCATCTCCTACATATGATGCTTAGGCTATAGTACAAACGTCCACTGCAGTCTGTTACTCATACGCATTCTCCATTGCATCCATACATTGTTGCATCATTACATCCATTGCATTCACTTCATCCATCTCATCCATCACATTCACGTTATCCACCACATTACGCTACTCATTCACATTGGCTTCCACAACATTCCACTCTCACATCATCCACTGCAGCTCCATATGACATTCAGTTTGGTTCATACACTCATGCTACTTCCATCCCACATGCTTCCACCACTTTATGCCACCTTGGTATTTGGTAGGTGATTGTTATCACCTTACCCCTTGATGACGCACTTGTGTTCTTATGGTTATTACATGACTATTGAGGGTTTTTCTCTAAGAACCTTTCATCGTGCACTTCTATGTTTCATCTATCGCACTCAATCATTTCCCGATGATGCACTCTTGCTTATGTGGCTCATTCTTAACTATTGAGGGGTCTTAACTCAATGATTCTATTCATCCACACGCATGGGGCATCATTCATTTTCCCCCTACTTTCATCATATTAAAATTTTATGATCACATCCTATTATCATTTAACATAACATGTTACTTTCTTTGGCGATTATACATCATCCATTTTTACATTTTATTCTACTATCATCATTACATTAACTATGTGCTACAAATAAACTTTTTCATCAATCACACTACATTTGTTATCTATTACCATTCACCATACACATTTTTACTACCATTACCAACATTATAATGTGACTCTACACTAATCAAACAATACACAACACATATAATAAACATCGAATCATACATCATCCAACACATTGTGACACTTATCTACAACAACACAAAATTATCATATATAAAAAAGCGTCGTCCATACATATATCTCGAATACAATCATCATAACAAAACATGTCTCGTTCCTTGGGGTAAAATCTCCCACATCATATACAAATAGTATAAATCAGATCTCATCATCGCTATCACTCTCAAGTACTGTGAGAGCTCTATAACTAGATGCCTCTTCACCAGCGCGATGTTGTTGTTCACAGCCTCGATACCTCTCACACAATGCAGTCAACATGGGCATATTATAGGGCACATCCCCCATTCATGCTATATGTCATAGGCCGACACAGTACATCATGTCTCAATCATCATTAGACATCCCCAATCCAAGCAACGTACTCATATAATGCCCACCGCATAACTCCCTCTAGTGGATATTCCTCCGTACACCACAAAAGCGAAAACCAATGCAATATTACATAACATTAAAAGATCAATTACACTCGCTTATCATACTAGACACGTTTTTCACCATTATACACCAAATGCATGCATTCTAGACCAGGGCACCCATATGCAAGACTGGGGCATCCAGGAGTAGGACACCAATGCTCGGATCTGGGCCCTCATGTCCCAAGGTCACCGGGCGCCCTCACCACTATTGTCTAGGTCAAAATGTTGAGAAACTTAAAAATCTCAAAATTACAAAAATTCAACCAAAATAACTACTACACCCTATATTTTAGAAAAACAATGTGCTTTACTAACTCCACGATCGTGACGCGACTCTACGATGGTCACCACCCTCTCAAACCAACTAGGATGCGTTGCTCTCACTTGTGGCATTTTCACTCACTTTGTACACACTCTCACAATCGTGTAAAAAACAAATGAAGTGACTAAACACTTTTTCACTTCACTACTTATAGTTACTTTCTCATCACCTACTTTACTATAGTCATTATTTCACACTTATTACCACTACTAATACACATTACACCGTTTTTGTCATATCTTGAGTGTTTCTACTCTAATTTGCACCCTATTTGCAAAATTATTTTTAGAATTCTACCTACCATTGTGTTGAACACATTTTTCACACATTATTTCTCCTCAATATTTTCTTCCATTCCATTTATACACATTTTGGAGATTTTTACCACTTTCTATCTATCTTGTGCTTACTTTTGGCTTAGCGTTCGTTCTTATCATCACTTCCCCTTTCACCGAAAGGGGGAATATCATTGGGGTCATCCTATAATTACCCTTATATCACCACACATTTAAAAACACTACGATGTGACAATTCCAAAACATTTACTAATTCACCGTGTGACATTTCACCATCAATTCCCCCTAATGACCTAATTTGGGGGCAATAAACATACAATTTTCCTATGTGACGTTTCATCACTTCCCCCTAATGACCTAACTTGGGGAAATGAGTGATTAAAAATCCATCAATACAATTATTCATTAACTTTTATTGATTTTCCTAATGACCTAATCTAGGGGCAACTAGCGTAAAAACTCTCTATGAGTAACTAAGTGAATCAATCAAATCAACCAACACATTCAAACCTATAACAATCACAATTTCACCACTCAATTAATACAATCCAACACAATCGACCTCCTAGATGACCTAACTTGGGAGATTACATTCATCACTTTTCCTAGATGACCTAACTTGAGAAGTTATTATACATTTTGCGCTTGCTTCAGATGACATAACTTGGAAGCCATCATATATCTTTACGCTTGCTTCCAGATGACATAACTTAGAAGCCATTATATATCTTTACACTTTCTTCCAGATGACCTAACTTGGAAGTCATCTTACATTTTCATGTTTGCTTCCAAATGAACTAACTTAGAAGCTATCACATTACGGCGACACTCATGGAGTGGGGGCAAGAGTGCCTTTCCTATACCACTCCTATATGGGTCAACTATTTGATCAAAATTATTTAGATCTAAAAACCACAAAATTTGATCTAAGTCCATCTACAATGGCTAGATCTTGAGGATGTAGTTATATATTTGAGAATAACACACTTATCTACCTACACTCTTAATCGCGCAAAAGAAGACACCCAAATCCTCAGTAAATTATTCATATACATGTGTTTGAGTTACAAACTAATCACTCCCTACCCCATCTCATCGTCATCATACAACGTTTGAAATCATAAATCATCTCACATTTCTATCATCACTCATATTTAGTGCACTTCATCACCACGGTACACTTTTCGTTACGTTGATCCATGATTCAAACGCTATATGGTTCTTTCGTAACGCTTCTACTACAAGTGCATGCGTTCTACTATAACATGGGCTTCTTTGACTTCTCTCAAATACGCATATCTTTCTACTTTATGTTCTTGAGCTTTCACTCACCAACATAAAGTGGGGGAAAATGTAGTCACAAAATCATGCACTTACTATTACATTTACATTGCCAAGTATGTTATTTTATATATGGATCTTGCATAGTAAAATTATTCACTAATGACCTATTCCCTAGTCCGTAAATCGCCGTTATTCGATCATCTTCGTCATTTATCTTGCACAGTCGTCAGTTATTTACATGGTTTTGGTCATCTCTTGGGGAGTATCAGGTGTTGTTATTTAGTCATTTGTCATCTCTAGTCTCTTGACTAGGGTGCCTAGGGTTGTTCTTGGGCACCCGGTCCGTAATTTTAGGTGCCCTAGTCCTCGTAACACTTGGGTCTAATTTATTTATTTGAGGTCAATCTTTTTCATTTTCCCTCTCATTCCCCTAGGTACTAGTCAGCATGTCGGGTCATTAGTGTCAAAATTTGAACAAGAGATCCTTGTATAAACATACCATACTCATTATCTTATGGGCGAACTATCTACTATCAAGAGCTAACTATCTACTAAGGTAAATGATTGCATTTGGGAATCATTTACATCTGCATCACACAAGCATAGGGGGAAAGGGTTGTATTCATTCTATTCCATCCACCATTTGCATTTTACATCTAGTTATTGCTCCCAACTTCTGCATCATTGGTGCTAGGGCAACCAAGGCATACAATTTCACACACAAGCACACAAAACTACATTGGGTCTAGAATGTAGTGCAACACTTAGTTGTAAGTCCACCATTGTGGCAACTAAGGTCAGTCTAACCCCTTCATATGCATCTTTCTTTTTAGGAATTTGATGCTTTATATGGGGTTTTGTAGGTAGATCTTCATATTAGATTCACAATGACATAAGTGAACATATTGTGACAACTATGTGACAAAGATAAAGACATTGGGAAGACTTAGCAACACTATCATATTTAGATTCTAAGATTTTACGCAAACCAGAGCACCCGGATTACGGACGGGGCACCCACAGGGAGCCCCGGTCCTCTCCAGTGCCCCAATACATCCGGATCTTCAACTACTGCAATTTCTAGGGTAGCACCTTCACATTTTGTCATGTCCACACATCAACCTGTTCAAGTCCAACACACAGTGAGGTAAGTCATTTTCAGGTTAGTACCTTATCCCTCTCATTTTCATTATTTTATTTCATTTAAATATCAAAATAAAAAATTTAGCACCAATATTTCAGTTTACATCATTTATTGCATTTATGTACCTACTTAGATTAACTTAGAATATAGATTCCAAAACCATATTTTAGTTAATCATGATCTCACACTAAGAATGGGTTTTTGGGCGATCTCAAGCCAAGTGTGAGTTTTTGGGCAATCTCACGCCACGACAGAAGAGTGTTGGGGAGAAAGGTCTATTGTTATTCTCCATCCTGGTTGCTTCCCTATGATTTATACACCACTACAAATGGTGTGATCTTACTTTGTTCATGTTTGATACAACGCAAAATAGAAAAAGGAGATAAAATGCATCTTTGAGAGCTAGAGGATTATATACTGTTCTATGAAATCCATTATGTAAGCTGCTATAAGTTGTGCAAATCGAGAAAATAATTGTAACTTCCCCCTGGTCATAGGCACCCAAGAATGGTCAGGAGCACCTAAGTGCTCATGTCTATATCATATCTGGGCATTGGCATTGTGTTGTGTTGAGGACCCAAGTCAGATTCTGAGCCCTTTCAGCTTGTAGACTATGTTATTCCCATATTGTGTAGGTCGAGTTGTGACTCTATATTATTGAATGGGGTGAATGATTCACCCAATGTATGTCCCCCTCATTTGGGGTACATGTGATGTCACTAGGAGAATGCAACCCAAAGGAGGATCAAATATACATCTAAAAATGATGCTCTCGGGGAGGGAATGTGCTTGGTAAAAACCAAGGCACATGTAAACAAAGTGGATGGAAAACATGTGGTAATGTAATGAAGACAAATACACATATGGAATACATTATGTAATTAGCAAGCAAGCGGAGACAAAGTAGACCACGAAAAGTGGGTTTCAAATATGGGACATCACTCACCATGTCGCAAGACAATTAGGGTTGAAGCATTTAAAATCATACAAGTAATATACAAACAAGACATCAAACATAGCCTATAAACAATGGCATACAATAACAAGTAATGGAAAAAATGACAAACAAAATATCAAACAACAATGGTAGCAAATAGTTCTTATAAAGTAAATGTTTCACATGAAGCACTGTTAGCATGTTACAAAGATAAAAAGTATGTCAAATCATGTATGGTTCGAGTATATAGTAGTGTGTTATGAAGAATATGAAGTAGTACAAAACAAAACAATAACACTTGTAGTGTGTACAAAAGTAGATGCCCCTAGGAGCCATTGTGGGATTGGTAAGAGGTACAGCACAAACATCTATGATATGTGTAGAGATCTATAGAAAACCTAAATTCACAACTAAAGAACAAGTGAACGTGCATGCATATATAGAAATATAATGACATATAATGTATTCGTCTAGCATGTGTAAAAAATGTACATGTAAGCATAAGTAAGCAAGAATAAATGCAACCAATATATGCAATATGTTGTGAATGTGTATGGAATGAAATGCAAAGTGAATGTGATAGGAGCAACATGACCCCTAAGCGAATGCAAATGAGTATGTAAGAGATGATATTTATTTAAAAAAATCCCCTAGACAATCAAGAATGAACCATAGAACAAGAGTGCATCATCCGAAAATTGTTTGAATATGTGTGCTATAAAGATATGATCATGAAGTATAGAGTGTAAAGAGTGTGAATGATGTGAGGTGAGGTTCATTTCATATTTAGACCCTCAGCAGTCAAGTATGAACTATGGAACTAGAGTTTGTCATCAAGAAATGAGTGCAACATGTAAAAAGGAGATGCAGAGGCAGATATATCATGATTGCGTAAAGTGTGCAAAGTGTATATGATGTATGATAGAAGTTGTGAGAAAGAAATGCAAAAAGCGTGAAGTATGCGGTGATGTGAGGTTCATGAATGTAGAATTCCCTCAACATTTAAGTGTGAACCTTATCACGAGAGTGATTTATAGGTTAGTGAATATGGTTTATGTGTAATATCACTTAAGATGCATAATGTTGAGTGGGTTATTAAGCGGCTTACCCAAGAGAGTGACAAGGTGATAGATATCACCCCTAAGCTTGTCTTTGATGACATAAGGACCAAGCCAATTGGTTTTAAATTTTCCTTTGAGGGGATCTCTGGAGTTCAAGTTTTTATAATTTTCTTTTAACACGAGATCACCCACATTGAACTCATGAAGATAGGTCTTGAGATTGTATGCTTGGGCAATGCGAGATTGATATGTTCAAGATCTTGTACATGATGAGAGTCAAGAATTTCAAGCTCGTGTAAGCACTTTTCTTGATATTCATTTTCTATAAGTGTGCCTTTGAGTGAGACCCATAAGGATGGTATCTCGAGTTCCAGTTGAATGACGACCTTAGTACCATAAACTAGCTAGAAGGGTGTGGCATTGGTGGGCACACACACACCAGTGGGGTAAGCCCAAAGAGCAAACAAGATTTGATTATGCCAATCATCACTGTTAATGCCAACCTGTCTTGCATAAGATTTTGACAATGGTTTTATTGTTTGGCCATTGCCCTGTGGGTAATAAAGAGTAGAGAATGATTGTTTAATTTTGAATTTTTGTAGAAATTTTTAACATCCTTATTTTTAAAAGAAGACCCATTATCAGTGATAATGGTAGAGGGAATGCCAAAACATGTAATGATGTGAGTAGTGATGAAACAACAAATATTAGGACTAGTTGTAGTTTGTAATGGTGCTACTTTGACCCATTTAGTAAAATATTATGTGGTAGTAATAATATATTTGTGGCCATCAACCGATTCAAATTTTTTCATGCCAATAAGATCGAAACCTGTAAAGATAAGGGCCATGTCGGAGTAATTGACTAAAGATCATATGCAGGCACATGGTGAATATTTCCATGCTTTTGGCATTTATTACAACGTTTAGTGCATTCTAGGTAGTCTTGCTCCATGGTAGGCCAATAATAGCCTTGATGTAAGAGCTTATGTGACATAGCCTTGTCAGAGAAGTGGTCACCGCATAAATTGTTGTGTATCTGAGAGATGACAATGAGGATATCCATGAGTCTTAGACATCATAGAAAATGGCCATCAAATGACCGTTTAAATAATTTTGCACCTATGATGACGTAACGTGTGGCCTCGTGTCCAAAGTGATGAGCTTCATGAGGTTGGAGACCATCATGAATGGTTTTTGATAAAGAAAGTTATAAATTAGACTAAACCATTTGGGATGGTCATTAATGCGTGTGATGGCACAAGATTCAAGGGTGAAGTAGTAGTGGAAGGTTATCGCAAGTGCTAGATGATGAATGTGTCATGCTTGTTGGTACCTCATCGGTGATATCTCGAGGGATAAGTGATGTCACACTAGCCATAACATCCACATGATGATTATCTTTTGAGGAATGGCGAGCGAGTAAGACTCATATGTAGCCAAGAGATCCTTGACAAGCATATTATACGGAATTAGATGTTCCTCTTTTGTATGATATGTGTCATTGAATTTATTAATAATGAGTTATGAATCACTGTGTATGTAGATATTTCGTATAAGGAGCTTTTGAGTGGTGGTAAGACCGAGAATGAGAGCTTCATACTCAACAATGTTATTAGTACAGGAAAACCCTAAGTGGTATGCAAAGGGGAGAGGATCACCATGTGGAGTGATGAAGACTATCCTAGCCCCAACGTCGGAGCAAAGTAATGAGACTTGTCAAAATACATGGTGCAGTGTTAGTATTGATGGCAAAAGTAGTGAAATCATCATGAAAAGAATCACATACATGAGATGCATCAGGAAGATGTGCTTCAACTAGTTGATCAACAATAACTTGGCCTTTGATTATTTTTTGTGGAATGAATTTGAAGTTAAACTCTATAAGTAACATGACCCGTCACGGTAGACGTCCTGAGAGATGTGTGCGGGATAAGAGGTATTGTAATGGATCTACTTTGGTAATGATATGAACCTCATTGTTAAGAAGGTAGTGGTATGAACCTCATTATTAAGAAGGTAGTGGTGTAACTTGTCTTCTACAAAGATAAGACCTAAGAAAAGTTTTTCAATGTAGCTATAGTTGCATTCATAAGAGAGAAAAGTTGAACTAATGTAATAGACAACTCTCTCGCATTGTGAATCATCGTGTTGTGCCAAAAGATCCCCTAAGGTATGGAATGTAGCAAAAAAATATAGTAAGAAAGGCCACTCAGCCATGGGAGGTATTAAGATAGGAGGATTTAAGAGATATGCTTTAATAATGTCAAAGGCCTTTTGGTAATGATCGTTCCAAACAAACTTAGTTTCTTTCTTCATTAAACATCGAATGGTTGAGTTTTGTCAACAAGTTACGCAATAAAACAATGGATGGCTGGATCTTACCTTGTAGTGAGTGTAACCGAGTGTAAATTACGGGGTGGAGGCATGTCAAGAATGACATGAATTTTATTTGGATTTATTTCAATGTCGTGTTGGGAAATGATGTGCCTAAGGAGCTTATTAAAGGTAACTCTAAAAACACAATTCTTTAGATTTAGGGGTACTTTAAATTGTCATAGATGTTCAAAGAGTGTTTGAAGGTCATGATCATGTGTAAAACAACATCGCGATTTGGCAAGTATATCATCAACATAGTCCTCAAGGATCTTATGAACTAATCGTGGAATATATGTGTCATTACTCCTTTGGTAGGTGGACCGACATTTTAAGGCCGAAGGGCATTATAGTGTAACAAAATGTTACCCATGGAACTTAGTAAAAGAAGTTTTTTCTTAATATGATGGATTAATTTTGATTTGATTATACCCATGGAAGCCATCCATGAAAGAAAGGATATCTTATCCAGCAGTAGAATCGATGATGGCGTCAATGTGCAGCAATGGGAAAATATCCTTGGGACAGGCTTTATTGAGATCTCAAAAATTCATACAACAATGGACCCTGCCATATGGATTTATAATATGTACAATATTAGACATCCACTAAGGATAATCCATTGAGTGAATGAAGCTCCGCATGCGGGAGGAATTGAATTTCTTCCTTAATGAGCGGTCTGACCTTTGGGTGTATTTTATGGATTTTTTATTGAACATGCTTTACACCGAGATGAAGGACGATATTATACACGGCTACTGAAGGATCAATATCAGGCATGTCACTATACTCCCATGCAAATATGTCAGAGAACTCATGGAGGACTTGTTTGATATCATCTTGCTCGACGGGTGTGAGAGAAACATCAAACAAAACCTTTCATGGATTGGTGGAAGTGTCAGGTTATATTAGATGGTATCTTCATTGAGAATAGACGACTGCGTCTTTGATGTATGGTTCAACAGGAATGGTTTTAGGAGCATCAGTACTCTCAAGCAAGCACATCATATTCTCCAAAGTAAGAAACAACATTAAGAAGTGATAAAGATTATTTCTTCTAATGGAAAGTAGGGAGGTGATCGTAAACTCCCATGTAGTCTAGAAGAGAGTCATCAGTGGAAAAAGTATCCAAAGTGGGCCAAACAATAGAAGTAGAGATAGTGATGAGTTCGGATATACCGGAGGAAGTGAAGAAGTATGCATAATAAGGTAAGTCTCGGAGAAGATGTAGAGGGAAGATGGTATCCCAAGCCAAGATTGTTAGATTGAGTGGGGAAAACCCATGATTTTGTGACTCCTTGACCATGTGGGCCTAAACCATTACTAGAGAAACCATAATGAAGCAAATACTTATAGCCAAGACCATATTGTGAGAAATGCTGACTAGGTGCAGAAGAGTTGGGGTGTCTGTGGAATGTTCAATAAAATTACAATATGCAAAAGGAGATGGATTTGATGGAACATCATAGACAACCCCTTGATAAAGAAATTTAACTCGTATATGAAGAGTGGAGGGAACTGCATGTATGACATGGATCCAAGGCCGCCCAAGAAGAATATTATAATTAAGGTTGTTGGGCATTACGTGACATGGAATAGGTAGCTTACACGGCTCGATAAGTAACAAGGAGAGTGATAATACCTTGGACCCGCTTGGGGATATTGTCAAATCAAAAATAGATACGAGACGATGGAGCTAAGGAGGCTTCAGAGAGGCCAAGTTGATGGATAAATGCAATATTACAAATATTAAACCCGATCCATTATCAACTAAGGCACATTTGACCCCAACATTATTGATACAAACCTGAATATAGGGGTCATACTCTAACATGGTTGTAGAAGGAAACTCATCGATGTGAAAGTAATATGATATTCATTGAGAGACAGAGCCGAAGTAAATTTATGATACACATACTCGGGGAAATGTATTAGGATGAATATAAGTATTAGCTAGATAAGACCTTAGCTTATTGACACAATTAAGATGATCCTCCAAAAAGGTATGAATGTAGACATCCATGTTGATAGGGTCCTAGGGAAAACGAGAAAAATGATGAAATGAGGACCTAAAAGCATTTGAATGAGATGGGTTCACCAAATGATTTAACAAAAATATTTTTTTGTGAAACCTTAAATATTTTAGAATCACATATGATAAATAAGCAATAAAGTACGAGATCGATCTATGTAATAATCGAATAAAAGTTAAAACCCTAATTACAAGAGGAGGGTTAGAACACTTAGCTAATTTCGTAAGTAATTTTGAACTGTGTCGGACTAGAGAATTGATAAACATGAGGAGAAAAATGTCACAGTTGAGCTTAGAAAATTGTGAAACCACCGGATCTCCCTGGACTTGGGCACCTGGAGTGGGCGAGGGGTGCACAGGCGCGAAGATTGATTTTGGGCACCCGTGACTATGAAAATGGTCGAAACCTAAATTTTCTTATGTCGTACCGATGTCTCTAACCTTCATTATTGATCACACTGTGTGTCGGTGGATGAGCACATATTTTGATTATGACTGTAAAGAGAAAGAGTGCCTACAAAACCCCAAAACACATAAAATCCTAAAAAGAAAAAGATACAAAAGGGGAGTTGGACTAACCCAGGTGATCACTCAATTGAGTGAACTTATGATTGAGTGTTACGCTACATTTTAGACTTCATGCGGTTCTCGTGTGCGTGTGCGTGAAATCATGCCCTAGGTGGCTCTTGTGCAAGATGTACTTGATAATGAGCAAGTAGCTAGATGTAGCAATGTAAGTAGATTTGTGGATGTCAAAATGAACTTCCTCTTCTATGCGTGTATGCGAGAAGAATGCAGCCCTTATCCCTTGAATGAAGCTAGATGGGTGCTTTGACGCTCTTGAAATGTCTTTGGATGTAACCTTAGGTGATAGTAATAGATGCTTAGAGCTTGGTCCCTAATAATGGTCACATAACTTTATATTTGTATGATTCATTTGCTTAAATTTTGAAATTAGTAACTAAAAGGCCGACCCATAAGAAAAAAATATGTCAAAAAGATAAAAGAGGCCCAAAAGAGGCGAGAAAAGTATGAAGAGGTCGGGGCGCCCGGGGGCGGGGCCACTGGCGTTGGCATCCTAGTACAGGAGCTAGTGTCCGAGTGATGCAAGATAAAATAGTGAAGTATCGATTGGGTTATAGGGTGTAAGAGGCCAAAAAGAAGACATGAAACATCAATAAAAGGCCAAAGACATATGTCAATTACTTGTTTCTCACTTAGGAATCATATGAATAGTAATATGTGCTTAGGACCTAGAAATGTACCCAAAGTGTGTGATTTAGTGTCTACAACATAAAAACAATACCATTCAAACAATGTTCTTAAGACCTAGTTAAATAATCATATTTATCAACTATCACAAAAGTATAAATATATATAAAACACACACACACATATGTATACATATATATATATATATATATATATATATATATATATATATATATATATATATATATATATATAATTGGATAATTTAGAATCTTTTAATATATATCTATATTGATATATTTTACTTATCTTATATATTTTTATATATACTTATTTATTATTAATTAAATTATCGATTAGCATGCATCCTTGTATTCATTTTTAACTTATTATATCATCATGATCACTTCGATATGTGATAAGACGTAAAGAAAACAAAATGACAATCAATTACTTAGACGAGCAATGACAATATTAACCATTCCATGAAAACATTAAGTTGAAATATTACATTGTTATTCCTTTTGGCCCATAGGCCTCTTCCCTTTGTCCTCATGTCTATGGTCTCTTTTGGGACGATTCCCAAATTTGTTATGTCGAGTTCGATGTTAAATATGTGGATTTGGGGACAAACCTTTTTTTGATCTAACCAACTTTTAAGATATTTCCTTAACTACCCCAACCAAGGTCTTAACCACTTCCTCCATATCAACAAACTTACTAGTTTGAGGTTTCTCCGGATTAACTAGCTTAACCCCTCTCTTAGGAGGCTTACCAACAACCTTGATTTTCTTTTCAATTTGAATGGCCATGGTGAATGCTTGCCTCATACTTTTGGGGTTTATTCCCTTACATAACATGTTGCCTTCTTATCAAATGCATTAGAATATTTAATCAAACAAGATTCATCACTAGGTCTTATGTTATTTGGTAACCTTGTCAAAGTCTTGTTAAAATCTTGTACACATTCATTGGGGTTCTTCTTAATATTTTCAAATTTAGATAGGAGAAACCTAGGGTCAGTCTTATCACCATACTAGATTTTAAATGCATTTGTCATCTCCTCCCAAGAATCAATTGATCATTAAACCAAGGAGTTGAACCATGCTCTTGCATCTTCTTCCAACATATATATAAACAACTTTACATAAACATCTTCATATTCCACTTCATAATCATCCATGATATTTGAAAGAATTTTAGATGTTGATCTCCACTGATAGAATTATTTCCTTGAAATCTAAGTAATACTCTAATTTCATTTGGTACTTCATTAGGATACCCCACCATACCATTAAAATTTATGGGTCTGTAGGTATTGACTCTGAAAGGAGCTCAAGGAGGGGACATTCCATGTTATTTTGAAGCTGGATTCATAGGAGGAGTAATCAAATGTTGAAATATTTTTGATGTTTGGTTTAGTTTTGATCCATGAAATGTTTATGATTATATTTAGATTATAGATCCTTGTTGTAATAGGGAGGGCCCCTGTCAAAACCCTCCTTTTACCAAATATCAAACAAAATCAAATGTTGAATAGGGGGCCTTTGGACCAAAGGGGTATGATCAATATAATGAGGGCCTTTAGGAGAAAAGATTCAAAACCAAAATCTATATTCTCACTTGTGAACAAGTGTATAGGCTGAGGAAAACTTTGAGTAACTTTTGGGGCTAAGATTTGTTGGAACAAAGAATGTAAATGATAATTTGGGTTGTGTGTCTCAAAGCTCTCTAAGGAGGTAAATTAGTTTTCTATAAAAGCGAGATAAAACCTGGGGTGAATACTTTTACCTTTTGAACCTTGACCACTCACGAGGTTTCCATTTTTTTCTCCTATGTCTGCAAAACTTGCAACTATGGGAGAAGCTTCTTGGTGGGGTATAATATGAAGAAGACTTTAGTCCTTCTAGCTTTGATAAGTACATAGTTAATCAAATAGTAGTTAAACACAATAACATTGTTCGACCAGGACTTAAGGATGGAGTCGCCACTAGAGATTTGCACTCTAGGAATGTTATATCAACTCTGTAAATTATCTTGAAATTATTTATAAACAACACGGAACTACGAATTTGATAAAACCCTTCAAAAACCCACGAAGCTCTTCAAATAACAAACTTAAAACACTTGAATACATAAGCTGAACATGTAATTCTTGAATGATACTTATTTTTGAAAGATCTAGATCAACATGTCCCCGAAAATGGCTCCATTCCTATATTGGTGATGTTGGCGAACCAAAAGAGGATATAAAAACACCACTAACTTAAAGAACTTGAATGATTACCACGAGAAAAGGATGTTCCAAGTGAGCAAATGACAAATATTAGTTAAGTATTCCTTGAAAACCCACGACAATAGCCTTAGAATTAAAATGAAACCACTAGTTCACTTTGAAAACAATGACAATCGGTGTTGGTGACATTGACGGACCAACAAAGTATCTAAAAACAACAATGAATAGTAAAGCGTAGATATTTCTTGATTAAAACCTTGAAAATGGTCTCATGAGTGAACTGAGACAATCGAATCCCAAAAAATGATGCCACTATGGTGTTGGTTCTCAATATTACACCTCGGAGACTTGGTAGTAATTCGAAACAAATAACTTGAAAAATGATAGATATGAATAAAATGTCATTTGTAGCCAAAGGTATGTCTAACCATTCTTTTATAACCATGTCTTGGAAATGACTAAGAGACACTTTACAAAGGGGATGGCTATACTTTTCTACTTACAGCTCAACCTAAACCAAGTTTAGAGAACTCGGGAGTAACTGAATGAGGAGAGATATTTTAATTCAATCTCCTTCAAATTATTGGTAAGTTAATTTGAGCTAACTATATCTATGAATGTAATATCTACTCGCAAGAGTTGTCACGTAGATATCACACATGCTTAGTGCATCAAACACAAGTCACTAAAGATAGATAAAATATGATTCGCATACACCATTTATTAATAATAGCTAAAATGGAATGGACTTCATGATGTTGGAATGCTAGTATTCACAAAAAAGAGAAAATGTATTCATAATATGAAAGTATAATGCAGTTTATAAGGGTAAAATGGTAGGATGTTTTAGTTAGAAAGAGGGGGAATGGATGATGGTTGATTCATAATAAAAACGTGCCAATAATTGCCATAATAACATGCTACTTAAGAATGTAGAGAAAATAAAATCAATTAAGAACAACTTTCAAATGGAAATTTGCATTCATTGATACCCAATTCATGCAAACATTACAGACAACCTTTAGATCCTCAACACAAGCACTTGTGCAATAATTCCAATAAAATGTTCATTGCTTCCATTTTCATACGCCTAAGATACACTTAAAGGTTGACAAAGATCATTCCAAAGCAATATTGCAACAAGGGTTTATAACTAGATCAAATATTACAAAGTAAATGCTACAACACAATATTTATTCAATAACCAAGATGATGCAATAACTAGAGGTTAATATTGTGTATTAGATATAGACGCAACAAACAAAAGATTGCAATAAAAGTTATAATTCATTGATTAGATATCCATCATACATATTCAAATCTATGACTGAATCAAAACATATTGTTATATTCATATTATTTTAAATAACGGGACATAGACTGGATGCCCTCAATGTTGACTAATGGTTGTACAATGCAACCACCTAGCATTACAACTTCAAAACCAAAACATTTTTCACTTTCTAGGGAAAATGATAACCTAGAATTAGAGAAAATAATTACAAACAAAAACCCCTTAGAACGAGGACAAGACCTCATTCTTATACAAAATTTTCCCCCTAGGAAATTACCCAAATTCCCCCAAAAATTAGCTAAGAAGAGTAAAATGCAAGGCAAAAGATCTTTGAAACCGCAAAAATGAAAGAATTTATTCTTCTAATCGTAAAGATCCCATTTTGATGTGTTAGTTTGGAGCTATTCTGTTTTATGATTGAAAACGTGGAGTTGAATAGGATATTCTCTTTGTCAATCAACCATTGTTTTCTTTTACTACCCTATCATCCATCATGTGTGTATCCTCACAAGGAGTTTATTATCCATCTTAATCATTTGATCTAATTCACCTTCATTTCACCTTTTGAAAATATAGTGAGTCACGAAAGAATAAATAATAAGGAATAAAGAACATGCTCACGATGGATCAATCTCATGGATCAAGCTTAATGGACTTAATTTCCTCATGTCCCCTTGGTTTGTCTCTGAATGCATCAAAACACTCAAACATTTTCAAGATAAAATATTCATTTGGCCCTAAGTCAAACAAAAAGATTGTTTCTTCTCTAGACAAGATGTTGAGACATTGATGGATACAACCCTTTTCTTCTTTATCCTTTTGGCCAATTTATTGATATAGCCTTCCAAGTGAACAAACCTCTAAAGGGAAGAATAATTAAAAACCTTTTGGTTCTCAAACTCCCCTGCAACATGCCTTTTGAATATTTCAATTAATTTATTAGGATCTGAATTACGAGTCATAATTTCCTTGAGGGGAAGCATCTTCTCTATTTTGGACTCAATATCATCCACATATTTACCTGTATTTTCCCTCATAGTATGAAGCCTACCAATGCAACTCCCTAATGTTTCTATCCTCAATATAATAACCATTTCATACTAAAATTGTTCTCCTTTACAATGTAAGGGGATTATTCCCGCTTTCTCCATCTCTTCTTCACTCATGGCATTGATGGTTTCAAGCTTGGGCAGCATACCATCCCAATGTTCCACCTCATCTCAAAACTTCTCAATTAATGCACCAACATCCTTTAAATGCTCAATAACTTGCTCATGACATGTAATTACTTATGTGAGGACTTGACTGCCCCTCTCAATCAATTTTTTTCCCACTCTTTTGTAACTTCATCCCTTGCAGTAATATCCTTAGAATTTTGCATAATTGTACTTTTAACCTCGGGGTGAGTGCATGTGTGGTTGGACGGTCTTGGATAAACTTCCTCGTAATTTTCATAGAGCTTCAACCTTTTCTTTAGTATATTTATCCTTATACATTTTACGAACAACGTCCAAAAAACCACATTAAGTTCATGTTCGAGTCCTTCATTGGACTACTTGCCTAATGGGATATGGGTCATTTGGAAATCAGTAAGAGTTTCCTCTCCTTTAAGAATATCCTTTTATAGAGTAGAATCTCCAAGAATATCTTACCTAATTTCCCACCAATGTTCTAGACATAGTCTTTACTTTCTTTGGTGGTCTTGAAGAACTCGGGGATGCGAGAGATTGTTAGATCATTTGTATCATCTACAATTTTATATTTTTATTCCTTGGAAGAGATGATTCTAACCTCCCCCAAGGGGTGCCTCTTCACCTAGCAATTGTTGTATAACTCGTGCCACAATCCTTTCCTAAGATGAATGGGAACCACTTGAGTTTCAACAACTAATATATTAGTTTGGGTTAATTATTTCATATCGGTTTCCTATCCATAATTATGTTCTCTGGTTGCAGTTTGTGGGATTCTATTTCAACTCCTTACTCTTATCCAACACTTGCTTCTATAACATTGATGACCTTGCTTTTCTCAATTGTGGGAGGTAAGGAAGATTTCTCACTTGCATCAGTAACTTTAAGAGACATTTCCATATGTTTACAGAGGGTAATGACTCGTAGTTGCATCAGGGGTTTGTATGCATGCTTCTTTTTGCCTTGTCTTTTTTTCCATGCCAATATCCTTTGCATTTTACGAGGCAACAACAACACGATCTTGAATCTCTTGGAGTTGCCCTATATTTACCAATAGATTTTCTTCACTTTGTCCCATTGTAGGTTACATTATGGTTTCCTTTGTACCTACCTTTTCTTTCTATACCTTAAGCTCGTTATTTGGAGGTGGGTCCCCTTCCTCTTCATTAATAATCTTCTCTTAGTTGGTATTTAGAACAACATCAGCCCCTTGGTCCACTCTTAGTGCTTTTAACAAGTCAAAAATATTTCTTGATTCGGGGATTATTCTATGGTGTTTCATCCCTCTATCAACTCCTAGATTTGGGGTAGTAGGACTTTGATATGTGAAGCCACTTGTTCCTTCCGCTCCTAAATATCACTTCTAACAACACAGGCTATAATCACATTTTCGTATGATATTAGCTTGTTTTTTGGAGGTTCATGAACATGAAGCATAGGAATTTGGGAAAAACACCCTAGGAACCCGAACCGGTATTTCTTCTTTAGAAGTAACCTTAACCTCAATCTATATGGTAGCCTCATGTATCTCGGAAGTTGCGAGACCTTAGTATTTTGTAGCTAATGAGGAGAACGTTATTTGAATCTTCTTCTTATTCACCGAGATTCCCTAAGACCAACCCAACGGAATGAGTTTTCCCTATACTATTTCTTTTTCTAATACACATGTTGAAGGTTTGACCAACATCATCCTTCTTGTCATGTCCCTTTGAGGCATAAACCTTAGGTGTTAGAGTATTAGGCGGGATTAACCAAAGAGGGGTAACAACAATAGGAATAGTCCCCCTTAAAATATTATCATTTTAGGGCTATTTGGGAGACATAAGTCCAGTTTTACTCGTACAGCACTTAGATCATATCTAGCTTGAGCCATAAGGGGTGTTTTGAAGGAAATTTGAGGGGTCCCTTGTGTTATAATTGTTTCCTTCCTAAACCTTGGCAATACATCATCAATGATGTAACTAACTTTGTATTCATTAAGGACAACAATATTTTGTTGACTTATGTCAATTCTTTGATAAAGTAACCAAGTTAAAATCCTCTTCATAACATCAATTGTCCTTTGGTGCAATGACTTCACCTCTTAAACAACCCGGTTCACACATGGGAGAGGTTGTTTTTCTATATTATTTTGAGTGTATTATGGGCTTATTACATTCCCATCATCCACTACTCCTTGAGGCACCATGGCTACCTTGTAATCAATAACCTACACCAAAGTCATCTAGGAATAAATTCTTAACTTGACATCCTCCTCACCCCGAATATCCATCCAATAATCCTCATATTGAGGTTCATGCTCTATAGAAGAACCTAAGGCATGATGCATGAACCATTTTATATCATAATTTCCTCTTGGGGAAAATTTCTCCAAGGTGAAATTGTTCATTTCTACCTCCACCGGTTTTGCCTTAACCAAGATGGGGAAAATATACCTACCAATGCAGTGATAAGGAACTTAATGTTTGCATTATGTTTTTTGCAAAATTTTGTGCACATAGGTAAACTACTTAACCGATTCTAAGAGTACTAACTTATTATACATATGTCTTAGTTACATGTAGGGGCACCTATGAATCAACTTACTCGATCTAAGAGAAAGTACAAAGTTGTATGAAGTAACATCCCCACTCAATTATGATTCTTCTAGCATCGGGGACATCCTTTCATACTTTGTAAGCTTGGGAAGAACAAACATACAATGGGGGAAAAGAAGGTGTCGATTAATTTTTTGAATTGAGCCCCAAATTTGATCATATTTAATTATGGCTATACATCGTATACCTTGAAAGTGTTGGCATCCCTATCTTACTTGAGGCCAAGGAAGATTCTCGTAAGATGAAAATTTGTACACCAAATAAGAGGTCATGTAGAAACCCCTGGCTATGCCAACCACTTGCATCAATTATGTATGAATGGAATTCGATTAAATCCCCCAATGGATGGGAGGCTTGGTTGTCAATATGAGCAATATAAACAAGAACATTCACTCTTGAAACACATGAGAAAAATCACTTCCTACTAAATGGTTCAATAATGTTATATAATCCTCTATCTCCTCAATGAACTCCATCCTACCCAACTTCTTAGGAAGCCTAATAACATAGACCCTTGGTTTTAACAACCATTGCTCATTTAATAAATTGCTCAATTCCCCATACTTTACATTCCAATACTCTTCCCCACTCTCAACACTTGCATCGGCCACATGGTGACATTAGGGAGACACAACATTTTATCAAATGAAGTGGTTGTCAAGGACAATACTACCATCCCTAATTTCCTTGGTTACTAGGGTTGTAATTTTGAGCACACGTCCATACCAACTCAAGGTATTGAGTAGAAGGAGGAAAGGAAATGGCCAATTCTATCCCACCACCATCAATTTGTTTCAACATTTTACTCCTTCCAAGGGCTTTTAACCTCATGTTGAATTCGGTCAAATCGGCCTCGAACAATTTTGTGTCAACTATCTTATCAAAATGAGAGGTCAAGTTTGAAGTAGTTTGGGGAAAGTTTGGTAATGTATTCATCCTAGGATGATTTTGAATTGATGACCTGAAAAGGATACAATATTCTACAAATTATACTAGAAACCCCGCCCTTCAAATTAAACAACTAATGATTAAAAAATCACATGAAAATGAAGGGCTGCAAACTAGGGCATTTTATTATTTTAAAAGCTCTATTTCTAGTCCAGGAATGAAGAAACAATCCACACCTTTCCCTAGCTTTCGCATGAACACAAATCAACTCTTGAAAACAATTAGGGCTCATTAGAATGCCTTCTCAATTTACCATTTGAATGCAAAGTGGTGATCTTAGATCGTTCTCGGGTTATATATACCATATAACATTAATGGTGTGACAAGCCAACTGGTGCTTTCTACTTTCATCTTTATTTGTGTTTCAAATCATTGGTGTTTTAATCATTGAGATGGTGTGTACCTCTCTTATGTGGGATTCAAGACAAGTGATGCATCTTACATGAATGCAATAATGCAATTATGCAATTCAAGTTGTAAATCTCGATTGGATAATGGCTAGCATGCCACGTCTCCTTCCCATTCGATGAAAACAATTTTTAGGTTGCGGGGTCAACCTTGCATCTTGTGTGAATGCAATGATGAAAGTTGTCAAGTGCGTTAGCATCTCAAATGTACAAGCCTCCGCCACGTGTCCTCTTTATGCCGAGCTTTGAGGATGTAATTGCAATACGCACCTTTGTACAAAGTATTACAAAATTTCACCAAAGGCTGTGTTCCCTTGATTCTCAGAATATTCCCCATTGAGTGTCGAGTATTATTTGTAACTCATAACTTTGCATGAGTTGTATTTTTTTAACTTGCCCGCCTACACGTGGATACTCGAATATTCCATTTTACGGGTGACATACTTTCACTTGCAAGTTACAATTTTGCACACAAAGTGCAAAAGCTGTCTTAAGGCCCAAAACCCCAAATTCACTAAATATTATTTCTAATATAGCGACGGGGATGGACTTGAATTTTACATTTACACATCAATTTTAAACCCACAAATTTACACAACGAAAATTTCTAAAGGTAGGAAGCCATTATTTAAAGCTTAAATATACCATTGGGACCACCATGATCTCGCGTACGTCCTCATAAACTTGGAAATCATGAAATCATCATAAAACACACAAATTTTTAAGATGTTAGCTAACAATACATGATAGACCTGTTGATGGCATAAATTTCTTTAGACACATAACTTGGGGCTATTGGAAACATTTCAGCAAAGGGGTTAAATTTGATGGCCACCTATGCCTGTCAAACAATTTTCAGGTGACGGTAATTTTTCAATACTGCCCTTCAAAAACACAAAATAATGTTATTTTTTACTAATTATTCTATATTTATTATATCTTTTTTATATATATTTACATATATTTTTATAATTTATATACAAACCTATATAAAAATTGACGGTCACGTTTTAAATGTGCAAGTCGCATGTGACGGTTAGATAAGATATTTACAAGTATTTTACGTCTAAAATCACAAAAAACGTCTAAACAACTGTCAAATTTAACCCTTGATTTCGAGGCTGCTAGCTCATATGAGGCATCACATTAAAATAGTCAAGGAGACAAAGAACACACGAGGAGAGCATGAATTATTTAAAGGTGCCAAAATAAGTACCAACAAATTCAAATTCCATATCTTCCTTATTCAAAGTCATTCATGGAGTGGTTTGACCCTTTCCTTGGCCTCTAGTCGATCTTGCGGTCATGATGTAGGGTTAGGGTAGAAATTTAGGGTTTTGGGTGTCATAAATTTATCGTCTTAATAAAGATAACACATAGAACAAACCCTAGCTAATTTTTGGTAAGATTTCCAAAAATATAAGAAACTTAGAAAAATCTCAAAAATGTAGCCTACATGGCGAATTTCGAAAAATCATAACATTGATCTAACTATTGTAAAACAAGTCAACGAATCTTGAAATTTGGAGAGGATCTTACTCTACTAATTTCTCAACATTAGGTAAAAATTGCTGAAAATTTCATTACGGTTTTGCATCTATATCCAAATCTTCGCGATTAGGGTTTTAACCCAATTTTGGCCGAGATCAAGATCTAATACCACTTATAATGAAATAGTAATAGAATATCAAAGGACACCAAAATAGAGATAAATGATCACAATATGAAAGTATAATGTATTAGCCACCTCAAGGGGGAAACCTTCAAACCATACAATAAGACTTGAGTGATCTGTATGTTTGTTTTTTTCATGTATGTGTATTGTGCTTATTTTGGAAAGATAGTTTGCCCCCAAATCTCAACCTCATGTTACTAATAAAGCGCTTGATGAATCATCACCTTAGTGTAAGATGGGCAACCAAAGGCTCTGGTTCTATTTAGGAGAGAGATTCTTCGAAAGGAGGATTTGCCATTATTAAGCTTTTAGACAAGATTGTGCGTAAAAACATATGGAATGGAAGAATCCAAAACAGGGATGAGATACACAATACCCCACAGGAACAAGATTAATTTGTGCCGTATATATGGAGAGTACGAAGATATGATAATAAAATGATAGATATATATGTCAATGGATGAAACAATTAAAATTATTTATACAAGAAGTTTTTCTTCTTCATTTTTTATTTTCAAATAGCGTTGTGATCAATGGTTTGATATGGATATTTTTTCTCTTTTTGCTTTTTGATTTTATTGATTTTTCGTGGATTAAGGTTTGTAATGGACTCATCATTATGGAAGAGGTCCATGTTTATGAAATTTGAATGATCCTGATTTACAAGACTTGGGCGGACAAGGTCCAAGTCCACGAAGCGTATATAAAGATTTTCAATAAATAGGTTTTATAGGTCTAGATTTACAAGACTTGGGACGACGAGGTCCAAGCCAATGGAGGGGATTGAAATATTTTCGATGAATAAGTGATTGAAGAAGTCTTGATTTACGAGACTTGGGTGGATGAGGTCCAATTCAATGGGTATGTGATTAGATACGTTTTTATGAGATCAAAAAGTGTATGAGAGGATAGAGGTAATTTGTTGATGTGGAGAATATGTTGAAATTTATTTTCTTCAATACCTTTGTTAATGATTTCTAGCATAGGTGGAATAAATTATTTAGATGATTAGAGTTTTGAGAGGATCTATGCGTCAAGTGTGGTCTTCATCTATGAATGGCATAATGCACGAGGAGCGAAGGATTGATACGTAGATGGGTATCAAAGATATATTTTAGGATTTATAGAGCAAATATTCAATGTTTCTCTTTTGTCTATAATCATTTGTTGGATTTCATGATTAGCGATGAGTGCTTCGATGTGTAAGAATTTGGTGTTTGTGATGTTGATATTCAAAAGGTCATGAGGACCAAATGATAGGATTAGATTGTTTGATGAAATATTTGTGATTAAAGCTCAAAATGGTTGTGTGTTGATACCCCTAAGAACACTCACATTGTGGAGTGTATGAACCAAAATGCCTTAGAACAAAAGTGATGTTTTGGTGAAAATCGGGAGAGGAATTTGTGGAGATGTCTTCTTTGACTATATGATAAAGCCATGAGAAGAAATCAAAGACTCTGCATCGAATAACTATTGTGAACAATTGATAAATTCAAGATTGATCATTTGAGGCACTATGGCAATGGAAGGTTGGGTTGCTGCAAGCATCCAAATTGGATGTTGATGCACATGATCAAGGATGTTAGGCATAAGATTATGAGATGAAATGATGAAATTAAAATTATTGTTTGATGATTGACCCTTGTATTTAGATTCTTCATTTATACAATGTGTTGGAAAGGGGTCATGAAACTCTTTCAAGTTCTCGTTTGACGTTTGAAGATAGTTGTTCAAACAATTTCAATTTTCGATTGAACTAACATAAGAGTATCCTAAGGAGAAGTTGATTGGTTTTGGTTTGTAGATCCTTGGATTTTTGTCTTGATCTTTTTGAGTTTCATCATGTAAAGAGTCTTGGAAAACATTTAACTCTTCATTGAAGTTGTGGTAGTTGACGTGGTTTCTATTTCAATGGCTCTGTTGTCAATTAAGTCTTGGACATAGTGGTAGATATTTGAACAATGATCCATAGAGTGGCCTTTGATGCGATGGTATTCACAATATTATGATTCTTTATACCACATAGGTTTTGGTTTACCTTTTGCGAAGGGTCTTGTGATTGGATATATTATCATATTAGCACTTGTTAATTGATGGAATACACTAGATAGAATTTATCCAAGAGGTGTAAATAGTCATTTGAATTTATGTGGAGTAATTTCTTCACTAGGGAGTATGATTGGTTGTTTGGTTGATTTCTATTGACTTGGGAAGCCATATGAGAAATTTGTTTTGACATATCATGAAGTTTTTCTAATAACTCTTTGTTTGATGTGTTTGTGTGAGCCTACCATTATACTAAAGGTAAATACGTAGAGTGAATAGGTGGTTTGTGAATTGGTGAGTAGAATGGATATGCTTAAATTTGGACAAAGTGAATGTCCAAAAGATAAAACTTCAGCATTGATTTGATGTTTGCAAGTTTTCTTAGATCAGATAAAGTAAATGCCCAAATTTAAAACTTATGACTGAATTTTGATTTTGCTTAAATTTTGATAATGTGAATATCGAAGTATAAGACTTAGATTGAAATTTGATTGCGCTTGAATTCAAATATGGGTATATAAAATTTAAGACTTTACGCTTGAATTACAAATTTGCTTAGCTTGGATAAAGCGAATACCCAAAGTGAAGACTTGTGATTTAATTTTGATTTTTCTTACACATTGATAAAGTGAATATCGAAGTATAAGACTTATATTAGAATTCATTGCTTAAATTTAGATACGCGTATCCAAAATTCAAGACTTTGACGTTTGACTTGTAAATGTGCTTAGCTTGGATAAAGTGAATACCCAAAGCAAAGACTTGTCATTGAATTTTGATTTTGCTTAAACTTTGATAAGGCGAATATCGAGTATAGGAATTAAATCGATTAGAATTGGATGATGTGCTTAAACTTGGAAAGTGAATCCAAAGAGTAAGGCTTAGACTTTGTTCACTCCAATTTGGTATGGGTATCTAAAAGGGGGAAGTTTATTTTTGAATGGAGTTTGATTTTGATGGGAACAAAATATGATGTGATTTGAGAAAATAATGTGGAACACAAACTAATTTGACTCACTAATTTGGATTAAATGATGTTGTTATTGGGTTGAGTTTGTCAAGCTTCACAGGAGTTAGGGAGAAATTTCACTCACCAAAGTGCTTGAATGAGTACTCGTCTTTAGGAATTTGCTTTCCTAGCCATAGACTATACCCCACAATCAATTAAGAATGAGGTTGTCACCACATGATACTTATGGTTTCCTCACACAGTATCACTAGTCAAGTGGGTGGGGGTACCCATTTCGTTGGCCGATTCCCTCAAGGTGCCAACTACTTTGGGGTTCTGTGGTACTCCTCATAATGAGTTTTATGAATATGTCCAAGCACTTCCCATAGTTAAAGCGGATGGGAATAAACCCTTATTCGAACCTGTAATACAAGTTTTTATAAAGTTTATTAAAATAAATTTTTTTTTGTTTTGTAGTCTTCAACCAAGGCAACTTGCATATGATGTTAAGAGTTTGATTAAGTTTTCAAGGTAGTCTTTGTGACGATGCAAATTCCTACACACAATGTATCAATAGTTTCCTTGTAGAGAAAAAAACACAATTGTAAAACAAGGAAACAAACTTCATTGTTTCGATTTTCAAGATCATCGAAGAAGGCGCAAGAAAAGAGCATACATAGTTGGTTTGATACAAAAAAACTAGATATACTAAAATGTAGAGTGTTGACATGTTTATAATTGATTAAGCAACATATTAGAAGCATAAACACAAAAACAACAAGTAAAAAACTATAAGATAGCTAAACAATCGAAAGAAATGAAAGAGGAGTTACCACAATACGCTAACACGTGCAAAGAACATGGTAACACGTGCATAGGAAAAATGTACAAAAATAGTGTTACGATAGTGCGTGAAGGGTTACATCGGTGCGTGAGGTTAGAAATTAGTGCATGCTTAGGAACAAAGAACAAAAGCAATGTCACATTGGTGTATGAAGGGACAACAATGCATGAAGTTAGACACTAGCATGTGCACAAAAACAATGAACAAAAATAGTGTTACGGTAGTGCGTGAAGGGCTACACCAACACGTGAAGGACTACACCAACATGTGCACATGAACAATGCATATAAATAGTGTTTTGAGAACGCGTGAAGGGTTACACCAATGCGCAAAGTTAGACACTAACACAAAACAATGATATGCTAACACAAATCATGTGTAATGCTATTGCAGTAGCTCTGTAGATGCACATAAATGAAGAAACATGACAAAAAGACTGTATTTTTTGGATTTTCTCTTTGTTTGTTGCACTAAAAAACCCTGAAACTTTAATAGTAAGTCTTAAACAAAACAAACAACACAAAGAAAAAGTTAGATTAGTAAGAAATACATTAGAAATGATAAAACATGTCCGGCGTGCCAGAATGTAAACCATGGAAATTACATAAGAATTAAAACTATAACAAGTTCAACAAACCTTTCTTTGATAAATCCCAAAGCCACCTCATATTGGATCTGATTATAGAAACAAGGTCCAATAATGCTCTTGTTGGATCTGATTGATTTGAAAGCTTTTGTAGTTTTGTGGATGCTCTAAGAAGTATTCCAAATGGAAGATAGATCAAGCTATGAGCATGAAGATGATTGATTTGATAGAATATGTGAAAAATAATAGTATGAATGATTGATTCACCAAGCAATTAAACAAAATAATAATATGAACTCTCAAGCTTGTTGGTGGATGATTTGTAAAGGAAAGACCATTGATTTATAGTTGAGGAAGGAAAATCCTCAAGCTAAGTTTAGATTGAGTTAATTTGGAGATAACTAAACATGATTGATTTGTTTACTTGAGTTTGCAGATTGATTGAAGAGTTGAACTGTCGTTCTAAATTTGCGTGGACGAGTCATTATTGAGTTAGCAAGGGGTTACACTTGTTTTGACTATTAATTTCATATCCTTTATTTTATTCACCCAAAAAGTGTTGTGAATGATTTGCTTTTGGAAGGATGTGAACTAATTTTGGATTGCCATGACTTGGGAAATATCTTTAGTTAACTCAAATGCATGATTTGAGTTAATTTAAACATATCTTCTTGAATTTAATAATGATTTTTAGCTTTACTTATGATTTTTAGAGCATGGTCCCATCTTTGGGGCTCTTTGCTCTTATTTATTTGGGAAATATGGTCCCATGCAAAAAAAAACATTCTTCTTCTTTAAAACCCAACAAAGTTCTTGAATTTTTTGAACAACTATACTTTAGGGAGAGGATTTCCAGCCCCATAAAGCAACCGAGGGCACAAAAATAAATCGTCTCGCTTAAAATTTTCAGAGAGCTTTTATGACACTTGGCACTTATGTTTAAGCTTCCCTCTTAATTTTCCATTCAAAAGTTTATTTAGAATTCATAGGACCCAACATTTTTTTTTAGAAATTGGTAAAAGTTGGGGGTTTTGAAAGGACCCGCATCCTTGTACAACAAGCCCTCAAGGTTGGATAAAACATTAAAGCATTACAGAGAGGAAGTCCCCAACAACAAAAGGGAAAGGACAAAAGGATGAGAAAGGAAAAAAACAACGAGAAGAAAAACAAAAAGACTATGACACCCAATGCTATATTTGAAATCAGATTACCTAGTAGAATCCCTTACATGGGATCTTAGATGCATAGAATAAACATTCTTTTTCTTATAACAATCGGTCGTCACTCCTATTAGGATCTACATTTTCATCTAAGTGAGATGGAAGTCGAATCACAGAGGAAGCCGAAATTCCATCATTGGATTTCTCGGAAGTGAGGCCGGTATTAGTGTAGTCACCAGTAGCACTGACATTAATGTCGGCTTTGATCCACCATAAGCTGCTCCAGCGTCATCCGGTGAAGGGACAACTAGTGATGTATCATCTTGTAGTTGGTTAACCATAATTGCCTCAACATTCTCCACAAAAGGACGGTCGATGATTGGATCTTGGATTCCTTGTCTTCACAAACATGTGTCAATTTAACATTAGTAGATCCAAGTTCCTCATCAATAAATAAAAGGTTTTAGTGAGAATCCTTCCACAAAGAAACCTTTTCTTTTTAAATTTTGCTTTATCGTCTAGCAGTCCAAAGTAAGATGACCTAGATTAAAACATTTTTACATTTGAAGGGAAAGCCTTCATAATCAAGAGGTTGTGACCAAACTCTATCTAGCACTTTGAGGTCAACAGAAGCAGGTAGATCAAGCGAGGTATCTAGATCCACCAATATCCTTGCAAAAGTAGTGTGAGAATAGAATTTCGTATTGGAATCAATGGATAAAAACTTACACAAAAATTTGCCAATAACAATTAAACATTCCTCTCCCCAAAACTGCAGTGGGAGATGAGGTAAACGAATCCAAAATGGTTTAACATTGAAGGAGGGCGGTGAGTGGATTGGAAGTTGGGAACCATGGTTTCATCAACAAGTGATGATTCTACGGTTCTCGGATCTTCGAGAAGATAATATCCCTATCATCATCGAGCAAAAAGTCACGGTAAAAAACCCCTTGCACAAGGATAAATGTCAATCCTACCTGAAACAAGAGGAAACTAGTTTGTTGAGATCCACGGGTGGAGAAGTGGAAGACTAGATTGGTGGCCATTAAAACGACAGATCAAACCCTTGGAGGAAAAAAACTCTTCAACCTCCACGAATGAATCCCAAAGGGAGACCAGGGGAGCATATTTAACAATAGAGAGGGGCTTGGAAGAGGAAAGAATAGTAGGTGCAACATAGGATCTCTTCCTTGCAGAGGGAAAAGACGACTCAGTCTTTGCCATTACCATGACCGGGGAGAGAAGTTAGAGGGCACCACTGCAACAAAGACGCAATCACCATTGCCGTTGTCAGACCAACACTTTCCACGATTCGTCCACCTAACTCGACACAAACTCATTGTCAACACCGCGCCTGTGGTTTAGAAAGCAACCGAGGAAACAACGGGGGAGAGAGCCATGCTTAAATATTCTTTCACCGCTTATATGGGACTCTACTTTTCTTTGGTGCTAAAGCTTCCTATTTTATCTTTGCACATAAAAAAAATCACGGGATCCTATTAATGCTAAAATATCCTTTTTTTTTATACTATTTTTTTGGCTTTCCCCTTACATGGGACCATGATCTTAGTCAATTTGAGTTGAGGAGGTGGATAAGATGTGAGGATATTTAATTTATTTAAATATGATAGTGGACATGTGAGAATTTATTTAATTATTTTGATATTAAATTAGATAATGGGGCGATAAGGTGCGATAATATTAATTAATTTAGAGAGGAACAATCGTTTAGTAAGATTTTGGTATTCTGATATGTAATGGTTATTTTGGGGTGTCTACATATTTAAACAATGACTATAAACTAATACCATTTTCATTATAGGCTTAAAAACTAGAATATATAGCTTTGAAAATTAAATAATAATAATATTTAATTTTGGTCATCTTCCATTTTGGTATTAAGCCCAGTCTTCTCCTAAATAAATAAAACAACAATCGATACTTATTATATTGTTTTACACTTTTGTCTCTATTTTTGGCATGTTGTGAGATCTATCTCCTAAATAACAAGAAAAATCTTTCGAGGGTAAAAAACAAGCTTCGACTTTTCTAAACAATAAGAAAAATCTTCCAAATGCTAGCCAAATGGACTCAAGTTTAAGATTAAAACTTTCCGATAATTCAATAAATGTCAAATTTAAAATTTAAAATTTCATCATAAATAGATATTACACTTAAGAGTTGACATTAATTATTAAACATGGCCCTCCTCCACCTTCCACCCCCCATTAAGTACAAGAAGAATATGACATTCACTATTTGAAATATCTTTATCAACTTAAAAAAAAGGAAGATAAAAATCATTAACGGCAACTCGTTTAAATGGAAATTGTGGCGGGACAATACATACACCATTTAATTTCATTTCAGAAGATCTGATAAACAAGCAAACGGCGATCGGCCAAACAGAAAAACAATGGACGATCCAGAAGACTCTTTGGAGAGGGGTGTTTCTGCGGTCGAATCCGCGGGCAGAGAAGCCGAAGAAGAGCAAACCCACAGTGAATTAGGCCCTTCTCTATCTAATGCTACCGTGGTAGAGCTCCATCAGATATTTGGCAGCAGCAATGTTGCCTCTACTGACGTGGATCCCCACTTGTGGGAGGACGTGGCATCCAAGAGAGTGCCGCTTGGACTGGTCGGGCAGGCCCTCGCAGGGTCATGAGCAACAAGGCAGGCTCTACTGCCTACATGGCCGCCGACGTGTTCTTGGGTATGATACTTGCCCCTGGCTGTCCTGTTTACAGCTTTTTTACACCCCTGGCTTTCCTTGCACTTATTAGGTGCTTTAGAAATTTATGCAGAAAATCAAATGAAAACATCAATAATAATAATAATAATAACGAGCAATCAGATAGGCCCAGAAAGGGTCAGAAGAAAAGGGCTTCTAAACGAGCATCAAAACAACCCACCCATATCTACAATAAGGACAATGGGGATGATGATGATTGGAATTGCTGCGATGGGGATGATGACGTGGCCAACGAGGGTAGTCAGAGGCAGGGGGAAAGAGGGGATTCCGTGAGCGTGGATCAGCTCATGCAGATTTTGGGGAGAATTGAATTGCTTCTGGATGTGCTGCAGCTGAAGGGGAACCCTGAATGCTTGAAGTCCCTTGTTGAGCTTCTTGTGGAGATTCCTTATCTCTTGTGTGATTTTAGTGGGGAGGAGGGTCATGAAGGTCTGTCCAGAGGACCTAGGGCTAGAAGGGCCGGAGTTTCCAAGTCGATGGCACTGGCGTCGCCGCCTTCAGTGTCGAGGTTGTGCTTTAGGATGGTGCTCAAGGTTCTGCAGCCTAATCATGGGGATACTACCGCTACTGGGGTTGTCCTGCTCAAGGCACTCAGCCCAAGCATCATGCTGACTCATTCAGGTCAGGGTATTTTTAGGACTCACCTATTTTGGCTAGTTTTTCTAGAAGATTTCAAAATACAGATTTGTCAGTTGCTGATATAATGATTGCAGGCTTTTAGAGGTATTTATATTGTTAGAATTCTCAAAAATTAGATTCATCAATTGATAAATTAACAATCAAATATGGTTTAGGCATTGATATTTTTAGAAATTTCTCATATAATTTTCAAAAATCAGATTCATCAATAGTTTTCTTTTAGAGGAATGCATCTTATATTATTTCAATTACCAAAAAGAGTTACATCAAGCTCACAATGGAGATACACGGGCTTTCTCTTTCTAAAAAGGCTTTCACAGTTATATTGTTAGAAATTTCTGGATCAATCGTGTGCTTGTTTATTGTCAGGACGTTTTGAGTGAGCTGTCTTACCAGAAGTAAACATGCAGTTGATGCTGATTCATCCAGGCAGGATGTTTTTAATCACATATCTTTTGTTTTTGGTCAATCAGCTGATTTTTCACAGAATTTTCAAGATATAGATCCATCAATTCGTAAATTAAGGGTTGAAGGTTTTGTTGGTATTCATATTGTTAGGAATTTCTGACAAAATTTCAGAATTAAATGTTTCCAATTGGTAATGAATGATCAAAGGCTCTGTGGTTATTCATATTGTTATAGATTTCTTACTGAATTGTCATAAATTAGATTCATGAAGTGGTAAATTAATGTTCAAAGCCTTTGTAGGCATTAATATTGTTAGAAAATCTGGATCAACTGGGTGTTTGTTTATGGTCAAATGTTTCAAATATTAAATTCAGTCAATTGGAAACTCGATAATCAGAGGCTTTGTGGGTATTCATATTGTTCGATTTTTTCTTGAATTTGTATAAAATAGATTCCTTAATTGTTTTTTTATTTTTGAAAGTTAAATTGAGGGTTTAATGGTTCCCTTACCCATAAAAGACTAGAAATAACATGCATTTATGGCCCAGAAAACAGCACCTTGTGCTATACTATATTCACTGACACTCCAAATGTACATTTTTACTTATTTTTACAAAATTACAAACATTAAAACTAAAAAAATCGAGAGCTCATTGTGGAGTAACCTGGCCTACAAGCCTTGCAGCATATACATTACACTACCACTACATATATTTTGAGGGCGTGCTCACAAGTGGTCAGACTACAGGGCATTAAAAATGAAATCTAGATTCCTTAATTTAAAATGGAGTCAAATGTCAGATGGGGCTGACTAGGCCGAATCCATCTAAGAGCCTTCTTCTTGCCAACTTTTTTCTTCTTCAGCTGCCGCTACAGGAGTTTCATGTGCTGCTCTCTTTGATTTTTCTGCCACTGGCCCTGAAGGTCCTGCTTCATCTGCATTCTTCCCAAACCAGATATCTGCCCCAATCATCTCAAGTCCATATTCTAGTTCTCCTCCCCCTGCATACCGTTTACTTTGAGCACTTTCACATTTTTTTCCACTGCTTCTTCTTGGAGAGGCGTGTACCCTGTAAACCTGGAGAGGTCTCCCCCTGGAATAATCCATGGATGCAAGAAGCCCATTTAGTCTCTTGTCTATGGTCAAGGGCATGCTCTGCAGGAAGATTAAAGAAATAGGTGGATTGCTTCAGAATTGTGAGTACACTGAAAATGAACCTAATCAGAGTCAAATTACCCTCGTGTTGGATAATATGCAGGTCCCTGGGACACTTCTTTGTACTGATGATGGAGGGCTTTGCAACTCCTACTCAGGTATTTGAGGGCAGCACGAAGGGCAGCCTCTTCCTGTGATTGTACAACATCCTAGATGGGTATTCAGGGGCCCAGAGAGCCTTGTGTAGAGTCTTATAAAATATGTCCTTATTCTTGACCAGCAGATCAGGATTGTTCAATAAACATCCTGTATGGAGGCCCTGGGGTATTGCTGCCTCATGTTGACAGTGCCATCCTCTCCCAAAATTGACCTTATCATGGCTATGGCGCCAGGTGATTCAGCCTGCAAGACATGATTCACTCTCCTGTCCAAAATTGCCCCTGCATAGGCATTTATGCTTTTTTTTTTTTGTTCTCACAGTCAGTTGCCATGATTAGAATCTGGAATAAGGAAGAGGTCTTAGAAGTTTTAAGAAACGGCTACACTGAACAGAAAGATTGAGCATGCAAACAGTGAAATGAGCATCAAATAAATAAATTGCGCTCCTTCAGTATAATGTTATATTTCATATGTAAGAGCATCCACAAATTGTTTATTCCATTTGGTGCCCTTGACTGTACATATAGGTACGTCATACAGCATTCAGCCAAGATAGTGAGGAGTAAGACATAATGCCAGGGAGATATTTGATTAATAGGTTAACCAATGTAAAGCCCCCTCACTCAAGAGTAATTAGATCGCTAAGAGATTGTCGTGGGACCCTCCCATTCATTAGAGCAAAGACTAAACACAGGGTTTGAGTATTTTTAAGGAAGTCGCATTTGCAAGTAGGTTTGCTAGTTGATTAACTTCTCTGTAATAATGCTCACAACTAACTGGATTAAATTTATATATAAGATCCTGAGCTTTTTAAAGATTTTTTTTGAGATTCCAGCTAAGGGTTGAGCCTTTATCAATAGCCGCGAATTAGCCTCTACTAATAGATGCAAGTAGCCTTGGGAAAGGGTGAATTTGGGAACTTTTACCAACCCAACTGCTGTTGCCTCATTATTGGTGCCTTTTGGGATGAAGAGGGAATCTGTTTCTTGAAATCTGGCATTATGACCCTGAAGAACATGGCTTGCTCCTGCCATACCCGTGTTGCCTTTGGAGCCCCCTTCGAAATTCATCTTAATGTGATCAGGTAGGGTAGAGGTTGATATTAGTTCTTTACAAGTAGAATTTTGATCTCTTGTTCCCTAGACTGCCCGGAAATGCCAAGTACCCCCTCGTACCAGGCCTGATACATACCAGGTACGGGTACGGGTACGGTTCGGGTATGCTGTGGGTACGTACCCGCAGCATACCCACATGTTTTTTTTTCTATGTGCAATAAAAAAAACTTAAGGGCTTTGACTGGAATTGAACCTTGGAAAGTTTGTGTGAGATTCAATATTGCCAATAGGCTCCGAAGGGTCAAGAGAGATGAAAAGGACTTCTTTTGGCTGACTTACTATTTGGGTGCTTTCTTGTTGCTCCTCGCGGGTCCTTTATTCTTCAGTCAATTTGGAAGGCATGGGAACAAGTGAAGCACTTGGTGGTTGGGCAGCCTATCTTCTCTTCCTTTGACACTAGATGCCAAACCTACAAATCGATTTTGTCTAATCTGAAATATAATGACAAGATCCTTGCCTTGACAAGAGGCTGCTCTGCCCTCCTTTGGTTTGAGAAAGGAATTAAAATATTTCATGACTTGTACAGATTTGGGAAGTGGATGGAATGGGCAGACCTTAAAGCTTTCTATAAGCTTCCTCAATCTCAGTTCAGAATGTATACAATGCTCAGAAATGCTTTCACAATTCCCTCTATTGGACTAATTATGGAGGATGAGAATGACTTTTGGGATACTATGAGGTGGCTCAAAGGGCCCCTTCTCCAAGAGGCTACCTCCAAACAACTCTATAAAAAGATTGCCTTCTCCCCAAACCTTTCCATGGGCCTTAACTATAAGTGGAATGTTTGTGAGCCCATTACTAGATGGACTCATAGATTTAATGTTTTGTGGTCTTCTTGTATTCAGTCAAAAAAATCTTGCTTTTGTTGAATATATAGAATGAACCGGTACGGTTCTAGGCAATTGAAGAGGTTGTAACCAACAACCAAATGTAACTAAATGTAACTACTCCTATAATAAATTGAATTTTCCTGGGTCATTCGATGCAGTGCAGTTGTGTGCAGTTTCATCTTCTTGCTATTTTTCTTTGTGCTTCTATACTAACATTGGTATCAGAGCGATTGGTTCGTAGTTCAAGGAAGCCTTTTCAAGAGGCATGAATTGGAAGTTTGGGGAAGCCCTAGTAGGGCACAAACTGAAGATGTTATTTTGCCGCTTATTGTAGAAGACTCACAATTTGAATCGTGTTTACTATGGGCAAAATTGTACCAGTCCTGAATGGCAAAAACAGAAATCGTGGGCTGTTCCATGATCGTGGGTTGAATACCAGCTATAGAAATAAGCATATATACAGTTGCAAATCCAGTCACAAGCATATATATAGTCACAAATTCAGTTGCGGGCATATATACGGTCACAAATGTTGTTTCCCTCCAGTCATGAGGGCAGAATAATATAACAGTCGTGAAGGCAAAGCAAATACGTTTCATAAAGGCACAACAAATCCATAGTTCGACGAGGGCAAACATAGACACCATTGGAGTCGTAAAAAGGTTGTGAAAAGCTCCATTTTGAGAAATCGTGAAAAGCCCACACAGATTACTAGGGCATGGCAAGGGCAAAATTGCCAGGATATTCTCTAAAAACGAGGACATAAGAAAGATTTCTTTCTCCATTCATGAGGATAATGAAGTTTGAGGAAAATTAATATTCATTTTTTTCAACAAAGGTATTCATCTTGCATTTGAATAATCAATTTCGGAGGAATAAATAATATATTGTTTTATAAGTGTGGGCAAAATATTATTTTATTATTTTTCGTTACTTTGGAATAATAAAATGGCAAATATTTCACACTTGACTTTGCCGGAAACACAAAAATTAATGGGCACTAATTTCAATGTATGGAGCCATAAGATTTTAACGCTTGCGGAGTTTCGTGATTGTGATAAGATAATCACGGGTAGCAAAAGCAGACCACTACAAATTTTGTGGATTATGACAAACGTCATAAGGAAGTGTTATTACTTCTCAAGTTGTCGGTGTCGGATGATATGATACCGGAAGTGCGGAATGCCACTGTGGCAAGCACGTTGTGGGCCATCCGAGGATACATATCAGATGCCAGAAAAAAGTTGGGTGTTATACTTGAAGAATATGTTCTTTTTCGTAAAGTTACAAGAAGGTGGATCTTTGTCTAAGCACCTACTTCGGATGAAAGACCTTCGAGACCAATTATCTTCCATCAACAAAAAGGTGGACGACGATGATATGGTGGTTACGGGTTACGAACAACTTACCTTCTTCGTATGAGTCATTTGTGGAGGCACTCCATTTAATGGCTGAAAGTCAAACTCTCACGTTTGACAAGGTGAGTTCCTACTTGTTGCAAAAGGAGCGGAGACAAATTCAGGCAGAATCTAATTGTGACCAATCAGAGAGTTCTCTTGTCACTCAGTCAAAGGGCAAGTGCAAACGTCATTCTTGTGAGTCTTCCACTCGGTATCAGGTCACATGCTATTACTGTCACAAGGTTGGGCACCTTAAGAAGGATTGTCGAAAGCGGAAGTATGATCTTTCGCAACAAAACAAGAAGCCATGTGATGAGGAACATGTGGCGATTCTTTGAAGAACGGGATTTGGATGACGGGCATGCTCTTTATTGTCTTACGACATCATGCTCGCATGACAGTGGTACTAGTTGTTGGATCATAGACTCTAGTGCATCCGCACACTTTTCATGTCGAGGTGGTATGTTTCATTTCTTATGCAAATATCTATTTTGAATCAGTAGTATTAGTTGATGGCGAATGACATGAAGTAGAAGGAAAGAGATATTTGCATTGTATTGAATAATAATGCTCATAAACTGTTAGTACGAGAATGTTAGATATGTACCTTTTTACAAAAGAATCTTCTATCTATTCGTCAATTAATTGAAAATCCCAATATTTCTATGGATTTCTGTGGGAAAAAGTGTATTGTTTCTGATATGAAACAGAGACGAATGATTGCCCTTGGTATTGGGCAAGGTGGCCAATATCGACTTGTTGATCTTGCTATGATCAACATGAGTGCATGTGTCGAGGACAACTCCACCATACAGGATGTGCAGGAGGCTGTAGTGTCTTGGGAGGAAGTCATTCCTCACAAATCTGTTGACTTGGATACAATCAACCTACATGCACCTATTGTGGAGGGAGTATCCACTATACCAGATGTATAGGAGGCGAGACATGCCTTGGGAGGATGGATTTCCTCATTCTGAAGAACAATTTGTTGTGGATGGAGACTCCACTATTCCAGATGCATTGACGGTGCATGGTGAGATGGCATGCCAAGCCACTCACTCAGAGGTACTTGCTCAAAGGACAGTAGAGCATGAACAGTTTGCTCATTGTGTTGTGAAAGATTTTTCCCAACAGAGGGGGATAAATGAGCAAATAGATGAGGAGGAGTTGGTTCTCACTCCTACTACTGCGGAGATGGTTATTTCTCCCACTGTTGAGACGAAGATGGTTATTTCTCCTACTATTGCGGAGTTGGTTCTAACTCCTACTGCATAGATGGTCACATTTCTCTTCTTGAAAAGGTTGGATGAGCACTACATGGTGTTGCAAGGACATGATCGAGGTGACTTTGATTGTAGGATAACTGAGTCTCTGTATAGACTCCAACAGGCTACACAAGCCTGGAACAAATTTTTCAATCCACCTCTCCGAGTTTTTGATTCCAGCACTCTGGAGATGGGGCTGACACTCTCAGCCATTGATGATTCATCATTGGTCAATGAATCACGTAACAAAGAACTAGTGGACCACTTGCCATATCCTTTGTTCACGACCAGATTTTTGTTTTGCGGTTCTTCTCCACTCAACAACCGCAAGACAACAAAGGACTGCTGATTTCAAAGTACAAACTATGGCCCAGTCGTTAGATCTAATGACTAAACATACGGGTTTCGATCATTTGTAAAATTGCGGGACAAACTTAGTACTGTTTCCAGTTTAGTCATTAAGAGGGGGTGTTGAATATATAATGAACCATTCAGTTCTGGGCAGTTATTAAGGAGTTATAACTGATAACTGTTTTGTAACTATGTAACCATCATCCCTACATATAAATAAAACTCTGCCTGTGACATTTTAGCAGTGCAGTTTTGTGCATTCAGCCTTCTCTGAATTCTTTCCTCTCTTTGCATTTGCTAACAGCTTTAGATGGCTTTTGATTCATAATTTCATAATAAGCTTGTTCTTGGCTTCTAATATTTTATAGGTTGCTGAGACTATAAGCTTGTTTTTTTTAAATTTTTATATATATTTAAATTTTTTACTTATTAAAATTATATTGTATGAATGTACCCACATTGTACCGCACCCAAGGTTTTTAAAAATTTGCCGTTTCAGCGTACTGTACCTGTACCAAAACAGTCTAGCTTGTCCCTTTAACGGGAGTTCAATTGGGAATTAGCTTTCAAAGACTTTGTGGGTATTAATATTGTTAGAAATTTCTGGATCAACTGTGCATTTATTAATGGCCCGACATTTCAAAAATTTTATTCGTCAATTGGAAAATTAACATTTGAAGGCTTTATAGGTATCCATTTGCTAGAAATTTATCATGATATTTTCAAAAATTAGATTTGTTGATTGGTATATTAAGGTTCAAAGACTTTGTAGGTATCCATGTTAGAAATTTCTGGATCAACTGCATGTTTGTTTATAGTCTGATGTCTGAAATACTAGATTTGTCAATTGATAAATTAACAATAAAAGATTATGTAGATATTCCTGTTAGAATTTTTTCACGCTATTTTCAAAAACTGGATTCTTCAATTGGTAAATTAGAAATCCAAGACTGTGTAGGTATTCTATTCATATTGTTGGAAATTTCTTCCTGAATTTTCATGAATTGGGTCAATCAATTGGAAAACTAACGATCCATGATTTATAGGTGTTCAGGTTAGAATGTTTTTCGTGGAAATTTCAAAAATTATATTTGTCAATTGGTAAATGAACAATCAAAGGCTTTGTAGGTATTCATATTGTTAGAAATTCCTCACACAATTTTCGAAATTTAGATTCATCAATTTGTGAATAAAGTAAGGCTTTCATAGTTTTTATATTGCTATAATATTCTGGATCAACTGTGTGCTTGTTTATGGTCAAATGTTTTGAGCGAGCTGGCTTACCCATCTTCAGAGAGAGGCAGTTGAGTCCAAATGTCAGACCATGAACAATCACACAGTTGATCACGAATATTCAAACGGTTAGTTAACTTTTTAATAAAATCATTCCCCAAAATGTACTTAAAAGTTAGATTCATTAAAACTTACAATTATAAATGGTAAATAATTTTTTTGCATCAAATATTAGCCTTCAATACATATATTCCTTCGTTTTTTGAAATGAAAAGATTGGAGATCTATTTTATGCTTGTAAGAAATTTTCCATCCCTTAAAATTTGAATTGATTCCAGGTGGAAGCACCCAGCATAGGGCTCAGATCCGGGTCTCTGCTCTTGAATTTGTTACAAAAGAGATGATTGCTATCAAAAGCCAATCAGTGAGGAGATCAGTGGTGGCACTTACCAGATATTTGAGTGTAAAGGCTCCTGAGAAGACTGATGCTCGGGCACTTACGGTGGAGGCGATTTTGATGATTGTTAAAGTGTTGAATGGCAGGGAACAAAGGGAATTTGGGAATTTTGTGGCTAAGCTGTCTAGAGGGAAGCCACGGTACCGACTAATGGCAGTTGATTTGGCTGTTTCTCTTCTTGGCGATCTGCCTGATCCTTTGGGGCTGAACAGAGAGGATGCTGCCGGAAAAGAGTATGGCTTTATGGAGGAGCAACTGGAAAATGTGGATCATTTTGAGGTTGGAAATATGGTAGATGCTTTGAACAAAGATATAGATGAAGGGGATAAGGATGCTGTGTTGGAAGGTGCTGAGTGCTCTGATCAGGAGAATCAAAGATCTGCTCATGCTAATTCCAATGCCAAGAGCACACAGACAGCGAATAACATTTGGTGGGGAGAGAGATGCCTCGAGGCTCTTCTTCACCGTTGCTCTGACAAGGTACCTGCGATACGTGCCCGTGCCCTCACAAATCTGGCTCAAGCAATCGAAATTCTCTCAGCTGATATGAAACATCGGATTCATTTGCAAGGATTGATGGGATTTCGTGCTGCAGAAAATACTATGGTTCATGGACTAAATGCACAGCCGTCAAAAGCCGATGAGTGCTTCACTCCAGGGCAGGAGTGCCCCTCCTTTGGACGCCAGACACCTTCACCTAATTCCAATGCAGATGGTCTAGGTGCAACACCAGTCACTCCTGGAGTAGCTCACAGGGATTTAGGTTTTCTTTTGAGGAGACGATGTATGGATGATAAAGTAGCAGTTCGAAAAGCTGCTTTGAATCTGATGACAAAATCAACATTTCTTCTAGGGAAGCCTCCAGATGAGACCATGCTGCAAGCAATGGGTGCAGCCTGTAGTGATCCCATGGTTAGCATTAAGAAGGCAGCATTGTTGGCTTTATCAGAGGTACAGTGACTTCCAAGAAAGTGTATTTGAACTATTAATAATAGCATCTCAATCATACAGAACCGGCCATTTTCAATCAGGAAATGTTATCAAGAGTCCCTAGTATTATATGCTCTTTTTTTTTTGGCAATAGAGAATATATTCTTGAACTCCGTAGCTATCTATCCTGAGCAAAATAAGCAATAACTATAGAGGTATGTGGTGTAGATAGTATGATTCCCCTCAAAATTATTCTGGTGTATGTGATATATTTTCAGTTTGTTGGTTCTGTGAAAAACAGTGAGCTATGATGTATCCCAAATTAATCTTTTGCATGGTTTCAATTGCCTTCTTAGAATTTATTGTGATTGATTGCATCTTTTCTTTGTGCAACATTGTATGATCATTGGAACATTCTTCTGCTTGGCTTTCAAAATATGAAAATTTAATTACCATGCAAAGATCTATGCGATAAGAACGGTTTTAATTTGATGCATTCCAATGAAAACGAAAGCCAAAAAATGCACAAGTGTGTCACATAAGAGAGTGCCACCGGAGGAAATCAAAACATTATCCAAACTACAAAACAAACTTGATTGCAACTGAGGAACATGCTCTGGCCCATCTGTTGGTAAAAATATTTGGCTCACGCTAATGATTGTCTGCTTTTCCCCTAATTGTAGACTATTTTAAACAGAAAAAACTCACCCTTTAGCTACGGCATGTATATGACATTTCGGAGACAAGCTATTGGGTAACTCATGCAACCCAAAATCTCAAAACATGATTGATGCCAAGATTATACTCACCCACAAAGAGATTACTTCTGTTACAGTGAAAACTCACCTTGTTGGTTCACATCTAGATAAATGGCTTGTTGTTGGCCACAACCAGAACTAAGAGAGATCCTGATCCTTCTTCACCGCTTTTGTCTATAAGCGCATTATGACCACTACTAGCTTGTGCACCTTATTTCTGGCCTCTTATTAGATCAAGAGGACTACCATGACTTAGGACAAGTGCATTATTTCTTGTCTCTTAATAGACCAAGAGGGCCACCATGTCTCAGGACAAGCGCATGCTAGCCACTACCATATTGAGGGCTCATGATTGCTTATTGTAATTTAACAATAAGCCTAATCTATCTTGCAATAGGTTCTAAACTTTTTAAGAATTTGTAAGCTTTAAAACTCATGCAGCTCTATCCGCATAATGAAATAATGACGACGTGGTAACACAAGCTTTCTATTTGTTGCCAATATAGAGTAGAAACATGTTCATGGAGGTGGGCCAGAAAGTTAATGCACCCTATACACTTCAACTCTGATCAGCCAGGTTTGAAAAAAATGTCACATATTATTGGATTAAATCAAATTGAAGCGAGTTCTCTTAATAATTCTCATATGCTTGAATATAACTTAAAGAGTTAGGAAGTCTGGTACCCTGTTAGAATTCATTGTACTATATCTCCCTTTTATTCAAAGTCTTGTTTGATCAAGCTGGAAGGGTTTATTAGTGGATTCTTCTCATCTCTTTGAAGCTTTTTGTATCCCAAGCACAATTTGTTTTGTTTAGTCTTTAGTTATGTTCTTAGTAATACACTTTCTATGAAAAAAATGGCCTCAAATGGTCCTTTATGAGAACATATATTCTTTCTTTACCTTTTTATAAGTGCACTTGACAATCTTGTTGGGGTAATTTCTCGCCTACTAGCCTACCTGACCCATTTAGTCTAGAAGGACTTGTGACCCCAAGCACACAAGCCTTGTTTGTCTATTGTGCGTGCTGGCATATCATGTGGGAGAGACCCTTGTACACATAACCAAAGTGCTCTTAGTGTGCTAGGCCCCATGCTAGTTTGGGAATGGGGTGCGTGTGCCCATACTTGGCAGTCCACACTTTTTCTTGCAATAAAGTGAAGTAAATAGAAACTGCTACACCATGAAAGAAGCACACGACTAACATTCACACAAGCATTCAATATAATCATTACACATTGCGTGCGAGAATTGAATAACATTCATTCATTCATTCATATATAAAATAAACATTAAAGAGCGGCCATTAATGGCGATTACATACACAAATATGGCTTGTTGCCACTTGAGTCTTTCCAACCCTATTAACAAATTATAACCTAACCATACTCAAAATACAACTTCAATCGAGCTCAAGCCAACCCCTCATATTGGGCTTTGCCCTCATTTTACAAATCATGTTCAAAAGGAACATTATCTCGTCGTAGGGTGCTCACTTGTCATTAATGTAGTTGTTTGGGCGGTGCCATTAATGCATGGAGTAGGTTTGGTGCCATTAATGCCTTGAATGCCTTCGAAAAATGCATTGTGCCATATTTCATAATTCGCGCTAACATATAAGGAGATTTGTCAATTGTATCAACTTTCAATCCCTTTTGCCTTCTAACATATGTTGTCACCTCCATCCCGCTTGCCTTGGTGCCATGTGGCATCCCCACTCCTTCCTCCTTTGGGTGTGGCGTCCACCTTTTTAGTCACTCAATCCGATGCTCGGAACCGATATGCACCAAATGGCCTAATCAAATGCGTTGGGGCCCAAGTTCTTACTCCAAAATGTGCCTTTCTTTGTCTTGTCGAGGCTATTACGATCACGCACGCGCAAACTTATGTGCTCCAAAATTGTTGGGGTCAACATTCCCTTGGATTAACTTGCATCGGTCCTCCAACAAGCCTTTGCCCTTGCTTTTCAAGCATTCGAGCACGACCACCTAGAGTTGCGCCTCAAAGGCACTCCATTTGAGGAGCACACCTGCATTTCTTCAACAATTTGCGGCGGTTGTGCAAATAGGGTTGCCCTTTTGTCTTCTTTCCTCGTAGTTTCGTGTGTCTGCTTTGATCTTTAGCCAAGAATTTTCATTGGACGTCCTTGAGGTCCCCATCTTCTTCTAGTGCCTACAACAATAGGTTTATGAACATTTCTTAAAAGGCATTCTCCTTCACCATAATCAGATCTCTTAGGGCCTTGACATCGTCGCTCATCCGCACTTGCTCCATCTTTTCACAAATTGTAATAGTTTGTTTTTTTAGTGCTTTCATCTTATGGGCATCCTCCTTGAGGCGTTTCACGATCAAGTAAATGCATGCGTTGGGCAATCTTGCTACCACTTGCCTGCTATTGTGATTTGCTTCAACTCGGTAAGGGTTTCTTCAAAGTTAGTTAGTTGGGCTTCCATCGCCTCTTGATGCCTTGGGTGGGTCATAGCTTGGGCCTTGGAATGCCGCATTTTCGAACACTTCGTCAACTAGTAACTCTAGGTGGATTAAGGAGTCTTACCTTGTGAGGAGATGGTTTGAAATGAATCCCTTCTCCATTATCTTAGCGCCACAAGTTCTTTGTGCGCGTTTCTTAGTTCGTGACCTTTTGGATCATCTTACGCTTTGCATTTTCGGCCTTGCGCAAATCACTTGCCTTTTCCCTGGGCGATATATCTATTTTCGAGGCTTTGAAACGACTTACTTCACCGCTAGCTTCATTAGTGCATTGGAAGCTTGCTCCTCACTTAGCCGTTGGGGTTTCACGAATGAGACTTGCTCTCTGTCGACCTCCTTTATGTGTGGATCCTCCTCCAACGTTGTGTACATAACCTCAAAGTGAGGCTCATTAACATAAGTCTCAATTTGAAATGAGACTTGCTTGTGTGTCCAACCCGACGCCCTTGATTGGGCGCATAAAATTCAACAAGTATATCTTCTCGGGGTGGACCCTTCCGATACATGATTTGAGCTATTTCTGGTTTTGGCTTGGGTGTGGGGGTCCCAATGGGATCTTAGATAAGATTTGCTTCCCCTTTTCCTCGGCGCACTCCAAGTGCTCCTCTTCATCCATCAAATTTTTTGACCTTGCTTCGAATTGGAGCCGTGGAGATCGACGGGGTTATTGGCGGATGCACGCATTGTTTCACCCTTGTCTTGTTGATTTGGCCCCTCTTCTTTTTCATCTCGGGGCTGATGTTCTCTTCTAGGTCCATTGCTCCTTCCTCCGATTGGTTGGTTCTAGTTGCCTTGTGAGCAAGGCCTTCTCCTTGATGCCTTAGGTCTTCTTGGCCGGACCCGTCTTCCTAATTGGGCTCTTCATGTTGGGGTTTCTCTTTGAGTGGGCAACTCAACTTTTCTTGTCGTAGAACATCCTTCATGACATTATCTACGCTTCTTTCTTTGTGCACTCTGCTTCCTTTATTTAGTGCCTCCTTATACTTGTCCATTTTGGACTTGGGTATAGGCCTCTCTTTTGGCCCTGCATGTTCGAGCCTTGCGGCTCTTGTGTGTGTGACAATGACTAAGGAGGGGAGAAGTTGGTAGATTGAGTGTGATAGTGGCCTTGCAGTCCCCATCTCAATTGGTTGTTGAGTAGGCTTGGGACCTAGCGGTGTCATCATTGGGGGTGGTGGAATTGGTGGCATGGGGGGCGACGTTACGACCTTAGCTGCTATTGGCTCTTTCTTTTTTTCCTATTGAAGCGATCCTTGTGTGTTGGTTCTTCCTCCGTCAACCCCCAGATGACCTTGGTTGATTCGCACTAGACCACTTGTAGATGATTGGATTGTTCTAACCGCTTGTGGACAATTGACTTGTTCTCTTTCTTTGCTCCATGTGTGTTGACTGATCATCTTCTCCCTCTTCATCTTGAAGTGAATCCCCTAGGGCTTGCACGAGGACTTCCTTTTCTGCCTGGTCCAAGATCCCACGATCATTGGTATTTGGTGGTGGCAAGAGTAATGCCCTTCCTCCTCTTCTCCGACCATTCATGCTTAGAGGGGTCCCAAGTTGTCTCTTCAGGTGGTGTAGAGTCCCTTTCGGCGCTGTCAATGGTTGTGTGCTTGCCTCCATTAGTCGAGGTTGTCTCGGTACCCAACAACATGGCCCTCCCTAGTCATATTTGTTCCTTTTAGCTCTCTCTCATCCACTTCTTCCTTTTTGGGCTCTTTTTGTCAACCCTCTAGGCTTGCTTCCCTTGCCAACTCCTCCACGCGCCATCCACTAGCAATGCGACAAGTGTTTAGTTGTTCATAGGTAAGGTTTCAATTCCTGAGTCAACAAACAACATCTTGACTGAGTGGTAACAAGCAGATGTATGAACCCCTTGGCTCACCCATGAACTGGTACTTTGCCTCTTGTAGACACTAGTATGTTGAAACTGCGAACTTCAAGAGTTAGCTGCCTATAGGTCCTTTGCACCACACATCAACACCTTGTGTCCACACTTTGTCAGTGTTCTTCAGGAGCGTGATGTGCTCCTTTGTCCAAGGGTACTTTCTTTCCAGGTTTCTCGACCTAGCCAATAACTTTCCCATGATCCAGGCATATAGGTGGTGAGAAATTGACAAAATAATATCAAGTATAAGAGGTCATCAAGTGTTTTCTCCGCCCATTTTCTTGGATCTTGACCTCTACACTTTGGGTGCTTGCGCACGTAATCTTCCTATTGTTCATCTAATCACTTCTCAATGCGCTCGAGAGAGATTCTCTCCGACCTCTTCCATTTCACACGACGAGTATGGTCCCGACAATGGAACCAAAATGTTGGGGTAATTTCTCTACCTACTAGCCTATCTCTCCAATTTAGTCCAGAAGGTTTTTGACCCCAAGCGCACAAGCCTTGTCTGCCTACTGTGCGTGCTGGCATATTACACGGGGAGACCCTTGCGTGCTCACTTGAAGCACACTCAGTGTGCCAGGCCCCACGCTAGTTTGGGGAATGGGTGCACACACCTATAGTTAGTGGCTCACACCTTTTCTTGCAATAAGGTGAAGTAAACAAAAACTACCACACCATGAAAGAAGTGCACCCTTAACATTCAAGATAATCATCACACATTGCACATAGGAATTTAATAACATTCATTCATTCATTCTTAGATATAATACACATTACAAAGTGGCCATTAATGGTGGTTACATGGAGAAGTCTGGCTTGTTGCTGCTTGAGTCTTAACAACCCTATTAACAAATAATAACCTAACCATACACAAAATACAACTCTAACTGAGCTCAAGCCAACCCCTCATCCTGTGAATTGCCTTCATATTTATAGTTTACAAATCATATTCAAAAGGAACATTCTGCTGCTCTAGGGTGGTGGCTGCCATTAATGCAGGGGTTGGGCTGGCACCATTAGTGCAGGTAGTAGGTTCAGCGCCATTAATACCTTGGATGCCTTGGAAGAATGAACTGCGCTGTATCCTGCGATCCACGCTAACTGATTAGGAGATATGTCAGCTGTATTTACCCACAATCCCTTTTGCCTTCTGACATATGCTACTGCCTCCATCTTGCTTGCCCTAGTGCCACACAGTGCATCCTGACTCCTTCCTCCTCCGACTGCTGCATCAACCTTTTTGGTCACTCAATCTTACGGTAGCACTGATTTGTGCCAGGTGGCCTGATCAAGCATGTTGGGGACCGGGTTCTTACGCCAAAATGTGTCTTTTCTGTCTTGTTAGGATATTACAACTGTGTGCACAGACTTATGCACTCCAAAATTGTTGGGTGTCAACAAACTTTTTGAAAACTTGTTTAGTTTTCAAGTAAACGAAGAGCACTGTTTCAACTTTGTAGGTATTTTGCAGAGTGCAGCACATCATTGCCTACTGCATTCGATGATGACTATTCTTATAGTTTTAAGTGTTATTTGACTTATCCATGTTGAAAACCTTGCCCCAATTGAGGTGGAAAACTCAGCCTGAAAGCATTTTTTGTTATCGCTCCAGCAATAGTTTATCATAGAGTGCTGCTTCTTGCACGTGATTGGTCATTGGCTTAGAAAAGGTTTTGGTTTTGGTTATGTTTAATCATATATTTCTTTTGTTTTTGTTTCCAACCTGTTTAATTGCATCCCGGACTTGTTTTAGAATTGGTCAAATAAGTTCTGTAAATCTTCCTTCTTGGAAGCAAGCTTCAGTTTCTTTTTAATATGTGAAGCATTTGTAGAAAAATTACGACTCCATAGCGTCAGGAGCTTGTCATTTGCGGCATGCCTCATAAGGCTATACATTTAGGAGTGCCTCAAATACAGACTTCCGTTTGCACGAAGTAAATCTAATCCATGCTGATCTCTAACCTATGCAACACTCAATTCAATAGCATTTCTGACATTGCATTTGATGGAAGTGCAATTGAAGGATGATTATTTTTAATGACTACTAGTCATTGAAGCTAATCTGTTTTTCTCCTTGTCATATCGGAAATACTTGAGATTTGTATCTGTTGACAAGGCCCAGTAGGGCATTGCAAAACTTGTCTCTATGGTTGAACATGTGGTAAATCAGGAATACTTGAGCTTATGTCTGCTGACAAATCCTGGTAAATCATTGAAAAGTTGTTTTGCAAAGTTGAATGTGCTGGATGCCTGCAGTATTTTGCCAGCTTTATGGTTTGATTTGTCTTGTGCATTTTTTTAATCCTAAATAGCTGGTATGTACCCTGCAGGGCATGGGTATGGGTATGGTACACGCCTGGTACACATTACGGGTAGGTCCAGCAGTACCCGGTTACATCTGGACGTACCCTGGCCGTACCCACAGCATACCTGCAGTAAAACAGCAATTTTTTTTTAATTAATTTATTTATTTATGAGGGTCAATAAAGGTCAATAGATGGGATTACGTAAATGATTCAACTGTGGTAAAACAAGGGCATTCACAGAAGTACCTAAAACAATGGCTGAAACTGCAACAGTTGAGATGAGTTTGGGTAATGTAGGATCAAAAAATGCAGTGGCAGCATCTCCACTAGCAAGTAAGACTAATGCAGGAATAATAAGAGAAACCCCAAAGGAATCTGAACTGCCAGATTTGAAGGGAGCTGGTAATAGCCGGAATTCCAGTCTAGTTATGTGATTTGTTATTATTTATGATTATAATTGGACATTGTAACATTTGGAGTTTGAACAATGTACTTGTTCGAAGTTCGATCAATGAATATCGTGACAAAATGCATTGAATTACTAAGATGTTATTTGGTTATTTCACTTAATTAATAATTTGTTTACTCTATTCATATATAAGGCTGAATTTTTGCTTATTTGGCTATATTTTTAAATATTTTATATTATATTGTACGGCCACACCCAAGTGCCGTACCCACCCCCAAAAAAATTGTCGTACCAGTGTACCGGATCCCTGTCCCCATACTGTACCCTGTACCAGCTACCTAGGATTTATCAGAGATGGAGTTGTTATTGAGGTTTTTCTGGGCATTGTAAAACTTGTCTGTATGGTTGAACATGTGGTAAATCAGCAATACTTGAACTTATATGTCTGCTGACAAATCCCGCTAAGTCATTCAAAAGTTGTTTTGCAAAGTTGAATATGTTGGATGCCTGCAGTATTTTGCCAGCTTTATGGTTTGGATTTGTCTTGCGCATTTGTTTCATCGGAGATGGATTTGTTATTGAGGTTTGGTCATAAAAATAAGAAAAACTCTTTTATCTTTTTGAGATCCTCCCACAGGTATTCAGAAAATTTCCAGCTGATAGAGTGATTTCAGAATGGTTGCAATCTGTGCCACCATTAGTAATGGATAATGAGTCAAGTATTCAGGAAGAATGCCTGAATCTATTTCAAGAGCTTGTTGTAGAACGAATTTCTGCAGTTACAGCTGAGAACGCATCCAACAAGCGATCAAAGTTCTCGGGTGCCTCTTTATCGCAAGGTCCAGATCAAGAGATGGAGATGTTATTTCCTCAAGGTGTTTTACCCTTACTACAAGGACTATCAGATGGAAATGTAGCATCATGTGTGAAGCGGATATGCATGCTTTTGGGAAAGAAAAGCCGAATGAAGTCTGGAATAGCCCTTGCACTCCAGAACATAATCAGTACATCTGAATCTCTGTCACAGAAGCATTCAATACCTATAGATAAGTGGACTGCTCCCCTGGAACATGGCTGTTGCTCTCTGAAGTTTCACTGTTTGTTCCCAAGGCCTTGAGTTGGAATTTTCTGCGCCATCACTGGAAACTTCTCGATCAAACAGAACAAACTAATGAGGTGTCTCAGGGAACACCATATAACACCCCTGTGAAGCATGGCATGGACAGTAATTTTGAAGAAACTGAAGCTATGTCTATTGGTTGGGCCAGAGATCGAGTGTTTCTTCTGCAAACAATATCAAATGTAGCTGTGGTGCTTATCCCAGATGCAGCTGCAGAACTTGCACATGACTTGCTCATACGTGTGGAGGCTTTCAATATGCATCCTACAGAGGTAAATCTAGGCACTTGTTGACTACATTGAAACTTCTAGCTTTTGTGTGGTAGTTCTGATTTTAGTTTTAAAATTTGAAATCACAATGTCCAGGTTGGGGCACATGTCAAGGCTCTCATAGTTCTATGTAAGCGTCAGGCCGTGTCAGAAGAAGAAGGAAATCAGATAATTTCTGCATGGGTTGATCAACTTCTTGCTAAATCTGAGGAAATACTGGATGAATACATATCACAGTTTTCAATTGCTGATAAAACAAACAGCTTTAAGACACCTCAGCCTTCGAGCAAAACCAGATCACGGATAAAAAGGAAAGGCAAGGCCATATCTTCAGACTTTGTGAGCCTTTCAATACAGGTTGTTACTGCAATTTTTACCATAGGTGCACTTGTTCTAGTTTGCCCCACAGCTAAATTGGGACGTCTTGTTACCTTACTGCAAGCTATGGTCACATCTAAAGCCTCAAGTGTAGAAGGCACAAAGCATCGTGGTGCTTCTGTTTTGCCAAAACAAGTTGCACCTGCTGTGTATACACAATCTTGGGTCACTATGGGCAAAATATGCCTTGCCGATGATAAACTTGCTAAGTCTTGCATCCCTCTTTTTCTACAGGTAGTGCATTAAAACATCCTCTGCATGGCATATCAATATGTCTTATTTTTACCATGTTTTAGCTCTAGTGTTGGTACATGAATTCAATGTTCAACTATATAAATGTGAAGTTTGATGACATAATAATTGATATACAGGAACTTGATATTACTGATTCTCCAGCTCTCCGTAACAATATTATGGTCGCAATGAGTGACTTTTGTGTCCGCTACACTGCTCTTGTTGATGGGTAAGAGGATTCTCTCTAAAGCTCATGAAATTCTGACAAGATTGATTACTGATGTTTTGGAAATTTGGAGGGCTGTATCTGAACATTTACGAATTCTCATTCCTGTCAGTTCTCTGCCTGTAATATAGATGCTCTGGATTGTGGCCTGATTTAATGATAGGAATGTGATATGATATAACTTATTTGATCAAATAGCGGAATTAGAAGATACAGAGGGCTGTGACACGTGGATATTCTAATGAATTAATGAAATTAGCTATTACAATCTTCATTTGTCTGTTAATATCATTGTTGCACCTGGCAGCCTTGTTACAAAACTCTAAACTTTTTGGGTGTCCACTTTCCACAGTTACCAAGTCTGCAAATCCGCATCTGTTCAGGAGGGCAAAAAAATAGAAATATCTGGAATTCGTGCAAAAGACTGGAAAAATCTGGTCCAAAATATATGCATTATATATGAGCATGATTATATAAATATGCAAAATTGACAAATACAATGAAAAAAATTAATAACATAATACATAATGTGAATATATTTACTATAAAATCATATATAAGGCAGGCTGCATCTTTTAAATACGATACTACTTTCAGCTGACTTGTGTAGATACAAAGCATAGTTAAATGCTACTTTCAGCTGACTTGTGTAACTATGAAGCATAGTTAATTAATTCTTTGGGACAGGGAACGGGGTTCCCAAGACGACAAAAGTTTCCCAGAATTTGGAGATGGTGGGAGGATGGGTATTAAAATAAAAATAATATATAGAAATTAATATTTAAATATTTTGACATTATTCAATGAAATGTTTATTTAATGTTTGTAGGTTACTCTTGGGGTAAAGATTCAATATTTTCGGTGAAATTTTCATCATTTTTAGGAGAGAGGGGGTGGGGAGCATTCTGTGGGTTCTATTTTAAAGTAAAAACTAACAGTGTCATAAAAGTTATTTATAGGTTTTGAAATTGGGGACGTCTCCTCTTAGTCCTTGAAACATTTGGAACCTCAGCAAATTTTTTTAGTTTTTAGGAACGGTGGGAGGGTGGCTATTAAAATAATGTATACAAAAATAATATTTAAATATTTTAACATTATTCAATAAAATTTAGGGTTTAAATTTTTTTGGGAACAGTGGGAGGAGGCTATTAAAATAATGTATACCAAAATAATTACGCCGAAGGCGTATGTTGTCAGAATTTATATGGGTGGAGGCTTGCAAAAACTGACGAATTTTAGGAAATCCATGGAGCAGACCATGTTGATGTACATGTGCTGAAATCTAAGGGTGGACACTAGTCTATGTATAGCCCTTCTTGCCACATTCATTGTTCTATACAACCACGACAGCTCATCAAGACAGTGCAGCAGGTATTACGGACAGGTGGCTTTCAGCATGATGGGCAGGTGCCTCTCAGCATGACGTGCTGGTGGATTTCAACATCTAAAGAAATTTTCCTACCATACGGAGATACCTGATGCAAAATACAATCTTCTCAATAATATATGGAAACTGTGTGAAGTTTTTTGCAGACGGAAATGATGCTCATTGCTTGGCAAATTCTGTTGCAGCTTTTTGGGTTGTTGGGTTTTATTGATTTATGTCTTTTTAACTGTTCTGTTTGTGTTTTTCATCAAATGGGCATATTAATAATCCAACACTACCATCACAATTCTTACCATGCATTATCAAGCAGTTGCAGATTACAGTCCGAATTTAGCATGTCCTTGTTTGTCTTGACATGATGATGGTGTCCTCCTAATGAAAACCCATATTGAATTCTATCTCATCCTCACTCTCAATTAAACTATTATCCATCATCATCAGTGTCCGCAAAATATGGTTGGAAAAATCAAATGAAGTTGCAGCACCCTGATAAAACAAAACCACTCCTATTCTTTGAATCCACCATCTGGGCCATCTTCTGAAGAATAGAGGCATATAATCTGTACTGTCTGAAATGTAGTTTTAGAATTTCTCCAAAACGTGATAACATCCTCATAGGAGTCTTAAAGCAATTTTTTTACTAGAAATTTAGTGAAAATTATTTGTAAAATGCCTCTGCTTCACATTTGTAATCTACCTATAGAGAGCCAATGTCTTTGTACAATGCAAATATAACTTTGAGGTAGATAACAGTGTTAGAATATTGGTTGATATTTGACAGAAACATGTCTAATAGAGAAGCATATGTTGACAGCTTGTAAATATAAATATATTGTTTCATTCTTATTAGCCATTAGAAATGCATGGATCAGATTCTACGTAGATACTATGTTCATAGTTAAATGGAAAAAAATTCTCAAAGTATGGAGCGGCCTCTTAATGTTTCCGGTGGAAGATTTGAGACGCGGGCATTTCATTCAGTGGCAGACTCTATTACCGAAGTATGGAGCGGCCTCTCAATGTTTCCGTATGCCTTATTTTCCTCTCTCTGCAACGCCGCCACATCTTCTTTCAAAATAGCTCTCTCTTTTAGTTCCCCTTCCACACTAAAGTAATCCCCGTATGGCACGGGCTGTCTTTTTGTTGGCTCTTCACTCATTTTTCCTGCAAAAATGTGCCCTAATCAAAACTATTCAAGCAAATGAGAAAGGCGGGGGCGTCTTATAGTTGGTGGTGGCATTATTACGTTCTTGTGCTTCCATGCGTTGGACAGTTGTCAGATCATATTAGTTGGCGTGTTTGGAAAACTGGTGTCGTGTCATTGCATATCTAAATGCACCTTTATTTCTAAGCTTTTTATTTAGTATACAGTTGGTGTACAGATGATGTTGATGCGTCAAAGGTGTGGTTGGGTTTCACACGTGGAACCTAATGAATTTTTCCTCTTTTTTTTTTGTTCTTTTCCATACAAATTGTGGGCTTATGAATAATGCGAGCAAGATTGAGATGATGAAGTGGAACATATATAGCAAATATTGTTTTGTGTGGGACAATTTAAGTTGTTCTCTTCGTTTCACTTGCCTTCTTTGCTAACATCAAAGACTGAACTTTTACCGAGTTTGACTTCATTTTTCCACTTTGACATGTATTAAATTTACATTTTGTTTTGGGATCAACAGGCTTCAGTCTTCGCATTGAGGGTCCTTCGATCTCGACATCGAATTGCATCATGGACCCATATTCAATACTGTGATTCATACTTTCTTGCATATGGTATCTCCTCCCACCACTAACAAGATCACCCAAGTTTGCATCTTCCCTCAATTTGCCCAACGTTTCACTTTACATGCAATCGTTAAACATTATATTGGTTGACTCTCCAAACAACTAGATGATGTAGATTGCACGTATCCTCATGCGTCGACATACGGGTTGGAAGCTCTTCCAATTGTCCTCAACTTACATCCATGCATTCAACATATTCCATGTTTTCAGATTTGTTGCCTCATCACTAGATTATAATCCTTATGCTGACCAACCAAATTATAATCTTGTAACTGATCAATCAAATTATGATCTTTAAACTGAAATGTTCCCTTTTATGACCTTGTATGTGTTCTAGGATTGAAACACGATCGAGATGTGCACACAAAAATGATTTTCCTCTCATGCCAATTCTTTAAAAATTTATTATGCTAATAGGAAATTCCAAATATGATTCTCCATAACTTTTCTTTACATGAATCGGGAAAATGAGAGGACAAGGTTTTGTGTCGGTGATCATTGTTGGAAAGTTTCATCAACACTACTGATGACGGGAAACCCTAATTGCTACCTTATTCACTTCATAGAAACTCTTTTCGCAATTATGCATGTAATCGATGACATGACGAACGGTAAACTTAGAGGTTCAGTGTAAAACATATGTACGTTTCGACATTCAAACATGTGCAAGTTTCCCTTCAAACTATTCATCAACCATACCTTACTTTCATATATATCTCTAAAGTATGTCTCCTCGACGACTACCTCTTAACACCCCCTTTTTGCTTCACACGATTGACACAAATGGCATGCGCTACATACATTCCTTGTTGTAAGAAAGGGGATTTTTGCATAGGTCATAGGTTCCCCAGCTCTGTTTCCACACCAATACACTTCTCCTTTTCCAATCTCCTTCTTCATACCCCCTCTTCCTCCTCTAATGCTCATCTCCCTTAATTTTAACTTCTTCAACGCATCCCCTTCGTTTCCATCGCACATTTCACGTGCGATTACTAGTATTTAAATAATTTAACATTATTCAATGAAATTTAGGGTTTAAATATTATTTAATGTTTTAAGGGTTCTTTTGGGATAAGGGTTAATTGTTTTTTTGGTAAAAATAACCTTTTTTTGTTTGAGGGAGGTGTTCTATTATCTCTCTTTGAAAGTAAAAATGTCATAAAAGTTTATTTTTATTGTTTGAAACTAGGATATCCCCTCTTAGTCTTCGATATGTTTGGGACATCATCAAAATATGAACTGCGACATCAATCGATGGTAAAGCAAAATATTGCGAAATTTGTAGAGTATTGGGACATCGACAAATGGTTGTTAACTTCAGCACCATGTGCGCCAGCCCCAAAGCTTGATCTGTATCTTTTGCCAATCCACTACCAATGATTACAAAGATTGTAAGGCATTGCAATACTTGATATATGTTGTTCCTTGTAGTGTGTTTGTAGTCCAAGCTTAAGCACAACTACAATCGCAACCAACAATGTTTGCACGGGGTGTTGAGTTGTTATCGAAAGGAGGGTGGGCTCCTCCTTCACCCCAACATCGAGGGGACGGGCTCCTCCCTCCTTGCAACATCAAATGGGTTGGGCACCAAAACTTCCCCTCAAAACAACTAAATTAGATTCCACCATCTCTGTAGTGGTAGTATGGGGGCTAGCAAAATCAACAAGATTGGGAAGCAAGGTGGTTACCAAGGTGGATACCAAATGCGTAAATAGGGGCCAAGACAACCTCATTAACCCATTGTGTGTTACTTGTGTGGAGAAGCAAATTGCATTGCTTTGATTGTTCCCATAATTCATAATAGGAAACATACTATGCCTCTTGTAGCGGCCGTACAACACAACACGAAGATTGTCCCACCTTGGAGAAACAAATTAAAGATAATGAGGTGTGTAATGTCAACACTAATGCTATACCAAGAGAAGTTGGAAACCTCCATGTAGTAAAGAACAAGTTGCGAAAGGAAGGAGCAAGGGTTAGGTCCATTGGAGATGCCTATCGAGCCCCCAATTAGGAAAGCACATGTTGATTCTTACCTAAACCCAAGAAGAGAGAATGCTTTGCTAGAAAAGCTACAACTTTGCTGAATTCTATCAAAAATGGGAATTAGAGACTCCAAATGTTGCGGTTATGAAGGCACAAGTCTATGGCCAAATTGTTTGCACACTCAAACAAGATGTAGTCTCCACGTTGATGGATTTTCTCAAGATGGTAAATGTTTTGTTGAACAAGGACATCTTGCACAATGTTGCTCATTTACTCGAGAACCCTCCCGTAAAGTGCAACCGACAAGTATGCAACGCGTGGATAAGCTAGTTTGAGATGTAAAGACTAAAAAACGAAGGGATCTGGATACTAGAATGGATATCATTCTCAGCAAGCCATGTGATCCGAAATACGGTGTTTGACTTCGACAATATGGTTAACATGATGCCGCATTCTCCTTGGGGGCTTGGGCAAGCCAACCTTGTCATATAGTCTCGTCACGCTTAGCCTCACCGATTATTTTCAAAACTATGGGCGAGCGGAGCCTCTTGGTTGGTTAGTTGATGTTGAAATTTGAGTGTGAGATCTTAGCTTTAGAGAAAATTTTAAAATCGTAGAAATGAAGACCAACAAGATGCACTATGCCATTTTGATGGGGAAGAAATGGGTATATAATGGGAAAATTACTATCAATACCGTCCACAAATCAAGTGGAGTCTCATTAGGAGGATGCAATCATAGTTATCCCAATGAACATAATGGAACAACTATTGCATACCATTCCAATGGAGCCACTTTGTCTTCCTATGTGTATGATCCCGAAAAGCTGGTTCAAGGTTGCGCTTCGGTGAGCGAAGGGCCAAGAAGAACAACTTCGCAGTAATACTAGGAATGATGAAGTTGAAGAAGCCTCAACACATGGTGTTTGAAATTCCTTAGTCTTCGCAGCCTATGAATCCCTTGGCACATGGATATCAATCACATTCGGTGTGATCACTTAAGGTTCAAGATAGATAGGATTTATAGCCCCATGGGATCACACCAAAACTAGATCGAGCCATTTGTGGAAAGCAAATTTCATTGGGATCAACCTCTTCTATAAGTGGAGATTTCAATGTGGACATGAATCATTGTATGGAGAGAGCATGAGATGCAACCCATGAGAATGGTGCATGTGACATCTTTGATAATTTCCATAGTTTTTGGTATAGGAGTTCGGACATTTTCTTGATCAATTTGTAGAGTCATCTACCTCAATGCGAGATGACAATCAATGCCCTAAACCATGCCTTGAAGGGAATCGTAGCCACCGGTGGGTTCGCATAAAGTGGACGGGTTAGACTAGGAAAAAGCAATTCAGATGTTGCTCACAAGATTTGTAGTGTCACCGGGGTAATAGAACAATGGCCTAAGTTTGTGATTGAGCATTGCTTGAAGTCTATATTCAATCTGTATGGGTATATGGAAATAACAACAAATAGACCCTAGATATTGGGTATATGTGTTCCAAGGGGGCCTAACACCTTTGCCAAAGGCGCGGTAATTGCATTAGGAATGGAGAAGAGAAACATGTAATTGACCATAGGTACAACAAGATTTCAGACAAACTTTTGTGTTTGAAATTTGAAGATGAGAATCCTTTAGTGTGAGGAGCTATGTAGAAGATGAAAGTCCTTTTGTGTCACGAAGATTGGACATGATTAGCCTTCCGTATATCAACGAGTTGGAGGAAGTCAAGGACAAGGCCTTTGTAGAAACATCAAGAAGTATTGGCAAGGTTTGTGTTGAAATCATGTAACAAAATATGGAGCAATTCCAATGATGCATCAAGCATTGGGAACGAAGAAGACCTCAAGCTAAAATACATTTTTGAAGCTATTGAAGATTTTGAAGAAAACTAGCTGCACATCTTGAATATACAAGAAGAAGAAGACTACCGGGAGCTGCAAGATACAAGGAGAGAGAAACATAACAAAGACTACAATAAACCCTTATGCAAGAGAATGGAAAATATAGGCACTTTGGAAGTACCCAAGATGGCTTTAAAAGGGACTATGGGACACAACAAGAGGTTTTAGAAGCTATGCGGTGTTGTGCAATTATGAAGACATGTTCCCCACAAAGTTTAGCAAGATCAAGGGCATTGACCCCTCAATGCAAGAAATGCACATAGATCTGAAAGAAGATGCACCACCCATCAAGAAAAAACCTTACAAGGTCAATCCTAACATGAAGATTAAAGTGAACACAAGATTGGAAGGAATGGTGGAAGTGGGATCAATATTCTTGGTGGAGAAATCAAATTGGGAGAGTCTAGTGGCAATTTCACCCAAGAAAATAGAGGAAATTCGAATACACAATGATGTTGGTGAAATAATTTGTCGTGTGCAAATTATGGGTTTCACCAATGGTCACGGGGCTAAGCCCCTCCTCGTGTATTGGGAGGCTCCCATTAGTGAATGTAAATTAACATAAAGTTGTGGGGTGGCCAATAGGTTGGGGATCACACAGGAACACTCCACTGAACCTCTGACAAAGTGCTCGTATGGAGTACAAGGGAGGAATTTGCAGCGAAGAGAGGTAAAGGGGAGTAGGGAAATAAGGAGAGAGAGGGTTATTGTTGTGAGTAGGCTTACAGAGTTCACATATAATAACCAGAGTAGGTCCACATTCAATTAGAAGAACACAACAATGCAAACAATGATAAGACCAACAAATCATAGACAAAATTCCATTGACTCATTTATCAAAGGCGCAAACACCTTTCTTGGTTTTACAAGATTATCATGTATGCAAAGTTGGAAAGAGAGAGTAGAGGAACATAAGACAAGAAATAGAAGAATTGTAGCTTTTATTGCTTGATGTAGAAGTGGTAATCTCAACAACATACATTCAATCAACAATTGCCAATCCTTTAGAATGGAGAGGCCATTCCAATTTATAGCATTACAAATTTGTCTCTTCATCTACCCCCCACATGACTTTTCACTTACCCTTACAACTTGTGACCTTTCATATTCCTAGGAAAGAAAAGTGAGTCCCTTTCTATTAATTAAAGGGAACTCATTACAATGCTTGATTATAGGTCACATTTAAATGAATAAGACAAAAAGTGAAAAGTCCTTTCCCAACGGAGAATTAGGACATGAGAGAGAGGGGAAGGAGAGAAAAAGGGGTTGATTGATCGATGAAGAGAAGCTTTGACTAATGGAGAATTTGCTGATTCATGATCCCGATGGAGAGTTTTTAGAACGGGCTCTTGTCCTTTGAATTCTCTATTGAACCGAGATACCATAGGTGCTGCCTTACTTTATCGGAATGCAAAGGTAGCTCAACAATTTGATCCATGTCCAGGGAACATCATTGATATTCGGCACCATATGCTTTCGTGCCTTCTTGATCACCTCAGGGTCAAAGATATTGATTGGAGGAATGTCTTCCACAAGGAGTGGAGGTATTGAATTGGGCTCCAAGAAAGGTTGAGTGTAAGCACTGAGAGCTTTCACATTCTCCTCCAATATCCACAATGAGTGGAGGTATTGAATTGGGCTCAAGAAAGGTTGAATGTAGGCACTGAGAGCTTTCACATGCTCCTCCAATTGCTCAATTGTTCATTTGTACTCTTCATTTCGAGCAAGAAGGTGGGTAGAGGATTCCTTGAACAAATGAGAGTCACCCTCATGTGTGTAGTTGGTCCCAAGGGAATTGTTGTCATCTCATAGTCCAATGGAGTCATCTCCTCAACGGGCTTTACATTCTTAGGTCGGACAATTTCTACATATTGGTCACCGAAGTTCCATCAAGAGACAGAAACCACTGTGCCTTCTTCCTCCGCTTGGATCTCAAGATTTTTGTGATAGCTCCAAGGTCGGGCATTATAGCTTGTTGTGTTGTTCTTGGTTCACTTTCGAGCAATTCTTGAATCCATGGGAATGGCTCTTCAGGAGTGGACATGATGTTGGTCATGGGAGCACTTTTAGGAGCTTGATGTAGGATCACATCTTGTTCATTATGGGAAAGTTTTGCCATTGGGAAGACATACTTGGATGCCCCTGAAGAGGAGGAGGCTGCGATGGATCACTCTTGCTTGACTCAAGAGGCTCTATGGGATCTACGATGAACCTTACCTTCTTATGAACCCTCCTGGAATATGGAACCTCTGTGCGCCCTCTTTTCATTATCTTTCTTTTACGAAGGTTCATGTTCAATGGCCCTTGGTTATATTGAAATGAGGTTCGATTGAAATGTTTTCTTCCTTGGGGGAGTGACCACATTACCAAATATTTGACCGAGTGTTTAAGAACACTATTGTGAATGACATGGAAGTGAGGATGATTTCTCGTCCTTGCATACAAGGTGCCCCGCATGAAGATCACCTATCTACCTTTCTTGACTCCAAATCACTTACTGAATGAGAGAAAATTTGGGAGAGCTTGCATACCTTCTTGCTCATATGTTTCCCATTGGAAAACATGATTCCTCGATTCTTCACATATGATGGCTTGAATACTTTGATAGCTTGACTAGCTCACTTTGACTTGCTTCTCGAAGAGATGACGATGGATTCAAGACATGATTCTTCACATATGATGGCTTGAATACTTTGATGACTTGACTAGCTCACTTTGACTTGCTTCTCAAAGAGATGACAATGGATTCAAGACATGATGTTTCTCAGCTTGCCCGATGAGTTTCTCATTTCACTTATGATCATGATGACATCCTTTGATGAATTTTGAATTCCAATAGGGCTCTTGACTCTTTTCAAACTCTTTTACGACCGCACAATGTTCTTGATTTTCACCAACTATGTCTCGATATGCTTTGTTGTGCTCCTTGATGCATATGTGATCAAAACGATGCTTTAGGATCCTTGTGGAGGGTTAATTTTCTTGTTTGAGCTTGGCAACAATTTTACGACCTTGTGATGATGGCAAAAACAGCGAGACGAGTGAAAACGAAATCAACAACTTTCTGCACTGAAAACTAAAACTTTCTATTTTTGGCAGGTGGGGTCAGGAGGTACTATTTTGAGAAATTTTACTCTTTTGCACAAAATTTGTTTTTCTGAAGCTTCTAATGCACTTAGACTACCCCATTGATGATGCTTTTCTATTTTTAGAAAGTTTTAATATTTAGCAAGTTGCTTTTTTTAGAGTGGTATTTTGGGAAAGTTGCCCGGTTTACCCTATTTGTTGTTTTTCATTGTTTTTGGATGTTTTGAGTAATGCGAGCTTGCTGTTTTATCAGGCTTATTATTTTTAGTATGTGACTGTACAAAGCACTTGCTATTTTTAGTTAGCGCACTTACTAGTGTCGGTTTGCAACGAAAACACTTTTATCAAATTCGGCTTTGCCCCGGGATCCCGTGCTCCAATTTTCACAATGATTCTTTTGTTGAAACTCTTGCAAACTGAAAAAGAAACCTCCGGAGGTAGGGTTTTTTATTTGCTGCTGTAAATAAACTCGGGCATCATCTGATATGCAACAATAGTCTTCTCAAAGGCGTCTGGGATCAGAGTATTCTGCAAAAATCTTAGTTGAATCCGGTTTTTGGTTGAAAAGATATGAAGAAAACTTAGTTTCCAAGGCTATGGCTGTTCTGGAAAGATTTTGTCGGCATGTCTGGCATATTTTGACGTTCTTGGAGTTATTACATCAACAATGGTGAATAGGTCGACTTGTGCATAGAAAGTAACTTAAAAACTAGTTATCTTTTACTTTTGTGCTTCCCTGTTGACCATGGTTTGACCCCGAGTTGGATGAAAGCTTAAGTGGAGTTAAAAACCATGTTTAATGGTGCAAGGGGACACAAGGGACAACAAAGGCGCCCTGGAGCAAGATGATACCAAACGTCGGCATGTGGTGAAGTGTGAGGAAGATGAAAAAGTTGATCAAGCACTTGTAGAGCATGAGAGAGATCACATGGGGGACCAGATGAGGGGGCTTGCTCATGGGCGCTCTTTTTGTTCCCTCTGTCCCCTTGGGACAAAGGGACAAGAGGGACACAAAAGGGTGCTTGGAGCAAGATCATGACAAGTGGTAGATCTGGTCAAGTGTGCATGAGGATGAAAAAGCTAGGCAAGCACCCAAGGAGCTAAAAAGGTCACATGAAAAACCACAGAGAGGGCTTGCTCATGGGTGCTCATTTTGGGGAGACAAAGGGGTAAGAGAGACACAAAAAGGCGCTTGGAGAGAGATGATGACAAGTGGTAGAATCGAGCCGGCTTGAGAAAATGAGGTTAGCTAGATAAGTACCCTGTGGAGATGGAAAGGGTCACATGGGGACCAAGGAAATAGCTTGCTCATGGGCGCTCATTTTTGTCTCCATTGGCGCCATGGAGCAAGGTGTTGACATGTGGCAGTCAAAAATTTGGCTAAGTATGGAGCCTGCACACTCTTCACTAGTAAGAACTTGAAATTTTTCTCTCGGAGCTTGGAATGGTCTTCGGAGGTGAAATTTTATATGAATTTTTCTCCAAGAGACCTTCTAAAGACCTTCTAAGATTAGTGGCACATGTTTCAAATCTTGATTACACTGCTGACTCAAAAAAATTCTCCTTTTTTGATCATGCCAATGAGGTGACCTGCAAAAGTTGAATTTCCTTGAGAAACTCCTAGGTCTTGTAACAAATTTGATTCTTCCACCATGTAGAGAATTCCTTCAGCTTTCCATTGCATATTTGTTTGCATTCTAACTCCTGATGGAGCTCTTGGAATCATTCAGACGAGTTCAGGTTCAGAATTTGACTATTCATTCCTTACACTTGAAAACCCGCTTTTGCACAGATTGTCCCTAAACCACCAAATCTTCCCTAAATCTCCCTAAATTACTTCCAACACATTCAATGCTCTCCAATACCACCTCTAGATGTTTATGAGCTTTTAGAACCTTCTCGGAGGATGCACACATGCCTTGAAATAGCCAAAATTTGCCTTTCTAAGCTTTTGGAGAACTAGTTTTCTGTTGTACTTTGCTTAATGGAAGAGTTGACCTTATCACATCATTTTGAGCACTTATACATGCTTATTCAATATATTGGGAGGACCTACAAGGTTAAGATGATCATGACATGAACACAAACTGACCGGGTGAGGGGTTCATGATGGTTTAGAAGCATATTTTTGCTTTGCGGCTTGGTTGCCATGAATCAATTTTGCATTTTGGGCTGGTGATTTCACATGATAACAAATGACTACAATTCTTCAATGATGGGTTAGTAAATGATCTATTTTCTACCCCCTTTATAGACGAGATTCTTGAAGCGGCCGCAAGGCAAGAAGTGCATTCATCCACGGACGACTTCAATGGATACCATTGAATACCCATCATAGTCGAAGATTAACCCAATATCACCTTTACTATAGAATTAGGCTCATTTGTATATCAGGTGATGCCTTTTGGTTTAAAGAATGCTCTTACGATCTTTTCAAGGGTAGTATTCACTTTATTCAAATATATATTTTATGACTTTCTAGAGGTCTACTTGGATGATTGGGTTGTGTTCTCCTTGTTCAAAGAACATGTGTTAAAACTGCAATTAATGCTAGAGAGATGCAAAGCAATGTGTATCACATTGAATTTGAAGAAGTGCTTGTTTTTAGGCCATGTTGATGCAGCGATGGAATATTGGTAGACCAAGCCAATATCGTAGTAATAATTGACCTCAAGCCTCAATGTGTCAATCGGATGCGCGATCTTTTCTAGGCCACATAGGGTATTACAGAAGCTAATTTGGGGATATGCCAACATGACAACGCCAATGAATATGATCGCATAAAGAATCCAAATTTGAATGGACCTCGGAGTGCCAAATTGTGTTCACGAAGTTGAAACAAAAACTAGTTACGACACACATCTTTGTGTTTTTAGATTGGTGTAAGATCTTTCATGTGCATGTCGATGCTTGAGTTCTGCGGTTGAAGATTTACTTGTATAGCCATGATAAGGTGAGCTACATCATCCCATTCACTTTGCAAGTCACAAGCTTTCTAACAAAAAGAAGAATTACACCAACATAGAGAGTAGCTTCGACCATGGTCTTGACATTGAGAAGTTTAGGCACCGCCTATTAGCGACTTTGATCGTTTTTCACAAGATCATCAAACGATGAAGTATTAGTATACAAACCATTGCCTAGAGGTCATATTTCAAGATGGTTGATGTTGTTCAAAGAATATAAGTTCAAAATCAATGTATAGCACGGGAGAGAACATGTTTACACAAATTATCTTAGTAGAGTGTAGGATGGAGAAGAACCAGGAGAGCTAGAGGAGGATATTATGGATATACACCTATTCAAAATCATAGGAGGAGATCATGATCTTCTTCTACATGGGATTCTATTGCACCACTACATGGAAAAGGAGAAAAAATAGTTTGTTACAAGAGCATAGCCTTTAATTGTTGTTAGTGGGTTCCTTTATAAATTGGACAAGGACGATATGTTTTGCAAAGTAGTGGAATACAATAAGGAAGAAAGCATTTGAGAAGGATAGTGAAGAAGGCAAAGAAGAGAGAAACCCAAGGTTCGGAAGATCTAAGTGCCTATAGTAAAACAAAATAATGGACCCTTTCACAAGACCAATCGGGCTGAAGTTTCAAGGCATCATGGAAGAAAAGGGCATTGCATGCTTGGATCTCGAATGCAAATGAGGAGGAGATGGGATCAAAGTGACTCTAAGGCAAACCAAATGGAATGACCCGCACATCATGAGTTCTAGAGGAAGCACAAAGCGTATGGTTTGTAGCTATACCCAAAGTGGTGGTAGATCTAGAGGGAAGCGACATTCATGCAACATAAGCCATTGTAATGAATTGATGCGACGAGGCTTCCAAGGCTACCCACTTTTGGGGACCATCCATAACTAATGTAAACACCGATGAGTAAGTACCATGGGGATACAATTCATTTCTCTACACAAGAGGTTGTTCTAAATTTCTAATCACCATTTAAATCGTAGCCAAAGTTATTGGACTACCGAACGTGAATATATCAATAATGCCCTTCAAAAAAAAAAAAAACAAACCAATGGAATCGTACTCGAAACATAGTAGTTTGCGAGAAGGAGAGTGTTGAGGATTCCAATTTTGATTGTAATTGATAAAGCCATGAGAATATTAGTGGAGCTAATAGCAGGGGTTCGAGAAAACAATGAGAGAAACCAAGTAACTAACACTTGGACCAATTGATCGCTCTTCACATGTGGAACAAGATTGAGGAATTGAATTGGTCGAGTTTTTAGTTGATGAAGTCAACATTGATGCAGAGAAAGTAGTAGAGAACATGACTTTTTTCCAATACCAATGGTTAATTTTGCTTTTTAACACATTGGAACGATTTGGAAGGCATGATTGAATTAGAAGACAACTACTATTTGGGACGATACATTTACGGACTACTACCTAACAAAAGATATGATAACTATGCATAACAATAAAAATGGGACCTTGGCTAATAAAAGTGTGAGAAATTCAACACTAACGCTAGGATTCCAAAGATGTGCGCACATACATTGCTCCATGGGGTAATATCACACATGTACCAAATGGAATAGTTGTGCAATCGAAGGACAAAGGAGCAAACACCGATTCAAGCTATTGTGATTTGTCAATCTATGATTGGTCAAGGAAGAGTTGAGAAGCAACATGGCATGATAGAGCAACTAAGCAAGAAGGTTGTTGTAAAACATGTTAGAAAAAAGGAGGTACTAGTGCAAGCAACAAAATCTCCATAGAAGAAGCAAAGGAAGGAGAAAAAGAAGAGGAAAACTAGAACATTGGGCAGGACTAGCCAAGTAAAAGCTTCAAATAACACCCGACTATCTAATTGGTTGTTTCAAATGGAATACAATTATTTGGGAGTATTATAGGAAAGCGGTACTAAAAAAGTGTTAAATGACATGGAAACATGACATTATATTGAGGAAGAAAAGGAATTGTTTATGCGGAAAGCGAGTTCCACAAAGTGGATAGGTCCAAGGTAAAGTACCCAAAGTAAAATGGGTTGAACTACCTATATTACTAGACTGTATGCTAATTGATAGGGATCAACAATAGGGTCCGAGTGCATAGATTGCATAAGCAATCCTCGATGCTCTCATAAACACGAAGACACAAGCAAGGATGGATGTTGTCAATATTGACGATGAACCAATCAACAATTTAGACATATCGTTTGCTAGAAAGTGAACGAATGTCGAGCAAGCAAGGATAACAAAGGATGAATCTGTGGAGGAAAGGAAGAGGAAAGAAGCGAAGGATAAAGCAACAAAGTTGAAAGTTGCACAAGACAAAGCTATACAAGACACATAGACCAAGAAATGGAAGAAGATGAGCATAGAATGAAGGAAAGCTAGACAAAGCCATGCAAGACGCAAAGAGCAAATAAGTGGATGTAGAGGCTAGCAAGAAGAAATAAGGGGGTACAAAAAGAAAGACGAAGATAGAGTTGTGAAGAAGGTAACAGAAGTTATGTCACATGTGAGAATTAACAAGATACAAAGGGAAAACAGGTAACAAAAGTTAGGTCACATGTGAGAATTAACAAGATACAAAGGGAAAAACACGCAACATAAGGGCCATGTAGGAAACATAGGAAAGGCCACCACACAACTTGAGCAAGGGGAAGCTTGAAATTAGAGCAATCTGGATTGTAAGACTCAGAATCACAAGGAGGTGGTGATATGCAGAGATATTGGTGGTTAGGTAAACAATTTGCACAAGCTTGAATTTTTTTATGCTACCCTTTGGACACGTTTGCACCTCATCAACACCACAACCACAACAATAAGACACTCATTGCCCCTACCACACTTGAGAAGGTAGCTATAGATGTGGACATGTTACCATTGATAACACAAACAAATATCAACGCTGCTGCATTACAACTGTTCCAGCAGAAAACCAACTAGGAAGAAGTGACGAGGAACTTGCAAAAGGAGATCAGTGAGAAATGCCCAAATATCATCAAGGAAGTTATTCGAACTAGGTTATGAGCGAGCAATTAAAGCTCACTATGCTGGTCACAAAACTTTAAGATGAATGACAAGATAATGAAAAGATGAAGAAACTCAAGGCATAAATGACGCAATGTATGAAGGAGGCATAAGAGTTAGTACTTTTGCTACAAGAGTATATGAAGATCATATAAATAGTAGTGACCCAAGCAAAGTAGATTGGAGTCAAGTTGCTAGTCCTGGAACGCACAACTCTAGGAAATGCTAGTGGAGAGTAAAGATCATGCAACCGTCCAATAGACACATAAAGCGAGTCAAGTAGGAAGGTGGATAAGCCTTGATTGACTCTTCAAATTTGGGATATTGTCATGGGTTGCATGTGAAATTGGGATTTTAAAATGCCTCACAAACTTTTGTAGGCATCTTGGTGCGATGATGTGGAGGAGTGCCTCAAGCAACTCTTTGGGGTTGATTTCAGGCAGCATTACCCTAGGGCCTCAATCAATCCATTATGGAAGCAAATTAGCAATAGATGAGTATGAGCTATTGAAGGTCATGCACGAGTTGGCATAAATGAAAGCGTTCTATGGGAGGATTGATGAAGTCATTGTGGACTGGAACATATATGGGCAAGAACTGGACAATATAATGCTATCAATCAAAGACCAAAGCAGCCACCCAAAGTATGCGACTTCAATGCTATTGCTTAAGCAATTGAAAGCACGAGCACTACAACAAACAACACCAAGGGAAGCATTAACGGCACAATGAGGTCTTGGTCCACAACCAATCCAACAAAAGACATCTATGTCACCATCGCCATTTGCTGCCAAAGTAAGTAAAAGAGCACTTGTGCAGTTTTCAATATTTTAATTAAGTGTGTTTTGAAGAAAGAAATAACTGCGAGTAGGGCTAGGAAGGTTGAAAACTTGCTAAGGATATCCGACAGGCTGATACTGAAAAATTGAAAGAGCGGTATGTTGGCTTGTTAGTTGAAAACCTGCAAAGGTGGATAAGTAGTGCATAGGAAGTGAAAACACTAAATGACATTTCTTGAGAAACTGCGACCGGTATTTGGCAATGAAGTAGATGAAGAAACCAAAGCGAAGAAAGGCCAATGACAAAGCAATACGACATGATCTTAAGTTGCAATGACGTCTTTGTCTCGGGACGAGACACTGTTTAATTCGAAAAAAGTATCGAAGAATCATTAGGACCTAGGCCTCAAAGATATAATATTGTAAAATCCTGTGATGTGCATTAGTATAAAAGGAAAAGACAAGATATTATGCAACCCTCCTAGAGAAAGAAAGGAAGTTGAAGTGATTAGTCATGAAGCTGAAGAGTTGGGATCTATAAACGATGTAAAAGAACGTGCACATGTGTTTGATTATATTTTATTGTATAATTCAGTTTGAGTATTAATGGATATCTATTCTGTAACCAATATGCTTTAGTTTTTGTCTATGAGATAGTTTTTTTGGTAATTGATGTGTTGTGTGTAAAGCAAGTGTATGGTTCTTTTATGTCGCTTAGATCCTTATAACGTGCACAAATGTGAACTCAATCTCTCTTAGTGAAGAATTAACTAGTATGTGCTCTTAACACTCTGTGCAAGAATGTATTCCTGAAGATAATGCCTTGAAAAGATATGGCAAGTTAAACTACAACACTAGCATGTTCTGATAAGGAAATCTAGGAACTGTTGTTAACAGAGGGGAAGACTCAAATGTTACTATTTACCTTTGACCAGGAAAGTAGTATTTCACTGTAGATGTTATGAAACTTTTTGGCTGAATGTAATTTTAATGTAGGAGCAATGATTTAGAAATGGAAACTCTAGTTTTATTTGCAAAATTGCATAATGCTGCAGAAGCCGTGCTGAATTGCAGACTTAAAAGATTCAAAAGTGCTTGTATGCCAAAGTCCATAAAAAGATCACCCTTAAAAGTTGGGTCAAAGAAAGTTCTTTTGAGTTTATTCATTATTGATTAACATATTGCAGCACTCATTCCAATGCCACTTCAATCATGCTCTAAAACATGTGGTCAATCAAAACCTGAACTAATTTTTATCAAGAAATATGATGACACTGCAATTGTGCAAGGTGAAAAAGGGTTGGTAAATATGTAAGACAAGATAAACAACTACATGTTACAGATATTCAAAGGTCCAAAAAACATTGAAGAACAACCCGGGAACCTCAAACATTTGACTGACAAGCCTCTGACCATCTGGTAGAAGAGTTTAACAGGCATCTTATATTACTGCTGCCTTTGTGGGATTACCATCAGGTGGTAATTTACTAATTAGTGGGTATTGTTGGTAATGCCCGATGATGCACAGGGTCAGAAAAAGCAGGAATAACTTGAAAAACTGCGTCCCCATCATCACATTAGATTGTTGGGCTGGTTCCGAGTGTTCTATAGAATATACAAACAAGGATGTCTTTAAGGGGTGATATTCCGACTCAATCACATTGTGACTTAAAGCATGGTAGTCATCATATTCGTAAATAAATGAAAAACAAAAAGTGATAAAAACACAAATTATGTTTGAGTATAAAAGTTTAGGAAACACGAGATCTACATAGACTTTTTCTAGAATATATTCCAAAGCATGTAATCAAAAAATAACTTCCTTTGTATAACTATTTTGATTCAGGCCAATAAAATTCAAAAGTTGAGGTTGATTGAAGTTAGAGAAACATTTGAGCCACTGTCTCGAACAAATGGACATTTTATTTACGCATTGAAAAAACCTGAAAAACATTTTTTTTTTTCAAATTTGGAGTTTTAAAGTACCATGGTCTTTAAATCTAAGTCACAAGGTTTGAGTTTGAGTTCGTTGAGGATGAAGTTCGGTTCAAGTTCGCCAAGAGATAAAGTTCATGAAAAAAATTCTTTAAGTTCGAAAAAATAATTTTTTCTATCATTTTAATTTTTGAAAAATGCATAAATATGTCAGAGGGATAGATTGGAGAAAACTTTTTGTCCTCTTCTTTTAGTTGGTATATATATATATATCTACACTATGTTGTCGGGATACGGGTATGGGTACAAGTTTGATACGTCGATACTTCAATTTTAGAAAACCCTTGGAGTACGATATGTCTTGGATACGTCCATTACACAGACAGACAGACACACATATATAAATTTAATACCTATACTCATTTTTAGTCCATAAGAAATACAAAACTTGAAATATATAGTACAATCAATGTTCAAAACATTCAATATACTTAAGTTTTTACATTTTCTATGATATACGAATATTGTATTGCTTTGTGTTTCATCCATTTGCTTTTGAGATTAATTTTTGTGTTGTGATGGTGACCATAAAAGATGTATATAGGGAGCTCCTAAAGGCTATTTAATGAGATTGACTCTAAATTGCCAATGATAACTAAAGAGGTCAGTCCAATGGTTGGTTCTTGCATTCATATTATCCAAAATCACCTTCTAATCCTCCTTAAGGATGCGGGAAGGAGTCAATGCTGTGCCTTGGTAGTTTCTGGGAAAGGATGCTCTTTGAAACTTTAAGCTATGCAATTTGCGGTTCCAATTTTTTCTATTGGTATTGAAGATCACCTGAGATTTGATCTCACAAATAACTTGTACAGAGGCTTAAATATATGTCCAAATTTCTATGAATAGCTTCTTTCCTTGGCCAATTGTGACGATCCCAAATAATTACCTCAAACATTCTTGATATCCTTTGAATATTTTCTCTTCAATAAACTAGAGGGATTTAAAACAATCTTCAGGTTTCCTTGTGGTTGCCATGCCCTCCTAGTCTAGTCCTCAATAAAACTGAAGTTTGTGAGTTAAAAAAACATTTTAGAGTCCCCCACTGCCCAACCTTGCTGGTATGTCCACGCACGTCAAAAGCGTACTCGAGGCGTACCCAGGATGTATTATTAATGCGCACCGAGGCGTATCTGTACCAGGTACGTATCCAGGGGGCATGAGAGGGTGGGGGACAAACCCTAGTAACGGAGCACATATATAAAATAATGCAAAATCATGTCAAATACTTCCCATGCAAAAATATTGGATAAAGTTCGAGTTCATGTTCAACAAGAATAAAATTCGGTGAAATTCAGACTTTTTGATAAAATTTGGCATGCCTTGTGACATAGCTTTAAACTATTCTCCACATTCATCCATTTTATAGAAAAATAAGTGACTAAGAAAAGACTACACAACTAAGCATCTTCAACACTTCAACAAATGTATTGATTTCGAGTGGGTGACGCTAAGGGACAACGCATGTGCCAACTTATATCCACCTCTGAGTTTGAGACCCGACTGTTCAGGAGTTACCCCAAGCGTGTGCTACTGCCATGATCGTGAGTACGTGTTTTGCCTACTTGCAATTCTGTTGTTCAGGGAATGCTCTAATGTACAGACATACATAGGAGGCATCCACTTCACCTGAAACATACATCCGATAACACCCATAATTTACGTCACCTCTGTGTATCCGACAAGAGGGATTGCCCTACCTGATTGGGCGTTGGCTCATTGAGGAGGAGCGAATATAAATGTCTACCAAACTTGACCCATTTTTTTATTCAACTCCATCATAAGGTACAAATCGCAGGCTTGATTTTAAGCACATTTGATTACACAATGTGAAGTTAGGCCCATTCAGATAAAAGACGAGTCCAGCAACCACTGCTCACCTAACAATATTCATCACTTAAGAAAAATAATCGGCATTAATACAAATACTCCAGGCCTCATACCCAACAAGAGAGAGGGAAAATTATGCGTGTCTATCAAACTCGAATTATTTTTTCATTCAACTCAATCACAAGTTACAATGCTATGATATTAAAACATATCTAGTCACACAATTTGAAGCTAGGCTGGTAGAAGGAAAGGCCGAAGTAAAGCATGGTTCATCATCTCACAAACATCTTAACTGAATGATTGTGTTAGAGATGAAGAACCAACTAGCTCTCCAAAGCTTTAAAGCAACAAGTGTAATTTAAACATAAAGGACAAGATCAAAGGCCGAGACACACATGCACACACACTTGCGCACACACACACACAGATTTCCAAACAGCCGAAAGAATATTTCAGTTGATTACAACAGAAACCAAACCTCAAGGTCTTGAATATTGAACATTCCATCCAAAACAAAGGGGTCCTCAATCACTCCCTGTGCTCCCAAGACTTGGCTGCCCTACAGAGTCAATGCAAACTGCCACAAGAACTGTGCCTCCAAGTTGGTCAAACTTGCAATATCTTAATTAATATATGAACAACTAAAGGCAATCCACCATAGGCTATACTCAAAAATGCAATTTAAAGCAAGTTCAAACAACAATTTAAGCCACATGCTTTTCTAATTCATGCCACAGCTGAATAAAAGTATGCAAACGTAGGATGATAGAATCTTAGGAAAAGCTTGCTTCTACGAGACATCTTCAGCCCAAGGCATATCATTAAGGACTCCCTCCTTTCCTCGTGGGCACCCCCAAGTGGGTACACTTTCCATATAGGAAAATAGAAATGTAGGTTAAAGGAATCAATGCCTAAACTAGTATCTTCACACCCAAACTTAAATCTGATTAATATTTTTCGGCAATGTGTCTTTTTTTCTCTTCCTTACTAAGGGCATACTTACAAAAGCCTCTATCATTCTAGTGGTGTCATTTGCCTGATTCACCATTTGCATGTGACGGAGATCATAAATAAAGGTTTATATCTTAATAATTTTAGAATGGACATATTTATTGAATGTATATAAATAAAATAGAAAAGGGAAAATGAATATGTAATGGTCATATACAAGTATGTATTACAAACTATGTTTATAGGAATAATAGTTTGTTAATTGAAAGGAGACAACCTTTTTTATAGTTGTGCTTTTAGTAATAATTTAAAAGGGATTGAATCAATGGATGAAGAACATGATGGAAAAAATGGGGTGATCAGGAATCCAAAGAGAAGCTTGAAAGATATAGCACAGAAGATAAATGACGTTTGGCATCAGAAATAGCAGTGAAGAATACAAATTGAAAACAAGTCATATATAGCCACAATCACAACCTTTTCCCGACTTCAGCAACTCATTTTTGAAATAAATCATTTCCATAACATTAAAGCAAGAGAAAAGCTATGAATTTCAATATTGGAATGAATGAGTTCTAGAAATTCGATTTATTTATGAGAATAAAAGGAATTGTGGTAGTTGTTGTAAGTGAAATCCACCAAAGGGAAGGTAGTTTTCCCATTGTGTTTTTCAGTCCATCATGTTAGGACCTAATTCATATCCTTAAAGCTTGACCATGTCTTAATGTTACATGTTGTATTGAAGTCCTGCTTTGTGCCAATGGATGCTTGAAATGATGTCCAAAAACATGAGGTGAACAAAGAATTTTGATCAAAGACTATCCTAACAGGAATCCCATACAATTCGGCAATCTCATCTACATACAATTGGCACTATACCCTTTGCTTCATAGCTGTCTTTCATTGGGAGCAAATGCTGCACTTTTGGTGTGTTTATCCTCAAATGTTGTTATCGATTCATGCAATTGCTGTATCATAGGCAATTTTACAGTGAAATCCACATCCTATATGCACTTTAGAGGGTTTAACAAACCAGCTGGTTGATCATGCATTTCCTTCCCTTCTAATACTCTAATTGTGAAAAAGTAATTGTCAAAGAGTAATGGAGTTTGCATTTGATTCGGTTCTTAGCATGGAGCTTGTTATTCATGCACTTTGGATGACTATTGTAGAATGTATGGAGTTAAAAATTTATTTGTAAATGTGCTGAGAAAGGCCTTACTCGGCTGAAGTATATATCTCCATAGGGAGCCTAAGGGCCATTTTTAGTCTTAGCCTTGGTCATACCCGAGGGGCTAACAACGTTGGAGGCTATTGGGTATGAATGATTGATTACCCCCTTGCTTATTTGTTATATTTTTCCGTTGGCATTAGTATTAAGCAACTTGGTGGGAATAATTGTTATATTTTGTCGTTGAGGGGGGGCTCATGGTACTTTATTATTCTATTTCTTCGTTGGGATCACATAAGTCACTTTTAGTCCCACATGGAACTCCCAACTTTGAAAAAGGTAATGAAAAGTTATAAAATGATGTTTGGGGGAGTAATAGAGCTCATTCTTACACTCACACATAATTTGGCATTGAGCAATTGTTGTTTGCATTCTTCTTGCTTGTGGAGTAAATCCCACAGAACCCTAGCTTCGGTGGTGAGAGATCCACTCCTAGCTAGTAGGGCACTCTTCGGTGGTGAAAGATCCACCCTAGTTTGCTATTTTGGAGCTGATTCAGATAGATATTCAAGCAGATTTTTAGAGATTTCAAGAGGGATTTTCAGATGATTTTAGAGGTTATTTTCCGTATCAAGGGGAGAGAGATTCCAAAGGTTTGCAAATCAGATTATTTGCAACAGAGTTTGGCAAAGCTTTTGGAGGCATTTTGGTGGATTTTCAGCCCCTCTTTAGGGTGACGTTAGTCCTAGGGATTTACAACATATTTTTAGGGATTTCCAAGTGTTCTTTTTCAGATCTGGAGGTTGGGTTCATTTCTATATCATTTGTAAATGTTATTTCCAGAAAATCAGATTTTATCTATTGTATTCACATAGTTATGAATTTTTGAAGTTTTTCAGCAGTTTAGGGCATTCTAAAAATTATTGGCAATCATATATTATTTAGAAAAATCCAAAAATATTTTTCTAGTCTTTGTTATCATATTAGCAAGCTCTCTATAAAATTTTGTGAGATTTGGACAAGTATTTTGCAAGTTATCATTAAATTTCAGTTTGCTGCCCTAGTTGGTTTAATTCCAGAAAAATCAGAATTTCATTTGCTGCAAATTTTTATATATTTTGTGGATTTTAAGTGATATCCCAAGGGATATTTCAGTGGTATCAGAGCCGGCTTTCCTCTAGCTTGTTGGGTGTGAATGAAAGTTTATTCCAGGAGAAATACACCGCAAAAAGAAGGGCAAAAATGGGTGACAATGATGAGCTGAACGAAGAGATGATGAAAAAATTATTTATCAATATGGTTAAACAACAGGAGACCACTAATCTTTATTTGAGCCAGCTCACTGAAAGATTAACGCAAGGAAGAGTTGAGAATCATGCGGAAAAAGGAGAAAATAGTAATATGGGGCAGTAGGGTCGAAGAGGTGAAAATAGCAATTCAGGGCAGCACACTCCCCATTCCCATAATACACATTCGAGCATGCATGAGCCCGCATTTTTGAAAGATCCGGAAAATACACAAATGGGACAACAATCAGAAATTTTTGATGAGGAGACTTGTTGGCTGAAATATGAATCCTTGAGTGAAGGGTTTAAAGCTAACATGCCTTTTACCGAGTATTGCAAGATGAAGATCGGTAGTAGGCCCAAGAGGGATCACACTACGTAGGTTCCAGAGTTACAGAGGAGATTGGGGCAGATTTCTATTCCACACTTCGATGGGTCCAAGAAGTGTACAACACAATCTTGGATTCAAAAGTTGAAGACATACTTTGACTTGAATCCCATGCGCGAAGAGGATGCAATCAAGTTTGCGATCCTACACCTTGAGGGAGATGCACATGACTGGTGGCATCATGGTCTTATTACAGGGGCACATGCATATTGGTACCTATGCGGAGTTCACACAGAGGTTGATGAGCAGGTTTGATAGGAGGGATCTGATAGGTATTTCAGAGAGTTGACTCATTTGAGACAGACAGTTCTTTAGACATATACATTGCAGACTTTCAGAGGTTGTCAGTCATGGTTCTGATGTTTCAGAGATGAGATTGACTTCACTCTTCATAGCAGGGTTGACAGATGCACTAAGCGAGGACTTGTGAAGGCATTTGAGCCTTCTTCATTGCATGATGTTATTAGGAGAGCATGGGATTTGGAGTTATCTACTCCAAAGTCAGGTTTCCACCTTGAGTTCAGCAGAGGGTACCTCCATCTAGACCGGATGGTTTTCAGCAAAAGGTACCTCCACCCAGGTAGGATACGACTAAGAAACCATTCATATCCCGGAGGTTAGAGATGAGTTGAGGCAAAAGAAACTATGTTTTGATTGCCGCACACCTTGGGCTCCAGGACATGATTGCACAGGGAAAGGAAAGGCCCAATTTATTGAGGTCTTTGAGGAGAGTGACAGTGATGGAGATGAGGAGCATGAGATTCAGGGATTGGATGATGAGGATGGAGATGCTTTGGGCAGTGCGTTGGTGTTGAACAGGAGAACGAGACTTTCCCTCAGGAGACTATTGCCACTTTGTCTAGTACCCCGAGGTACAAGGCATTCAGGGTCAAAGGAGTTCTACAGGTCAACGAGTAGTGGTGCTCATTGATAGTGGGGCTACCCACAACTTTATTGATGCATCGTTAGTGGAGAGACAAGGGTTGCAGACAGAGGATTTTGAGGGCTTCAACGTGGTTGTAGCCAATGAAGAGTCTATGAGGTGCACAGTGAGTCCCACAATTGAGCATTACGATGGGTAACTATACAATTACCGATGACTTTTATATTGTTGGTATTGGAGAGACCAACCTTGTATTGGGAGTGCAATGGCTCCACTCTCTTGGAGAGTTCGGACTAACTTTCAGACTATGGAGCTGAAGTTTAGGTCCGAAGGGAGGAATGTGATATTGAGGGGATTATCTACGGATGCACCCAGGGTGGTCACGACCAAACGGATTGAGAAGATTTACAGGCACAACAGAGTGGATTGGGCAGTACAGTGTTTGGTTATGACCAAGGAGTTAGAGGATGGATGACCAGAGTATCACGTAGATGTCCAAGGCTTATTGGACAAGCATAGTGCAGTTTTTGGTGATATACCTCTAGGTGTGCCTCCAAGACAGGGGATTTGAGCATGTGATTGAGCTTGAGGACAACAGACTTGTGGTTACTACTCCTTACTGTCATCCCAAACGGTTTAAGGATGAGATCGAGAGGACTATACACGAGCTCATAGATATGGGGCATATTAGACCGAGTTCCAGTCCCTTTGCTTCTTCAGTAGTGTTGGTGAAGAAGGATGGGACCATGCGGATGTGCATAGACTACCGTGCATTGAATAAGAAGACAATCAAGAATAAATATCCAGTGCCACACATTGATGAGTTATTAGATGAGCTATAGGGGCAATCTATTTTTCAAAAATAGATTTGTGATCTGGATATCACCAGATCAAAGTCAGAGAGGAGGATGTGCATAAGACAACTTTCAGATGTCATTATGGTCACTTTGAGTTTCTAGTGATGCCATTCGGTTTGTCTAATGCACCACCACTTTTTAGTCTTGTATGAACCATGTGTTCAACCGCCATTTGCAAAAGTTTGTATTGGTCTTCTTGACGACATATTGGTCTACAACAAGACTTGGGAGGATCACATTAGGCACCTTGATGAGGTATTGGGTATATTAGAAGCTAACTCGCTATACGTGAAAGCTTCTAAGTGTGAGTTTGGTATGACAGAGTTATTGTATTTGGGATATGTGATTGGTGGAGGTGTAGTCAAGGTTGACAGGGAAAAGATTTAGGCGATATTGGATTGGCCACCGCCTAGGACATTGACAGTTGAGAGGGTTCTTGGGGCTATGCACATACTACAAGAGGTTTGTGAAGAACTTCTCTCGCTTGACTGCACCATTGACAGATTTGACCAAGAAGGGGCTTTTGCTTGGTCAGAATCAACACAACAAGCTTTTGATCACCTCAAGGGGGTGATGAGTTCATGTCTCGTTCTTGCATTGCCAGATTTCTCTCGTCCATTCATACTTGAGTGTGACGCATCAGGTGAGGGCATTGGATCAGTTCTTATGCAGGATAGGCATCCCATTGCCTACGAGAGTCGGAAATTGAGCCCTGTAGAGAAGGGTACTCAATTTACGACAAGGAGATGTTGGCCATTATGCATGCTTTGGCCAAATTTAGACAATACCTGGTGGGCAGCAAATTTGTGGTTCATACGGATCACAACAGTTTGAGGTTCTTCCTAGGGTAGAAGGATCTCAATGACCGCCAGCAGAGATGGGTGAACAAGGTGCAAACATATGACTTCGACATAGAGTACACCAAAGGTAAGAATAATGTTGTTGTTGATGCATTATCTAGGAGGCCTCACCTTACCTCTATGCTTAATTCTATGTCTGAGATTTCAGCAGATTGGAAGGCTCACATACTTGTTGAGTATTCCAAAAATCAATTTGCATGTGAGATTATGGATGGCATCATACAAGATGATAGATACAAGGTCTTGGATGACCTCATATACTACAAGGATAGGATCTTCCTTGTACCAGAATCCAAGATGAAGGAGAAAATCCTTTGGGCAGTGCATGATACACCTCTAGCGGGACATCTTGGATATTTTAAGACCTACAGGTATATCAAGGAGAGATTTGCATGGAAAGGACTGAAGGATGACGTCCTTAATCATATTAGAGAGTGTGGTTTGCCAGAAAACCAAAGCCGAGCATTCTTTCCAGCAGACTACTACAACCTCTTCCTATTCCCGAGCAGAAGTGGGAGAGCATATCCATGGATTTTATCACAGGGCTTCCCTCAGTACATGGGCATGATTGCATATATGTGGTAGTTGATCGATTAACCAAGTATGCCCATTTCTTTTCTATGCCTAAGGGGCATAAGGCACCACATGTGGCTCAGTTATTCTATACAGGTGTTTTTAGGCTTCATGGTTTGCCTAAAAATATTGTCAGTGACAGGGACAAGATCTTCATGAGCACCTTTTGGCAGGAGATTTTTAGACTTGCAGGTACGGAGTTGACTCCTGGCACTAGCTACCATCCACAGACGGATGAAATGGACATAAATAGTTAATAAGTGGATAGAGGGCTATTTGCGTAGTTATGTGACAGGACATCAACGTGCATGGATTAAATGGCTACACATGGGTGAGTATTGCTACAATACCACCTACCAGATGAGCATTGGCATGACTCCTTTCCGGGCATTGTATGGGTATGATGCTACGTCATTTGCAGATTTAGTATTATCAGATAGTCGAGCTCCCAAAGCTTGTGATTGGTTACAGGAGAACCAGGACATTCTGAGGCCCTCAAGGAGAACCTTCAGAAAGCACAAAATCAAATAGAAGTCTATGCAGATAGGCACAGAGTAGAGAGGTCTTTTGAGGTGGGAGATCTAGTCTTCCTACGTTTGCAGCCCTACAGGCAATCCTCACTCAAGTAGAGCGGTGCCGAGAAGTTGAAACCGTGGTTCTATGGTCCATACAGAGATAGCACGAAGAGTTGGGGCAATTGCATATGAGCTAGAGCTTCCCGAGCACAGCAAGATACACAATGTTTTTCATGTTTTGTGCCTCAAAAGGGCACTAGGACAACATATTGTGCCTTCTACGGAGTTGCCACCATTGGACGATGAGGGGAAGCTGGTCTTGGAACCAGAATCTATCATTGAGGTGAGACAAAGGAAGCTCAGGAACAGGGTGATCACAAAGTACTTGGTGCGGTGGAGAGACTTGCCACTTGAGGATGCTACTTGGGAGGGAGAAGATTTTACAACATCCTAGTTTGCATTTGCTTGGGGACAAGCAAATTTTGGGAAGGGAGGACTGTAATGTCCCCATTCCTTCACCGAGGCCTAAGGGCCATTTTTAGTCTTAGCCTTGGTCATACCCGAGGGGCTAATGACGTTGGAGGCTATTGGGTATGGATGACTGATTACCCCTTGCTTATTTGTTATATTTTTCCGTTGGCATTAGTATTAAGCAACTTGGTGGGAATAATTGTTATATTTTGTCGTTAGGAGGGGGCTCATGGTACTTTATTATTCTATTTCTTTGTTGGGTCACTTAAGTCACTTTTAGTCCCACATGGAGCTCCCAACTTGGAAAAAGGTAATGAAAAGTTATAAAAGGAGGTTTGGGGGAGTGATAGAGCTCATTCTTACACTCACACATATTTTGGCATTGAGCAATTGTTGTTTGCATTCTTCTTGCTTGTGGAGTAAAATCCCATAGGAACCCTAGCTTCGGTGGTGAGAGATCCACTCCTAGCTAGTAGGGCACTCTTTGGTGGTGAAAGATCCACCCTAGTTTGCTATTTTGGAGCTGATTCAGGATAGATATTCAAGCAGATTTTTCAGAGATTTCAAGAGGGATTTTCAGAGGGTTTCAGAGGTTATTTTCGTACTAGGGAGAGAGATTTTCAAGGGTTTGTAGATCAGATTATTTGCAGCATTCAGAGCAGAGTTTGGAGCAGCTTTTAGGGGCATTTTGGTGGTTTTTCAGCCCCCTTTAGGGTGATGTCAGCCCTAGGGTTTTACAACATATTTTTAGGGGATTTCTAAGTGTTCGTTTCCAGATCTGGATGTTGGGTTCTTTTCTATATCATTTGTAGATGTTATTTCCAGAAAATCAGATTTTTATCTATTGTATTTGCAAAGTTATGAATTTTTGAAGATTTTCAGCAGTTTAGGGCATTTTAAAAATTATTGGCAATCATATACTATTCAGAAAAATCCAAAAACAATTTTCTAGTCTTTGTTATCATTGTAGCAAGCTCTCTATAAATTTTGTGATTTGGACAAGTAGTTTACAAGTTATCATTAAATTTCAGTTTGCTGCCCTAGTTGAGTTAATTCCAGAAAAATCAGAATTTTCATTTGCTGCAAATTTTTATATATTTTGTGGATTTTAACAATGTCTTCAATTATCATATATATAGATACTGCAAGTAGTTATAGAAGTTGAAACCGTTCACCTTCCTTTGTCATCCAACCGTCTGCCTGTGATCTTTGGTTTCGATCAATTATGCATCTTTAACTGTCAGAATCTTCTTAGTACAACACGTGGCCTTCAAGTCAACGTAGATCCAATATTGACACTTGTGTTGTGCTTCCTCTTTTGGCTGTGCAAATGTGTGCAAACACCATCCTGCAAGCCACAATTGCTTTATCAATGCTATGCAATATTTTGCAAGTGCACAAGACGTCTGTTTGTGCTTCCTTCCCTCTGCTGCGCAAGAGTTTTCTCTGTGCTCAACCTCTGCACGTTTGCACCTAGCGCGCAAGCTTCCAATCTTTGGTGCAAGCTATGCCTTTCTGCCAAACTTCGACCTCTCCATGCCTGAATCCCATATCCAACCATGCGCAAACTGCTATTGTGCAAGACCAAACTCCCTTGCGTGAGACTGTGCAAAACTTTATTTCCCTTACAACAGATTGTGCACAAATCCAAAGATAAAGATATTGACAAATCTACTTATTCATATGCTGCATCTTTTTGGGTGATGTGGATTGCTTGTGCACCCTGATGCTCTTGCATCACTTATCGTCCATCAAAGTCTAGTGGTCAAAGCTAGACTAAGAAAACTTGTTAAATGATGGTGTTGTGCAATTTTCCAGATTGAGAAACTATACAAGTCATATGATATTGTCTAATTTCTAGATCGTTTTAGGACTCTATAGCCTGAGAATATACAATAGTTTTCTTAACAACGTTTAGTGGAAAGGGCTCATTTTATTTGAAATCGGATGATTAGGCAACATAAGAACATTTGGATTTCTGTTTGGCTTGTCAATAAACATTTTCTTTTCTATGAGGTGCAAGGCACCCTTTATGGGAAATCCATGTTATCTCCACCTACGATATTAAACCCTACCCTGATTTCAGACCTAAGGATTTTACTCAAACCTCATTCAATAAGTGGGATCCAAGGCTAACTCATATTGAGCATTTTATAACCAAGCAATACATGTATCCACGTGTCACCCAAAGATAATATGGCTACAATAATAAAAAGGTATCCTTTAGTAAAGATAGTCAATCAAGTAGATTTGATGAAGCAATCCAAATTGCTCTCTAAGATAGACTTTTGTGCAGATACTATTAAATGCACGACAAATAAGAGGATGCTTTCAATTTTGCTTTTCAGATCAGATATTGACCTCAAATTTTTGGTGGTACCCTTAATGTGGATGAGTGTGCCTTCAGTATTGAACCTATTGATGAACTCGGCGTATAATGCTTTTCGAGGAGTAATTTAATGAGCTTGTCTTGGTGTTTTTGTATGGGCATCATGGTATATTCCAAGAGCAAGAAGAAATATGGCTAACCTTTGTAGATGATGCTGTAAAGAATTACAGGACAAAATTTGCTAGGTTGAGTCGGTATATTTTTTACAAGGACAGTAAGTTTCTTGGAACATAATTTTGAAAGCAAGCCTAGATGTGGACCCTCATAAAATTTAAACAATTGCGGAAAGGTAAATACCCAAGTCCAATATGGAGATGAACACCTTCATGTGCTCAAAAGAAGATTGATTGCATGTATTAATATGAAGAAAAATCATAGAAGTTGAAGAAAAGATTGATTGCATGTAGTAATATGAAGAAAAATCATAGGAGTTGAAGAAAAGATTGCTCAATGGGTTGATTTTGGAAGTAGCATTATTCTAATCAAACTATTTTGTGTCTAGAATGATGCTTATTTGTGGGTTGTAGGGAGTATTGAAGCATGATGACAACATAATCATATATGAGCTACAAATTTGAAGACATGGACCGAATTACCTGATTTGGGAACTGGAATTGGCAGTGGCTATGCATGTGTTCTGGATGTGGTGCATTCTTGGGTAGGAAATTTTAATTGAGGATGGATCCCCACGGTATAAGATACCTTGTCACATAAGTCAATCTAAATGCACGACAATAGTTATAGTGCTTGAACTATCTCTCTCATTCAAGGCACATTACTAACTAATTAATTCATTAATTAAGTGGTAAACCAATTTCTTGATTAGTTCATCAACCATTTAATTCTTGTAGCAATAAGTTGTTAGTCTACTTGAAATAAATATAATAATAATAGATTAATAAGGAATTCCAAATACATTATTAATCAATTAAAAAATTAAAGTAATTAAAGAATTATCGAGCTATGTTGGCTTGTGAGAATCAAAAGTCTTGTTATTAGTCGATTCCCATTTTGATCAAAATTGTGGAATATTAAAGGTAATTAGGTTACTCTCTTCCCCTCCAAGCAAAGGCTTCATTTCCTTAATGATGAGACTAGTAGTGGACTCGAAACTTTAGTTTTAAATAGAATTTACACAGTAGATTACAGAAAATCAATCCAATCACGCAACATTGCCAACATAAGCTTAAAATTTTAATGGTACCTACACCTGAAAATAAATATTTCTTTTGTCTATACTTCTTGGAGGGAGTAGAAATGAAAGATCTTGTCACCGAGGGAAGTATGGTGGTTAGTCTCAAAGCATAATTGGTGGTAGGACACCATCAAATTGGCCAAGGGGGATCCAAAGGTATGTGGTCAACGATGCTCGAGGTAGCAAGGATAAATGAGGATGACATCCACAATTTATATGAAATGCTCTGTATTAAAACCCAACTTCGGGTTGAGTGATTTAGAACATTCCAACTAACTTGGATGTTGGATGTGACCATTTCCTATTAATTAGTCTTAAAACCACATCCTAATTGAATGCATAATGTATTTATGATTTCTTAGAAAAGAAATGTTCGCTTGACTTATCTCAAGTCATGTGGCCAACTATGCTTGATGTAGCCAAGATGTATTATATGATGCTATCCACAATTTGTAAGAAATGCTCGGCATAAGAAGCCAACTTGGGGTTGAGCAGTTGTTGAGGAGAAGTCCCCACCGAGTTGGATGGGACCATTCACTTATAAATTAACCTTAACAAATACTAATAGGATGCATAATGTATTTCATCTTTTCTTACAAAAGAAATATGTGCATGACCTATCTCATAAAATGATTCTTGTATAGAAGTGGAACTATAGTGAGATGTCATAATGGAGATTGTTTGGATAATGATGACGTGTGCTACGAGATTGTGAAATCAAGTTGTTGAATATGTAAAGCTATGTTGGAGACATTGTGGACGTAGCAACTTAGGAATTCAAAGTTGTAATTAAGCAACACTTTTTCTAATAGTTCGAGTATGCCCTCGGATAATGCTTCCTTAAAGGAAGGTATTGTGTAGTTCTTTAGTCTTGTATTTTTGATACATGCCTATCCCATGTGATTTGTGAGGTAACTGAAGGACCAAGAATGTTGTATTTCTTGAGACACAAGACATGTGGATTTTTGTTTGACTATTGAGAGTCCGGGATGAAATAAGGGAATTCTATACTATTTGTTCAGGACTGAACCAATACGTAGAGGAACATAGTTGATTCCAATTATTAGAATTTTTGGATGCATAGAAATAACCATTGAGAGTGAATCCAATTGAAGTCAAACGATGGAGATGGTTATTGCAACTTGGGATGTTGTTGAGTATCCTAAGTTGCAAACATCTAAGCTCGACAAGTTATGATATGTCCAACAATGGAGCAAGATGATCAAATTATAATTATGTAGTTCTTTAGAAAGCACATTCAAGAATAAGTTCCTTGACTCATTTAACTCACATCGGATCCAATCTTAGAGGACAAAATACACAAGAACGTACTTAGAAAGCACTAATATTTACTTCCTCGACTTTGGGCTGATACATTCATTGAAAGATTGAACACTTGCTTGACACAATAGGAAGGATGATGGGGTCTTTTATAGTTAGAGGATTTCTTTGATGAATGTCACTGTGAGAACTTGACAAAGAATTTCTGTGGGAATTACATGTTTTAATGATACCTAGATGGTAGTTATGTTTCAGTAAACAATGCATTCCATAAATATGAAACCCATTAAAGACAAAACTAACACAGAAGAAATTTAGATTGATAATGCACGGTGAGCGGTTAGCCCCTAGGTGCACATCAAGTTAGGAAGCTAAATATTGCAAATTCAAACACAGGTTCAAATGCACCAAGCCAGTTGTGCCGGTATGCTATGCAGAAAGTTGGTAAGCTTCAACAATGGGTAACTGTGATCGTGCAATGGACTAGAATGCAGATATACAAAAGGTTGTTAATGATGACAGTTTGCAGTTGTGCTGATATGATATGCTGAAAGTTGGTAAGCTTCAACAATGGGCAACTGCAATTGCACAAAACACTAGAATGCAGATATACAAAGGTTGTTAATAATGACAGTTTGCAGTTGTGCGGGTATGATATGCAGAAAGCTGGTAAGCTTCAACAACATTTCACTGCAAATGTGTAAAGGACTAGAATGCAGATATGCAAAGGTTGTTAATGATGACAGTTTGCGAGATCGTAAATGGGTAAGTTGTGAAAATGCATGAGACATTAGCCTTAGTAAGCTGTAATGTCAGAAAGTATTACTTGTGGCAGGTGAATATCTTGAAACAAAAGCTATTTATTTGAGATGTTCATTTTTGCAAATATACCAACTGCACTTTTTAGGTTACATATTAGCATCGGTATAGACATTATGGAGGTTGTATGTTGACAGGTTCTCATAGGGACTGGCAGGCCCTGTGTATTTGGTAGCAGTTATGATGATATAAAGGCCATTATTGTCTATTGGCCTTTTTAATTGTTATCCTTCTTAAGAAATGACATGATATAATGGCCAGGATCTTTGTCCGCCCTCCCTTTTCTGTGAACATTTTGCTATTGCTATTACCATCTTAGTCTGGAAATGATTTTCTCTGCACGTATCTCCATCTTTGATAATGTATGTTCTAATAATTTGTGGCAATCTACTTATCTTTGGCTAAAGCTCAGGAATTACATGCCATATCTAAAGAAATGTGAAAATCGGCTAGATAGCCATTTTTAATCTTTTGGTTAAGGCTCCAGAATTATATTCCCACATATATATAATGCAAATCTGGGCTAGATGACCATCTACTGTTAAAGATCAGGAAGTATATTCACTTTTATTGAACATAAAAATAGGTTGAATTCTCATCTACTTATCCTTGGTTAAAAGCTCATGAATTATATTCCCTCATTTAGAGAAGCTAAAAACGAGTTAGATGTCTGTCTACTTATTTTTGGTTAAAGCTGAGGAATTATATTCCAACTTTTATAGAAGTAAAAATGGCTCCTCGTCCCCTTTGCAACAAGCTATATGGAGCCAAATTTGTGACATTTGATTATTGGTGCTGATGCTTCTTCATGTTTATGACTGAGAATGCTTTGTGCTATTGTATTTTATTGAAATTTTTTTAATGCCTGGTTACTAATTTCATGTCGCAACAGATGCATTCCTAAATTAACAAAATCTCTTCGGGATCCGTGCGAGCTTGTAAGGAGACAAACATTTATACTCCTTGCAAGGTTACTGCAGGTAGGCTATGATGCGGTAGAAATTTTGTATACCTTTGCTATTTAATAAAAGAAGGATGCAATATCAGTGATAAATGTAATAACATATGAGTTGCTTTACTTTAGTGGAAAAAGATTCTCAAAAATAGATTTTGTGCCGTAAACGTGTGTATTTCTCTTGTGCCACTTCACAAAAGTTTCACAGATTGTAATGTGTTGTTACAGAGGGATTATGTCAAGTGGAAGGGGATCCTGTTTCATCGGTTTCTCGTAGCTCTTGTTGATGAATCTGAAAAGATCCGGCAGTTGGCAGATTACCTTTTCGGGAGCATCTTGAAAAGTGAGAATATTATATATAAGAACACCGTGGAAATTCTCTTAGATAATGTTTGATTGCTTACAAGTGTCTGCAGTTACTAATGGAGTTTCTACTGCAGCCAAGGCACCGCTTCTGGCATATAACAGTTTTGTCGAGACCATCTTTATATTGAATGACTGCCATGCGCATGCTGGTCACATTGAGACATTTCAAACCTCAGAGAGTGATCGGCTTCTATTCTCTTTAAGGTGCTTTATGTCTGCATATAAATTTGATAAATATTAAAAATGCTTAGCTATTGTAAGATATTTTGTGTAGCTAAAGCTTACATGCTTTTCTTTTATTTGCAGGGGTAACAATGAATCTGTATCTTCACAGCGCATGCACATCTATGTTTCCTTATTAAAACAGATGGCACCTGAGCATCTATTGGCAACTTCAGCTAAGCTCTGTGCAGAAATACTTGCTGCTGCAGCTGACAGTTTGCTTAATCTTGATGATGCTGCTGCACAGTGTGTACTCCAGGTATTATTATGTTAAAGATTTCAAAATTGTATAACAATGTTTTTCAGCACTTAGCCACTGTTGGGCCTTTATTTGCCGAAAATCATTGATACCAGGATGCACTACAAATACTTGCTTGCAAAGAGATGCGCATTCAAGCTCATCGAGTAGGCGGAGGAGCTGAGAATGCGGAGCTGGAAGAAGAAAGTGGAGCAGCAGCTTTTGCCGCAGCAAAAGGGCGAGTTGTCACACAGATAGCAAAGAAGAATTTGATTCAGAATGCCATACCAATCTTTATAGAACTCAAGAGGTATGTAAGAATAAACATTTTGTTCTTATGCCTGTGTAATTCCCTTGCTATAAACAATCACAATATCCATGTTGTTTTGGAGATCTGATCTTATCGGTGTAAGAGTATTTTCAGGTTACTTGAGAGTAAGAATAGCCCTTTGATAGGCTGCCTGATGGATTGCTTACGCATGATACTGAAAGAATACAAGAATGAAATAGATGAAATACTGGTAGCAGACAAGCAGCTTCAGAAAGAACTCCTATATGATATTCAGAAGTATGAATCCATAAAAACCAAATCCCAGATGGCAGCAATAGCTGCAACTGTGCAAGATTCTGTGCCCCATCATGCGCAAAGCATACCAAATAACAATGTTGGTGGTAATTTAGCAACCTCTGCTCAAAGGAATGGTGGTTCAAAATTGCCTCCCAAGGCTCCTGCATCTGTCGTAGCTTGCAATGGAAATAGCAAAGGAAAAGAAAATGCTGACATCCATGGTGGTCCTAGTGCAGGCAAGGCATCTGCAATGAAGAGGAAAACATTTCTCTCTCCAAAATCTTCAGCTGGTCGGGTCAAATGGTTGGATCAGGCATCTGGGTCCAATTTAAGAACACCTGAAGCAGCTCTAAAAGCACCTGTGGTGGTTTCAGGGAATGGCGAGGCAGGATGTGCCTCAAATGCGGCGAGGTCAAAGAATGGAGCTGTGCTTTCCTCTACTAACATTCCTTTATCAAGAAGGTGTAAGGTTGCTTCTGCAATGGCAGATGATGCTGCTAAAACTGTTACAGCTGTATTGAGGGAAGTTGCAGCAGGAAGTTCCACTCCTTTGCACTGTATGTCCATTCCTAAATTAAAACCATCAGTTCCCAGTACCATGAAGGCCAGGGTTGGCTCTGCAGAAATCCCTGCAGACCTGGCAAGTCTCATGAATTTTGAAGGACAAAAAGATTTGCAGTCAATACAAATGAGGCAAACATTTAGTGACACTGATGACTAGTCATCTGGAATCTGTCACAGTGGATTCTTTACATATTGAATGCTCCTAACTGGAATTTCAAATTTGTTCTGCACTGACATGGATTTAGCAGTGGTTATTATCAGTCATCCAGTCTCATATCAGTATGAAAAGAAAAATGCAGGTTAACTACAACTTGGTTGCTAATCTATCTTACAAGGATGATGTAATTGTGCTCCAGCAAGAGCATATGATTCATCATTATTATCTTCTGTGGAGCTACTGTCACGTTGTTCAATTTCAAAACTGAATTCCAAAGTACGGTTCAATAAAATAATAAATTTCAGATGTCGACAAAATTTGCAAAATCTGGCAAAAATTAGGTATAACATGTGTATTGTATATATGTTTATTTTTCAAATGCAGTTTGGATATATTACTGGGCCAGGAGAGTAGCAAATTTGCATTTATCATTAAGAAAAAAACTTTATGGGCTAATCTGCAATTAAATTTACGACTTTTAGGTGTTAAAAAACAAAAAATATGGTTCAAAACTATTGGCACCTACAAGTCAGAGTAAAATGCACCCAATACTTGTTTCCATGTTGAATGTAACCTATTGACATGATCTGCTTAATGTGTCTATTCACACAGAGAGACTATTAATGTGGAATGAAATTTTGTTATAAAAATATGCTACTGTATACATAGATAACAATTCCAAGCTAGAAAGGGATCACAATGCATGACAATGAAACTGCCAGCCCTGATATTATGGGAAGAGAGAGGATGATAACACATCAACTTGGGGACTTCATCTTAGATTGGAAAAACTTCTGGTACGGGTCATGCCTTCTACAAACCTTTCAAATAATTATACATCTGGGACTATTCACAGTACACACCCAACACACATAATGAGGGCACTGATTTTACTTCTGCTAACTTGGTTGATACAAACCCTAGTCTTGCTGAAAACTGAGATGAATGGAAACCCAGAAAACAAGAGATCAATTTGGAGAGTTTTTACTCTTGAATTGAATCAACCTACAAACCTTGTCCAGACTTGTTCAAGGCGAAAAGCAAAACTCTACTTGTAAGCTGGGTTTTGACATATTAAACATTGGGGCTGGGGAAGTAAATATTAATGAGACAATTTTGCGGCTTGTAGGGTATCCAGATGGATGGAAATAATGACAAAGTATGTAAACGTTGCAGGAGAATCTGAGCAAGATTTGCACACCAGGCAAAGAAATGCCATGTGCATGGGTAATTCAGAGTAGGCCTGAATATAATTTTGAAAAGACAGTGAGAAGATCGTTTTGGAGAGATGAATAATGCAAGTTGATGAGGATGAAGGAAGATTAATGATAAGGGGAGTTATTGACATGCAGGGTCGCTTTTGAGTCATTTGGAATGATGTTATCCAATCCTTCGAGATCAAAGGCCAATTCAGTTTCTATGGAACTAAAAATCCAAGGTTGGCTCCAAGTTTGGTCAAGAGGTCGCTGCACTATTTGCTTATCATAACCTGTGAGAAAAAGAAACTTGAGCAAAGCTCAAACGGAGCTTACTAGCTTGTTGCACACAAGAATTAAGCTTCTACACACTAAAATTTGGTAATTTGTTCTTCTACAATGCCAAGTTCGATTTTGATCCATTACTAAGACAAATGCTCACATTCAAGATCCAATCGGTTCATTTCTCTAGCTCTTTCGTGACTTGTTTATCTCTGCACTCGCTTTCTCATCGTTTTAGGAATCTATCCGATCAAAGTAATAAACAACCTTTGTGCTTCATGTCCAAACTTCATGTTTTACTTTTCTCCTTCTTTGTCTAGGATTGTACAAATGGGTCAAGGTATTGGGTCCGATCTTGGCCGACCTATATAGTCATGGTTGTTCAAGTATTCCGACTTTGTTTTCAATTTGAATATCTTCTTTGGGTCGTTTCATCTTCATAGGGTAAGCCTTATCATAATTTTTCACCTACGGAAGACTATGCACGCAAACCATTATCACTTTATAACTCTCTTGACACTCTTACAAGCTCATATTGTAAATATTATTCCAAAAGCACTCAAGGGTTTCCTAAATCTGCCCAAATCAATTGCACATCAATTAGAATAGTCCCTACTACAAGTTTGAAGCACTCAACTAGTCAAAGAGTCTAGCTTCCTCCATTTCCAAGTATGCAAAGGTCATAAAGCCATGTCTTAGCAAGAGCAAAGTCACTCCAAACATTATTCAAGGGTTTCAAGGAACAAAGGGTTAGGTCACATAGTTGAGGCACACCATATCACATTACTACCGCGTTGGGTACATTCTATACTATACAGTTATCTCGCTATCTTGGTGTCAAGAGACACAAGGGCACCCCTAGGGGGTTGGTTAGATCACACTTGCACAAGCACCTAAGAGAACTACATGAGACTTGATTCGTAATGAGGGCATGTAGTGCAACACTTGGATTGGTTCAACAATTGGGAGTCTGATTACAAGGGTAGTCCAGCCTCACCACACACACATGTTTTCTCCTTTTGGTTTGCTAATGCTCTAATGAAGGGTTATGCATGTTTCTAGGGTTTCCACTTTGTTGTAGGTGATTACAGGTCATCTGAAGTTGTGCAAGCAAGAGCGACATATAGTGAAGGTAATTTATAAGTAAACGAAGCACAAAGGAAGTTTCGAGATCCAAATCGTCAAAGGGTCCAAGATTGTACAAATATAGGTCAAGATCGTACAATTCTTATAAAGGCAAAGTAGTTATACGGTCCAACCCTTGCTCGTTTCGATTCTATAATTAGCACTAAAGCATTTTCAACCTCTCGATTTTTCTCGTTTCACGGTTTTGAAATGTACAACTAAGTTTCTTTCTCCACTTGTGTATTTGAGCAATTATCGTTTTATCAATCATTACAAGTATAAAAGCATCATTCGATTGTGAACGGTTAATTTTGGAAGTTGTTTGATGTTGTCATGTGTTTTTGCAAGGGAAAAATTCAATGTTGAAACATGACAACTTAACCCTAGTGTCAAAAATTTTGCTTGAAAGCCCTCTTGAACTCCCTTCGATCAACTCCGCCCCTCGTGTCATGCCTATCATGATCCTTGAAATTCCTCATATGTGTTGTGTATACTTGTCCCGATATTGGAAATGTTGAAACAAGGTGACTCATTCCATTCAGTGCAATGCTTATAAAGATGGATTCTTCGAAGGCCTAGAAAGGCTATTTTTAGCCTTCTCGGGACATGTGTGCATCCTCCAGGAGTAGAGTTGAAAGCCTAAAACCATCCGGGGTGGTGTTAAGGAGTTGAGAATGCAATGGAACTGGTTTATGAAAATTTAGGAAGGTTTTGGAGGTTTAAGAACAAGAATAGTGAATGTGGGGTTTTGAGAGTGAAGGATTAAGTAGTCTAAAATGGTGCTCGAGCTTCGGAAGATGATTCCGGGAGTTTCATAAGGAGTTAGAGGTCAAAAAGAGGTCATCAGAAAGCTAATTGAATCCTCTACATGATAGAACTTTCACATTTTTCACAAGACTTATGCGCTCCTCAAGACAACTCAATTTCAATAGACTCACCTTGTTGTCCCGAATGAAAACTGGATTTTTTTTGGAGAATAAGGAAAAAACAGGTCTTGAAAACCATCCCATTGATCTTGAAATGATCTTGGGAGTCAAAATGATATAAAATTTTGTATGAAAAGAGTTTTGGGAGCTCCGGGAAAAGTGATTTCAAGATTTAGGGACTTAGTCATTTTCTTAGTTGGGTGGGTGGCGCATTTTGGTGTCGCATCTATCCCGGGGACAGCGAGGATAGTGGGGAATTAGAGGCAAGAAAATGTGACCCGCCCCCTCAGTCATTGCTCTTGGACCCTCATATGACCCTCTCTTTTCCCGGCGGGTGCTAAGTGATTTTGCCCATGAATTTGCTAAGTTTCCTCATCTAACCCTTGGGCACATTTTACCATCCCAACTGTCCCAAGGACAATGGGGACAAGAAAATGCGCCCCATCCTTAGCCCCTTTTCTAGGTTCACCATGTGACCAAATATTTTTCCTCTCGGGTGCTCAAGTATGTTTCTCTCACCTCCCCATCTCCCCGAATCCCGTTCGCCATTTGTCATGCTTAGAGTAGGGGCACATTTTACCTTCCCAACTATCCCAAGCTGTCTTTGGGATAGTGGGGACAATAGGAGAACAAAATGCGCTCCACCCCAATGCTTTGCAAATAAAAAATTTAGCTAAGTGTCTTACCTTCTTTGCTTCTCATTTGTTCGGCTCTCGTGAAGAAAAAGTGTTGTAAAAAGTTTTAAAACTTGAAATAAGCTTTGCCCACCTCATTTTTCCACATGAACTCCATGATTTTTGCTTCATATCACCAAGAACTTGCAAATTCAACAGAGACCTGTCAAAAATCCTTTAAGAAGCCATATGCATCAAAATTCAAAAACTCATATTTTGCAAATCGGTGATCGAAATCGGGTGAAAGTTTCTCAATCACTCTTCATTCCAAAAGCCTTCAAGAACATTGTGACAACAAAGTAGACGATGACTTGGTTTATTAATGGCAGAAAACCCAAGTTTTTTGCTCTAGATAATGCTTTTTTAGTTTCCGAGCATTCCAGTAGGCGAGTTGAGGTGAAATTTGGAGCACAAGGTCTTGGAAGCGAGTCTAATCCAGTGATGCAATTTTCATTGAAATACAAGGTAGAAAATTGATTTTTATAAAAATAGTAAGTACATGGTTCCCTCACTTACTAAAAATAACAACTTTTCTAAAATAGCAAGTCCTTTAAGAAGAATGCACTTAGTGAATAGTGAAAACAATAAACTAGGCAATTAAGACCAAAAAGGTGAAAAAACATAATAAAGCAAAAGTAAAGGTAGATGTCTAAAATAGAAAATTTCCAAAAATAGAAAAACAACATCAATGGAGTTGAACTGAGTATGTCAGATGATCAAGAACTTCAAATTTGAGAAAAACAGGGGAAACATCCCAAAATAACGAGTCCTGGTTAAACTTGCTAAAAATAGAGTCTGTTTTGAGTGTAGAAAATTACTGATTGGCTCCATTTTCATCCATCTCACTATTTTTGACATCTCGCATAGGGTTATATGATGGTTGCATAGCTCAAACAGGGCAATTCATCCTTCAGAGAGGTCTTAAGGCATCATTTTGATCGCTTGATTGTGTCCAGGAACAAAGGCAAAACATCACAAGGTGCATCATCCGAAAAAAAGAGACATTGTGCGGTTTGATGAGATATTCAAAAAGAGTCAAGAACTCCGAAGTCATCATTGTAACTCATCAATCAAGTTGGAGCCATCCACACCCACTTGGTGAGCTAGTTGGGCAAATTGAAGGGTGTTGGTTGAACTAATCTAAGTGAAGGAAAACAAGGGTGGTTCATTAGCAACATCTTTCTCTTCATAAGCATCCAGCGCAGTCATCCCCAATGGCAGATCTCCTCACAATGATCAAGAATTGGTTCCACAACAAGCTCTTGAAAGTGCTCTGGTGACCGACATTGTGTCAACTTCTCGAAGAGCCATTTCCATGGATTCAAGAAATGCTCGAAAGTGGGTCAAGGACAACACAACTTGCTATCATGCCTAGTCTTGAAACAATCTCAGGAAAACTTAAGTCCAAGTGAAGAAAGAAGGCCCAAACAACATCTTGCTTCTTCAGTGGCATCTTAGGTAATTAGTATGTTGAAGTTGTTAGGCCTAGAAATGAAAAGCCTATGGAGGAGATGACTCTGTCAGATTATGATTTGACCCGCATCTCATTGGGTCAAGCTTTACACGAGGGTGACTCTCATCTGTTCAAGGAATCCACTTCTCGTCTCCTTGCTCAAAACGAAGAATACAAGAATACATTTATACAATTGGAGGAATAGGTAAAGACTCTCAATGCTCACATTCAATCTTTCTTAGAGTTTGACTTAATAGCTTCCCTTCTTATAGAAAACATTCCTCCGATTAGCGGTGTTGATCCGAGGTGGTCAAGAAAACACAGGGATACATGATGCAGGGGAAGGATAACGAGAAGTGGATTGAGAAAATTATTGAGAAAGGAAAATCATTGTTTCCAGATGTCATGTCTCTCATCAAGTATGGTCTTACTGCAACTTTGAAAAAAGTAAATAAAGAAAAGGAGGTGTTTGCAAAAGAGGTAATTCACTTGGATGAGATGTTCCCACTAATGTCAGAGATGAGCTCCTTCGACTCTCACACTCTAATGAGAAAAAAACGTATTTGCATCGGCTATAGAGAACTTGGCTCCGGTTTGGATCCGTATCATGGATGCGAGATATAGAATGCTCAATAATGTAATCTTTGAGTTGGACTCTTGTGGACAACATGCTTTTGAGATCTTGAAAAATGTCTACAACTATGTTCGAAACTTGATTTCCCGTTCATTGACGATTCATCGTCAAAAGAACTTATTGTTTCATTCGAAGATCTGGTCAAGAAAGAGGTAGATGAATCTCTTTCCTTCAATGAAGATAACTTAGAGTCCCTAACCAACATCAGAAGTTGCATTTCTCCCTCTTTCTTCTCCCCCTTTTAATTCTTCATTGTGCGTAATCATGATATTTCATCTCATTCACTTAAGTGACTTTCTAAAGTTGAATTGTAAAATTCCCTTTAATTTATAAAAAGGGAACTTATTTCTCATTTCCTAGGAAGATGTAAAGTCACAAGTTGAATGAGATCATGAAGAGTCATGTGGGGGGTAGATGAAAGGTCAATTCACATTGTTATAAATTGGGATGGCTTCTTTATCCCCAAAGGATCCAGATTTTGGGAATTTCTACTTTGTAGCAATTGTGGATTGTGGTTTGGATGTTGAACTTTGTATCACCAACACAAGAAATAAAAGATACATTTCTTCCATTTCTCTTTTCATGTGTTCTTCTTCTATTTTTCTCTTTTATGCACTTTGTAAGCATAATGATCAAGAAAGAGCTTTGTATCTTTGATGAATGAATCTAAGAATTGTGTGTCTGGGTTTGTTAGTCTCACTAATGGCTTCATTGTTGCTTTCATTTAATTGAATGTTGAACTACTCCGGTTATTGGGTGTGAAATCTTCAATTGCCTACTCACAACAATAACCTTCCCTTTCCTAATTTCTCTCCTTCACCCGTCATTATTGCAAATTACTCCCTTGTACCCCATATAAACACTTTGTTGTAGATTCAGTGAAGTGTGCTTGTGTGATCCCGGACCTACTCACCACCCCCAACATTAAGATAAGATTAGTTAGTTTACATTCAATAATGGGAGCCTCCCCATACATAAGGAGGGGAATAACCTCGTGAGCGTTGGTGGAAATCAACTAATTTTCCATATGAAAAATTATTTCATCAACATTTTTGGCGACTCCGCTAGGGAGAGATTTTCCCAAGTGCACCCACAAAGATCTCTACAAAATACAAAAATTATATATTCCCAAAACAAAAATCATATTTTAAAGGCAACTCCGTCAAGGAACGAATCTGTGTCACATTCATTTCCCGCAACACAATGAAAAAGTTTGAAGATTGGATTTCGTACCAATAAGTGACAGTGAAGAAGAAGAATAAAATGACTGCCAAGAAATGCAAATCTTTGATCAACCATCATTCTAGACCAGTTCTTGTAAGGATTAGAATTTAAGAACAAACAAAAAATCTCTTGCTTCAAGAAAATTTTTCAATTAGACAAGGGAAAGAAGGCTAATGGCATGTCTCCAAAAATCAAGGAAAGACTGTGTAGAATGAAGAAACTTGTTTGTGAAGAAGTTATCATCAAATCACGGTGGCTTCAGTTCTAGTGGAATACTGCTAAAGGAAAGAAAATGGGACTTGCTGATGATGAAGAAGGTAAAAACCCAACAAAAAATATGCAAAGGAGGTACACGATGTTGTATGAAATCAACGAAGATGAAGAATCTTCTGAAGGTAATATTTTTAACCTCATGTAGTTGAACAAGAAACTTGGAACCATGTATTTTATCTCTCTTCCTTGGGATGATTTCCTTGTATATGGAAATGAAGAAATGACAGTCTTGAAAATTGAGTATGTGCAAATAATTTTGAGTGTTGCACAAGGAAATTTAGATCCCCAAATCTACCTTAAAATTCTAAACTATACGAACAACTTGAAGCACTTCATAACAAGGAAGAAGAAGAGGAGATTTGTCCTTTGGAGGAAGATCCTGATGATTGTTTGCACTACAAAGTGTTCATCCTTGGAAAATTCTTTTGTACCTCTTATAATTACTCTGTTCTTAAACCTTCCAAGAAAAATGAAATCATCACCTTCAACCTTGAATGAGACCGAAATGTCGATGGACCCTGTCCATTCTATACCACTTAAGAATGTAGCTCCTACTACTAATAATGAAATGATCAACAACTGTCATGCTCAACTCTATCACATCCCCGAGGCCACCGATATACGCCGTTGTATGGCCACCATGTAATCATACGAGGTTGTATCTTGTCAAAATCCCTCCTGTGAGAAATTTGTCTCCCATGTGATCACGAATATCGTCATCGTTGAGAACCCAACTCATAATAGATGGCTCGCTAAGAGCTTGGGCTCACAATGCTTCTGTTGTGTGTCCTATAACGATATGATCCCAGGTTGCTGGTCCTACGGTCTTATCATGCAGTTGGATATCAAGTGCAAATCTATGTACGAGATGGGCTAAGTATACACTTTGCCCTTTGAGTAATAGACCACTCATTGATGAGTCCTTGTATCACTCCAAACAGGCCAAAAGAAAATCAAGCACCAATCTTGTCAGGCAGCAACATGCCATTGACAAGAGTTATAAGATATACGGAAACTCACTGAGTGACAATCAACCATACATCTGGTAATATCTATTGATATACCTAGCGAGGTATGTTTGTTAATCCAAAAATCACAAAAATGCTCCACGAGTTATGACCACAATGGCCATCGTACGTCACCAATGACCCCGAATATGCACCCTAAACATTTGCCAAACATCCTCCAAGGTAATACTCATCTCGCCTGTCGGAAGGCGAAATGTATGACTCTCACTCCGCCATCTCTCAGCTAAGGCTATGAGCATGCTATGGTCCAACGTGATCGTGGCATGCGAGCCATGTATGTGAGACTGTAACATCCAATAGCATAGCATCAAGTAGCGTCTCTAAGTAGATGTGATCTCGTCGATGAAAGGTCGCCTTGTAGGCTTGGAGCTTCCCGTGTCGCTCTCGCATCTCTAATCGAGGTAGGTCCATCTGTAAGGTTAGACTTGTCATTTATTATGATCTAATTCTTCTATCTCATCATCTAATTCTTCTATTTCATCATCTAATTAATCTTTTCTATCATCTAGGTTTTCCTAAAAACCTCCTAATTCTTCTAAAAATTCATTCAAAAATACTTTTTGCGCAAGTGCGCCTATATCTGGCGCTTAGTGCTCTCGTTGACGCCAAAGGCCCCAAGCGCCAATGCTCCCTTTTCCACGCAGACGCCTCCATTTTCACGCAAGCACGCCCCCTTCCCCACCTGACCCAAGTTCAACGCCATCGTGTTCCCGACGATGCTTTGATGCGCTCATCTTCACACCTACACACGTGCGCCCATGTCCCTCTAGCATTTTCACGCTAGCGTGCATCTTTTTGCACTGCGTGACCGCACCTATGTGATATCATGCAAACACGCCCCCGAGAATGCTTATGCGCCCCAAGGGCCGTGCTGGCGTGATCGCGTGGGTTTTCTACTCTAATAAATGTGATTAATGCTAATAAATGCACTACAAAAGGACAAACGTGAAAGTTTGGGCGTGTACCTACGGACCATCCACGGGAAGACACATGTAGTCTCGAACATGATCCACATGGTGTTTCGGTCTTGCACCCTCACAATTTTGTCTCGTAGGTCGAGTGACTCAACGGTAAAAACAATATAATTTTTTTTAAAAAATCCAAGAAAATTGGTAAAAATCATTAAAAATCCAAAAATTGTATTTTTTTTTCAAAAATTGGTAAACGACATACACGCAGCTAAAGCCTGTATCAAATGCATTATCCTCGAACATTGAAAATTTTCCTACAAAAACATCTTTCTTAGGTTCTTGTTTGTTCTTGTCTTAAACGACTTGCGGATCATCGTGATCTACCTCCATTAACAAAGTTGGCTTGCTTACTATGTTAGTACTCTTGTGCAACAGTGAGTTGTCAAAGACTGTGTCATAACGCACAAATGATTTTCATGGGACTACTTGTGTCCTCCATTATTCCCCTTGCATGTATCCTTGCTTGGGGCACCATTTTTAACCCTTGTCGTTAAAACATGAACATTCGGGAATTGAAGCTTGATAACAAAAACATTGGTACAACTGTCTTGAACGTTGTTTGTTTGAGTATATGTGATTGTACTTGTTTCTCTGTTAGGTTAGCTAGTTTAATTTCTCGTATTGCATTGCATTATGTATGTTGCATGGAGTTATGCATTTTTAGCAATGAACAAATGTTAGTAATATAGCTTTTCATGTTATTTTACACTTTTGTTTATTTTAATAAAGGTCAATGATTTAGATCATAGGGGAAACATGATGAAACAAATTTTCTTATTGAAAGATTGGATGCAAGAGATACTCCTATATTCTTCACTATCATGTCTCATCACTATTAATTTTCTTCCAAAACACCTAGGGCAATAAAAATCCTTTTTATCCCTATCCTATTTCTTCTATCTGTTTCGATCATATTTTTGATCGTCGATTGACATCTTCTTTCATGACACTCGGGGGCATCCTTCATTCTACTAATTTTTCTTCAAAAATTTACTTGTTTATGCTTGTCTACTATGTTTTAAGTGACGTCACTTCACCTCAAACAGGGGCAAATGTAGACACCTAAAATCCACTTTTGTAATCTTATTGCTAAAAGCACACTAATTACTCTCATTCTTACTATTTCCATTATAATTAGTGATTTTCACTAATTAACTAACATTTCTCTCTATCTTGGTTAATTAACAATGCTTTGTTGATTACCTAGCCTCTTTCACATTCAGGATGCCAATTTATGACACATCGTAAGTCAAAATCCTCTTCCAAACAAATAATTAGCGATTATTAGCTAATTAAGCCTATTTTACCCTTGTTTTGGTCAATAAACCCTATTATTGGCTTAAAACCCTCTTCCAACCATTCAAAATCACCCCATTTCCCTCTAAGACATCTCATAAGGCTTTAAAAGCTTATCCTAGCTTCTTAATTGACCCTAAGTGGTTGATTAAGGCTCCTCACATCCTAATCACTTGTTAATTCACTAATCATGATTAACAAACCTTAATCTACTTTGTGCTTTTAGTCCCACATGCACCAAGATGCAAGTTTTCCCCAAATAGAAAACTATAAAAAGACTAAGCACCTACCTTTAAACTTTACACCATGCTTTGAATTGCATATCATATAAGAAATATGATTAAGAGCCTTACTTCCTCTTTGGATTAGCTTGCTCAATCTTTGCCTCCAATCTTCATGTTGGTTAGTAGAGGGATATCTAATATGGCCTTGTAGCCATTGTTAGAGAGATCCTCTCACCATTTGTGAAGTAACAACAAACCATAATTTGATTTCTCTTAGATCTATTTAGGTCTATGTTAGTTAGCAATTCATACTAAGTAGGCATGCTTTAGCTAAGATTGATTGATATCATGTTAGTTATTTTAAGTGTTCCAATAAGCTTTAATCATTGATGTTACTATTGTTAATTCCTAGCTTTGTTAATAGACTATGTGGTGTTAGTCTAGTTATTTAGCTTTGTAAGAGTTTTTAGTAGTTATCAACTCTCAATGCTCACATTCAATCTTTTTTAGAACCCGATCCAATAGCTTCCCTTCATATAGAAAACATTCATTTGATCAGCAATGTTGATCCTAAGGCGGTCAAGAAAGCACAAGGATACATTATGCGGGGTAAGGATAACAAGAAGTGGATTGATAAAATTATGAGCAAGGCGAACATTGTTTCCAGATGTCATGTCTCTCATCAAGTACATTCTTGCAACTTTGTCAGAAGTAAAGAAAGAAAAGGAGGAGTTTCCAAAAGAGGTATTTCACTTGGATGAGTTGCTCCCATTGATGTTAGAGATGAGATCCTTCAACTCTCACACTCTTGTGAGCAAGAATGTGTTTGCATCAGTTGTAGAGAACTTGTCTCAAGTTTGGATCTGCATCATAGATCCAAGATATGGAATGATCTAGAATACAATCTCTGAGTTGGAATCTTGTGGACAACATGATTTTGAGATGTTGAACGATGTCTATAATTGTTTTGAAACTTGATTTCCCTCCACTCACTGAAGATTCATCATCAAAATAACTTATTGTTTCCTTCCAAGAGTTGGTCAAGAAAGAGGTAGGTGATTATCTTTCCTTCAATGAATATAACTTGGAGTCCTTGGAAAACATCAAAAGTTGCATTTTAGAAATTGAAATGGATCATGAAGGATGGCTCAGTCAGTACAAGAATATCAGTAAAGTTCCCAGAGCATGGACCAAAGTGATGGGCGCGTTTGCATTCAGAGGCGGATAAGTTAGCACTAGTAGTAGCTAAATTCAGTAAGGAATTCAAGAAGCATGCATAAGAAAAGTTCTTCATTGTATGGATCTTCTTCATCAGATATTTCAACTTATTCCTCCCCCTCTCTTTCTCCCTCTTTCTTCTCTCCCCTTTTCTAATTCTTCATTGTGCATAATCATGATATTTCATCTCATTCACTTAGTGAATTTCTAAATTTGAATTGTAAAAGTCACTTTAATTTGTAAAAATAGAAATTATTTCTCATTTCATAGGAAGATGTAAAATCAAAAGTTGAATGAGATCATGAAGAGTCATGTGGGGGTAGATGAAAGGTCAATTCACGTTGCTATAAATTGGGATGGCTTCTCCATCCCAATGGATCCAAATTTTGATAATTTCTACTTTGTAGAAATTGTGGATTGTGGTTTGGATGTTGAACTTTGTATCACCAACACAAGAAATAAAAGCTACATTTTTCCATTTCTCTTTTCACGTGTTCTTTATTTTTCTCTTTTATGCACTTTATAGGCATAGTGATCAAGAAAGAGATTTGTATCTTTGAGGAATGAATCTAAGAAGCGTGTGTCCGGGTTTTTAGTCTCACTAATGGATTCATTGTTGCTTTCGTCAATTGAATTTTTAACTACTCCGATTATTGGATGTGAACTCTGCAATTGCCTACTCACAAAAATAACCTTCCCTTTCCTATTTTTTCTCCTTCATTCCTCATCACCGCAAATTCCTCCCTTTTACACCATAAAAGTACTTTTTCATAGGTTCAATGAAGTCTTCTGTGTGATCCTGGCCCTAGCCACCACCAAAGCATTAAGATAGGATTAGTTAGTTTACATTCAATAATGGGATCCTCCCCATACACAAGGAGGGGCATATCCCCATGAGCATTGGTGGAAATCAACTAATTAGCCATACAAAAATTATTTCATCAACACTTGACAGAATAGTCTCTTTTTCACAAACTCTCATATCCTCTTTATTGTTGTGCACTCACATAACACAAATTTAATTAATGCATAAAGATTTGGTGACCCCAAGTCTTGAATTAGATCTATTGATCAAACCCTAGTGTCTTCCTCTTATTAGTTTTATTAAATTATTGCTCAAAATATCATGGATAATTATCTCAATCTCTATTTTCAATCAAAGGGATCCTACCCTTGATTTAGTAGAGGTTAATAAACCTCTCATAAGATTTCTACTTCTCCTTTATGTGTGTATGGGTAACAATTTGTTGATTCTCCATATGTTGAAACTCACATATCTTACTCTTATCAACCCACACCATATGATGATACCCTATCTACCTCTCACATGTGTTCCTATACTATATATGGTCTCTTTGTTCATTTCATGTTCACAATTTTTACTAATATTATACAAGGTGAAGGATCTCATAACATGTTTGAAAACCATGTATTTTCGGATGATGATGCTCAACATTTTGCACATTTTTGAAGGAACATCTTGATATTTAAGTGACATTCTCCTTTATATTGCTCGATATCAACTCAAGAATATTATTATATCTTCCATGTTGCTCCCAAACCTCCTTCATCATCTAACATACACACATCAACCATACCTACATCAATAATACCTATTTCATTAGGGACATCTAATCATCCTCTTCATAGTGCGGCCATGAATATTCCTATGACCACTATTTTTCCTACATATACTCTCTATACTCACAATGCTTCACATGCTTCTTCTTCTAACACACATGCTTTTGAATCCCTTGTTCATAATTTACAAGCTTAAATTTTATAATTACAACAAGGTGTAACTATTTCACATGCTTTATGAATTCTACTCAATTGCTTCATAACCCACTTGCACTTGAAGTGGCCTCTTACCATTTTCATATTGATTTTGTTTCTCATAAGATTGTTATCTATAATGGAAAGGGTGATCTTGAAGAGAACCTCTGTACCTTCCATGTTTATTGCTTGGACTATTCTTCAAATGATACATTGCTTACCAAGATCTTCCTTGGAGTCTCAAAGATTTTTTTACAATGGTTTTATAATCTACCCATGCACTTTATGCAGACTTTCATTCCTTTGGAAAATTGATTTCTTGCACAACTTTCATGATCAATATTTGAGAAAAAGTATCTTACCCTCAGATGGATAAAAAGTGAAAAAGTTCTAATGAAGCCATAAATGATTATGTGTTATGCTACAAGACCATGCTTACTAAGATGAAAAATATCTTAGCCAATAGTGAACTACAAGATCTTTTCACACAAATTATTCATCCCTTAAAAAGAGTCAATTATTTTTAGAATTTCAATTCCTTCGATCAGCTATATCACACTCGAGAGAATGTGAAGCTTGTAGTGCCCACATTTTTATAGCTCCATTTATCTGTTGGTTCCTTTATGCATAGACATGTTTTTATTGAGACTCGATAGATTTTGGACATTTTGCTATGTTGTTTTATCCTCATAGACATTATGGTATTTTGGGCGCCTAGCGCCAATTAGACTAGATTCATATATTGATATATTTCTTGTGATGTTGATGACACTAACATGGGTACATGATAGTGAGATTTATTGGTTAGATGTTGATTTTTGGCAGTCGATTTGATTAATGATATAGTTTTCTAGATTTAATAATGGTAATCTCATGCCACCTAAGTGTATGTCGTTGTAATTTTATCTATGGATGATTCGTGGCAAACGATGTGTATAATTGCATGCATTGCACTATCAATTGTATAATAATGTTAGGACATTATAAGTTTGATTGAAATTGTGATGTGTAGATGATGTTTATTATATTGGACAGATGTGGTTAATGTGTGCAATGAGTGTGTAGGTGACAGTATAGGAGAGCATGGGTTTCAGGGCGGCTACGCAATTGTGCACGAGCGGCCCACGGGCTGAGTCCTAACCATGCTAAATGTTTGAGGCCTTAGAATAGGTGTATTAATTGGGCACCATGGGTGAACCCTCAATTGTAATGTATTTATGTCTTGTAAAATTAATTATGTTTAGGGTGTGTTTTATTAAGTAAACTAGTTTAGGGGTTTAATGATCTCATCTTAATTTAAGAGATGGTTTTGGGTAAGTGTGTGTGTGTTGGTAGAAGGGATTGGGGACCACATGTGAACCTTGGGTGGACCCCACACCCTCTACCCTTGTGCCCAAGTATGCCAAACCCGAAATTGGGTTATTTTAGGCATTTTTAGGGACCCCTTTTGAGTTTGGGAGTTCCCTTAGCATGAAAATGGTCCCCCGGATCCTACCTAATAGGTAGGGGGGCTTATTTACAAGGTTTGGAGGGAGTTTCCCTCCCATTTTTCCCTCCTTAGTCACCATCCATGTAAGATGGTTGGTTTGTGTGTAATTGTTAAAAGTTGCTCCACTTTGTTTTATTTTCGTTTTTAGTATTTTGGGTGATAAGGGCTAAAAGGTGAGTTTACTTTTACTTATTTGGTTTTTGGAATCTTTGACTCATGGGAGGAGAGGGGGTGACACTTGTCACCTTCCCATTGGTGAGGAAAATTTTGGGTTCCTCTTCTTATTCTTCCTCATGTGGAAGGAAGGGGTCTTCTTGGCTCATTTTTTTGGGGAGAACTTGGAGAATTTTGGGAGCTTGGAAGTTTGCTTGGACAAAGGGGAAAAGCTTAGAGTCTTGGAAAGCATTGTAGAGGTAGGATTCTTAATCCTTTTCTTTCCTAGTTGTGCTTATCTTGTTAACTATGCAATGGTCAATAAAATAATGTGTGTGAAATGATGTGTTGTAAAGTTGTATGGAGAATGTAGTTTGTTTGTTTTGTTGCTTTGTTGTTTTCTTTTGTTTTCTCTCCACCATCATTTGGATTGATGGTTTTTGGAGAATGTAGGGGAAGAGAGGGATTTCCCTCTCAAACCTCATGGTTGTTGGTCAAGCCATGAAGGTCCCTTCTCATCCCCTCATATGGTTTGAGGTGGGAGAAAGGTTCATATGGCTTGAACCTTTCCCCATTCTTGGTGAGGAAACCCCTTTTGGGTTTGAAAATCCTCCCAAGAAGGATTTCTTTGACATAAAGGAGGAATAAGGAGGATGAATGATTAGGAGGAATAAGGAGTTTTGTAAACATGCTTTTGTTGGTGTTCCTATGGTTGGACACCTTTGCTTTGGGCATCCTATTTCTTCTCTTCCCCCTTTGTGAGGTTGACCTTGTTCTCCTCATGTTGTTGTTTTACCATGTGTAGTATGTCTAAGTGTTTAAATGGTCCTATGTATTTCTTGTTGTGTTTTATCCCCATTATACTTGTGCACATTGTGGAAGTTTGTTCCTCTCTCCCATGGGCTTGGGGGAGGCTAGCATGGCTTCCAACCATGGAAAGGCATGTGATGATGCCTATTGGTTGGGTGGTAAACAAGCCTTGTCTCTTATTTCAACATCCTTGGAAGAACATTCAAGTTTGGAGATAGTTGGAGCCTCCTTGCCATCTTGGTCCTCTTGGTCATCTTCATCTTTTGAGGACATTACTTTCATTTTATCTCTTCAAATGTGGCTTTGTGAAGCTTTACCTTCTTGTAAATACCTATTTTGTACTTGATGCTACTTGTAAACTTAAGTCATTTGCTAAAGAAGTTTTCCCTTCATTATTGCAAGAATCTTGTAATATTATCATATTGAAACCATGAGCTCTTTTATTTCAATGTCTTCATTTGGAGGCCTTGTTTATAAATCTGCAATAATATAGCTATGCATCATACATTAAATCTGAAGTATTTAGTTGTGTTTTACCTTTAAAAGTTTTATCAAAAAAATAAAATGAAATGGCATATGTATACTTTTTTTTTGAAAATAAATCTGAAATTTATATGCTAAACATTCTTTTAAATCTGCAAATTTTTATGGCATTACAAAGCTAATCTCTTCAACATGAACAAACTCAAGTATTTTTCTAACCATTCTAACACATCTAATCACAATTTTTATTGCAAGACAACACTTAAAACAAAGTTACTGATGACAAATTTGAAGTCAAAGCTATTGTCAATGGTGTATCTCAACAAGCGACAATTACAACCCTCTCGGCGATAGTTCATTTGTTTACCTTGTACATTGTAGAAATTGTTCAAACAATTACTTGAGTGTATTCTTGTGTCTCTCCCTCCACCACTTGATGTTGATACGAGTGCACCTTATTGTAAGAGATTTGACTCTAATGCCCATTGTGATTATCATCGATGTGTTAGACACACTACTAATAGTTATTTTAAGCTTCGTCATATTATCTCGAGATCTTTTTGATGTTGGGTCTATTGATTATGAGGCTCCATCTTAAAATAAACCTAATAAAAATATTGTAAAGCTCAAAATATTTGTCATTTGCTTCCGAACATGACGGTGCTAAATCTACCTCAGAATTACACAATGCTTGTCACACCATATCGAATCCACCATATGATCGCACATTCAATGCTATGATTGGTCTTTGTTACAATCACTTCCTTTCCCATTATTACTTTTGATAATATTAATATGACACACATTCTTTTCTAACGCATTATATCTCCTTGCATTTATTGATCATCATCATAAACGTAATGTTTTAGTTGACAATACTACTCCCCATAACATGTGCACTTTTAATTATTGTGTTCCCTCATATATACTAAGAAGGATGTTATAATTGATCCTAAGACACACATAGGGCATGTTGTCCTCCCTCTCACAATTAGCTCTGCTACCTTTGATCTTACATTCTTGGTGGCATCCTTTATTTGCTTATGCAACATGAGCCTATGTTTCTCTTGGCTTCACACCTTCATAATTATACCCTCTATACTTCATCAATGTGTTAAATTCATTCACAATAGCTAAGTGGTTATAATTATGGGTATTATGTTTGAGGATCCTACATCACCGTAGCTCGGACCCATGTGTACAATTATTACTCCTACTACTAGTGCATCTACATTTTGACCTTTTATTTTCCATGCCATGCGTTAAAGGACATCCCCTCGGGTATATCCATGTATAAGTCTTCTAGTTCATAGACTATTCCTAGTTAGTCACATAATACCTCTTGTAGGCATCTTCTCCTTATCTTTTTATTTGTTCATTTAGAAAACATTCCACTTCTCGCATGAAACCTTCTCCTAGGCACCCTACTAGGTCACCTTCAATGTATATTACTCATCATGAATCTCCTAATTTATCCCTTCTACGATACATGTTATGGCTGTTACACAAATTATACATGAGCATCATTTTTCTCTACTAACACTCGTAGGGCTTATGTCTCTTACACCTTCTAAGTGTGGTGGGCCTCTTATCGGGTAGCTCTTGTAATGCCCCATTTTTCTATACATAGTTATTTTCAAAACAATTCAAAAACATTCAAATAATCCATTACATTAAAATACGTGAAAATACAAAATCAAGATTTTCTTATCATTTTTTTGTTAACTTGCTACATTATACATATTGTTTGTCACGTTGGTTTGATAGATATAAAATTTACTCTTTATACACATGTTCACAAGGTATTTTGAGCTTGATGTAGGACATACAAAAATTGAGACACAATGATAATAGCCAACTTGGTTCCTTACACTACTCTTTGGGAACATCCCCCTGCTATACACATGATTTTATTTCATTATATGTTACTCTACACCTTCCTCATCACGCTTGGTTAAATACATAGTGTATATTGTTATCTTTTGAGCTAACAGGACTAACACGTGTTGTGTAGTGCTAACATACCTTGATAACTTGGTTTTTATAGTTACTATTTTATATACTTGAATTCATATACTATATTCACTACTTATACAATTTACTTCCTTGATTGATTATTGTGTGGTTTGACTTACTTGTCTTGTTTGAGTACAATGTTATGATAGTTTTCTTTATACAACTTGAGTGCCTTGATTTTCTTGTGACACCATAGGTGTCCCATGTTTTGGCTCTATGCTTATCTTACCTACATTCGTTTCTTTGTATGTGGCACATTGTGCCTTCCATCGTGATTATGTTGTGACATTGTGGGTGTACCACGTTTACGACTTTATGCTTATATATGACTATGTTTGTACATACTATTGTTTACTTGTCTCTACATTATTGTTCCTACTACTATATTATTCTTATTATGGCTCATGACATACTTAGTTTATACTTTGATGATTACACTACTATTTTTACTATGGCTTCGACACACTTGCTATTTACCATGATGTTTATATGCTCCCACTATGGATTATGACATGATTCACACTTTTATCGATGTTTCTATTGCTTTATACACATATTATTTCTTGTTGCATGTTACTTTTTCCTTGACCCATGATCTTCACCATGCGTTATCTCTTTTACGGTGTACATGTTCCCAACAATGGCCACCATTTTAGTTTTTCTATGTGATCTTACGAAGATTATTAGACTTAATACACATGGGTACACATCTATTATTTTGAGCCAGGTGCTCAAGTGCTTTATCACATGCACCTTAAAAGAGTTGGCATTCATCAAGATATTTCTAAATCTACATACAAGTTACATAATGATAGGGCATGCAATGTTTGTGTGGATTCATTTATGTTGACCCCATTATAAAAAAACTTACATTTAGGGGATTCATTAATGTTGACCCATGTTTCATACTTGGGAAGTCATTTATGTTAACCACACTTATGCTCTTAATGAGGGGATTACTTTATGTTTACTTTGATAAGAGATAAATTAAAAAATGTCTATTAATATATTACATTTACCTATGTTTATTTAAAAAGGTGGAAGCTGTTTGGCCTCAACAAGTGTAACTAATTACCTTGGACAAATGGGAATAAAATATGTTGGGTTGTCATAATCTGTAATACATATTGGTTGTATGTTCTTATTTAAGATTTCAATAAAATCTAGATAGTAATTCTTGTAGGGTGTTTTACCCAAAAGGGTTTTCCCAACATAAATTTGTGTTCACCACGTGTGTGTGGTGTATTTAATTATTTAATTATAGTTAATAAATGAACTTGTATAATTCCTTGATTACATCAATTATATGATCCTTTAATTGTTCTTACATGGTATCCGAGCCCGTGGTGTCGTATGAGAGTTTACAAGCTACAAGAAATGGTGTGAAGCTTTTACTGTAAATTGCAGTGGTAGAAGAAATTTAAAATTCTCTTGTCTCTAACCTTGTGGAATAAATTGAAGTACCTATATTTAGATTTCCACAATGGTAGTAATTTGAATCAACTTCTCCTTATTCCATATCCTGTCTTCTTGGAAGAAGTAGATCAATTATATATATAATAATTTACTTGCAAAGCTAATTTAATATAATAAAGGGAAATAATAAAAATAAAAATTTGAATGTCTTCTCTATGTTGTAGAAGAAGAATTTGTTTGCCTTGTTTTGTTCGATGTGCATCCTTGCTCCTAAGTAACCATGCTCTTATGCATATACTGTTTTCTCCCATGCCAAGGGAAACATGTAATTTGTTTGATCTTATTATTCTTCTACTAATGGCAGAAAAATTAAGAGCAAGTAAACAAAACATCAACTTATAAAGAAAAGGAAAGCAGAAAAAAGCTTCAAATGTGCCCACGAAATCCACAAACCCCGATTGTGCGTTAAGAGGTCACTTTTTATTTTTTATTTTTATTTTCTTACACCATTTGACTTTGTAGATGTACATGTTTGATCTTGATTGCATTTGAAAATTACATTTATTACACCATCAAACACTATAGCCATGCATGGATGATCTTGTTTGAATTTAAAAATAAGATTTCTTACACTATAGGTGATTAAGCAAATATTGAATAAATAGATGCCTAAATATGATTGCAATGTAGTAGTAAATGAATAAGAAATTAAGTACAAAATAACCCAAGAAAATAAGCAATTAATATTTAAAACCCTAAGTGCAAATGAGGAGATAAAATGACTTAGTTGTTTATTTATGATCTCGATGGTGTACAAAATTGAAGAAGCGGTAAATTTAAAGTGCAAATTGTCACAACAAAGTCATGAAAAATGTAAAGATGTCGAGTATGCTAGACTAGGGCACTGTGCAGGAGTAGAGGGTTCTGGGGTGCACGATACCTTCCTGGCGCTGTGATTGTTTAGAAACATAAAAAACTAACTGCAGGAGGTCACGAGATGTTCGTTCTCCTTCACTTCTTGTTGCTAGTATGTCACACTAAGTTTAAAGATTTCACATGTAACATGCAATGAAGAAATGACCTGTAAAACCCTAAAACACATCAAATCCCAAAAAGAAAACAATACAAATGAGGGGTCGAGACCATCCTTGGTTGTCGCGTAGTGAACTTACAACTAAGCATTGCACTACATCTTAGATCTAATGCAGTTATATGTGTTTGTGTGTGGAATTGTGCCCTAGGTGGCTCTTGTGTGTGTCGCACTTGATAACAAGCAAATATATAGATGTAAGAAAAGTAAATATATGTGTGCATAAAAGAATGAACTTCCCCTCATGTGCATGTATACAAAAGTATCAGTCCTTTTCCCTTATGTGTAGATGCTAGATGGATGCTTGAATGCTCTTGATAATGGCCTTTGAATGCAACCTTAGGTGGTGATAGCTAATGCTTAATGCTTGGTCCTTTATTATGATCACATAACTTTATATTTATATGATTCCCTTGCTTGAATTTCGTAATTAACCCAAAAAGGCCGACTACCAAAAATATAAGATGCCCAAATAGATAGAAAGGACCCAAAAGGTGTGAAAAAAGAACAAAGAGGTCAGGACACCCAGAAAGGACGGGGGTGCTGGCGCGCCGACATCTTGGGCCGAGTGTTGGTGTCTAGAGTGAGAAATTTTGAAGTATGAAAAGAAATCTTGAGATAGGAGTGTAAGATCAACAACGACCGAAAGAAATCAAATATGGCCAAAGACATGGGTTAATTATTACTTTTCTTACTTAGAAATCATACAAATAGTAGTATGTTATCATGACTAGATAGATGCATAAAGCATGTGATTTAGTGTTTACATTTGCCCCCAATTTATGTTGTTGAGTGAATTCTCGATAACATAAAGTAGATAAGAGATGCATACCGATAACCATATAGATCAATGGTGAAAAGTGTGCCAAAAGACAAGGAAAAATGTGGAATGATAAAAAAATGTGAAGTGTGGAAGCTAGAGAAGAGGAAGTCAAAAGTGATAATGATGACCCTAGAGCGAGAGCGTATATGTAGATGTCATGATTGTGCTTATTGTTGATGTTAATTATTTTTGATGTGTTAATTGTGATTAATGTGTGAATGATGTTTGTTGATGTGATGTGATTACCGCTTCCCATAAGGACGGACCTACAAAAGAGAAGAATGATCAAGTAGTCAAATACATGAGTATATGATCAAAATGAGTAAAAAGTATGTAAAGAAATATGTGAAAATGCAAAAAAGGAACATGTGCACTGATCTGTGATGAGTGAAAAGTGTAGAAAGGATCCTATAGATGATGTAGAAGAATGAGTTTTTTGGGAGATCTCACGTCAGCTGTGTTGTGTGCAAGTTTTTTAGGCGATCCCATGCTAAGACATGGAAGAAGTGTAGGGAGAAAATTCTGGTGTCATCCTCCAACCTTTAATTGCTTCTGCTATATGAACACCATTGTAGATAGTGTGTAAAAATTTGATCTATTTCAAACAATTCTAATACAATAGGAAAGTAGAAAATGATGTGTAGTGCATGCATGCCGAGTGTTGAAGGAACATTGTCCTGTAAAATCCATTGTGTGAAGTGTTGTAGACTGTGTTGAACTGAAAAATGTTGTGTAACTACCCCCTGGTCACATGCGTCTAGGAAGGGTCATGGGCATCCAGTCTTTCTTGCCCAAGTACGGGCGTCGGTGTCTATGTTGTGGTAAGGACCCAAATCAGGATCTGGGCCATTACTGTGATTGATGACTATGTCGTATCGATATTGAAGCGTGCGATGTGATGATTGTGAACTACTATGTAGGGTGAATGATTCACCCAAATGATGCCCCCTCATTTGGGCTGCATGTAACGTCACCGAGGAGTTTGCGGCCCAAAGGAGGACCGACCGCTATGTTGAAACTAATGCCCTGTAGGGGGAGGGAGTGTGATTTGTAGAAATCAAGGCACATGAAAGGAAAATGGATAGGAGACAAGTGTTAGTACAAGCAAGATAAACACGCATGTAAAAGACGATGTGTAAGCTAGAAAACAAGTAGACAATGTGTAAGCTAAGACACAAGAAGAAAATGTAAACACACAAGAAGAAAAAGTAGACCACAAAAATAGGTTTCAAACATGGGACATCACTCACAATGTCATAAGACAATCAAGGCCGCAGTGGCCGCAAGCATACAAACAATCAATGAACAAGCAAGACATAGGAAAATCCCACAAACAATGGCATATAACAACAAACAAGCAAAAAAATAGTGATGACAACCATGGAAACAATTAGACCTGTAAGACAAATGTTACACATGAAGCACCCATTAACATGTTAGAAAGATAAAAATTATGTCAAAGTGTGTATAATCGATATAATAGTGTGCTATGCAAAATGAAACAATAACACATGTAGTGTATGAAATTGGATGCCCCCAGGAGCCATTGTGGGAATGGTAAGAGGTATTGTGTCAAGCATCCATACTACGTGTGTGGATCTATAGAATATGCGATCACAAATAGAAAGCAAGTGAATGTGCATGTGTATATGATAAGATAATGACATACAAAATATTTGTCTAGTATAGTGGCCCTCCTCGATTTATCTATAGTTCCCCTCTTGATCTATCGACATATGCTATATCTATAGCAGCCATCCTCGATCTATCAACATATGCTATATATAGATATCAAAGATAGAAATGATCCTCATAATTCATGGCAACGGAAGAATGCTCAACCCGAGACTAGAGGCGTAGGACATAGATATAGACAGGCCCCACCCCCACCCCACCCTATAGATCTATCGACCCTACCATATAGATATGTAGATCTGATCTATAGGTCGCCCTAGGAGAAGAAGGATTGATTACCTTGTCAGGGACATTCTATCTCAAAAATAGAAAATGTTTGTTCTTAATAATAATAGATAGTGGATGTTAATCCTAAATCTTATAACTATAAGAAAGGGAACAATAAATCTATGAATGATAACTATAAACTCAAATATTTTGGAAAATGTAATGAATGTGGAAAATTTGGTCATAAAGAAAAAATTACTATCAAAATAAAAAAGGGATATAATAACAAAATTTTTAGCAATAATAGAGATAAATAATTTAACAATCACAATAATGATGAGAATTCAAATCAAAATCAAAATCAAAATCAAAATTTGAGAAAACGATTGCACTTTACACTGTACCTTTTGCTTCTTATGAAAATGAATGCATCCTAGATAGTGGTGCCTCAAGGCACATGAATTACATGAGTGACATCCTTATAAATGTCAAAAATTGTTGTGAAATAATTTATCTAGGAGACAACTCCTTTATTGAAGGAAAAGTAAAGTTAAAGCTAAATATTTAATGGGAAATGATGTTCTATTTGTTCTCAAATATGATATCCTATGGGAATGCAATCTTAAAGTCCTATAAATTCTATAATTTCTTCATCATTTTGAAATTCACCAAATGATGGAGGATCTTGTTGGTCCTAATGGATGAGGGAAGGATTAAAATTGTCAAAATTGATGGTTAAGATGATGGTGTTAGCGAAAAGGTTGGTGGCGAGAAAGGTCTTCATAAATATTATAGATGGATCCTATTTTAATTTCATCCCCATAGGAAGATTCCCTAGAAATAGAAGAAGCATTGATGATTTCAACTTGCATGAGTCACCACTTGCCAATTTATCTGCATTCCAAAATGTGGTGGGTTTTCTTCGAGAGATACTAGTTCTAAAATTCCTTGTTCTCGTGGATAAATACCTTTCCCCTAATATTTCATGGTTTTGCACATTTTATTTTCCTTTGAATACTTTAGATGCTAATAATAGGAGACTATTTCATCGTCGAGACAACCCAAAGTCATATGAGCCTTCAAATTTTTCATTATCTAGAAAGCTAAAGTTGTTGAATGTGGATATGCTAAGTGTTATGTTATATTTTTATGTCCTTATAGTGGGTTTCACATAGATGTGGGGATATGATAAATATGGAAGGCATGTTGGATTTTTACTCTCCATGATAGGAAGATAAATTGTTCTAGTAGGTTATATCTCAAAATCATCATACACCCTAATTGTAATGATATTTGGTGTTAGATATATCTCGAGAATAGCCCAATATTCTAATGTGAGTTAGGGTGAAAATTTTACACTTGATCCATTATCCATGAGCATGAAATTGATTTTATGCTTAGTGTCGAATACCTTTATGTAAAAGGAAATTATGCCATCAACAAACAGGTTATAGATCATCTTGATGAAAAATGAGTTGGTTGGATGAGAGGTATCCCACAAGAGCTTAGAATTGTTTAGGATCAATATCCGTTATAACAATATACTTCTTGAGGTATTTGTTAAGAATTTCCTTTTGAATGAAGGAGGTCTTAAGTAGATCTATGATGGATATTGAGTAGGGGTATTATAGAGTTGTTTGATAAGATCATATTAGCCCTTAGACATTGGTGAAAGAGCCTTTTGGATAGTGATCTTGGGTAGTTATATTGGGATGGTGACCTTGCTTTACTCCATGTGGTAACATTAAATTTAGGTGATTGGGGTTTGTTTGAGATGATAGGCCAAATTTGAGGAGCGGGGATCTCGGAAGACTTACCTTTGGATTTGACGATATTATTGTATAGTTAATGTGGTTGGATTGAGATGCTTGACCCTTATATTTGGAATTTTCTTCGATCATGTTTTGGGAATGGGTCTTGATAGATCTCCAACTACTGATTTTTGAAAGTGGAAGAATCTGCTTAAATTTTAAAGTGACCCTTATCAATGAGATCCTAGACATGGTTTTTGGAGTGCATACACCGGTTTGTAATGTAAAATTTTATTATATGAAATTAAAAATACTCCTCTTCTCTATACCATGATGGTTTGGGATTTTTTCATTAAAAGTATTTGTATTAGGAATCAAATCATGTTCACAACCAAGATCTTATAGAAAATAGATTTTAAGAGATCACCAAGAGGTGCATAAGTCATGTTCTTAAAATTTTATCTTGGATTACCTCTTGGAATAATGATAATTGATGGATAAGAGGGTTTGTGAAAGATTTATATGGATGGTTTAGTAGTATTTTAAATGTATCTCATGTGTTTGGAGTTATTCACGCCATCACCAACTACATTTTTGTTCTTAATAAAGAGATTGGGATTCTTTGCTTTGAAAGTTGATGGATATTGGTCCCCCTTTGAGTATATCTTGATTAGAACATTGACGATAAGATCCGTTTTGATGTAGGTTCCTTTATCAATTATCTCATCAAAAGTGTTAACACAATTTACCTATAGATGAAAAACTAGTTCTTGTTTAAAATTGATGATAAAGATGGTGACTAATTTTTTCTCCAAACTTGTGCAAGGGAATCAACTAGAAATAATCCACCATATTTACAAGAAGGATAAGAAACTTTACCCATTTCACTGTTTTGTGTCACACAGATCCTTCATTTTTATCTCGTGGTCGAGTGTTATAAAATAAATGTCTTTAAAAGTTCTACGATAAGTCGATGAAGGTGGTAATGGAACCCATTAGATAGGTGCACGAACCAATCAAGTGCCATCCTACCCAATATTTGTGGAAAAATCATTAATAGATAAACATCAATAAGGACACATCTTAGCAATCCATATAGAACTCCTTGACATGTTCTTTAGAATTTCCATTGCCTCGATATTTTTTCAAATTTGGGTGGTTCAAATTAGGGTGGTAAAGGGGACTTAAAGGAGTTTAATTTTCATTGGGTAAGGAAATATATCTTCAAATCTATACTTTTTTCATGTTTACCTGATTTGCAACCCTCATAGAGATAACTTCACCACTTTACACTCTGAAGTACGAATGACGAGTTGGTGATGTGAGTGGATGAAAGAATGAGTTTGGATTGGGTGACATTATTTGGGTTTGTGTGTGATTTTGGATGTTCGAATGGATTCTATTAGTAGGGTTAATGATCTATATCGAGGTTTATTTGGGAAGCAATAATGTTTACTTATAAAGGTATTTGCTAAATTTGGTCTCATAAGGATTGTTTGTGGTCTCTTTCGCTTTCCATTCGAGGTTGGTCTTCCTTTTTATAGATTTCAAATAATTGACATTCACATATTCAATAAGAGGATACTTTATTTCAAAGGGATTGTTGAAAGTGGAGTGTTGCTCTTGTTCAAGATCTCTTTGGCTAATGATTTTTCTTAGGATATCAAAGTCATAATTTTTGGTATTTGAGATCCAAAATATATAAGTTAAAAAATATCATCTCTATTGTCATAAAAGTATTAATAAAGATGGGCCCTTCCTTATTCATTCAAAATAAATCCATTAGAAATTTGTTGGTTATATTATTCATGATTAATGAATCTCTCTTCATCATCATTGTATACTCACTCATTGTTCCAATGATTTAAAACAAGATTATCTTCATTGTTTGTGTTATTGAGTCCTAATCGAACCCTAGATCTAGTTTCATGTGTCATTGGTTATTGTTTGTGTATTATAGATGGATCTTACTTAGAAGGTGATTGGAAGCTAAAGATGTATGAATGTTAGATAGGTGATAATTTGATGATAAGTAGGTTTTAGGATGAGGTTAAAGCTTGATTAAGGATTTATTTGATACAAACCCGCTAAATGATAACCATTAAATGATTTATTTGGTTTGATCCAAGTTATAGTTGATGTTTAGGGTATGCGACGACCCTAGTAGATAGGGATTTGATTGTTGATAGGTGGTAGATTAAGGAATTTAGGTTTTAGAATATTAATAAATATTGATAGGACTAATATGGATAGTGGGATGTGGGTTAGGATAGATAGGATGCAAGATCATGTTGTAAATTATATTGATTTGGATTTGGGAGGTTTAGAAATATTAGGTGAATGATTTTAAGTGACAAAAATGTTAAATGGACGTTTAATTGTGTTTTTGGTAAGGGGATATGTTGTAGAGAGTTTTTATCATGTAGGTGTTGGATGATAGGGAATATTGGGTATGATATAAGTATTATGGTATTATATGATGGATAAATAATGATCAAGGATGATTGAGATAATGTGTTTGATTAGGGTATAAGTGTGATGTTTCCAAACACGTGTTTCTCACAACATATAAATAATAGAAAGCAAGCCACAAGTCAATGTTAGTTGAAATGGGTTTGTAATGCGACTATTTGACCACCAATATACCTCATGTAGTGTGGTGATAGATTGGTCTCCCAACCATCACTTTAAATGGTATGTAATGGGTAGTTTTGGGAGTGTTGTGCTCCATACACTACTAACCATTTGTGGTTGATAGGTCTTAAAGATAAGCTATATGAGACTCACAAGGTGTGTAACCTATATATAATTTGGTATGTAGGACCCAAGTCCATATAGTAATGATGTTGTCTAAGGCTTGGGTATTGGGACATAGAATCCCTCACTCACGTCACCCTTAAAACAGCATTAACGCTTATCCAATAATGAAAAATGTCCTTAAATTTATATACCCTACTTTGGAACATGGGGTGTGTCTTAGTGTGTGATGGTGAAATCCGTGTCATAAGATGCCTAAAGACTAGGGTAAGTGTGTGGGGATGAAATCCACATCATGTTACCAAAAAAAGAAGAAAAATGGAAGCTTAGGTTGTTTTTTGATCCCCAAGATTGCCTAGTGATGTGATGCAAGAGCATACATAACCTAGCTCGGGTATAGGCACAAACATATCTATACACATGATATACAAGATTATGCACATAAAATCAAAGTAATATGCAACAAAAATGTGGTTTAGATGCTAGCTCTTGTATCAATCAAGTTCAGAAAACACAAAGTTAATAGTTTGGAGTTGGGCTATATCTTTAAAAATGAATGGACCTACAAAACCAAAAAAATGATAGTACATAGATAAAAATGACATTTCCATTCATGAAAACAACTCATTTATGTGAGAATGATGAGATTTGTAGCAATTATGACACAATTACCTACAAAAATGACATTAACAAAATGATGTGGTTATCTATAAAAATAATGCGGTTCGTAGCAATAATGATGTGGTTATCTATAAAAATAATGTGGTTAGTAGCAATAATGATGTGGTTAGTGTGATTATGATGTTCTATTTTGTTAGGCCATTAATTAATAAAAATATTAAAACAAAATGTAAAATGAAGTTAACTAGCTAAATAAGTTAATATAAAACAACTACAAGTTGGTTAGAGATAAAAATAGTGATTGAAAGTTGAGAAAAACAAAAAAATACATGTTATCATGATAACGACACGATTACCTCTAAAAATGACATGTTTAGTGGTGATTATGATGCTATCAGCGATAATTATGCATTCAATGATGATTATGATGCATTTAGTTGCAAAAATGACGTCCACTTGCCATCTTTACACAAAACATGAAAATGACATCCTATATGCAAAAATATGTTATCATGCATGAAAAATGCTAAGAAAAATTCAAGTTTCTCAAAATTTTGCACCTTATTTGTTCTTCACATTGTAAATGATGTCTAACAACTTGAAAGGGATGATAAAAATCATGTGGAAGTCCCACCAAGCATTTCAAAATGTGTTAATGTTAGTTTTAAGAATTGGTGTCCCCAGATTTCACCCGAAATCTAAGACTACCCTATTCAAAAAAAACTTCATACTTTTAAAATAATGGGTCGTTTTGTGTTTTTATTACAGAAAGTTCATGTAATGTGTCAAGATATTCCCAAGGATCCATATTAGCCATTTTCGCCAAATACCCAGATGCCCAAAATTGTTTTATTACTCATCGTGGGGTTTGCTACTACGGGAAATTTGTGTTTAATTATTTTAATCCCCATTTGAGGCAATTTGTGCTCCGGTTTAACCCTATTGTGATCATACATATCATTATTCCCATATACCAATAGGGTTTTAACCAGGAATGAATCTTGGGCTTTATTTGTGACTTCTGGCAACGTTTTGTGTTTTTGTGTTTTCTGTTTCGTTTTCTGTGAAATTTCTCTGGATCAATTCCTTTGCCGGTTTGGCCTGATTCTTGGCCTGGAGTATCTGGAGATCACATATGCATGTTGTGCCAGAAGGAATTCGCCATCGGAGGTTTGGTTCTCTTGGAAAAGACGAAGTCATGCACCAAAAAGCTTCTTTTGGGCTAGCCGCATTTTTGGAAAAAGAGGGTTTGAAGTGGATCATGGGATTTTTGGAAGTAGCAGGCAGGTGGGAATTTTGTACCTGCCTATTAGGGTACTTTTTCCCATGAAAGCAACGCCACTTAAGTCATAATGGGAAACTTGGAGGCAGTAGGCAGGCGAGAATTTCTTACCTGCCTTGCAGGTAAAAATTCCCATTGTGAAATAAAAGAAAAATCACTTAAGGCATTAATGTGATTTTATTACCTGCCTTGCAGGGTAAATAATCGCATTATGAAAGTCAAACAACTTAAGTGGATCATGGCATTTTTGGAGCTGCCTTGCAGGGTAAATAATCCCATTGTCAATTGGCTTTTAAAAATAGAAATTGCTCATGCCAAAAAGTGCGACCCACCTTGGGTGAATAATAATGCATTTAAATAATTTTTATTAATGTTTATTCACCCAATTTTGGTGTCCAAGCATGGAGAAAAGTCAACAAAGAAGAAGAAGGTAAGGGAATTTAAAAATAGAATTCCAAAATTAAATAAATATAATTTATTTAATGCAGCCCCCTTCATGTCAAAAAGTGCGCCCCATTTGGGAGAGGAATAATACTTTTTAAAGTATTAATTGATTTAATTAATTCCTATTTTCAGTGGCTAAGGTCAAAGCATACTGCGAGGCTTGAGTTAACTGGAAGCTGAGAGCTAAAATTAAATAAATTTAATTTATTTAATAGTAGCCATAAGCATGCACAAAATAGGCACCCCATTTAAAGAGTGAAGATTATTAATTAATTAATTAATTTCGGGAATAGGAGGGCAATAATTAATTATAGAATGGTGAGGATTATATAAGCAAGGGCTGCCATAAGGATGAATTAATTAATTCAACAAAGAAAGAAGTGCAGCCGGATAAAAAGTGTGCCCCATTTGAAGAGGAATTTTGCTCAGAAGGTGTAATTAATGTTGGAAGCTTCCAAATTTGGCACCTAGGTTTGAAGGAGCTTGCTTTGTGTCTAAATAATTATCTGCATAAGTGATATAGGTGCTCAGGTGAAGTTGGTAAAATTCATGCTTGCTTTGCATGCAAACAAAACATCAAATTTTGGGGCAACAGTTTGATATATGCAGATTTTTATAATTAAAATTTGGTGTTCATGTTAAGTTGCCATCTTTTATGCGAATTAATTGCAGGAATTCATTACATGTGCTTTTATAAGAGAAAGGGAGCTTAAATCAATGTCCAATACATTGAACATATCCTCCGAATCTGAAGAATTATCCAGATCTACACCGGTTGTGAAGAATTTCAGTCGAATAAAGAGAAAAAGAATTGCTCAGACAAAGACAGATCTGACCATGGCAAAGAGGTATGAAAAAGAAATCTCAAGTGAGAATCATGCATTACTTCTAGATTTGCTTTGACATCGGAGACTTGATCTAGATTCGAGATCCAGATCTCATAATTGCAAAAGCTTCCGACAAAAATTCATCCTCTTGTTTCTGATGCAGCCCGTGTAGAAGTCACTGCGTGGAAAATTTCTTCCATGATCTTGTGCATGTGCTCCCAATCTTCCAGTTGAAGCCTTCATTGAAGTTGCATTCACACGGAGTGCTTTCTAACATTTTTAATTGCTCATATGCGATTAAAAATAAAAATGATGATTTATTTACGACAGACATCAGACCGATGCATGTACAGGACAAGAATTGCAAAAGTTTCAAGGATAAAAGGGAAGACAAGGCGAAGGCAACACTCGTAAGAAAAATTTCCAGATCCAGCCGCTTCCAGATCTGTTTGCTCCCAGATCCAACATGGTGAGAATCAAGGGCAAAAGAATCAACTGCATGCAGAATGTGAAAAAAGAACAAGACTACAACTTTCCTCTTACTTCTTCTTTCCTCCGACAAAGTAATTGAGCAATCAATTAAATTATAAAACTTAAATGATTGGTTTAAAAGCCATTACTTGAAGAAGTCAACTACTTGGAGATAGGTGGTAGACATGCAAAATAGAAGGTTCTATTTTCAGTTGCAAATCATGCATGTCATGCAAAGAGGAATTCCAGGAGGGAGATTTCCAGTTGTTTCCTTTCCGACTTCCACATGTGCCAGTTCAACTAAAAGCTTCGACTTGTAATTGCCCCTCTATATTCTATAAGTAGAGGAAGAACCTACGGGTTAAAAGATCAGAATTTGTAAGCATCATTCTTGTGTTCCAAACTTTGTGCTGAAACCCCTGATAGCCACTTGAAGCAAATGAATATAAAGGAGTAGGTTTCAGAGAACTTTGTGTCATGGTGCATTTTGTTTCTAGCTTTCTATCTTAGATCTTCTAATAAACTTTGTGTTATTTTAGATCTAGATTTGGAGTTTCCTTTACTTATAATTTTGTGTGTTGATATCTATTGGTTTCTTCTATGTGCATCCAATAAACTCTGTTATCTATTGATTGGGTTGCACATCTTCCCCATTTCTTCCTTGTGTTTTATTATTTCCTTCTTCTATAAATATTTCCTTTCTTAAACAATTGCTTACTTGTTACAAAGCTATACAACTATGGTTCATGAGCTGAATAGTTAAAGTAAAACCCCCATATAGATACTAGCATATTTTTATTAACAAATTTGACACGGGAGCCTCACCGATAAATGAGGGAGATTTATCTCATGACTGCCTAGGTTTTCAGCTATGCAGAAAATCTAGCCAACAAGAATATATGATAAAAGCCATGAAAACCAATCAAGACTCTTCACCTAGAACTAATCTTATCACCTCATATTGGGAAAAAGAGACAATGAACTCAAGATAATAAGATTTGGATGAGAATTTACCTCACTTTACCTTGAATTCTAATTTATCCTTGTTGGAATGGATTTTCCCCAAGTTTTTGATGATAGTTTGTTAATTGCTTATTATTGGCTCCAAAATTTGGCAACACTTCATTGTAGGTTGTTTGATTGTTCTCAAGGTGGAAAAGGATTGGTATGTTTCTTATTGAAAAATCTAGCATGGAGGGTGGTGTATAAATTTATAGGAAAATGGAGGGTTAAGATCAATCCATGTTGGATTAGATCAATGGTGGAGGATGAGTGTGAGAGTAGAAGATTCTAGAGGGAGATGAATTTCCATGAATTAAAATCCATGGAAGGTGGTAGAATTAAGAGGATATATAATTAGAGAATTCTAGAAAGGTGGTAGAAAGCTCTTAGATTAACTTAGAAATTTCTAGATGTGATTAGTGTGCTAATGAGAGATTAGTAGGGTAGTTAGTAGGTGAGGCAGGTTAGTAGGTAGGGTAGGTGGCTAGGGAATATTAAATTCCCAAAATATGTGAGTAGATTTGATTAGTGTTAAGTGAGTGATTAATTGGGATGTTAGGGAGATGGGATAGAGGATAAGGTTAGTGTGTAGGATGAATATTAGTAATATTAGGGAGGGGATAATTAATAAAATTAGTTGTGACTAATTTTATGTGTATATAGTTGTAAGTGGTACTTATGAGAGGGACTTGATGTAAAATCCATGATATGACACCTTAGATGATTTTTATACCTTTATAGTCATATTTTACAATCTCTATGACATATTAGTACTATTATATTTACAATCACCTCCACATCTACTATCATCACATCTAAGAGTATTGACCATGGTCAATATAATTTATATTATAGCTTCCAGAAGTCAATTGCATTGACCATGGTTGATTCCATAAACTAGAAGAGTTTGTGCAATGCTTAATCATGACCACTATACATACTCAAAATTTTATTTCTCTTTCCATCACATCATCATCATTATTTTTATTTTCTGTCACTTTCAAATCTACCCTTGAGGTCTTAAAGGTATTGAAGTTATCCTTACAGATCTTATAGAGTCTACACTTGGAGTAATGGGTACTTAGGATTTCCAAGCATAGGGTCTATACTTACTATGGTATTCCTGACCTTTGGATTCTTAAAAATATGGATTATTTAGGTCTTATCTTTTTTTTAATCCCTCACATCAACTCTCTCATAAGGTATTGCTAACATTGGGGGGAAGATAATGCATAGTGGTTTCTACATTCAAGTTTGTATCTCTAACATTTTTTTCTTTATGTTATTTCAGATTTAATTTATTATTTTATTGGTCATGCATAAATTAGAGTATATTAGCATATTATTAACCTATTGCATTATTTATCTATGAGTCCTTACCTTCTGATATATAATTTGGGATTTACAACCTATCAATTCTTATAATTAATATTTATAATCCTAGAATACATGTCTCTAGCTTGTTACAACCTTGTTATTATCATTCTATTATCGATACCTAGTTAGAAACCATTATCCTAGATGTAGGATTTGGAACCTCATATCTTTCATAAAGTGTGGACTATAACCGTTCTAAATTAATTTCTTTAACAAAAAAAAATGTATTGTGTATATATTTAGTATGGACCTTTCATTATCATGGTTTATATTACTAAAAAAGAGTATATTCTATTAGGCCATTTTTTGTTTGTAGCATACAATCTAGTTAACCCAACATGAATCTTACTATTTCTCTTTTGATTGATTCATCTTCACATTATTTTCATATTATATCTTATTTTATCTTGATCTTAAAATTATATTATGACCATATCATCAACCTTTAGGGTTTTATAATGAGCTAAAAACCATTAGATTTTATATGGAATGCGCCTTCCTTCCTCCCATTCCAACCATTGATATTAATCATTCATGGTGTATTTTTTCAATATAACAACCAACACCAACCATTGAATGTAATTTGACTGAAATCATAGGACTAACTCCCAAGATTGTCTTTAGGAATTAGTTTAATGAGGAGATAATCACTCCCAAAAAGGATGGATCCTATTGTCATGCAAAATGTTTAGCATGAAAAATTTAATTTTTGTCATAAGAACTTAACCCACATTTGGAAATCCCTCTCCTGGTCAATGTAAACCTATCCTCCATCCAACTCAATTGTTGTGATAGCCTCATAATAGCTAGGATTAATGTGCTAATGTGAATTTCAAGTGTGTTTCATGTGCAGGGAGGTGATTCAGGGATTCGTTCAGAACCATTAAGGAGGAATTGCTTCCAGAGGCCTAAAAAGGCCTTTTTCAGGATTTTCACACTAGTGGACACCCCTAGGAAGTTTAATGTTGAAGAAAAACCAACATGGGAGTTGTGAAGAAGAGTTATAATGTGCAATGAATTCATTTAGGAAGATTTACGGAAGATTTGGTGGTTTAGGAACAGATTTCGCACAAAAGCGGGTTTTCATGTGTAAGGAGTGAAGGGTCAAAGTATGAACCTAAACTTCTCCAACCGATTCTAGGAGATTCATAAGGTGTTTGGAGGAAATAAAATAGGCATTAGAAAAGCTGAAGGAATTATATACATGATTGAAGCATCACATTTTTCACAAGACCTAATTGGTTCTCAATCTTTGCAGCCACACCCTCGCTATCACGAAGAAAAAGGAGCCAATTTGTTAGATATGAAAACATAATCATGTTTCGAAACCTATTCCATTTATCTTGAAATTTTCTTGGGAGTAAACATAATATAAAATTTCATATAAAAATACCATCTGGAGCTTCGAGAATTGTATCTTCAAGTCCTCTCTAGTGCAAGGTGTGCTTCTCATACTTAGCCTAGATTTTGAAGTGACATATGTGAGCTTTTGGCTCCATGGAAAAAAATTGTTCCTCTTGTCCCCTTCCCAAGCGTAAAAGGGGACACAAGCTGTATCAAATTTATGGCTTTAGTTTTGAGAGAAAGGGTTTTCTTCAAGGTTTTGTTAATAGTATTACTGATAGTTGTATGAGAGCAGGATTTTGTTTTCTGATGTGTAAATCATAGGGAGAGATTTAATCTCATGTGGGAGCTGGAAATGAAAGGTTGCTAGAAAATGATAGTGACCGGTGTTGGTATGATATACCAATGTCGGTGGCCAAGACTATTCCTTAGCCGATATCAGCATGGTGACCGTGGTCAGTTCTTTAGAAACACGGTTTTAAACAGAAAATCCCATATCTGAAGAAATTGAGAGATACAAGGAATGTGTCTTGTTTGTTGAGGTGTCCCTAGTTCTTGGAGGCACAAGCATGTTGGTCAGATTACAGATCTAGATTATAGAGGTATGGTTTTATCTTGGTATTACAGTGCTTGTATGTTTTGGATGCACATGCATGGTTTGGATTGTAGATCTAAGTAAGAGATAGAGGAGCAGTTATGCATCCTTTGGTGTAGTTAGATGCATGGGCTTCATTAGAGAGGCATAATATAATAGCATAGAATGAAGACGGGGATTCCATCAGAGAGGAAAGTACTTTGGTTGAAGATGCGGGTGAGTGTCTTGGTGCTGGTAAGGTGATGTATTTCATCTTGGTGTAATTTATTTGCATGTATTATTGTTAAGATTTTTCTACAAGATTGGGGTGCTTCTTGAAATGACTGTCTCAACACAACTATCAGATTTGGTTAGAGTAGGCACATGGTGCGGTGGTCTATGCCCAATTATATGGAATTGTGTTCATTCCAACAACATCGATGTCGACCACAGAGGTTAAGCGACTGGTCGGTGACCAAGGCCGGTCTCTATGATAGCTTATCTGTACAAGGTTTTGTAGCAGGAGAGGGCATGGATGGTTTAGTGTCCTATTTTGGAGGATCGAGTTTCTTGCATAGAGTGTACATGGCAAGAGATGGTGTAGATCACTTCAATGTTTGAATCAGAAAGAGGATGAAGTTGGCTTGGTTAGTCTAGTGAGACTTTGGGTCAAGTATCTCTATATGGTTCATGTTTTATTTCTTTCATTTGAAGCAACTGGTATTATGTTTGGATTGTGTGCACAAGTAAAAATTTTCACCATGGATATTTGGTGGGTTTGAATTTTATTTCTGGGATGTGTTGGAATCTTGAGGACAAGGGTATCTAGTCTAAGGATGAGATCCTCAATGAAAAGTCATGATTAGACACACAGTTGCAGGTAACAAAGATGTTAGTACACACAGATGAAAAGAAGGTGATTCACCTACTTCACAAGAAGTCCAAACTTCTGTGATGTAGAAGTATTCTTTGATAAGAAGGGAATCAAGTTTATATTTCTTTCATCTGGTTTTATTTCTCACTTATATATATTGGAGCTTTTGAGCTTGTTATTAGAGGCAATGCAGGGGAGTTCATGTTAAGTGGGAGCAAGCCATGGTTGTTGGCATTGTAGGTTGGACATAGATGCACGTGCAAAGTGAGAGGAGTATGTTACTATTCAGAGTGGCATGAGGCACAAGTTTTTTGGAGGAAAGTCACGGTTTTATAGGTATTTTGTGTTCATTGTATGGTTTCATAGTGGTGTCTGGATATCCCTATGGGATGGTAGTTGATGGTTGATTCAGTTGGGTTTAGATGATAGGGAAAATTTTGAGTTTGAAAGGTGTAAAAATAAATAAATATGACTATTACGAGAGACCGGCTTCAGTCATTTGGAAACCGTGGTCGGTCAGGCGTTGATCGATGTCGTTGGGAAATTGTGGTCGGTTAGGCTATAGGATTGACAACAATGTTTATTTATCATTTTTGGATGGTGCCCTTGTTTGCTTTCATCTTGGATGGTTGTGTAGAGTATGTTGATGACATGTTTTTTGGTATTTGCACTATTTTTAGGAGCATGGTTTAGCATGGTTATTTGTTGTTGACATTGGTGAGCACAAGATTCATATTTGGCTTTGGAGTCATTTGGTGATAGACATGGAGCTTTTGGAGAGCCTGGGTATATTGATGGATGTACATGGTGAGTTTTGTACATGTGGATAAATTCTATTTTGTTAGTCTATGATGATGCAGATGTTTGTTTTGCACATGGATGCCTATGAGCATGGTTTATATGCCCTTGAGCATGAGTAGGGGATGTTTGTATTTCCTCTTATTACTATGTTACTCCATGATAGATATGTTTTCTACATATGGTTGTCTTGGACATGCAATTTGTTTATGCAAGGTTGGATTCTTTGAGTTATGTAGGTGTTGTGGAGTAATTACCCATTGGATGCATGTAGAACTCATTTTTGGGTTGTCTTTGCCTAGGATCTTGTTTTTCTTACGCATATTCCAGTTTGACTTGTCTTTGGTCAATTACATTGGTGGTTGCATGGAGACATGGATAGATGGTTGGAGAACATGGTTGGTTTTATAGGTATGGCTATGGCACGATTGAATCTCGTAATTCATTTTGAGTGGGAGCTCTTGCAGTGTGTTAGTCATGGTGGCTTGGTTGCATGAGAGGCTTGGTGTTATGATTTAGTGGGATCTTGATGTATGGATAACTTGTGTATCATAGATCAGTAGTAGCTTCATGCAGGTATATGGTAAGTCATAAGTTTGTTATCTTCTTGGTTTTAGAAGATGGTTTAATCTTCTTGATTTCATTTGAGATAATTGTTGATGTAAAGAATAGATGGTCTTCACGGTATGTAGAGGACGGTGATGTACATGTACATGTACAGAGTTCAACAATTTATCTCCAAGTGGGAGATTGTTAGGTTGTGGAGCTGAATTACTTCACAGATAACATGTTTTACACCTTGCTTTGGAATACACAATAATTAACATCACCAAAAAGGAGTTGGCATCGGTCAACAAAGGAGCCGACATCGGTCAGGGAACCGACATCGGTTACATGTGCATGAATGTTTATATTTAACTCATGAGATTAGATCCAACCTTTGATTAGAAGGTGATCTAAAGGTTGTAAATTCATAGTTAAGGTGCCCTAAGTTTGTATAAGCTTATATAATCTAGAAAACTAGGGTTAGAATAAAAAGGATTGAGGAAGAATGTTAATTATCCTTGGTTGAAGATGAAGAAGAAGAAAAAGAAGAAAAAGGTTGCATGAAGATAAAGCTTCAATGAAGAAAATCTGGAAAGAAGGAAATAACATGTACATCTGAAAGATGAGAAGAGTGTTATGTCTTCTACTGTATTTCATTTATATCATCTTGTCTCAATGTAATGGCTTGCATAGTATGCAAATCACATAGTCTTTCATCTTGTAGATCCACAAGTTGTTGTGAGATCTTGTATTGTAGATCCATGAGATCATGTTGTATTGTTGGTCCATAGGAGATCTAGTATTGTATCTCGTTGGAGAGCTTGTGGGTACATATAGTATCCAAATATAGTAGAGGAGGTTATCTTCTTGTATGCACAAGTTGATGCAGTGAGATGGAGGAGAGACTTACTTCTTGGTGCACAGTTATGGTTACAAAAATGGTAGACCCATTTGAGAGGTCTTGTTTGCAAATTAACAGAGAGCTTGGTTGTAGTTTAGAGATGCAGTAGTTCTTGGTTATGTGAGATATGCTTGGTGGTGGTTTGGAGGCACGGTTGTAGTGCAATCATGGAGATCCGTTTAGATATCTATTAGAGGAGATACTCTTGAAGAGATGCATTGTACTCTTGTATGAAGAGTTGGTTTGTACTCTTGTTTATTATATATATTGAGATCTTTATCTTTGGTGGACGTAGCCCACATCGTGTGAACCACTATACATACTTGTTATGTGTGTGTACTTTGTTTTGATTTTGATTGTTCTAGTTTATACTTCCAATACTGTAGATTTTGGGGAATTGTTTAGATCATATGTGCATGATTTTGTTAGTTATTGAATCATAACACTATTCCATAGTCTCAAATTCCCAACATTGTATCTTCAAGTCCTCTCTAGTGTAAGGTGTGCTTCTCATACTTAGCCAGATTTTGAAGTGACACATGTCAGCTTTTGATTCCATGGAAAAAAAAATTGTCCCTCTTGTCCCATTCCCAAGGGTAAAAAGGGGACACAAAAATGCACCTAATCTCATCCCTCCTCTCTGGTCCCCCATGTGACCCTCATCAACCCATCAAAGTGCTTAACCAACTAAGCCCATTTCCCCAAGCTTGCACCAGATCATGCCAAGTGGCACAATCTTGCTCAAAGAAATGTTTTGTGTCCCTCTTGTAAATTTTCCAATGTGAAAATGGGGAAAAACTTCACCCAAGTTCATCCCTTTTTGAGGTTCCTCCTATGACCAATTTTCATCGCCCAAGTGCCCTGTGCATGCTTTTTGTGATCTCCCCACCTTGCACCTGATGATGACACTTATCATGATCTGGTTCAAAGTGCATTTTCTTGTCCCTATTTTCCCTTTTTCCAAGGGTAAATATGGTAAACAAAAATTTTCCCATGAGCATCCCATCAAACCAAGATTTTAACTCCATTATGCTTCCATTTACCCACGATCAAGTTGTGGTTAACAGGAAGGAAAGAAAACCAAGTAAACTCATTTTCAACTTAATTACCTTGAATTTTTCACCCATCCTCCATTTCTACATTGAAAAAACTTCAAATGACATTTGAACACAATATACATGCTTCCAAACATGTTTGGACCAGCCATGACTATAAAATCGGAGATGTTTCCATAACTCCTCATCGTGAAAACTAATTGCACCAAGGTCTTAACTAATTTCTCTCCTCCCGTGCTCCTAATCGGTGAAGTTTAAAGAATCCATTAATGGTTTTCATCACATAGCATAAAACACAAAATTTTCCGTCCTAAAATTTTCTATTTTGATTTTCAAGAGAGTTGAGCCGATGAGAACACAAAAAAATTCAGAGCACGAGATCCCAGTGCAGAGATGAATCTAACAATGGTTTTTTTGTTACAAATCGACACCAGATTGACTAGTTACAAAAAAATCTATTCTATGTACACTCAGATGCTAAAAATATTAAACCTCTCAAAATTTTAAGCTCTAATATCTCACAACATCCAAAACAACGAGGATCGCAAGCAAAGCTAAACAAGCAATTTTCCCAAAATAGCAGGTTCGGAAAAAACAACCTATTAAAAATAGAAGCTTACTAAAAATGGTAAAACTTCTTCAATGGAGGTAATATAAGTGTGCTAGGAGATTTAGAAGACAAAATTTGAGTAAAAAGGCAAAAATTCCCAAAATAGCAACTCCTAGTCCCACTTGCCAAAAATAGAAAGTTTCAATTTTTAGTTTAGAAAGTTGTTTTCAGCTCCATTTTCACTCATATCACTACTTTTTTATCCTCACGGGGTTTTGAGGTGGTTTCATAGCTCAAAAAAATGGAATAAACCATCCACAAGGATCACAAAACATCATTATGATCATAATTGTGTCGAAGCAAGATAGGGAATATCGAGGCGCGACAAGTGAAAGTCAAGAAAATTATAAGGACTAGAAAAGAAGTTGAAGAGGGTCAAAAGCTTCATTCCAATTCAATTCATGAAGAGCATAGTCACCATAATAATGATGAGAAGGATTATACATGAGTAAGGAAAGAGGTCATCTCAGGCAATGCATACCTTGTGAAGTGTTTCTAAACACTTGATCCATGCTCGATAAGGAGCTCACATATTACAAGTCAAGTAAATTTAGAATTTGCAGTATTTTAGTGCAATGTGCAGGATGAGAAACATGGAATCCATTCCCATCCATTTCTCTAGGTCCATTTGGGATCAATCTTACTATCAAGAAAAGGTCACCTACTTCCATGAGAAACATGTGTACGAGAGGTATGTGAGTTGATCTTATTGAAGGAGTGCTCTAGAGCCAAAAAGGGAAAATAGTATGATCTTCACTCAATGAGGAATCAAATAGATTCCATTATCTTCCACCCACTTGGTAGTGTTCTTAAAAACTCACCTCAAACCTTATGGTGTGGTCATTTCCATCTCCTCACATCATTCCAACTAGTGGCCACTTCTCAAGAATTCCATTCAGGGGCCATCCCTTTCACCTGTATGATGAAGGCCTATTTTAGTAAGTGAAGGAAAAACATCAAGAGGTTTGAGCACCATGGATTTTCTCTCATGATCATTGGATTCATTTGTAAAAGCCTAAGGAGCAAGAGAGTGACCCTCACTCTCATTGTGAGACCAAGAAGGAATCATCATGAGTGATGTCCCGTAGTCATCTCAAGCTCACATCGAGAGGTCTCACAACAATGTTCCTAAACACTCATTCGAGCAGTCTGAAGTGTCTGTGCATCTTGTAGAAGGAGGATATTGTGATCACCATGCCTCAAATCAACAAGTTCTTCATCAACAACATATCAGTCAATCCCTTCCCTTTCTCTCTTCTCTCTCTCTCTTTATATTCTAACTTTCAATTGAGAATGTACTTTTTGCTATTTTGTCCTATTTACTTAAGTGACGATAAAATATTTATAAAATTTAAAAGTACTCTCTAAAATTATAAGAGAGGTACTTAATTTTTCTCTTCTAAGGGAAATTGAAAAGTCACAAGTGATGGGACATGAAGAGTCATGTGGGGGTAGATGAAGAGTTGTTTTGTTATGCTATAAATTCGAATGGCTTATGCATTCCAAGATTGCTTGAAAGTTAGTTTTTGTGTAGAAATTGTGGATTGTTGTAGGTTGTTGAGAATTGTATCACCACTACACAAGAAATAAGAGTTGCATTTATTATGTTTCCTTTATGTATGCTTTCCTCTATTCTCTCTCTATTCTTCAATTTTGTAAACATAGTGATCAAGAAGGAAATTTGAGTCCTTGATTGATGAATCTAAGGAACTATGTGTCTTTAGTTTTTTAGTCTTTCTAATTTCTTACATTTTTGTTTTCTTCTAATTAAATTTGGACCTGATTTGGTTATTTTGTGTGAACTCTACTCTAGTGCCTACTCACAACAATAACCCTTTATTTCCTAGTTTCCCCAACTCTCCTTTATCCCTCTTTGCTGCAAATTCCTCCCTTGTACTCCATACAAACACTTTTCCACTGCTTTCAGTGAATTGTTCTTGTGTGATCCCCGACCTATTGGCCACTACTACGAATTAGGATAGTTTACATTTAATAATGGGAGCCTCCCCATACACAAGAAGGAGGGGCTTAGCCCCATGATCATTGGTGGAAAGACATAATTTGCAAATAGGAAAAATTATTCCACCAACAATTTTCTGTTCTCTTTGGGGAGATATATTCCCTTGTGCACCCATAAATATATCTAAAAATACAAAAAAAAAAATTAAAAATCCAAAAAATCCAAAAATTGAAAAATACCAAAAATACCATCCAATGTTCAAAAGCCTTGTTGTAATCCTTTTGAAAAATCTGCACTTTTCAATTTATTTTCTTTCCATGTACTTGAGAAAAACTGGTAGAAATAAGGTACACCGAGCTGATCGTGTAGGTGGCATTGTTGATCCAACATTTAAAGAACAATTACAAGTTGATTTTAATTATTATTGTATTGGTAAGAAGACAAGTTACGAAAATCCTTTTGAAGGTCAAACTGAAAACCGATTGCAGAAACACTAGTCCTCATTCCTTCGGAAGAAGAAAGACATGAAGAACCATAAGAAGAAAGAGAAGAGGAAGAAATGACAACACAAACACCTGTGTCATGGGGAGAAAATATTGGTCTGTTGGCTTCAGCTCCACCACTTTATGAACTTCCAAAAGAATCATGAAATAAATTTCCCAAATTGTTTGAAGTTGGTAAGCAATGTCCTAATGATCATATCACATCCTTCATCATAGTCCACGGAATCCTTGGAGTGTAACATTTATATTTTTTGTGTGGTTGTTTTTGGAAACATTACAGGATACCATCATGGATTTGGTTCTAATACTTGTCATTACACTCAATTACTATTTGGAGTAATATGAAAAGTAAGTTTGAAGCAAGATTTAAGACTGCAGAAGATGCTCATGCCCTCCTTGCTCAATTAACTCAAATGAAGAAAGAACCGTAAGATTCCATGAGAGACTTCGTGGAAAAATTTAACAAGTTGATCAACAATATTCAAACCATTTCCCATCCTCTATCAGATAATCGAAAAGGTTCTTCATGAATGCCCAATTTCTTGAAGTTAGTTTCATTCTACAAAGAGTTAAACCAAGATATTTGGACAACACTCAAGAAATTTCCATTGAAGTGGAAGATGACCTTGTCTTGTCAAGAAATATCAAGAACCATTCAATGAAGGATAAGGCCTAGAGTTCCAAATATGAGAGAGTTGATCCATTGTTGTAGAAGTTGGCTAATGAATTGAAAATGTTGAAGAAGGAAGTTGCTCAATTAACATTTCACCCAAACTGGAACACGAATCAAAGCTGTATGAGCACCCCGAAGGCTTGCCTTAAAATATCCACCAGTCAATACAATATGTGGGACTGAGGAAGATGAAGGAGAAGAAATTTTTGAATCAGAAATCGAAGAGGAATTATCAATTCTCACTTGATGAATATTTTGAAGAATCCACATATAGCTACTCCTATGCAATATTCACTCGATCACAAAAGGATAAAGAAGACACTTATTTTTCTACCCAAACTAAGCAATTTAATCATCAAGTGGTGACTCTATGAAAAACAACAACAAAATGAGGATCCTTACAGTCCGCTTTTATAGGGTCGATTAAGAAGAAGCATGAGACTACTTCAACCAAGAATCATTTTGCCTCTTCAAGTAAGTCTCATTCAAATTATCTTAAAAATTTAGTTTTTATTGATCCTAAGAATACCCATATCATGGCTTCCATAATCCCCGATGTGCCTACTACTTCCTCATCCTTTTACATCATTGACATAATTTCGAGTATGAGTACTTGAAAACCCGTCCTTAGAAATTTGATAGGATTGTTCAGTTTATTAAAGGAATTAGTGTGGTTTCATGTTCCAAAAATGATGCTACCAAATAACTACCTCATTCCTCTCATTCCACTCCTCGAATTGTCTCGCTTCCACACCCTCCACCTTTGGGAAGGTAGAACCTTTCTATATAGCCTTTTTGGTCAATGGGTATAAACTGAATAATTTACCATTGAATATCGTGCTTTTGACAATGTTATGCCTACAAAATTTTCTAAAGATCTTGCTCTCTCTCTCTCTCTCTCTCTCTCTCTCTCTCTTCTCTCTCCCCTCCCTTTCCTACCTTTGGCCATTGTTATTCCATGGAAACTAAATAAGTACCTCTCATTGGATGGTTCAAAGATGCTCAGGTAGAATTGGTAGATTTCCTTGAAAATAAGATCACGATGAGAATATGTGTAGTAGACATGCCCACCTCATATGGTATGTTGTTGGGTTAAATATTGTGTCAAGATGTTGGTATACATATATAGTTGGATTGGCCGCATGCCACCATTCGATCAATGGTAAAGTGAAGAAACTTCTTCCCATCAGGAAAATGAAGTACACTATTCAAAGACCTAATGACCCAAAGGTAGATATCCCATCTCAATATTCAAGGTCTTACAAATTTTTCATGAATTTTGAGGAATATTTTGAGCTGCCCATGTTGGTTGAAGAGTATCCAAACATCAAGGATCTGTCAAAGAACATCATGATGACTTGATGAAATCAGAATTTGAGAGCATATACTTCCCATGGGATGTGAGCATGAATGCAATTTCTCCATTGGATGTTGATGATGGTCATGAGAGTCTTGACTTAAAACAAATTAGTCTCAAAATGATGAGCAATGTAGATCACATAGTGATTCCCAATAACTTCTTGTTAGGTGATTTTAATGTTTCAAACCATGTTCTCAATGTTCGACATGAAGTTCCATTCAATGAGTGTGTTTGTGAATATGAAGACTTATCTTTCTCGTTGGGAGAGGATGATAAGAGATACAATAATGAAAAGATGTTTCAACCTCTTGAATCTGAACCTATTTAAGGAGATGATGATTTCATCATAGAAATGGACTCCTTAGTTCTTGGTGGTTAAGATTGGGAAAATGATAATATAAATATTTCAGCTCCAATGTTGTGCTCATTCCCCTTTCATGAAGATGGAGACATTCTCAATGAAAAATGGATAGATGAAATGGTGTTTGATCCCAAGGCTGATTTTGTTCAAAATGAAAATATTCTCAATGAGCTAAAATCTTTCAGTGTTCACTCTGCTCAAGATAAAGATGCTCTCAGCATGAAGATGTATTTTAAAGTTCAAAATGGCCAAGTTGGACAAGATGATGGTTTTCATTCTTCACATCTGAACTTGTGCTCATTTTATTTTCAAGATAATAAAACATTATGCACATCACATCATAATGGGAAACAGGTCAAGATTGAGCCAAGGTGTATAAAATAAGATTGTTTGGATCAAGTGACAAATAGAGAACATCAAAAGGATTGTGATAGTAATGAAGCTTTCAAAGCATATTTTGAGAATCAACTTGTGGAAGCAATGGTATAATCAGTGATCAAATTCAATAATAGGTGAGTATACATTATTTTAAAATAACAATCTCATTTATATTTATATTGAATGGCATATTACTTTGTAAATGAAAATTAGGGTTTTTACTAGTAATATAGGATTGCACAAAAATCGTGATATCTTGAGCATTACTTATCCATTTTATCTCTCCTTAGTTGGGTTAGATAGAATGGTCATTTTTATATTGATATATTTATATTTATTTGTTTCTATAATCAAACACTTGGTTTTATACACCTATTTCCTATATATATGGGCTTGATTAAAACATTCATGCTTCTTGAAATAATTATGATTGGGGAAATTATGATGCATGATCTCTCCATTTGATAATTCCTTTGGAAATATTACATCAATTTGTGATTGAATCTCTTTATTAAGACTAAATACAAAAATAAAATGTATTATGGAACACAATTTCTTATGACATTAAGTTCCCGCTTAAATTCAATCAAATACATGCATCATTAACCACATACACAAATTTCTAAAAATTTAAATCATGCCATAATTTTAACAAATATTCTAATGAAAATGCTTATAATGATGATTAATTTTAACAAATATTCATATTCTAATTTGTTATGATCTACATACATTGCTTGTATGATTATATCTTTCAATGTTTTCTTTACAAAACACATGTATTCCTATGTGGGTTTCTACTAATGGTGTCTATTTATGATTTATATATATTACATGTAATACTTTATTTTGAGATGAGTGATTTGTAGGCTTCATCCCTTATATCAAAAGGGCGGATATAATGGGCTTTTTCTCATCTTATTCAAGGGTTTAAATGGATTTTTCATCCATATCTAGATCATAGATATGCATTACACTCTTTGAGAGATACTAGATGCTAAATATGGGTTCTATTGAGATTACATGCATGTATCACTTGAATTAGAGACACATTTGAGGCATTATGCATGATTTTGAGATATGGATTTCACATATGATTAGAAATTCTATACAATTTTAAGTCACATGAGTATATGAGAAATTTTATTATTCTTGTATTGAGACACTAAATATATAATACTAAGATATATTTGATTACATATTAAGGTACTCTGTCCTACTTTGAGGAATAATGAAGATAATCTATATCACTTTGAAGAACACATATATCATATAGGGCATGGATTTTATTAATGTACAAAAATATTTATGTTTGAGTAGGAATGAGGAGAAATAATACTACGTAAGCACGTTTTGGGTTTACATCCTTTTATAATGGATAATCCGGTTTACATATGGATTAGGTATGAGGACCTACATATCGAGGTAGAACACCACATAAGAAGATCCCTATGAAAATATCTAGTACACATATCTCCGTTCTAAAAACATAAATATAATAAATATATGATTATATCTAAAATAAAATATAAGGAAACATGCTAAAATGATAATTGAAGCAATAGAATGATCAACTAGTACATATGTAACATAGTTGATAATAAATAGACACTTGTGGAAGATGCTTCGATGAACTTTGGATAGTGTTTAAAATAACTTGGACACTACAAGCCACAATAAAAAAACACAATCGGTAAGGTTATAAAACTATCTAAAAATAAATGAAATTTTAAAAAATGAGAAAATTCAAAATACTAAAAATAATGACAAAGAAAGTTTTTTTGAAAAACATCTCTTGTATATGTAGGGCTATTTATAGGTGCTTGAATTAGTGGGAAAAATCATTTTAGGTTGGAATTTTGTCTAATTAATACTTTAATTTTATTGTAGGTTGATTACAAATGGTTTCAAAAAATAGGAATCTCAATTCTATTTATATTGAGTGACATTTCACATTTGTAATTGAAAATTAGGCTTTTACTATTAATATAGGTTTACATAAAAATCATGATATATTGATAATTGTTTATCCCTTTTATCTCTCCTTAGTTGGGTCGGAACATGCATATAATGATCATATGTATTGTGATATTTATATATATCTTTATTTCTAAAATGAAACATGTGGTTTTATACACTTCTTTCCTATACATATGACCTTGATTAAAACATTTGTGCTTCTTGAAATCATTATGATGGGGGTAATTATGATGCATGATATCTCCATTATACATTTCCTTGGGAAATATTACATTTATTTAGATATATTATAGACCCAATGCATTCTTTGAAAATTGATAATTTGTAAATAATGCTCTTTCTTAAAACTAAAGTTAAAAATCAAATGTATTATGGAACATGATTTCTTATGACATTAAGCTACCCACTTGGGGCATAGATCTTGACTTCAATTAATTACATGCATCAAGCCACATAAAAAAATATTCTAAGATATAATTTTAATGAATATTCTAAGGAAAATTCTAATAATAATTATTAATGCCTAATCTTGTTATGATCTATATATTGTAATGTCCCCTTTCATACGCCAAAGGCCTAAGGGCCAATCCAAGTCCAAGCCTTGGTCATACCCAAGGGGTTGTGGACGTTGGGAGCTATTGGGTATGAATATCTAGTCCATTTTGTTATAATTCTTCATTGACATATGCAAAAAGGTGTGTTGGAAGGACTAGATGTTACGTTTTGTCGTTAGGAAGGGGCCACATGGTACTAATATTCTAATTTTGCGTTTGGGGTCACTTTTGGACCATGGCAACTTAAAAAGGGAAAATTAACTTAAGTTACTTTTATTTTATTGGCCCTTCCAAGGGAAAAATGTGACTAGGGTTTATTGGGGCTCTTTTGCCTTGGAGAAGTTATATAAGGAGCTAGGGGAGAAAGGAAGGGGAATTTTTGCATACCTAATCATCTTCTTTCATGTGCAACTGTTGTTTGCAAATCTATAGCTTGTGGAGTGAAATCCCACAGGAACCCTAGCTTTGGTGGTGAGAGATCCATCCCTAGCTAGCAGGGCATTCTTCGGTAGTGAGAGATCTACCCTAGCTTGTCATTTTGGAGCTGTTTTCAGGGCTGATTTATAGAGATATTTTACAGAGGTTTTAGAGGAAGGGTTTTGGAGACATTTGGGGAAGATAATCAGAGGGTTTTCAGATCAGATTTACGGCAGCCATTTGATCGGGGTTTAAGAAGCACTCAAAAGGCCCTTTCATCAATTTCCAACTCTTTTCCAAGCTAGGTGACTTGTTTGGAATATTGCAGCCTTTATTTGGAGGGTTTCCAGTTTCCCATTTTCAGATCGAAGGTTGAAATATCATCTCCTATGTTTGTAAACGTTATTTCCAAAGTCTCATAATTTTTGCACTTGTATTTGGAGAGTTACGCATTTTAGAAGTTTTCCAGTTGTCTAGGGCACGCTATAATTTTCTGGAAGCATTTTATTATCTGAAAAATTCAAAAATAGTTTTCTTATGTTCTTTATAATATTAGCAAGCTCTCTTTAAATTTTCAAGTAATTCGGGTGGATATTTTGGGAGATATTAATTTTCTTTAGTTCGCTGCCCTAACTGTAAAAATCTGCAAAAATTAGTATTTTATTTGGCTGCAAATTTTCAATATTTTGTACACTTTTTTAGTGGTATCCCACAAGGGATATTTCAATGGTATCAGAGCGGTTGTTTCTCCCACTGTGGGATTGAAATATGGGAGATAGAGACAGTGAGGATATAGGTGTAGATCTGATGAAACAATTGTTCACCAACATGGTAAAGTAGCAGGAGACTACCAATCTCTATTTGAGCCAGCTCACTGAGAAATTATCACTGGACATGATTGATGCTCATGTGGAAAGAGGAGAAAATAAAAATAGGGGACACAATGGTCAAAGAGGTGAGGGTGGACATTCATGGCAGCGGTCTCCCCATTCTTCTACCAGGCCTTTGGGGTTTTACAAACCTTCTTTCTTGAAGGATCGGAGAATTTCACGAGTGCACGATGACTAGTGGATATTGTAGATCAGGAGTCTTGTTGGGAAAGGTACCAGACCTTAAGTGATGGCTTTCATGACAACATGCCATTCCAGGAATATTGCAAAATGAAGATTGAGTGAGAGGCTAGGAGAGATCATGAGGCAGTGTACGAGAGATGCTGAAAGGAGATTGGGACAGATTTCTATTCCACACTTCGATGGTTCTAAGAAGTGTATTGCACAGTCTTGGGTTCAGAAGTTGAAGACATACTTCGACTTGAATCCTATGCATGAGGAAGATGCAATTAAGTTTACAATCTTACATCTTGAGGGAGACGCTCATGATTGGTGGCATCATGGGTTGATTACACAAGGACACATATACATCACGACTTATGCAGAGTTCACAAAGAGGCTAGTGAGCAGATTTGATAGGAGGGACCCCAACAGGTATTTTAGAGAGTTGACTCATTTGAGGCAGACCGGTTCCTTGGATCAATATATTGCATATTTTTAGAGACTATCGGTCATGGTACCTGATGTTACAGAGATGAGGTTGATTTCCCTATTCACAACAAGTTTGATAGATGCTCTCGCTAGATTTGTGAAGGCATTTGAGCCTTCTTCTTTGCATGAGGCTATTAGGAGAGCTCGTGACTTGGAGTTATCCACTCCTAAGTTGAGGTTTCCACCTCGAGTGCATCCTAAGGGTTTCCCTTCTAGAACCGATGGTTCACAGCCAAAGGTACCTCTACCCAGGCAAGATACAACCTAGAGAGCATTCGGATCTAGAGAGGACAGAGAGGAATTGAGGTGAAAGAAATTATGTTTTGATTTCCGCACATTGGGTTCCAGGACATGATTTCAATGGTAGAGGAGGGCCCAATTCAAAAAGTCTTTGAGGAGAGTGATGGTGATGAGGATTTGGACACACTGAGGAGTAGATGATGATGATGATGATGAGGCATTAGATAGTGTGGGTGTTGAGCAGGATAGCGAGACCATTCCCCAGGAGACTATCGCCACTTTGTCTAGTACCCCGAGGTATAAGGCATTCAGTAGGGGAGTTTTGTAGGGACACCGAGTAGTGGTACTCATTGATAGTGGGGCAACCCATAACTTTATTGATGCCTTGTTGGTTGAGAGGCGAGGTTACTGAGACGAGGAGGAGTTTGAGGGCTTCAACGTGGTTGTAGCCAATGGATTGTATGAGATGCACATGATGGGTCCCTAATTGAGAATCATGATGGGTAACTATACAGTTATAGATTATTTCTATATTGTTGGTATTGGAGAGACCAACATAGTGCTTGGAGTACAATGGCTCCATTCCCTTGGTGAGTTTTGGACTAACTTCCAGACGATGGAGCTGAAGTTTAAGTCTAAAGGGAGGAATGTGATCTTGAGGGGCTTATCTTCAGAGGCACCCCGAGTTGTTACAACCAAGAGGATTGAGAGGATTTATAGGCACAATGGGGTGGATTGGGAAGTACATTGTTTGGTTTCGACCAAGAAATCAGAGGATGGACAACAGGAGTATCATGTGGATATACAGGGCTTATTGGACAGACATAGTGTAGTTTTTGGTGACATACCTCCAGGCATACCTCTAGATAGGGGATTTGAGCATGTGATTGAGCTCGAGGATGCTAGACCGGTGGTTACTTCTCCTTACCATCACCCCAAATGGTTTAAGGATGAGATCGAGAAGACTATACATGAGCTCATTGATATGGGGCATATTAGACCAAGTTCCAACCCTTTTGCTTCTTGGTGGTATTGGTGAAGAAGAAGGATGGGACCATGCGGATGTGTATGGATTACCATGCCTTGAATAAGAAGACAATAAAGAACAAGTATCCCATACCACACATTGATGAGTTGCTTGACGAGCTACATGGTGCAATCTATTTTTGAAAATAGATTTGCGATCTGGATATCATCAGATCAAAGTTAGGGAGTAGGATGTGCATAAGACAACTTTTAGATGCCATTATAGTCACTTTGAGTTCTTGGTGATGCCCTTTAGATTGTCTAATGCTCTAGCTACATTCCAGTCTTGCATGAATCATGTGTTCAACCGCCACTTGCGGAAGTTTGTATTGGTTTTCTTTGATGATATTTTAGTCTACAACAGGACTTGGGAGGACCATATCAGGCACCTTGGTGAGATTTTGAGGATATTAGAAGCTAATTTGTTATATGCAAAAGATTCTAAGTGTGAGTTTGGCATGACAAAACTTCTATACTTGGGATATGTTATTGGTGGGGTTACAGTGAAGGTGGCTAGAGAGAAGATACGGGTAATTCTGGATTGGCCACCACCTAGGACATTGACACATTTGAGAGGATTCATGGGGTTGTGCACATACTACCAGAGGTTTGTGAAGAATTTCTCTTGGTTGACTGCTCCATTGACCGATTTGACCAAGAAGGGGGATTTTGCTTGGTTAGAGGTAGCACAACAAGTTTTTGATCACCTCAAGGAGGTGATGAGTTTGTGTCTCGTTCTCACATTACCATATTTCTCCCGCCCATTCATTCTAGAGTGTGATGCATCAGGAGAGGGTGTTGGGGCAGTTCTCATGCAAGATAGGCATCCCATTGCCTATGAGAGTCAGAAATTGAAACCCGTGGAGAGAGGGTATTCAATTTACGACAAGGAGATGTTGGCCATTATGCATGCTTTGGCCAAATTTAGACAAGTACCTTGTGGGTAGAAAATTCGTGGTTTTACGGATCACAACAGTTTGAGGTTCTTCTTGGGATAGAAGGAGCTCAACGATCGCCAAAAATATGGGTGAACAAGGTACAAACATATGAATTTGACATAGAGTACACTAGAGGTAAGAATAATATTGTTGCTGATGCTTTATCTAGGAGGCCTTTCCTCACTTCTGTGCTTAGTTCTATGTCTGAGATTTCAGCGGATTGGAAGGCTCATATACTTGTTGAGTATTCCAAAAATTAGTTTGCATGTGAGATCATGGATGGTATTATATAGGATGACCGATACAGAGTAGTGGATGATCTCATTTTCTACAAGGATAGGATTTTCCTTGTACCAGGATCCAAAATGAAGGAGAAGATCCTTCGAGTAGTACATGATACACCACTAGCTAGGCATCCTGGGTATTTCAAAACATACAAGTTTATCAGGGAGAGATTTACATGGAAGGGGATGAAGGATGATGTCCTTAATCATGTCAGAGAGTGTATGGTTTGCCAGCAAACCAAATCCGAGCAGTCTTTTCCAGCAAGATTACTTTAGCCTCTCCCCATTCCCGAACAGAAATGGGAAATCATATCTATGGAATTTATCACTAGGGCTTCCCTTGGTGCATGGTCATAGCTGCATTTATGTTGTAGTTGATCGGTTAACTAAGTATGCTCATTTATTTTCCCTACCCAAGGGCATGAGGCAGTGGATGTGGCCCAAATCTTCTATACAGGTATTTTTAGGCTACATGGGTTGCCTAAAAATATTGTCAGTGATAGGGACAAGATCTTCATGAGCACCTTTTGGCAGGAGATCTTCAAACTAGCAGGAATGGAGTTGACTCCTAGCACTAGCTACCACCCACAGACAGATGGGAAGACGAAGATAGTCAATAAGTGGATAGAGGGCTACTTGTGGAGTTATGTGATAGGACATCAGTAGGCATGGATTAGATGGTTACACATGGATGAGTGTTGCTACAATACCAACTACCAGACGAGCATAGGTATGAATCCTTTTTGAGCCTTGTATGGGTATGATGCTATGACATTTATGGATTTGGTATTACCAGATAGCCAAGCTCCCAAAGCTTGAGATTGGTTACAGGAGAACCAGGATATTCTAAAGGCTCTCAGAGAGAACCTTCAGAAGGCACATAATCAATAGAAGGTATATGCAGATCGACACATGATAGAGAGGTCTTTTGAGGTTGGGGATCTAGTATTCCTACGTTTGTAGCCATATAGGCAGTCCTCATTGAAGTAGAAGGGTGCAAAGAAATTGAAACCATGGTTTTATGGTCCATACCGGGTAGTTTGTCGAGTTGGGGTAGTTGCATATGAGCTAGAGCTACCGGAGCACAGTAAGATACATAATGTCTTCCATGTTTCATGCCTTAAGAAGGCACTCGGATGACATATTATACCATCTACAGAGTTGCTTTGCCACTAGATGAGGAGGGGAAGTTGGTGTTAGAACCATAATCCATTATTGAAGAGAGACAAAGGGGGCTTAGGAGCAGAGTGATCACCGAGTATTTGGTGTGATGGAAGGGATTGCCACTTGAGGATGCTACTTGGGAGGGAGAGAAAATTTTGCAGCATCCTAATTTGCATTTGCTTGAGGACAAGAAAAATTTGGGAAGGGAGGACTGTAATGTTCCCTTTCCTACGCCAAAGGCCTAAGGGCCAATCCAAGTCCAAGCCTTGGTCATACCCAAGGGGTTGTGGATATTGGGATCTATTGGATATGAATATATAGCCTATTTTGTTATAATTCTTCATTGACATGTGCAAAAAGGTGTGTTAGATGGACTAGATGTTACATTTTGTCGTTAGGAAGGGGCCACCTAGTACTAATATTCAAATTTTGCATTTGGGGGTCACTTTTGGACCATGGTGACTTAAAAGGGAAAAGTAACTTAAGTTACTTTTATTTTATCGCCCTTCCAAGGGAAAAATGCGACTAGGGTTTATTGGTGCTCTTTTGCCTTGGAGAAGTTATATACGGAGCTGGGGGAGAAAGGAAGGGGAATTTTTGCATACCTAATCATATTCTTTCATGTGAAACTGTTGTTTGCAAATCTATAGCTTGTGGATTGAAATCCCACGGGAACCCTAGCTTAGGTGGCGAGAGATCCATCTCCTAGCTAAAGCAGGGGGTATTCTTCGGTAGTGAGAGATCTACCCTAGCTTGTCATTTTGGAGTTTTTTTAGGGCTGATTTACAGAGATATTTACAGAGGTTTCAAAGGAAGGGTTTTGAGGGTTTTGGAGACATTTGGGGAAGATAATTAGAGGGTTTTCAGATCAGATTTATGGTAGCCATTTGAGCAGGGTTTAGCATCACTGAGAAGGCCCTTTCATCAATTTCCAACCCTTTTCCAAGCTAGGTGACTTGTTTGGAATATTGCAGCCTTTATTTGGAGGGTTTCTAGTTGGCCATTTTCAGATCTGAAGGTTGAAATATCATCTCCTATGTTTGTAAATGTTATTTCCAAAGTCTCATAATTTTTGCACTTGTATTCGAAGAGTTACGAATTTTAGAAGTTTTCCAGCTGTCTAGGGCACGTTGTAATTTTTGGGCAACATTTTATTATTTGAAAAATTCCAAAAATAGTTTTCTTATGTTCTTTATAATATTAGCAAGCTCTCATTTACCACTCGAAGGGTAACACTTCGCCTTGATGTTTCTTATCTATGCTCTTGGTTGGTGGGTTACATTGGTCTCATTTTTCTTGGCCGGATAACATGATGCTTCTAATGGTGTTGATTTATCATTGTTGTTTAAATGATGTACATCAGTTGTTTTTTTGTTTTTGCTTTGTTAGTAGTTGGTTTACTTTGCAGACAATTTTCTGCAGTCGGGCTTTATTGTTCTATCTAGATTTTGTTCCATCTCTTGTGCTTTAACTTTCGATTAAGCCCGAGCCTTGGTGTACAAGGGTATAGTCCCTTTCAAAAAACTATTTACTAATAATAAAAAAATATTAGCAAGTTGTCTTTAAATTTTCAAGTAATTCAGGTGGATATTTTGGGAGATATTAATTTTCTTTAGTTCGCTGCCCTAATCAGTAAAAATCTGCAAAAATCAATATTTTATTTGGCTGCAAATTTTCAAATTTTTGTGAATTTTTAAGTGGTATCCCATGCAAGGATATTTCATAAATATCACTTATAACCTCACATATTTCAATTTTTTCTTTATGAATTTACATGTATTCCTATGTGTTTCTAACAGTGATGTCTATTTATGTTTTTTTTTGTTTTTATATGTGTGTGTGTGCGCGCGCACGCACGTGTGTGTGTGTGTGTGTGTGTGTGTGTGCGTGTGTGTGCATGCGTGCGTGCGTGCATGCGTGTGTGTGTGCGTGTGTGTGTGCGTGTGTGCGTGTGTGTGTGCGTGTGTGTGTGTGTGTGTGTGTGTGTGTGTGTGTGTGTGTGTGTGTGTGTGTGTGTGTGTGTGTGTGTGTGTGTGTGTGTGTGTGTGTGTGTGTGCGTGCATGTGCGTGTGTGTGCGCGTGTGTGCGTGCGTGTGCGCGCGAACGTGTATTACATGTAATACTTTATTTTAAGATAAGTGGCGTGCGCAAGATTCATCCCTCATATCAAAAGGGGGCATATAGTGATCCTATTCTCATATTATTCAAGGGTTTAAATGGATTTTTCATCCATATCTAGATCATAGTTATGGAATACACTTTGAGATATATGATACATGATAAAGAAGGGTTAGATTGAGATTAGAGGGATATATGACATGATTTGGAGACACATTTGAAGCATTCTAAATGATTTTGAGACATGGATTTCATATATGATTAGACATTTAATACAATTTTGAGTCACATGAGTATATCAAAAGGATTCTTATTATTATTTTACCCAAATTAAATAACATCTAAAGTTGTTACCTATATTTGATTTGGATTAAAACTTGAAACTAACGCATAGAAACATTTTGGATATAAATGTTCCAACATTCATATCTAAAAATACATGTAAGTGTTATAAAGAAATGATATTCAATCGGGGAATATGCTAAAATATTGTAAACACAAGAGTATGAATTAAATTATCTTTTTGATGTTTTGATAAGTGTTTTGGATTTGGAAATAGGGAAAACAAGTTGTGATAAGGCGAATGTGCTTCATCTCAAAAACTCGAGTCTTGAAACCCCTTTGGACATTGGTGCCCAACATTACATGAGTACAAGTGTTTTATCCTATTGGGCACTATTTTTGTTTTATTATTCAATTTTACTTAGATCTAAGTTATTTGTCTCCATTTTTATTGATTTTTATACCTTCACTTCTTCAAGAATGTCGTGCATGCACTTGTAATGATAAAAATCATAATCTCTTACACTAGCACTCAAATAAGCATTAGATAACAAAATAAAGTGGTGTGTGGTGGTTGATTTGTCTTTCCCTTGGGTCCAACTAGCTTTTATTGATTTTGACCAAACATGGCACTACATTTCCCAAATGATGGGCTCAAACTCTATGTAGTTCTCAGTGTATGTGTAAGTGTGTATGAAAATCTATATATCCATCGCTATATGTTTTCCACCATGCCTCATCACAAATAGTGGGCTAACTAGGTATAGAATGTACCCTTCATGAGTGTTTAATACAATGATACATCGACTACCAAATTATAGCACTTGTAGATATATAAAACACTAAAGAAAAGACCCCTTAAAGTACCCTTTTGATAAGTAGATATTTTACAATACTTGATTTGGATTTTGAGATGATCTTTACTTGGATTGGTCCACTCCTAACCTGGTTTGGAGTGATTCAAACTTGAATATAGGCTTATCCTAATGTCTTCTCTTGGTTTAGGAAATTTTAGGAAATTTTGCATAGGAATTGATAGATAATCTCTAGAGTTGCTCTTGAGAATGCCAAGTGAGTAAATTATTGCACGTTATTTAGTTTTATACAACTTCGTGGTATGTAATTTCATGTTAAGGTTGAATATGAAGTGTAAATAAGATAATCATAAGAAAATTTGACCTAGAAAATGTTCTAGACATAACTTCTAGGTAGGATAGAACTCCTAAGTAATTTTATCCATATTAAATGGTGGTGTCTAAGAGGGAAGAATGTTAGAAGTCAAGGTGCGGAGAAGTATGATAGGAGATAAAGGATATAAAAAAAAATTAGTCTTGTAGGTGCCTAAGTAGCACAAAGAGAGAATAAGAAGTATTTGTGAGCCTTAGGTATACATAAGATAATTTCTTTAATATTTTTTTGTAATTGTAATTTGTAACTAAGGGATATAGTCCAAAACAATAGTGTCAAGTACCGAATTACCAAATTTAGGTGTCTAAACTTTACCCTTTAAGTTAATAAATGAAATTTGTTAGCTTTACAAGAAAACATATTGGAGTTTGTAAATACTTGTCTTTTCTCGATTACTTGATTGTTTGAATTCTTGAAAGGTCACAAGATTCCTCAAGAGTGAATCCTACAACACAAGAATATAGTCAATGTCCATATCTTGAATATTGAAAGTTATATTGAAATTTAAAATTTTCAATTAGAAGAGAGCAAGGAATAAGTACACTTGTGCTAGGCCCTTAGTACTATAGATTACATCAAATATGTAGCATTGACATGTGGCTTACATAAGCTCTTTTCTTGTCATATGTCATTCATTTATGCTTTCATATGTTTAGTAGGTCGGCCTAGGTGTTGGCCATAGTATAGGAAGGGTATATATTGGAGGTAGTAAGGAGTGATTAAGCATCATATTAAGTAATTGAGTGTTATTGTATGGTTTAGAGATTTCCCCCTCGAAGTAGATAAGTAATTATACTTATATATTATGATAAATTCTCTATATTTTTGGTGTTCTTTGGGAGTAATATTGTTGTTGATATTCATATTTATCTAAGTAATCTCATTACAAGTGGTATTAGAGCTTCGATCTTGCCAAACTTGGGTCCAAACCACGATTTTGAAGATTGACTATATATCCAAAACAGTGGTGACTTTTTCTCCAATTTTTAAAGCGAAGTGGTGAAATTAGTCAAGTAAGTTTCTCCCAAACTTTCAAGATATTTTGACTTATTTTAGTGTTTCTATTGGTTGATGATTGGTGAGAGGGCGTTGATTGTCCTCCATTCTCCTGTGCCTTTGTTCTCAATGTGAAGTTGTTAACTCGGTTGGATGTGAACTTGATGCTCAATGATTTCCACATTGTTTATTTTATCTTCCTCCCCACAATGTGAAATCAATTATTTACTGGACGTCGAGTAACACATAAAATGCGTCCCTGAGGTATTTTTTTTACCACTTTTTATTTTTGACTCACAAAAGACCTTATGATTTGACTAACCATACAACACAAAATGACAATGAATCTTGACGCTTCAATGACCGACTATGATGTGATAACTTACAATGACTATGTGACTTTGACAATAGCGTATTTTTACTTAATGACAATGATTTTTTGACATATATATTTTAACTATAACATTATTAAAATGACACTAATTTGACGTTTGAATAAGCATTTGACATTAATAATCGGCTTTAGATGATATCAGAATATGATTTTACATAATAATTTTTTAATAAAACAAATTACTAAGCAATAGGCTTGACAAGACACAAGACAAAGAAAGGGTAACAATGTAGAGTTCAACTAATCAAGACCCAAGACTTGAAAGACAAATGTTAACAATTCTAACTAATGACCAAATAACAATACAAGACGTATTTGACCGAACACAACAATGAGAATGCGAAAATGTATTTACTCAAATTTGTGAGAATCCTCCCCACGTGGAAGATCAGGTGCAGTATCGAGGTTTGCATGCTGTGAATTGGCTCATAAGAGCTCCACGTATTAACTGGTGCTTGCATTGAGGATCCCACTGAAGCTCGGCCGATTGATTTCAATGAAGATTACCGATCTAAAGACGTTATGATAATGTTGGATTTTGCAAGGCATTTATACGTTTTTAGTCATTTTAAACGTCAAAATACAGCCATTTTTGAAATATGACCGTCGTGATTGACGTTTAAATATATAATTTAAACGTCAAAATGACTTGTATATTCAAAATTTGACTGTCTAAATATATACAAGTATAAGTTAATAAATTAAATATTAAATAGACACTTCACATTTTAAATTTGTGAAAATTATGACAAATATAACATAAATGAAAATGGAAATTTTGGAATGTAATAAAATAAAAATAATAGAATTATCTTAATATCTTATTAATGAAATATAACTATATGCATATCTCATTGATAAAATAGAAACATCCATTACTTTTGATTTTTAATTAGTTTTGTTTGATTTCTTTTTAGATTTATTAGATTTCTTGTTTAGTTGTATTTTATTGATTTTGATTTGTAATTAGTTTTTTTCCTTTTTGTTTGATTCTTACAAATAAAGCTTGGATAATAAATTAGATGCATTTGATTTGGGATTTTGTATGAAAGGTGAAATATGAAGATTGGCCTTACATGCCTAAACTTAGAAGTTGGAAGTTGGAAATGGAAACCATTTTATGCAGAATTGCAAGTTTGCATTGAATGAGTCAATTCTATCATTTTCTTCAAAAGTATTTTTAAATTGTAATTTGAAATTCTGTTTTAATATTCTCATTAACTTTAATGATGTTTATGGATCTTCAAAATTGATTACTACGACATTAATTTTTTTGAGAAAAAATGAAAATGTGAAAAACAATGAATTTGATTAGTCCAATCTATTATCCATAATTAAATAAATGTCACATAACTATGAGAGAATATTACAAAGAACACCAATATCCATATAAAAAATAACTCAATTTATGTATTTTGTAATAGTTATTATAAAAACAAATTTGATGTGCATATTAAATTTTAAACATCAAATGACATCCATATAATTTTCTAGACCGCCAAACAATTTTACTGTGACATGTAACATTGAACGTCAAAATCCAACACTGGTCACTTGTAAATCTTTTGAGTTTAGATATATTAAGAGGTAGGTGGAGTAGATCTGGAATATATGTCTTGCGTGCCAAATGAATCTGTGCTGAGTAGAAAGTTTCAAACATTGGCTACACCATTTATAATCGACTTCATATATGTTAAATCCCATTTCTATACCAATCTCACACTTGCATAGATGCCTTCAATAAATTCCAAATATCCACAAAAGATACGTCTTCACATGGAGAGATCAAAACATATATGATTTATTGAAAATAATCACAAACAACTGTGCAGATTTTAAAATTCACATTTCTAATAACCAACACATAAGGACATGTGTACATGAAACGATCATGTGGCAATAAAAAAATCGCTTAGATCAGGCCCATATACTGCATGTTGTGATGAACGGTGTAGGTACACAAAACAAAAGATAGCTACTATGCATGGATGCACACGCTACAAATTTAGACTCTCATTTTGGACTTCACCATGCTCTGATACCAAATCTTTAATTTGGTTTAGAATTACACCGCAGAAATAATACAAAAAGTATTCACATCATAATTTACAATACATAGGCACCCATATATATAGGGAGAGGATTTCCTATTATTAAGGAAACCTCTTTTGTTTCTACGTGAGTTTGGTTACAACCACCAAACCTCACGATATAATAAAATAATATAGGTTATAACGTAAAATAAAGGTAAAATAAAAATAAATGTCTCTCTATTACGTAATTTATGTTCACCGATGAACTACAAACACATTATAGTAATAATGTTACGAAGAGCTATTTTATCCAGATAACAAGCTACAACATATAGGTTCAGTCAAGGATTATATCTAACAGTTCCAAAATCTATCCTTATGAGTGAATGACATCTCGAGGATCATCTAAATGATCTCTTCTTGGGTGGACTCAAGGATAACATCCAACTTGATGTTCGCCTTCTTAATCCAGGTTCCATATTAGAATCCATGATCATTTCTCATCGTGTGGAGGAAGAGATATGGTAAAATGAAGGGGTATCACTAATCACAAGGAACACATGAATCTAGCACCATCATTTCCCAACTTTGCACGATTGACTCCTCGAAAAATTGAATATAGAGCAAGCAAAAGGTTTGTGTTTCAATTGCGATAATAAATGGAGCAGATGACATAAATGTGCAGAGAAGAAATTGTTTTACATTGAAGGGATTGGTGAGGAGGAAGAAGATGAGGAAACATCAAGTGATGAAGTGGTAGAACCAAAAGAAGAATGTGAAGAGCCCCAACTAACTATCTCATGTCATGCTCTATCTAGTATTAGCACTCTAAAAACCCTTCAGGTGGTGGGTTACCTTAAGAAGTAAAAGGTGACAATATTGATTGACTTTGGGAGTACACATAATTTCATCAATAATAAGTTAGCAACAAGGCTAAATTGTTTCATCTACCCAACACCTAAATTTCAAGTAATGATTGTAGATGATGATGGTACGGTCAATGTTTCAAAAAATTCTATAAAATCAAACTTACGATGGGTGACTACAAAATGGATTCCCATATGTTTTTATTCCCATGGGTGGAGCTGATATTGTCTTAGGTGTTTAGTGGCTCATGGTGTTAGGTAACATAGAGTTGAATTTTCAAGAATTATTCATACACTTTCATTTTCAAGGAAGATAATTTAAACTTCAAGGTCTACAGGAGAAATATCCACAATTGGTTGGCTCTCACACAAATACATAAGATTCTTAAAAGGGGTGGAAGGATTTGTAGAACAATTGTTCTCTATGGAAGTTTAACCACAAAATACAGTCACACATCCTGATCTTCAGAAGGTTATTGATAAACACACAGTTGTCTTTAAGGAGCCTAAAGGATTTCTTCCCAAAAGAGATCATGATCATGCCATTCAGTTAGTTCTAGGGAACCAACCCCTAACTTATCCCTTATAGATATGCATATGTGCAAAAGAGTGGGATTGAGAAGATGGTAGATGAAATCTTGGACATGGGTATTATCCATCATATTCAAATTGTTTACTTTGTTGCAGTGATGATGATGCATAGGAAGGATGGAAGGTGGTGCATGTTCTCAGACTATAGATAAGTTACCAATTACACCATCAAAAATAATTTTCATATTCCCATCATTGATGATTTGTTAAATGAGTTGCATGGTGTAATTTATTTTACAAAACTAGATATCCAGCCTGGGTATCACTCAATTAAAGTAAAGGAAGAGGATATTCATAAGACAACCTTTAGAACTCATCAAGGCCATTATAATTTCTAGTGATGCCTTTTGGACATAATAATGCACCATTCACGTTTCAACGTTTGATTAATTCTATAATTCGACCATTCCATGGAAATTTTCCATGGTATTTTTGATGATATCCTAATCTACAAAAAATCATGGGAGGAACACTTACATCATGTAAATATGGTCTTGGAAGCTCTAGAGAAACATCAATAACATGTAAATCCTTCAAAGTGTTATTTTGGGGTAAAGGAAGTGGAATACTTAGGCCATATCATCTCTCATGAAGGTGTCAAGGTGGACCCTCACAAGATCAAGGCCATGGTGGAATGGGAAGTTCCCAAAACCCTCAAGAATTTATAAGGTTTCTTAGGGCTCATAGGGTACTATCACAGATTTTTAAAGAACTATAGTAGTATAACAACACCACTCACATAATTATTGAAGAAATACTCCTTTCATTAGAATGGGGAAGCTTATAGGGCATTTAAAAATTTGAAGGAGGTGATGTGCACCACCCCAGTGTTAACAACCCGAAATTTCTCCAAGACCTTCATAGTTGAATTTGATGCTTTGGGAAAGGGGATATGTGTTGTACTATGCAAAAATACACTCCATAACAAATAAGATCCATCAAATAAAAGGAAAGAATTTGTGGAAGCCCAATTATGATAAGAAAATGATGGCAATCTTACATGCGGTCAAACAATTGAGACCATACTTGATGGGTAGACACTTCAAGGTAAAGACAAATTATGATGGTCTCAAATACTTTTGGAGGAACAAATATATTTTGAAGAGCAATAAAAATGGGTCAAAATATGTTGGGTTATAACTTTAAGATAATTTATAAGAAAGGAAAATAAAATGTGGTCATTTATGCACTATCTAGGAGGGATGAGTGCGAAACATTGTTATGTGTCATCTCTATCCGAAGGTACATTGGTTAGATCAGGTACAAGTAGAATGATGGCAAGATGAAGAGATGCACACTCTCATTCAGAATCTTGATAGGATCCAAACATATCTAAAAAAAATATGGAAGGGTGATACATTGTGGTACAAGGATATGTTATATTTGTGTAAGAACTCTACACTTAAACATCATGTTCTTTCAAAGCTTCATTCTTCTCCACTAGGTGGTCATTTTGGGTTCTTGAAAACTTATCATAGAGTTAAATAAGATTTATTTTGGGAGGGGTTGAAAGGTGATGTTCAAAAATTTGTTGTAGAATGTTTGGTGTGCCAACGTAATAAAGGAGAGACCAGTAAGACATCGGGTCTCCTATAACCTTTTTCTATTCCTATTCAGAGATGGGAAGAGGTATATATGGATTTCATCACATGATTACCAAAATTAGAAGGGAAAAGTGTAATCATGGTCGTGGTGGATAGACTTACCAAGTATGCTCATTTTTGTGCCCTATCTCATCCTTTTACAACTAGTACAATTGTCATCTCTTTTATGGATACAATTCAAAAGCTCCATGACACACCCAAAATTATAGTAAGTGATCATGACCCTATATTTACTAGCAATTTTTAGACTGAATTGTTCTCTTGTTTGGGTACCCAATTAGCCTAGAGTTCATCTTATCATTCCCAATCATATGGTAAAATCAAGGTAGTAAATAATGTACGAGAGGGGTGTCTTCGATGTTTTACTTTTGATAAATAGGAATAATGGGTGCAATGGTTGTCACTTGCAAAATGATGGTATAATACTTCATTTCATACCTCGTGAAAAATGTCTCCATTTTTGGACCTATATGGGTACCATCCACCATCACTCATCTATAGCTTGAAGTTTAAACCTAAAGTGAGAGCGATCAAAGTTAACATTCAAAGCACTGTGCTTGCTCTTTAGCCTTAGAGAGAATTTGGCAATGATATAAAATTGTATGAAGCAACCTTCGACAAGACCGTAGTGATTGGAACTTTGAAGTGGGAGACTTTGTTTTTGTATGATTGTAATCAGTATAAGTAGTTGTTCTTAGAACAAAGAAGAAGGATAATAAGCTCACACATAAATACTATGGTCTTTACCAAGTTTTGTAGAAAATTGGTAGCGTGGCATACAAGATACACTTCCCTAAAGGAACTAAAATGCATCCATTGTTGCATGTTTCTTGCTTGAAGAAGGTCATTGAGCAGAAGGTTTCAAACCAATCAGTGCTTCCGAGTTGTACAAGGAGGGAAAGATCATATTAGAACCCGAAGGGATCCTTCATAAATGCACCAAAATGTTGAATACAAATGTCATTACTGAGTATTTGATCAAGTGGAAGAATATGGACAATGAAGATGCAACATGGGAAGATGAATCATTTCTATAGCAACATCCAGGGCTTGCCAACATTGGGGATAATGTTGTGTTGAATATTAGAGGAATATTATTCCCTTAGTCATATAACTTATATCGGATATGTAGGGCCAACTTGTGGCTTACATAATCCCTTTTCTTATCATATGTCATTCATTTATGCTTTCATATGTTTAGTAGGTCGGCCTAGGTGTTGGCCATAGTATAGGAAGGGTATATATAGGAGGTAGTAAGGAGTAGTTAAGCATCATATTGAGCACTTGAGTCTTATTATATGGTTTGGAGGTTGCCCCCTCGAAGTGGCTAAGTCATTATACTTGCATATTATGATCATTTCTCTATATTTTGGTGTTCTTTTGGAGTAACATTGCTACGATATTCATATTTATCTAAGTAATTTCATTACAACTTGTGTGTTTATAACCAACTCTTCCCTACACATGTAGAATACCACCTTGGTAAGGCTTGCAAAGATGGAGGTTGTATTAATAAAAAATGGAGAATGGGGGTGATGAAATTCCCCATTCGAAGGAGGTTAGGGATATATTTTTCCAACCAAAAATGTCAAAATAGAAAATTAAAAACAAAATAAACCAGGTTTCTTATGGTGCAATATAGTTGAAACCGAGAAGAGGGGAAGAACCACATTGATCCCGCTAATTGAAATACCATGGACATCGGGTGTCTCATAAACCCTATAATATTGTAGGATGTTGGTTGTATCATAGACCTTATAATATCATAAGACATCGAATGTCTCATAAACCTTAATGTTCCTTTTCTAAACAACACAATTATAGATGGATCTTTGTTTGTAATTATTGAACTTCTTGAAATAGTAATAATAATATGTAAGTGCCCTAGTAGTCATGCCCTATATTTTTCCATAAAATGTACTTAATTTATGTAGTAACATGTATATTTGTAAGTAATTTCCTTTCTAAACCTCTGTAACTTTTTTTAATTTTTGATAACTTGTATTTTTGACTATTGAAATTGAGATAGATAGAATAGTCAAAATATCGACACTAGTATCCTGCAATACTACCTATAAATATATGGTACCCATAAATGTAGGGTATTATCCATATATAGAAACTACACATGTTCTTTTTGTAACTTTATAAACTTATTCCTATAACATGTTTCCCATAATTCTATATTTTGCATGTCAAACTTATTCTAAATTGCATTGATATTATTATAAAACCCCACTAAATTCTCCCTCTTTTGATGCAAGGAGATAGAATATAGATCACGTGTCTCAAAATAATTAAAGTGCTTCTATGTCATTTTTAGCATATAAGCATCGTTGTAGCATGTAGGATATAAATGTAGATATCCACCATGTAGAACCAACCCTATAAGAGAATTCATGAAAAAAATCATGACACAACGAGATAACATATAAAACAAACATGAAAGTACACAATCTCACACATAAATTCATGTATATTGTCATATAAAAAGGCCAAATGAACACACACAAGGGAGACACTCAAGGGACACACAAGTTTCATACACGCGACAGTGGGCTATAGGATGCACAATCAAAGACATCGAGGCCACAAACGAGGAACACCAAAGTTTCACACATACATAAATATGCTAATGGCCACACATAAGACAAGAAAATAAGAAATCCATTGTGTCATAATATATAGACAAACTCAAATAAGCACATGGAATAAGATATACTAGTCCGATATAGTCCACGTGTGTTAGTCTCAAACATATAAATAAGTAGCATGCATCATAACATATAATATAAGAGTAGCCAAGATGTGAAAATAACTATGTAATAAATAGAACAATGACACTGGTGGTGGAGAAGATTCCCCAAAATTAGAAAGGACACTGGATGAAATGGGAATCTAGCATTTGAAGTAGTAAAGAGTCGTGTGAATCCTACATCATGCTTATATACCTCAAGAAATGCAAGTGTGTATAGAAAATAGGATATGTTATCTACCAAATTATGTGACAAATAACGCACATAATGTAGAAAACTAATAGCATAATCTATGCTCATGTCCTAATTTTGTATTTTTAGAATATTTGAATATTTATGGATTTTGAAATATTTTGATTTGTTTGCTTTTTTATATTTATGTTGTTGATTTTTTTGAAAGTGATATATTTGATTACTAAGTCATGTAAATATGGAGGATCGGGGACTGCTCTGAATGATAGTCTAAAATGCATTATGTGTCATAGTATTATAATGTTATAATTTAGGAGAATGTGTAAGATGGACCATTGGAGGAGGCATATGCCTTGATGGAAAATTTCATGGGATAGGATATTTCATCACTTTAAACTTAGATGGAGGACTTGGTGATTTGATTGTAATACTCGATAAGAATTCATTGACTTATATTTATATGATTTTGGTTATGGATTAAATTGAATAGATGATAGTACATGTATGTTTGCCACTTGATTAGAAATATTTTAAATTGCTCGAATGGGTATAGGTTGTATTTATGTATCCGCACTAGGAATAATTTCTAGAAGCAACAAAGGAGACTCATGAGGATGCCTAAACTTTGACAACTTCATTTTAGTACATGTATTTAACAAAATTATGCACATTATAAGAGATACCATATATTTTATGAAGCCAAGGGAATACTAGTAACATGTCACATGTCCCAATGCTCTAAAAACCCAAGAAATGTGTGGATAATGTAGTTTCCCCCACTTGAAGGGTGACATAATATGTCAAATAGATACATGAATAACTTGTTGAGTGGTTTGTAATAATGTCTCATTGTATCCCAAATATTTAAGCAATGTCATAATACATATATTTTCGCAAAATCCATTGTCAACCTAAATACTTAAAATAGGACATTGAAAAAGTAGCGTGAATACATACTACATTTATATTTGAAATAATATCCAAAATTTCAGGCTTTTGAACTTTATAGAAGGACATGTAGGAAAACTAGTAGTGATAGTTCCAATAAATGAATCCAAAGGATAACTATAATAAGTAGGAGAGGATGTATGTTGTATGCATGATGAATCTCGAGATTTCCTATAGGATTTATATTATGTTGAGGTAATGGATCATTAAAAATTTTGAGCTTTGAAATCTCATTAATGGTGATCTAGATTCATCCGGAGTTGTTTCAAATTTGATAGTTATTTTTTTAGATCAATGAGGTCCTCGAAGACATGTTTGAGATTGTAACATTAATTTTTAGAATGTCCAATATAATGGTGGTAGTCACAATATGTGTTAACATCAAATGATATATGTCAAGGCTTGCTTTCATCAACCTCCATAGGTATAGGGAGTGATAAGAATTTACACTCAAGTAGTCATTTTATTATAATATGCAATGACGTAAGTAGAAGTATAAATTTCCACCAAGGAGTGGCTTGTAATTGAATCTTATTTTCTTGATCTATAAAATTGTTTGAATCATTATTGTTGTTATTAGATTTAGCTTTGAAACCTTTTTACTTTAAAACTTGGTATTGGGTGCAAATTGTACATTAGATGGATACCGAAGCTTATTCATTAATATAAAATTTTAAATTATTTTTCCTTTAAGGTATCACATAATTCATTGAAAGACCAAAAGTTTAAAAACATGATATACTCATGCAAAGGATCAATTAAAATTTCTATGAATAGATCTTGATGCTCATTATCCACAAGGGAATCATGCATTTTAATGATCTAAATGTCTTGTGTTGTAGCACACTAACACTAACACTTTCATTAGAATATTGTTTAAACTTTGAAAATTATGTGTATGATATATTTTCACTAATGTTGATAGATAAATAGGTTAAGAATTGATCATCCAATGGGTTGAAGGTTGTGAAAAATATAATTAAAAGGTCATATAACCATTACAAGTCATAATTTTTAAGACTTCAAGGAAAATGTTTGTAATAATCTTATCATTATAGGAAAATCAAGACATTTCAGATGAAAGGAGTGAAGATGTTGGGATTTTATAGGGGTTTAAAATCCAACTTGAATATATTTCGAATATTGTTGTATATTGTGTAATTCCTAATTTATGTGTCTAGTATATAAAGACAAAATATAAAATATGTAATGCTCTCTGAGCATGAGTAGAGAATGTGAAGAGCCTCTTTTGTCAAGGAAAGGAAGAAGAATGGATTAGTAAACTAATAGTTGCCTCACATTGTATGAAATCATGTAAGCTTACTCCACATAAGATTCATCTTGAAGCCTTAATATTGATCTTGGTTTCCACTTTGTATTCATGTTTATGTTCTTGATTCATTAATTCAATTCCAGTCTATTATTACCTATTCTCATCTCTTGGTTACATCTTCCTTGAATGTTTTTGTTGTGTAGTTATTGTGCATTGTATGTTATGCTCTATTTTTCCTTTTACACAATGTTTAAATGAACTAATGTGAATTTCTCCTATACTACAACATGTTACATGTCACGATGAGTGATTTCTTGGAACTATGCTAACAATGGTTCTATTTTCAGAACCTAAAAATGTTACACTCGAATACCAATATAGTGGGATGTGGAAAAATAGCTGAAAGAGAAGATGAAGAGGTCATGATAGGAATTCCTATAGAAATAATCAAGTTAGAACACATATATAGAGATATTCATGATATATTTTGGTCTAAACTCTTTGAATAGTTAGCCACATGGTTATCTCAATTGGAATATTATTGTTTTAGGTATGAATACAAATAAGACTACGAATGAATGGGTGAGAAGATAAAAAAACTGCAAACACTAGACACAAAATGGACACAAGCTATAGACCACGAGTTGTAAAATACTATTAATGGGTATGAAACTAAAGTTTTTATACAAGTTATTTACTCATTTGATTATGTGGAAGCATGTTTTATTTTTGGATTATGAGGTAAAATTTTCAAGTAACTCCCTTTACTAGTAAAAATGGTAGCTATGGAAAAGGTCATGGTGTCAATTTCATGCGACATGAAGTATTCATTTATGAAGAAAATGGGTGAAGTCCAAGAAGGATGGGGATAAAGGGGAAGGGGCAAAAATAAAATCGGGCCTTCACATGTTTTGAGAAGGATCCAAAAGAAGAAAACGTAAGAATAAACAAAATGCAAAGAGAAGTGAGACCGTGCAATAGATGGCAAAGTTTAGGTGCTACGGTGGGAAAGATAAAACCAAATGCAAGTAGGAATTGAATAAGAAGAGTGATTGAGGAAGGAGGAAAGTAACCTCTGAAGAGATAAAAAAGAATAGAGAAGGAAAAGTTTGAAGTGACTAAGAGGGTGTGTAGGGAGGTATTGACCACGATAGTAATAACGAAGAGGGTGTGCAAAGAGGTGTTGACCACGATTGTGAAATTGGAAAGAGGATTGAAGGAACAAAGAAAAGAGAATAAGAAAAGGAAAGTAGGGTATTATAGATAGTTAGGAGCATATTTATGAAGTTGTTGGAACTTAAGCTAGAGAATCCACAATGAAAACCATGGTATTATGTAGACGAGAGAAGAAGCGACTGTAGTAAGGAAATTAGATGGGATCCACAAAGGCCAGTAGAAGATGATAGTACCCCTCTTCTAGGATCCATTTCCTTTTATCTATATAGAATCAATTACTTGGGATTGTTTGAATGGCTGGGAACAAATTGGAATTTTGCAAGAATTTTGGGAGAAGATGAGTTAGCCATTAATAGTATTAACGAGGTTACCTACAAGTTTTTAAGAGTTAATTGTGGAATAAATCATGAGGGAAGTTAACCTTTTAGTGATTAGGCATCCTTTTTGCATACTCTCTTTTAGTAAAATTAAGGAAAATAATGGCAAGTGTAGAAATAATAGTTTTTGAGTCCGAGTATACTGATAAATTTTTTAGAGGCCACAAAATCTAGTAGTGATTCCTCATATTTTGAAGAAGTAAACCATGGATCTAGTAAGGAAAGTGTGAGTACATATGTGAGTAAGAACCAACATAGTATACAAACTAAGACAAGTTCAAGTAGTGGTTAAATGTATATTGGTGTGCATAATAATATTATAAGGTATCCTGGTACATGAGGAAATATGGCCCATATTCTTAATCTATACACAAGCCTATATCTTTATGAAGTTTGCTCCGATCTATAACATTACTCGCTAACTTGAGAAATATAATGGGGAGAAAAATGAGTGAAAAATGATAATACCAAGAAATGTGAACTCATAGGAGCATTGCATGATAGGGATTTGGAATTTATATACTCTAATGAACTTGAGTGGGAATACATTAAAAGAAGTGCTTAATACCCTTATCAAAAAAATTCAAAAAGAAGAAGTATTGATTAACTAAAATTAACTAAACTATGTAGTGTGGGGATAATTAATCTAAGCTATGAACATATATAAATAAAGTAAACAAATGCCGTAAAGAAGTGTTTAAATAAGCTAAACAACTATGCAAAAGTAAATGTTAACCCTAATGTACAAGAGGGAAGAGGAAAGAACTCATTTGAGTAGAAGATGCGGGGACTATGTCGCAAAGGTGACTAGAAAATAGGAAAGTAGGAACAACTATAAAGAAGGCCTGAAAAGGATGGATTTGGATTGATTCCACTGGAGTGGAGCACTTGGAGAGTGAATAGGGTACTCACAAGGGCTTTGGTCTATAAAATGGGAGCCTAGTCTATGAAAAAGCTTTGGAACTAAATTTTACAAGGGGGAGGTGGTGCGGAACCTTTTCTATCTGTCACATCAAGTTCGTTGCCCTGTACTAGATGTATCCAATAATCCAAGATGAATAGAAAGGACTGCAAAAGACCAAAAGAAGTATCAAAACCCTAAAAAATAAATATGCAAATGAATGGGTCAAATTAACCTCAGCTGCCACAACAGTGGGCTTACTAATTGAGCGTTACACTACATTTCAGACCCAAATGTAGTTATGGTGAGTGTGTGCATAATGTGCCCTAGGTGCTCTTGTGTCTAGTCACACTTTGTGAAGTAGCGAGCAATAGCTAAATGTAGAAAATGTAATAGCATGTGTGCATGGAATAGAATATAATCCCTCCCTATGAAGTGTGATGCAGATGTCCTAGCCTTGTGCCTTGATGATGGAGCTATGTGGATGCAATTGATCTCCAATGCAATAGATGGATGTAACTCTAGGTGATTGATAATAGTAAGTGATGCTAGGTCCCTCATTATGGTCTCATAAATTTATATTTATAGGGTTCCCTTGATCTAATTTCATAATTAACCCCGAAAAGGTCGACCACAAAGAGGCGGGAAAGTGCAAAAAGGACCAGGCCGCCCCTGGTAGGACTAGGGCACCCACTGGGGCCCCAGTTGAGGCTAAAATGATGCGAGATGACAGAAGTTGATTGGGCATATGGGTGTAAGAGGTTGGTAATTACGAAATAAAATAAAACAAGATGGCCAAAAGATGGGGGTTAATTAGTAATTTCTTCACTTAAGAACCTTCTAAATAGTAGTATGAGACTAAGATAAATAATGTCTAAAGTGCATGATTTTGTGACTACATTTTACCCCCACTTTATGTTGGTGAGCGGAAAGCTCGATAACATAAAGTAGTACCTTGTATCCATGAAGAGTATAGTAGAAACGTGCCAAAGGACTAGACAAAGCATGGAATGACAAAAATATGGAGGAGCATGGAAACTAAAGATGAAAAATGTGCAAAGAAAAATTGATGAGAGTGAACCTAGGGAGAAACATGTGTGTAGTTGTTGTAGTGTGTGATGTACTTGCATGGTTAGTAAAGTGTGTGTTGTTAACGTTTTTGTTGGTGTTGTTTGTTGTTGCTCCCATTTGATTGCTTTTTTCTCATACGGCTGGACTTGCAAGGAGAAAACGATCAAGTAGTCAAATATGTATGTATGTGTAAAAATGTAATGTAAAAGATGCATGTATATGAAAGTATGTAAATGTAAAATATGAAAATGTAAATAGAAAATGTAAATGGAACATGTGCACTTGATCCATGTCGAGAAAGAGAGTGTAGAAGGATATTCTATCTTTGTGAGTTTTTACAGGTGATTTGTGCCATAGGTCGAAGAAGTGTAGGGAGGAAACACTCTGTGTCCTCCAAGCTCTAACTACTTCCTTAAATGTTTGTGTAGATATCTTTGTACGTCCTGGTTTTTTAGGAAATCCGACACCACTGGCCGAAGTAGTGTAGAGAGGCACACCCATTATAACCTCCAAGCCTGTAACTGCTTCCAAGAATGCCATCCTTTAAAAGCCATTGTGTATGGCATCCGTAAACTAGTTTGAACCCACTCGTTGAATATAAATGAACCGAACCAGTGTAGAATCTCTATGTCAGTATGTAAAAACCCCAAATGATGCCCCCTCTTTGGGGGATTATGAGACATCGCTGATAAGAGAAATGCATCCCCAAAAGAGGACCAACCACATGTATGTTGTAACCCTGAAAATTATTGGTAGAAACTAAGGCACACACAAACAAGAAGGCTAGCCAAAGACAAGTGTAAACATGCATGCATAGAGAAAACAATGTGTATTCTACGTAAATAGTGTGTAAGCTACCAAGAAAAGTAATGTAAATACGCAAGAAGACAAAGTAAGCCGCACAAAGTGGGACGAAAACATGGGACATCACTCACGATGTCATAAGACACGCAAGGCCATCATGGCCGCAAATAAAAAGCAAGTGTGCACACCAAACAAATGGTAAGGCCCATCAAACAATAGTAAACAATAACATACAATGTAACAAACAAGAATGGAAGAAAATATCCCTACATAACAAATGCTACACATGAGGCACCGTTAGCATGTTAGAAATATAACTAGTATGTCAAAATCATGTATAATCAAGTAATGTAAAGTGATAAGTACAAAATGAAATGATAACACCTATGAGAGACAAATGTGGATGCTCCTAGTGACCATGTAGGAAGGGTAGAAGGAGAGCATCCATGTTGCGTGTAAGAGACCTGTATATGTGATCACAACTAGAAAAAGATGTGAACATGCATGTGTGGATGATATAGATAAATGACATACAAGTAATCAAACTAGCATGTGTAATAAAGTGACCATGAACAAGCAAAAGTAAGCAAGAGTAAAAGCAACCATAATATGTAGTATGTTGTGGATGGATGGAATGGAATGTAAAATGGAGTGATAGGAGCTATGTGCCCCTCGAGTGAATGGAAATGTATGTAGTGAGGTTCATTTGGTTTTCCCCCTCAGCAGTCAAGAATGAACTATAAACGAGAGTGTGTCATCGGGAAATGGTCAAGTAGTGTGTATTGTGTCTAGCGCGTTGTGAGGAATGTGTAAGTGTAGTGATGAGATGTGACCTAGCGATGATGTGTGTGTGAACCCTATAGCCAAAGCGTATATCACGACTAAATGAACATATAAGTGATGATTTATCCTAAGCGTATATCACTATGAGATGAATGGGTGAGTGATGATTTATCCCCTAAGCGTATATCACTACAAGATGAGAAGGAGTGGTGATGTAACCTAAGGTGTATACCACTACAAAATGATAGAATAGGTGACGATTTAGCCTAAAGTGTATGTCACTAAGCTATAAATTTTGCATGATGAAAGGTCAAATAATAAGTGTGTGAGGAGTGTAAGGTCCATTTGATTTGTAAACCCTCGGTAGTCGAGTATGGACCGAGGAACTAAAATGTGTCATAGGGTAGTGAGTGTAGTGCATAGAAGACCATGTATTTTTAATAAAATTTTACCATGTGATGAGTGGAATATGTAAGTACGCAATGTGTAGAATGCAATGCGAAAAGTGTAGAATGTGTAAAATGAAATCTATAGATGTGTACATGAAATGTATGTATATAGGATAACAACATGGGATGTAAGATGATACAATGCTAGCCTCATATATAATGAAGATTGGGATAATATGTAGAATATGTGTGAAAATGCACAGTGCAATATGAATGGTATGTAGATAAATGAATGATGCGGTATGTAGGATAAGTAGTGTAGGATGTAAGACGCGTAGATAATGGTGTATGCCTAATGATGACTAGCATGATGTATGATGTATAAATGCATAAATGTCAAAATGTTGTAGACTAAATGTATAATGTATGGTGTATGACGTGTGATGCGTGTTAAAATGAAATGTGTAAGACCTATAGTGCAAAGTGTGCAATGTGTGGGGTTCATTTTTAGTAAGCCCTTAACAATCAAGTGCGAACTAAATCATGAGAGTGTGTCATCGGGTAATAACAATAGTAAAGTGTGTAATGAGTATGCGTATGTTATGAGATTGATGTATGAGAATGCAAAAGTGAGATATGCATAGATGCTAAGATTAGGGGGATGTGGGATGTTATGCCCCCCAAGTGTATGATAATGTGTGTACTATGTGATAAATGATGTATGAGGGTGATGAAGCATTATAGATTTTGTTTAATTGATGATGTGTAAGGAGTGTTAAAGTATTATAGATGTGTGTATGTATAGGTGGTGATGTAATGGATAAATATGGTAATGTAAGATGAAACAAGGTTCTTTATGGTAAAATACCCCTCAACAATCATATAAGAACCATAATAATATGAGTGTGTCATCAGGAGGGTAGAGTAAAAGATTCACCTACCAAAGACCAAGTCTACGTGTAGTGGAACCATGTTGGATAAAGTCAATAGGAGCACAATGTGATGGTGGTGAAATTGAAAATATATCGTCATCACTAGTAGGAGGATTATTTGCTTCAATGAAATTAATTAGTTGGAGCTTATATTTTAGAGGAGGCCAATTTACATTGAGTCACAAGGGGTGACTATTTAGGTTGACTTGCTAATGCAGTAGATGGATTAGTAGGAATGGCTTGTGAACTAATTTTGATAGGTGGTTGACTTTGTTGACTTAGGGATATTGTAGGTGATTTCTTAGGTGGATTGTGACTAACCGAAGAAGGAGTAGCCTTAGGAGCCCATGTGGGTGTAACCTTTATAATAGGATGTTGTGCATTAAATGAAATAAGACCTTGATGCTTAAGACTTTGGATTATGCGATGTAAAGTATGAAAATCATTTTCATTATGTCCATTGATTCGATGATAATTGTAATATGGACGACCTTGATATTTCACTAACCGATAGGGAGAATAGTAATGAGTAGGTGGTAGGGTGATCAACTGATGACTAAGGAGCTGAATAAGAATGTCATGTGGCATAATATTATGCTTAAATATGAGAGGATCAGGCAACGACATGTCTTGAGGTTCACCGAGATGACATGTAGTGATCATAGATTGCATATGAGATGTAGAAGGAACATAAACATAAAATTGAGAAGCATCCTTGAGCTGTTGAATTTAAAATTTGAGAGATATAATCGTGGATTCCATGGGATTAAATTTATCTTGAAATAAAGCATGTAAAGTGTGTATTGAGTCCAATAGGGGTTGATTAGATGGAGACTCACTAGGGTCGGTAAATGACAATGAGCATACGACTTAGTTTCGTTTAGCGGCATATTGTCATCATAATACTTAGTGTCTAAGGATTTTTGCAAAACAACCTGAGAATTAGGGTATCTCTTAAGTAAATTAGATAAAGAGACTTGACCCATGATAGAGAAGAAATGAGGATCCTAACCATGAAATACATCGGGTTCACCAAAATGATTGACAAGAATGAACTAAACTATGTAGTGTGGGGATAGTTAATCTAAGCTATGAATAATTGTAAATAAAGTAAACAAATGTAGTAAAGAAGTGTGTAAATAAGCTAAATAACTATGCAAAAGAAAATGTTAACCTTGATGTGAAAGAGGGAAGAGGAAAGAACTCAAATGAATAGAAGATGCTCAGGGACTATGTGTAGAGAGATGACTGGAAAATTTGGAAGTAGGAACGACTATACAGAAGGCCCGAAAATGATGGATCTAGATTCATTCCTAGACTGGAGTTCCTGGAGAGGGATTGGGGCACCTGCGGGTGCTCTGGTGCTGTAAAATAGGCTCCCTGGTCTATGCAAAATATATGGAATTGAATTTTACGGGTTGGGAGGTGGTCCGGAACCTTTCTTTATCTGTCACATCAAGTTTCGTTACCTGTACATGATGTAGACAATAATCCAAGATGAATAGAAAGACCTGAAAAGACCAAAAGAAGTATCAAAACCTAAAAAATAAAGATGCAAATGAATGGGTTAGACTGACCTCATCTACCACAACAATGGGCTTACTAACTGAACATTGCACTACATTTCAGACCCAAATGTAGTTCTGGTGAGTGTGTGCATAATGTTCCCTAAGTGCTCTTGTGTCAAGTCACACTTTTGAAGTAGCGAGCAATAGCTAAATATAGAAAATGTAATAGAATGTGTGCATGGAATAGAATAAAATCCCTCCCCCTATGAAGTGTGATGCAGATGTCCTAGCCTTGTGCCTTGATGATGGAGCTATGTGGATGTAAGTGATCTCCAATGTAATAGATGGATGCAACTCTAGATGAGTGATAGTAGTAAGTGATGCTAGGTCCCTCATTATGGTCTCATAACTTTATATTTATAGGGTTATCTTGATCTAATTTCGTAATTAACCCCGAAAAGGCTGACCATAAGAAATATAAAGATGTCAAATGACTAGAAAGATCCCAAAAAGAGGCGGAAAAGTGCAAAAAGGACCAGGGCACCCCTAGTGGGACTAGGGCACCCACGGTGCCCCAGTCAAGGCTAAAATGACATGGGATGACTGAATTTGACTGGGCATATGGGTGCAAGAGGTCAATAATGAAGAAATAAAGTAAAACAAGATGGCCAAAAAATAGGGGTTAATTAATACTTTCTTCACTCAAGAACCTTCTAAACAAGTAGTATGAGATCGAGATAAATAATGTCTAAAGTGCATGATTTTATGACTACAATTATGTAGGATAGACCAGTCAAGATTAATGAAATCAAACAAAATATTGGAGAATATGTAATGGAGTGTGATGTGATATTTTTAGATGTAATGAACAAAACTAGCTTTGATTTTGATGAACCTAGTAACATTGCCTAGTTTGTGGAAGGATTGCACAATAATATTCATTTTGTGATTGTACAAAGAAAATTTACAACTAAAGTAAAGGTAATTGAAGCTATTATAAGAGTAGAAAATATTGAATACTATGTGGATAGTGTAGTTGATTAAAAATATAGAAACAAAATGGGATGATATAAAGCACATGTTAGAGGAGTTGTAAGAAGGAAAGAAACACAAACCGAGTAAATGGTGTGTAAAATTAAGAGATGAAGGACACCATATGAATGATTATACAAAATCCTGATCAAGTAAACTACTATTTTTAATATATGGGAGAGGATAGTATTGTGAAATTACTAGGGTATGGGGACACCCACTTAGTAAATTTCATTTGGCTTACCATTATGTTTGTCAGCCCCAGAACATAATATGTAGTGTTTCTGAGATGAATTATGCATGCGGATAATGATTTTAGGGTGTTAATGGACTTAAAAAAGGAAGACATGAGGAATTTATTTTCAGTTGGACATAATTAGCTATAAATACACAACTAGTTGATCCACTAGTAGAAATGGCCTCATCTCCATGATTGAATACTTAGTAAGCCCCTTGCATCACCTCAATCAAATACATAGCGAACTCCACAATCTCGATAACAAATTTTTAGTTAGGCTTCACCTTCTCCATAAAATAATATGGGTTAAGCACCTCCTTCGGCTCGACAATCACCTATGTGGAGTACACCTCCACTATAAACTCCCTATAGAGGATACCAAAGTTAGAATCAAGGATGGAGTACTATAAAGTCCATATGGTACACAAGAAGGAGGATATCAAGGTGGTTATCATTGAAGGAGGATGGGACCTCAATGTCATAAACGAGGAGTGATATTTTACCATTGCAGAGAACTGAATCATATTACATGTAATTGTCCTTCAAATCAAGAGCGGGAAGTAAATTGCACATAATATAGGGTATAAACACAACATAACCCCAAATATTTCCTTTTATTGGAGGAGCAATGAAAGAAAAATAAACATGAAATGTCAAAATAATTAATGTGGTGCATAGAGTGGTGCATAGAGAAATTCGAAGTGTCAAGTTGTTATTATATCATAGGAAAGAGCAAGGTTTGGGACATGTGGAGATACTATTGATCCCTAGATACAATATACATATAATGATAGGTATCATAATCTAAGAAAAGATAAAGAGCTATTATAAGAAGCTAAGGGATTATTGAGTTCCATTCAGAATAGAGATTTTGAGTCAATGAGAACATAGGGGAAGCTAAATCACATATATATGGGAAGATTATGAGGATTTTTAAGCAAGGATTGGTTGTACACCGCATGATCTTCTAAAAATAGTAAATGTATTGAACAATGAATATATCTCATAAAATATCTTCAATTTATTGAATATTTTAATAAAAATTACAACTAGTGGAGTTATTTAGTCTAAGAAACCTGTATGGTACATAAAAATAAAAAAACTTGGTATGCGAGATAATATGTTGAATGTAATTTTAGGATGAAATGAAATAAGGGATGTAGTATTTGATTTTAGGATCACCGTGAACATGGTGTTCAGGTCTACATGGGAAGGTATGGGCGTTCTAACCTTAGCTTACAATCATATCACTTTGAGTCTTACAAATTATGGGAGGGTGGATCCTATTGGATGGCTAGAACTTTTGAAAATGTAGGTAAGGTACCTAAGCTTTCAGGGGATACTTTGAGATCATTGACACAAATACTAATGAAACATGATATCTTGTTCTAATTGGAAAGAAATGGGTCTATGACGGGAACATGAAAATCAACACAATTACAAATCAAATGGAGGCATACTTGGAGGACTCTATCATTTTCATACCCATGAATATGAATGAGCATAAGCCTATATCATCCATAAAGAACCAATATCTCCCTATGTGTAGGATACTAAGGTTTTGTTCAAGGTAGAACACCAAAAAAGAGAATAATTGTAATCAAGAGGGGGAAAATGCATAGAAAATTATAGCAAATGGGAGATTTCTATTAATTTGCACTCAAATAATTCATTTTTGGAAGAGGATTTGCAAGATGCAATCGGATATGTCACCGATTTTGAGATAAGGAAGTTATAAATATTTGTGCATAATGAACATGATATACAAAGACTAATGGAGGGAATTTTATTTCGTGGGAAGAAGCCTCCTCAATTAGTGGGGATTCAGATGCATATTTGAACCCTTTGGATGTGAAGATCACATGAGATTAGGCATATGAGAATGGTCCATGTTGAGGAAAAAAGTCCGTAACCTTTTGGTACTCCTAATTTGGATACATTCTTGGTAATTTTTGGAACATGTGCCATAAGAAAGCATGAGAGTTAGCACACTAGATTATGTAATGAAGGGAATAAAAATGACATGGTGTGTTGCACACAAAAGAAAAGAGCCTTGCATGGAGTGAAAAAATTGGTATGTTGTGTGAAATATTTTCTCTACCATCTAGATTAACTAAATATTGGACCATATATTGCATAAATTAATGCACAAAGATACATATTCAAGAATGTCTTGATGCATGAAAAATACAACAAATTGGACCAAAATGACGGGTCCATCTCTTTTAGAGACACTCACCCCATTACCTAAATCATGGTACATCCACTAGAAAATGAAAAGAGACTTGTAGTTGGAGATAGGTGCAAGAATATTTTATTCAAACTTTCACATTTGAAGACAATAATCCTATGGTGAATGCAACTTTACAAAAGATCAAAACATTCCTTTGTTATGGGACTATAGATGTCAAAGGAGGAGTTGAGTTCGAGAGATCTAAATGAAGCAAAGCATATGAATTATGCAAACACAACTAGCATGAGCGAAAAAATTAAGAGAGATACTCATTAGAGAGTTGAAGTATGTAATGAGTTGGGGACAATAAAGAAGAAGAAGATGGGTCGAATAATGAAGAAAGCATGGAACTTATAAGTATTTTTGAACCATAAAAATTGAACCTTTTCCTAGAAACAATGAGGAACACGAACACATGCATAGTCTGAACATAGAAGAAAAATAAGGCTCAAGGATAGTTAAAGACACTAGAGGTAAAGGAAAATCCAAATTATTTGATGAACCGATGCAAAATTAGTCGAAGATATCAAGCCTTCGGGAACAATAAAGTTATCCATTATTGGATAGAGTAACAAACATATGAAATTCTACAACTATTACGAGATTACGAGGATGTGTTTATAGCAAAACTCGGTGAAATCAAAGGATTATATCCATCCTTAGGAGAAATGTGCATAAACTAATAGAAGCTGCAAATCCCACAAAAATAGGCCATAAAGTTGAACCTTGACATGAAATCTAAGGTTAAAGATGAATTGGATCGCATGATAAAAGCAAAGTAAATATACCCCATAGAAAAATTAGATTGGGTAAGTCTAGTAGTCACTCATCTATAGGAAAAAATGGAAATAAGGATTTGCAGTGAGTATAGGGCCCTTAATGACGACTATGTAAATGATCCATTTCCCACTCCTTTCACAAAATAAATATTGGAGACGGTATTAGGGGATGAAGTATATTCGTTCACATATGGATTCAATGTTTGCCATTGAATCCCAATCGTGAAAGAAGATCAGTCAAAAATAATTTTTCTATAGAGTGGGAAGCTTTGCATAACGATTAATATCATTTGGGATAAATAATACACCGAAATAGTTTTGGATCTATAGTCACTGCGTTTAAGGATTTTATACATGATTTTATTGAAGTATATCTCGATGATTGGGTATTATTATCTTTATTCAAGGATCATATTTATAATATACGCCTCATGCTAGAATGTAGAGTATTTCCCATTACTTTAAATTTAATGAAATGTTTCTTTTTATGCCTTTTAGAATTTTACTTGATATGTTTGTAAAGAAGAGATATTGGTCAACCAAGAAAATATTGTAGTAATAATTAGGATTAAACCTCCCACAAACCCATTCAAAGTGCGTAATTTTTGTACATATATGATATTAAAGGAAATTCATCGGGGAGTGTGCCAATATTATACAACCGATGGAATAATTACTTTTGAAGGAGTCAAGTTTGAATGAACAACAAAGTGTCAAAATGCATTTACATGGCTCAAAAAATCTAGTCGAGTGTGCCTTTGCTAGTATTCCCAGATTATAGAAAAATATTTAATGTGAATATAAGCACAATAAGAGTAATCCTTGTGCGACATGGAGAAGGGGGGTTGACCACCCAATACACTATGTAATCTGTAAACTATCACCAAAATAAAGAAACTATACAACTACAATGAGATGTGTTTAGCCATGGTCTTTGCACTCCAAAAGTTTAGACAATATCTCTTGGTGACACCTTTTGAGTTTTTCACAAACCATCATGCCGCAATATCTAATAAATAAACCATTATTGGGAGGTGGGATATTTAGATAGTTAATGTTATTTCAAAAGTACAGGTTTAAAATCAATGCCAAACTAGAGAGGGTACATGTGGGTCCAGATCATTTAATTATAATTGTTATAGGAGAAGAAACTAAGGAATTGAATGAAAATTTTCTAGATGTGCACTTATTCAGGGGTTATCAAATTTCCATAATGAGTTAGAAGAAATTGCACAATTACTCCAATATGGAATCCTTCTAGACCATTATACGAGAAAAAAAAGAAACAACTTGTCACTAAGGCATTTCCTTATACAATAGTAAATGAATTTCTATATAAGTTAGGGAAGGATGAAGTATTGTGCAGAGTAGCTTTGGAACACAAACGAGGTGTCATATTGAGGTAATCACATACAAAGACAACAAGGAGTCACTTTGTAGATGAATTGATAGTGAAAAAGATTTTGTAAAGTGGAATTTGGAATTCGACATTATTTTAGGATATGCATGATATTGCGAAACATTATGATGTTTTCCAAAGAATTGGAAAACTGAAGCAATGGGACAAGGTGCCACTTAATCCAATTATAGCTACACAACCATTAAAGTAGTGGGGAATATAATTTATTAGATCAATCCATCCACCGTCTCGAAGGTCCAAAGTTAGATACATGATCATCGCAACATATTACTTTACTAAATGGGTATAAGTCATTGAGACACCTAATTTCGTAGCAATGGATACAACCACATTATTATATGAAAATAGTAACTCTAGTAGGGTTTTATTCCATTGCATGCTTTTTCTTACAAATGTATTTATCTTGCTTAGTTGTTGGCATGATAGATGGGAGTTACACTTCACCTTTTTAGGTAGTGGTTACACTTCACCTCTTCTTATTTATACACCTCTTGTAAAGGTATTTTCTTATGCATTCAACATACAAGATATCTTTTGGCTCATGTTTGATTCCTCTCTCGTAGCTCTACTCTCTCTTTGAATTCATATTTTACTAGTACTCGATCTTGGCCTACTTTCTCACATGGTATCAAAGATCATTTTGGTAATCGAAGACCATTTTTTTGTTGTGTTTATTTTGGAATCTTGAGTTTTCAAACTTATTATTACATATCATTTGATCTCTGAGTATGGTCTTCTCTTATGTCTTTAGATGATATGGAGAATCAGAAAAGAGTGAAGGAAATATGTGGTTTTGTAGGTGTTATCAGCCAATTTTTACTTCGCAAAATTAATAAGCATGCAAATTTTTTTTTCAAAAGTGTTCTTTCACGTGATTTATCACCCTCGTCGTGATCGTCTCATTCTCGTGATCATTTTGGTCTTCATTTCATCCATTTCGGGTGAGAACTCCTCCCACCATGTTGCAAACTTTGTTAATAATTATTTAATTAATTTCTTACCCTTTTATTTAATAAAATTAATTTTATTAATTTTGGGGGTTTTTAATTAAATAAATATTAATTTAATATTCATAAAAATCAATCGACAAGTTTTTGTCATTGCCATGGGAAATAAAAATTCCGCCTCCAATTGTTGGGGATGCCAAATTGGCTTTCTGCTCCCAGATTTCCCTTTCTGGAAAAATCTTCTTTTTTTCCCCACTTGTGGAATTTCTCCTGCTCATTGTCTACCCAACCGGATGGCGAATTGGCAAAAAAATCCCAATTTCCCACATGGGGAAATAAATGGGAATTACTAGCCTGCTTTGCCATTGCCACGGGTAAATGATTGAGTTTTTTCCCATATTTTCTTAGCAATTAATTCCCACCACCGGAGAAAGGGAAATTGGTTATTCCAACGGAGACAAAGAAAGCGATTCACGGGAAAGCTTGTTTAATCCTCTTAATTTTTCCTTCGTGAAAGATTGTTGGAAAAAGTCATGAGTAAGAAGTTGGGGATCTTTATTTCCAAATTCTTATTATTATTTCAACTTCTTACTTTTTCCCTTGTAGAAGTGTTTTCGGAGAAATATTTTGTTTGCAAGATTTCATAGCACATTCTTCACAGATGATTGATTCTCCACTCATTCCAAGTAAGCTATCAAACAACTTCATCAGTTGTGCATGTGAAGGAGGAGGTTGTCCACATTGGGAAGGAAAGAATCTAGTCAAGGAAATAGACATACATACACATGTTAAATAATTCAATGCCAAAGGCAGCATATACCACGCATTGGCCAAGGTAATACAGATCCACGTTGTCAAAGAAGGGGACAAGAAGCTCATGCCTAGTTGTCTCAAGGCAATACAGATCCACACAAGGATATAGAAGCAGCCCACACATTGGGCAGAATAAAATAAGTTTCCATGTGCCAGGGAGAAGCCACAAATTTCCACGTCTTTGCAAGAAAAGAGGAAAAAAAAAATTCTCATGCATTGCCAAAGAATAGCAGTTAAAAAACCACACATTTTTGTATGTCCACGCAAGTAAAAGTCAGAAGTAAAATTGAATTTCTATTTTCACGCATTGGGAAAAGTCCATACAGTCCAAAACAAGAAAGAAAACACATTCACCAAATCCCATGTAGAAGAGAGTTCACACATTTACTTTGGGAAGAATATTAATTTGAAAATTCAAGCAAAAATCAATCACAGGCAAAATAAAACAGCTTTCCACGCATTCTTTAGCAACTCCCACGTAGGTTTCCAGAGTCAAATCATCCCTGCATACTCCAAAACGTAGCTAAGAAGAAGATTCACGTGCCAAGGTGAAAGATAACAACAGTTTTCATGTGCCAAGGTGAAAGATAATAGCCTCCACACATGCAAAGAGAAATCACTATCCACGCAAAGCCAAATAAAATAAAATAAAAAGACTACGCGTTTGCATGTAACATGCAAGATTTCACGTGGAAAGGAATGTTATGCATTCGAAGAGCTCACAAACCAGTCAAGAGGAAAAGCTACGCCGGGCGAAGGAACACACGCATTGTCTAACACGTTCACAAAGAAAAAGCAACGAGTTCAACGCATTTACCAGTCATCAAAGCCACGCAATTGCAAGAAGAGGATGACTGTGTGTGAAGAGAAATCATGTGAACCATTTGAAAAAATATCAAACAAGATATATATCAACACAAGGAAAATGAAATTAATGAAGAAAATTGATGCGGAACGAACGCTGCCGTAGGTTGTATATGTCGAAGTAATCAACTTTAGAGCTCAATATCTCAAAGTTGAATGATTTGCATGAAAAACCAATCATTGATCACGATTTTAATCATGTTAAGGTACTTCCATACTCATTTTCAAATGCATAGCGCCTCATTTGGTATTTTTCACGAATCCAAAAAAACGCAGTTCGTTTGAATTTCACCACGCGCATTGTTTCAGCTTATCGGAAGGCCTACTTTGAGAATCCATATTTCGGGCCTAACATATTTTTAAGAAGAATGGTTTATTTCATTGAATTCTCCCCACATTAATGTACTTATTTTCAAAATTTGAAATGCAGAACATCTTGTTTAATATTTTCAACGGAGCCAAATAAAATGCAGTTTGTTTGATTTTCTTTGCGTGTGCGCTTTCAACCTGTCAAGGAGATAGACTTTGAGAGTCAATATTTTGAAATTGGATGATTGTAAATAGAAAATGATTATTTATTTGGATTTTCCCCACATTCATATGCTCCCTTGCTAAGTTTTAAATTCCTAGGGTGATGTTTGATATTTTTCCCAAGCTAAAACCAAATAGGATTTTCGCAGTTTTACACTTGCATTTTCCTAGCAGTTTCAGAAGAGTCAACTTTGACCTTTAATATTTCATTGAAGAATTTTATTTGGGAAAAAAATCTCTGATCCACAAACTTTTGATACCTTAATAGAATCCCTCATCTAGTGAGATCTTCTTAGAACAAGATTTGTTATTTTTCCCAGGGCAGTTTCAGAGGTGATTTGTTTTGTTTTGAAGTCTGGAAATAATAATCAGAAATCAAGCTTCTGTCACGTCTTCACAATCATGTCATCTTCAAATAAGTGTGGTTGTGTGGATCATCAAGCAAGGCCATATCATTTAAGTGTGTCCCTATCGTTCTCGGTTAGTTAGTGGGCGCGCCATAAAGTTGGAGCACTCTCGGGTGGATGATCGTGAACGGATCAGAATGACAACACTTCGAGATAGTGACAAAGATGAAAGAAATAACTCTAGGAAGTGAATTGCAATCTCAACTCTTGGAATATCTTCTCAATGGTGAAATATCAGGAGTTAGATTCGACAAGTCAAGGTGGCATAATGACTACGGTCTCGCGACAAATGAAGAATTCACCATGGAAAGGTATTCAGAGCATGTGGAGAATTGTGTGTAATTGTGAATGTGAATGTGAATAAAGAAAAATTGCTCACACCAAGATGTTGCTCAAACGGAGAGGTGGATGAATTGCTCAAGTTTCAAGCTCAACTCTCTTGTCATCTGGAGGATTGTGGAGCACGGTCAATGAGTTCATTCCCATACGACCAGGATAGGCGGACTCTTGGCCCAATGGATAAGGCACTGATCCTAGGTATTTTGATCTAGGTGGCGTGTTGCTGACTAGGATGTCTATGTGTGTGTCCAAGTCATCTAAGTGGGGTCCACATGTACCCATTTCCCTTTATTTATGTACTTTTCCTAAAGTGACTTTCAAATTGTTATAAAATGATGTTGACTTATTCAAGTTAGTTGAAAAATTCAAAGTCACTTAAGGTGCCCTATTTAATGTTCATTTAAACCCTAACTACCTTAGTAACCAACTTTTGGGTTATAAAAGGAAGTTAGGGGCTCATTTGTAAGGGTGACTTTGAGAGAGGAGAAGAAAATACTTTTGTATGCAAGCTTTACTTCAAGGAAAGAAACTATGTGTTCTTTTGAGAAGAGATTTTGGAGTTAATGAAATCGAAATGTGTTTCCCATTCATTGTTTGTTGTAACATTTGGTGTTCTTATGTTCATTGGATGTTAGCGTTTAAATATTGCATGCAAATATTGTCTTGGATCTTATTGTCAGCTATATTAATATGTTGTTCTAGTTCACAATGAACAAGCTTTGATTATCTACTTGCTCATGTGTGTTCCCTTTTACTCATTCATGTTTAGGTAACTCAAACTATGTTTTATTTGTGTTGGTTATTCATCGTTCTTCTTCATGCAATATTAGGCTATGCCTTTACCTAACTCTTGCATGTTACTTACATTCATTTCTTTCCATTCCTTTCCTTCATTCCATTCCATCTCCCTGATTCACTTTTCTTTCCGTTGATGTTCCAAAGCACCCCCCACATACAATTTTGAATGTACGAATGTAAATACAATTTTGGCTTTCAATAAAGGAAGCCTCACCTTAATTGAGGAGGGACTTCGTTCCCATCTTGTTGCATGTCATTTGCATGCATGTAAATCCATATGCTAACAAAGAGGAAAATTTCATTATGTACATTCTCTAGAGAAACACACTACACCATTGAGTTTGGATCATGTCAAAACCCAGGATCAATAATAAACTTGAGTATTTTTTAAAGCAAGTCGATCTAGTTTATGGTCGTCTTTGGGCTATTTGGTGAAATTTTGTATAGTGCAAAAGTTCAAGTTTTCTATTTTTTTCTAGAAAATTATTGGGTGGTTTTAGTTTGCAAGATCGTTGGATGCATTCATTGTCAAGGTTTAGTTTTATGCCTATGCGAGTGTGGTTATAAGATATTGTACCTATTTTGATAACTACCCTTTTGTTTTATATTGAAATATGTTATGGGTGGTGGCGTAAACTTGTTTGTAGTTATTTTCATACTATGGACACAAATGTGTCATTACTTTGTTCGTAAACAAAGATATTCACTCATAGAGTGGCTCATATAGTGGATCTACTTGCGTGACCATAATTGAGCACGTAGTGTAAGCCATCATCCCACTATTATATGTGGGTGGAGCAACTGTAACCGTAGTTCAATAAGTTATCACACACAACTTGATAAGCAAGCACACAACTCCCCACCAAATTTGAGTTTACATTGTGCATAAATTTGGAGAAGGGCTCCCCACCATTTTCCCTATAAAAGGAACTTGTGAGAAGCACAAATTTCGCTCGAAAATCCTTTCAAAGTGCCATTTTTTGAAATTATGTACCTTTTTGAGTTATTTGCATTATTGTTACTTTTTTCGTTGTTTGGCCTAGAAAAAAATGTAAACACACTAAATTATAAAGTGCCAACCTTGGGGGTTATTGTTCATAATTTCAAGGGGGTTATCTTGTGTTTTCTTATACACTTTCATTTCTACAATCTCTTTTCCTACATTAATAGATCAAAATGTGGTTCTCACACCATTTAACTATCATGTGTAGAAAATTAAAATGCAAATATTGTTGAGGAGAAAGGTTTTACACTAGATCACAATGGGTCTTGAAACTGAACCAACATCGATGTAGCCAAAGTTAAATGGTATAACAAATGTGATGAGACCTGCGCAGTGTATTATGTTTGTCTATATATCATAATTTTCTCTTTCAAATTGAATCTTCCAAAGACACCCAATGATGCCTAGACCACATTATAATGACTATTTGGGAAGCAAGAAACAATGAAGGGAAAAAAGTTGGAGAATGAGCTCATAAATTTGAGTCCATATAGCTTTGACACTATAAAAGGCCTTCAAAAAATTAAATCACTTAGATTTTAGTTAAAACAACGTAGGATCGACAAAAAGGATGATAAATATATTCTTTATGTTCTTGCTAAGTTGGGTCATGACTATTCAATTTTGTTTCCACTTTTGATGCCGTAGAGTGCCCTTGGAACCACATGTAAAATTCCTTAGATGATTTTACTTCCTCTTTAACTAGGGAACAAGATAAGCTTATACAGATGGGTACTTTGAAGTCTTCTAAGGCTTAAGTCCTATTTTCTAGATAGGAATAATAGAAGGCTTCAAACAATTATAAAAAGAAACATAACAAATAGGACAATGAGAAAAAGAAGGATTCAAAACCTAACACTAAGCCCTCCTCTTGAAGCCAAGCCTAAAATGAGAGGTTCAAACATGCATATTTTAGTAACAATGGATATCATGAACATAAGTGTATGCAGAAATAAATTGATCACATGATATACATTTTAGAGAAGAACAATATTAGGGCTCTGGTTCAAATGAACAACATAAAGGAAAAATACAATTATAAGAGTAAAGCACTTGTAGCAATCACATCTCACCCTATCAAACATGTTCTTGACTCGTGTGCTTCACTCTTATTGGCTTCATCAAATGTATCTTTCACTTCCTTAGAGCCATGTTCTATGTTGACTATTTTGATGAGTGATCACACTTTTGTTGAGGTATTTGGGAAAGGGCCTATTAACATAGGTGATGGACCATTTCAAAATTTTCTTTTTATACCTTCATTATCAACTAATCTCATATCAATATATCATCACATCACACACCATGGTTCAGAAAGCGAGTTGAGTTCACTCCATATTTTATGGTTATGAGGGAGTTGCACAAAGTGATTACATAATGGTAGTAAGGAGAAAAACTAAATAGTTTTTAGTTTATCTCTTCTCATACTTTTCTCCTAATGATGATTCCTCTATATATGAGGAGATCCCTTCAAGTTTGAATCCCAAAGTACATCACTTCTGTCATATTATACTCACTGGGTATTCATAATAGTTATGAGGATTTGGATTCACCTAGGTAGACTTATGTTGATTCTTATTCTAATGTATATAATGAGATTATTGATGACAATGATTTAGATTTCAATCTAGATGATGAGAGCAATGATGAGGGCTTGCCTCATTCCTCTCCTAGTCATGTTTTAGAGGTTGATTACACACATCCTAAAATTCCTAACCTCTCTCTTGGTCATGCATTAGAGGTTGATGAATCTCCTCTAGATTTTCCATCTCTAGGTCCACTTTTTCCTAGCTCAAAAATTTATGGACCACTTTCTTCTAACATTTTGACTTCTAGTCCAATTTGGACTTGACAGACATTACAGGATGTAGATGATTTGGTTGGTGATCAATCAGATGAAATGAAAAAATGATCACGGTTCAGGGATGTTCCACATGAGCATTTTTCCTCTTCTTTAGATCCACAATATTTCAGTGTAGCATCTAACATTCATGATTGGGATTCAGTCTTCATTGATTCTCCTTCTGGTAAAAGGATTCTACATCTACAAGATCTATTGGGAGTTCATAAATCCTCATCTTCTAGGGGGTCTTCCTTGTCTCTCTCTTCTTTTTTTTTTTCTCTCTCTTTATTCTCGGGGCTTGTATATGTTCTCACGGGGTTTATCCACTAAGGGAGATATTCTTTATAATTCTCTTTTCTCTCTTTTGGGAAGGAGTTTTCCTACCTCTTTTCCCCTTTTCTCCAGTTTACGAAGGATGTTCTCATTCTTGGTTACCTTATTAGGCCTTGTTGTTTTCAGGACCCAATTATTCTACCCACTTAAATTTACATTTGAATGGGGGTGTTAGTGTATGTTTTTTATTTCATTGTATAGTTTTTACTACACATGTATTTAGCTTGCTTAGGTGTCGGTGGAATAGATGGTAGTTACACTTCTTTTCCATTTTAGGTGGTGGTTGCACTTCCCCTCTTTCTATTTATACACATCTTGTAAAGTTATTTTCTTATGAATTCAATATACAAGCTATATTTTAGCCCATGTTGGATTCCTCTCTCCCACCACTACTCTATTTTTGCATTCATATTTTATTAGTGCTCGATCTTGGCCCACATTCTCATAAAAACCTTATAACAAGGTATGTATACATATAGAAAATCGTTAGTAATTGAGGAACCCATTTTATCAATAAAAATTAAGATTCTTACATAATAATTTATGATTGCACATCATCGAAGTACAATATATCACCCATAGGCAAATGGACAAGAAAAAGTAACCAAAAAGTTCTAAAAGGGTATTAACACATATCTATAATGTGTAAAGGGATGACTGTGAAGACATAATACCAATAATATTATGGGTCCGTAGGACCAACTATAAACACAATATATGATCGATCCCATTCCAATTAGTGTATGGAATAGAAGCCATTATGCCCATGGAATATATTGTGCCAATTTCGTGCATTGTCATAATAACACGATTAGGGGATAAGGAGCATATAGAGAACATGGTACTTGACTGGATAAAGATGGAGGAAAACAAGATGTTTGTACAATAGAATCAAGAAGCACATGAACAAATCCATATGATAGAAACATTTGTAATAAGGAATTCCAAATAGAACAAATGGTACTAGTATGTATGAGAGCATATTTAGAGTGCATCTAGGTAAATTACACATTTGAATGAAAGGATCCTACATTATCTATCACATAACAAGAAAGGCACAATAGTATTATGAGATTTGTAGGGGAATGTACTACTAATAATAATCAATTAATATGAGTTTAAGGCCTACAATGAATAATTACACAGAAGTAGGAACACATAAATAAGTGTCTTTGTCACAAAATTCATTATAGAATTTTAAAATTCAAGCAAGTGTGGTAGTTTGGAGTTTTGTAAATTTGATTAGTTTGTGGTCAAGTGTGTGTAGGAGTTAAAAAAATCAAGAAATCAAATTTCAAATGGCTAAGTGCATGAATACGGGAAATGCAATAGGAAGAGATCAAATAAGTTGAATAAGTCTAGGAAACTTGCATAAAGAACAATAAAATAAGACAAGGAAAAAAACATTATAAGAATTTGAAAATATTAAAACTTACCGACTTACATATTTTGTATGTGTAGTCATGAAATCATGCACTTACTACTTACATCATGCCTCTAAGTATGTTATTATATGCATGATTCCTAAGTAAGAAAACTAGACATTAACAACACTTGTTTTGCTTTTACATTGTTTTATCTCTTTTGGTACTCTTGACATTTGCTTTTCTCAAATGGTCTCTTTACTTTTGGAAATTGGACAACACATGACCAAAATATGTATTTCTTGTTTTATCCTTTGAGCATATCAAATACTACCGCCCATTAGGGACATGAGCGCCTAAGTGTTATTGTCCCCTTTGGGTGCTTATGTCCTTTTCCCTCTCTTTTTCAAATTTGGATTACCACATCATTCGGTATCTTTGATAAAGTCTCTTTTATCACTTTGGGTCGGCTGTTTTGGTTGTTAATGAAAAAAATCAAACAAGGTAATCATGTGTGTGTGTGTGTGACTTACTATTATTAGGGGAAAACTCGAAAATGTAGTGTAGCACTCGATGAAAATATCATTGGGTGATTGTCGAGGTCAATCCAACTCAAGTATGTGCATTATTTATTTCATCTAGTGTTTGCTTGAGCCTTGCGCAGTAGTAGCTAGGGTTTGTTTTACACGAATATGTGTGACACGGAGCCCTGTATTAAAGTGGATGCAGCAAACAAAAAAAGGAATAAATTAAGTTCAGACCAAAAAATGCGAAGCATAACACCTACCAATACACTAGCACCAAAATCGACACTAGCGCTCACAGTGGTCATGTCCTTGTTTGGGTGGTTTTGTCTGAAGAGGTTCCATATCTTAGTTTCTCAGAAAACATACATAGATTAGATCTAACCTTCTCGTGCTATTTTCCAACCTTAATCAATCCAGATCTCTCGAATACAAACTAAGTAACTCTTATCTCCTATCTTGCATACTTGTTTGTACTTTGTATGCTAGATCTTTCTTATTACTATTATATTCATTTGATCTCGAGTCCTTCGATTAATATTTAATTTCATTAAATCTTTTGATGAACCCAACATGAACCTCGTCCTTACATGCCTTTTATCGGATCTTGTTTTCTATCATGGCTAGCACCTCTCATGAGTTTACCACTAAAAATATTAATGACATAAATACATACATTGTTGTATTGTTGATCATCCCTGAAAAACCTTGATCTATTGCTATTTCTTGCTCGTGAAGAATCCTAACGGATCTTTGCCGCTACTCCTCTATACACCACTATTATCCCCACTATGGCCCCCTCATCTTCTATTCCACTTTCCTCCCCTCCCACTAATGTGGGGGCATCCACTAGCCATGTTCCTATTTCGCACCTAACACTCATCTTTCTTATCCTCTTATTTCCCATATCCAACCTAACACTTATTCAGGAACCCATGCCTTAGAGTCTTTGTATCATGATTTGGAAGCTCAATTTTTCAATTGCAACATGCCTCTTCCTCTTATTCTCCATCTTTTGATTCTTTACTTCTTCTTCATAGTCTCGCCCCTAAGTTTCTTCTTATCTACTTCCTTCTCATTTTGCCTCACCTAAGTTTTCTCTCTTTGATGGCCATAAATATCCCCAAGAGCACCTTTAATCATTTCATGTTGCATGCTTGAATTATGCTTGTGATGACACACTCTTGACCAAGTTGTTTCCTAAGAGCTTACATGATTATGCCTTGTGATGGTTTTATGACTTGCCTTTGCACTCCATTCTATATTTTAATCCTTTAGAAAATATGTTTTTCACTCACTATTTTATGAATATTGGAACAAAGATGTCATATGCACTAATGGATAAAATGATGCAAGGAAATAATGAACACCTTAGTGACTATGTTTTGTGTTATAAGACTAATATTTCTAAAATGAACAATATCTTGGTTGAATCTAAATTATAAGATATTTTTATCCAAAACCTATTACCTCCTTAGCAAGAATGTGTGTTCTTTCACTCTTTCCACTCTTTTGATTATTTATGTCATACTCTTAAAAATCATGAAATCAAGTTATTTTCTTTGGGGAAACTTAAATATGATGCTAATATTTCCGATTCATCTAATAACAAGTTCCCATATAAATTTTCCTTCAAGGGTAAGCCTAATGAACCTAAATGTCAATGTTATATATCAACCTATTAAGCTCCAATTACAACCTACACACTGCATTTTTACTAAATTTCCATATCCACCATATATGTTGTTTCCTTAAATCCTAGAAAGTAATCTAATTTCTCTTCTAGCTCCTCTTGAGTTTGATCCTAATAGGCCTCATGGCAAGAAATTTTATGAAAATGAACATTGTGATTACCATAGATGCAATGGCCATTCTATTAACAGGTGTTTTAAGATTAGACATCTAATCCAAGATTTGATTGACAATCATGACATTGAGTTGCTTGAATCTACTATTTCTATTCCTAAATCTACTAATGACAATGACAAGCTTAAAATCTTCAATGATCCTTTACCTAAGCACAAAAAATTAGCTCATGAATCCTCTTCAAATCATGCTTATCATGTTGTTCCTCCTCCTCCATCTTCAAATCATCCTCTTGGATTTCTTGTTGGTACTACTTGATCTTCCTTCACCCGTCATTAATTTTTTACTAATGTTGATTTTCATGCCTTTTTCATGGAATAGATTACACATTGATGTTTTTATTGGTCCTCATGTTATTTACAATGTTTTGACACATCTTACTTATAAGTGCAATGCATGCTCACTATATTTCTTAAAAGCTATCAAATTTTCATTATATCAGATGACTTGTAGGTCTCCTACTTTTCATGGTCATGTCAATCTTCCTATCACTATTGGGCCTCTCACTATCTCTATGTCATTCATTGTTGGATCTATAGTTGCACATTGTGACATGGTCTTAGGACTCCCTTGGCTTAGGGATTCCAAAGTCATACCATCCATAGTTCACTTATGCCTTAAGTTTGTACATGAGTGTCACATTATCACTATTCGAGGCATCCCACCCTAGAATTTGTTATCATTGGCTCTATTATTGTTACACCTTCACTCACTTCTATCACTATTGCACCTACTCCTATATATCCTCATGACAACCTCATGGATTTGACACATACTACTCCTAGTGTTACTTTTACACATACACCTAGATATTCTCAATATGTGGCTTCGCTCGCTCCTCACTCACATCGAGATACATTGGTCTCATTGTCGCCTCATAGGCATAGGTCTCCACCAAGGACACACACCACCCATGGCACATATAGGACCATTTCATGGTATCTCTCTCCATATGTACTCCCGTGGCCATAAAATATTTTATCATGATCACATACATACCTCCATCACACTAGTAGATAGTGGGCCCTTGCTCCTTACCCTCATTGGGTAGATCATGACAATATTCACACCTTGGGGGATATTACTCCCCCTCGCTATCTAATGGCACACTCTTATTTTAGGTTCATACATGACTATTGAGGGCGCACTTACCTACATGGACCTCACTTTGCACACATACACTAGGGGAAACCTTGTTCCCCTCTCATATTTTTTCTATTTCATGTTCACATATTTACAAAAATATAAAAATACTAGCTTAGATCTTGATTGGATGTACTCTTATTTGCTTATACTATTCTATGTTGCACCTTGTTTACCATGTTACTTTGATTCATAGTATGTTCTATATTTTTCCATACAAACATGCACATTCACATGACACTCTTGAGGTGAAGAAAAATTACATACAAGTTCTTACTTGATGTATGATGTTTGGCATTGTTCCTCTACTAGTCCCAATGTGGTTCTGGTGTTGGAATGTAGACCTAATAAGTGTTGTCATTGATGCAAAAAAATTAATGAAAAATTGAATGTTGTAGGATTATTTCATGATGTTATTTGAGATTATAACATTATGGTTCAGATGTTTATCAATTGCTACATGGAGATTCAAAGTGATGCATGCTAGCTCTAACAAGCCCATATAGGTGCCAGGAGGTGTAGCTTGACATAAGATGAGCTTCTTGGTTTCTTGTGAATCATTTTTATATGGTTTATAAAAAGTTTTGAGGTTTCTTGTACACTCACAAGAGACATAGTGCGATTACAGTGTGGTTCACTTGGCTCACAGTGCTCATTGGGAGCAGTATGCTTGTTTGGAAGTGTGACAGAGTGAATTGGAGCTATATGAGATCATGGAAGAATGAAAACATGTATATCAGGTCATTTGATGTATGTTTGGATAATTTTAAGAGGTTACTTGAGGAGTTATTGCATTATTTCAATTGGCCCTAGTTATTACGAGTAGAATCCTTAAGGCAAGGCTATGCAAATGAGATTGGCTGGAAATATTGAGAAATGACATTAAATTTATGATGATAGGAGATGTTATTTTGATGTGTCATAGTGCTCTTGGGAAAATTTAAGCCTCCCATGATGTGAATTTTTCAAGTTATGTTAGTTTTGGTGAGAGAGGGTGAAAAACAATGCAAAATCCAGCTCGAAGTGCAACTTCAGATGCTCATTGTGAATCATGTGATTTGCATGAGACCTTGTGGATTTTAGGGATGATTCTAAGGTGAGTTTATAAGGTTTAAAAAAATAATTAGGTCAGTTCATTGTCACATTTTTATGAACGAATGTTAAGAAGGTAAAGAGGTCAAAAACCTAGTTAAACCCTAACTAGGAGCAATTGTCAGAAGAAGGTGAATTGTGACCCAATTTTGATTGCTTAATAAAATTTGATGATTTTATGTTGTATAGGACTATGAGATATTTCTAGAAATTTAAGTTTGAGGTCATGGTGATGAGTGGGTCCCACCTAAAAATAACAGTTTCGGGAAAGATAATTTTAGGACAAGATGGTTTAAAGGACTGATATGAAAAAATGATGTTACATTCTTTATGGGAGTTATCATAGATGTATATGGAGGTTTTAGAAAAATTTCAATTCGTTTCATGAGTTTTTGAGTTCCAAATAGGTTGATTGGTTAAAGGGCAGTTTTGGGATCTCAAATAGCAAGGTTCAGTGTTTTGGCTATAACTTGAGCTACATGTTGACTCCTAAGATGATTAAAGTTTTGTTGGAAATATGATTCAGATATATTTTCATTGATATATGTCTTGCCACATGATTATTTCATATGAAAGGTTTTACAAGGCATTCTTTGAGTAAGAATGTTTTTGGCGATTCAAGACAGGATTTTTTGTGCACAAGTTTGATGTTTGTTGAAACATTAGATGAATTAGATGATGATTCCTATCACATGTTATGTGAAGAGAGATAAATTTTCATCTAATTAATCCATTTTGATGTATTTAATGAATTTATATTTGATTTTATGAGCTAACCTTTGGAAAGAGATTTGGCGAGTTGATTTGGCGAAGAAAATTCTTGTTACTGGTTTGACGTGAAAGATGTTTCATGACTTATAACATGATTATAAGTATTATACATGTTCTGCCATTTATTTTTAGTAGTCACATGGAATTTTTTGGTTTATTATAAGGCATTTGGTGTCATTATGAAGTTTTCAGGGTGTTGAAGGGTGAAGGAAACAACTGTTTTGAAGATTATAAAGGAAACTGGGCCCAATAAATGAAATAATTTGATTGGTTGATATTAATTGTGACCATGTATGAATGTTTAATTATGTTTTACTCATATGTAAGGGTTCATGGGTCATGAAAAATTATGGTACTCATGTTAGGGCATTTTAAGATTGTGCCCATGGGGTTTTGAGCCATTTTGGCACATGTAATGAGGTTTTTGGCTAGGATGTCACTTGTAGTTTTTATATTTAAAATTTTAAAATTTTCCTTGATGTATTGGTCAAAAAAATGGAGGAAAAATTTTGGGCCTAAGTTTGAAAGATGAAAAGCATATAAAAAGCATGTTTTGGGTGCTTTTATGAACTAGTTGAGTGTGTGCATGGTATGTGTGAGAAGTGCAACCTAGGAGGGTGAAATTTTAAAGTATTGGAGCATGAATTGAAGGAAGATAAAGTGAGATACAAGTTGAGGAAGATCAACAAGAATGTGTGCAAGAGTTTGAAGCTTTGAGAAGTGAAGAAAGAGCTAGATTGTGCAAGTTGAAGACTAGGGTTTGAGCAAGGGTTTGGAAGAGTTTGGAGTTGAATATTTGGATCACTATCATTTTTGGTATCATAATATTTTTAGTGGTCATACTTTTCAAATCTTGTGTGATGTGTAATATTCATGCAAGTCTTTTGTTGTGAGTAATATCAACAAGGGTTTAGGGGTTGGTGCCTCACTAAAGAAATATCTTGTGATGTGTAATATTCATTTGATTATTTGTTGTGTGTAATATCAACAAATTTTTCAGTGGGTTTTCTTTCCCTTGAGGGTTTCCCACTTATATCTTGTGTCTTGTGTTGATTTCCTTGCTCATGGTTATATAATGTATGGTATTTGATTGTGTGCACACATTAATGGATGGTTAAGTGGTTATGTGTTTTGAATAAGCAATCTGAAATCTGATTTGAATTTTTGTAAGGACTGATTCACCCCCCTCTTATTCCATTGTGCTTCTAACAATTGGTATCGAATAGGTCCTTTTGGAGAAGTTTGACAGACTTGAAAGGATATCCTGAAGCACAAAATGACAAGTGTTAGAGTTACAGGAAAGGCACCAATGTTTGATGGAACAAACTATGATTTTTGGAGTGTAAGGATGAGGACCTAAATTATGTCACAAGGATTTGATGTTTGGAAGACTATGGTAGATGGCTATAATCCTCCTGCCACTCCTATTACCGATAAAGCAGAGACAAGGATGCATGTGAACATTTATAAGGCCTCAAATGCTATCATTCAAGGTCTTGGAGAATTTGAGTTGGGAAAGGTAATGTACTGCAAATTAGTGAAGGAAGCATGGGATAAATTGTAATTCTTATATAAAGGTGACTCAAAGGTAATAATTGCTAAGCTTCAAACCTTTAGAAATCAGTTTTAATATCTTAAGATGAATGATGAAGAGTCCATTATTGCATATCTACTTAGAGTTGACAAAATTGTCAATAGTATGAAAGGATTAAGAGAATAAGTAAAAGAAGGAATGGTTGTTCAAAAGGTTTTAAGGTCACCAACTCCAAAGTTTGATTCAAAAGTATATGCTATAGAAGAAGAAAATGATTTGACTACTTGGAAGATGGGTGATTTGTATGTTACTTTGACTGCTTATGAGATAGGAGTTGGTGATCCCAAACCAACCAAGAAAGAGGTTGCATTCAAATCTGAAATGAAGACAAAAATCAAGAAAGTGAAGGATGATGAAGCTACTCTTGAGATTGAAGATGAAGAGATCTTTGTTATGATGGCTAGAAGATTGAAACTTGGATTTGGTAGGTACAAAGGTAAGATTCCTTACAAATGTTTCAAATGTGGTAAGATAGGACATTTTGTTGTTAATTGTCCTCATAGGAATAAGAAGGAAGATCATGAGGAACATGAACATGATAGTGATCATGAAAACAAGTACAAAAATTATGATAAGAGAAATAAAAGCTTTAAGAAGTTTGATTACAAAAAGGATAAAAAGAGTTTTTATACAAATGAAAATGATGAACTATCTGATGCTAGTAGTGGAATTTCATATTTTGAATCTGAATCAGATTGTGAGAACATTGGAAATGAGGCTTTATTCATGACTAAAGAAGTCATGAGGTCTTCTAATGATGATCCTTCATTGTTAGGAGATTTTATTTCAAGTTATTGCAATTATTCTAGTGAAGATGATGAGGAAGATAAAGTTGATGTTAAAGGCATTCAAGAGAAGTTAAAACATGCTGAGAAAGAAAATCAAAAGTTGAGTTTGCAGATCAAGGAATATGGGAATCAACTTTCATGAGCTAGAAGAACAATATGTGGTTGAATCCTCTAAGCAAAGTGAGTCAATCAAATTGCTAGAAGAAAAGGTAAAGTATCTTGTTTCAAATTTTCAAGATAAAGAGAGTTTTTGTTCAAAATATGAAGAGGATATAGAGTTTTTGGAGGGCTGAGCTACTAAAGGATAACAAGAAGACTATGTCCTTTCATAAGTTTGAGAAAAGTGCAAAAGATCTAGATGACCTACTTGGAAAACAAAAAGAGCAACAAATGATAGGACTGCTTGGGCTTCAAAGAGGAGTCTAAAGGCAAGGAAGTGAAGCAAGAAGACATTGGTTCAAGCAAAGAATCAGGTGAACCTATCACCAAGGAAGAGAAGAAGGTGACACTCATGAAGGACAATGTGAAACCAAGGCCTATTAGGCAACCTAATGCATCAAGGTATGAAAAATATTTCAATGGTTATTGTTTTACATGCAATGGATTTGGTCATAGGGAAAAGGAGTGTAGAAGGTATGTTAGAAAGGATCATCCATGGAAGAATAGTATAAGTGAAAGCTAAGAGTGTGGTATGTTACAATTTCCATAAGAAAGGTCATGTTGTTAGACATTGCTTGAATGATCCACCTAGACAAGTTGAGAGCTACATGAGGAAGGATTCAATGGTGTGTTACAGTTGTAATAGAGTTGGTCATGTTGCAAAGAATTGCTACCATGGCCTATCAAGGTAGAAATCAAAGAGTTCAAGGACCTAAAATGCAAGGAGGTGGCCTTCAAAGGCCTAGAATGAACAAAAATAGTCAAGGAAGAGTGTGGCAGCCTAGGAGAGACAATAGTGTCCTATCAAGAGCTTGTGATGATGGAAGAAGAGGTGTTTCTCAGTGGTTAGATCAGAAGAGAGAGGATGAAGGATTTTTACAGGTGCCCAAGAAGGCTTGGGACCTTCTCAAGACCTTCTTTTAGGTCACTATGAGCCTATATACCTTCACTATGCTTCTTGAAGGTATATCAATGCAAATGAAGCATCTAGGTGAGGGGGAGCTGTTTATGTCATTGTAAGTCTTCCCTATAAGGTCAAGGTATGTGTGTATATGCTCCTCATAGTCTTGTTGGTTCAATTCTTATGTGTCTTGTGATCTTAAGTAACAATCATGAGTCCTTGTTGTGTTTCTTTGTACTATAAGTGTTTTGGTGTCATGTATGAGCTTATGTTGTTGTCTTATGTAATTCATCTATCATGAGTTATTATGGGTTGTATCTAAGAGTCCTTGATGTGAAAATTTTGGTAAAGATGCCTCAAAGTTGTCAAGAGTCTCCATGAATCTATAATAGGCTTTGTCACTTGTTTTGGTCTATTTTTGCCTTAAGTGGTTTGTGAAGGGTGTTGAGTCCAGTTCGAGTTGTCTTGTTATATCTAGTTCAAGTGATGACACTCTCCTACAATTTTCTTTAATGTCATTGCGTCTCTATTAAGTGAGAGTTTATGAGATTGTCTGAGGAAGGTGTCTAAAAGTCGTGTTTAAGTCCATTTAGGTTGTCTATGAGTCTTTCACTATCAAAAGTTGTTTAGATCTTCTATTTCATGAAGGTTAAAGGATATTTCATGAAGGTTAAAGGAATTATTATCAATCCCAAGAGGTTTTAAGGAATCCTCAAAGAATAATATGGAGTGATCATGTGTCAACATGATCGGTGAATGGAGTAAATAGCTTTGTTGTGGTAAAAAAATCCATTCAAAATCAAGTGTTTTACAAGCAAAATGGAGTGCTACAGTAGTGAGTGACTATCTTTATGAAGTCTCATTTGAAAAGGTTTTATCATGCATGAAGGTGTTATTTCAGGTGTTGTGAATAATATTGGGGTATGAGATCAAATTGTGTCAAAATGCTCCTCACGCCTTAACTATTTTCTCAGTCCAAGTAAATGGTATGCATGGAAACTCAATTTTGAGTAGTCAAATGATGGAATTTTGATCTGAATTTTTGCACTAATCATTTATACATGTGTGGCTAGAGGATGTATGCATTTATAGCTTTGGGTATGTGTACATCTCCAGATATAAATGATAGAGTTAGAGTGTTATCTCACAGTGCACAATGTTGAGGGTTTGACCATCAAAACCCTATCTCTTGGTTTCTTCATAACTTGATCAGGTATTCAAGATGTTTTTATTGTCTAAGGAGTTATCAAGTGATATATGATATATCCCTTATGTTCTTGTATGTTTGTGAAGAATATTGGTGGTGTTCTTCATGTTTCATGCTTAAACATACATGCTACAGTACAATAGTAGAGTTTATTTGTGAAAGAGGTATAAATGGTGACTTTCTTCACTATGGACATGTTTCTTGAGGTGTCAGTACTTGTAAAATGCTTTCATGATGCTTGGAAGATCATAGTTGATGATCTCAACTAATGTATTCTTATGTAAGCCCAATATTGCTCCTAGTGGAAGATGATGACCTACATGCTTCAAGTGGTCAAAGAAGGCATAATTGAAGTATCTCAGAGGTATGAAATGTTCTCAAAGGCCTAATCTTAGTTTAAAGGTATGAGTTAGCCATCTATCCATGTTTGCGATGAAATGGTGCAGTAGAGAAGGTCTTAGTTAGATGTCAAGGTAAGAAAACTATGTTTGCTCAAAAATTGCTCCTACGAGGCTTCAGAGAAGCTTTTGCATGGTAACAAAGGTGATGAAGATTGAATGATGTTTTCTCATTACTTGGTTAGGGTTCTTCATGATAGATATGTTTGGAGAAGGATGGTTATGAGATAAAATGATCAGTGTTTAGGCCTATTTGATGATTCTTACCCTCAAGAGAAGTTTGAGATACATCTACGAATGCTTAGAAGAGAGGATTGACTATAAGAAGACGCGCTAATTTTCCTTTTAATGTCGAGGGGAGCTAGGGGGAGTACTTGGTTGTCCTTCCATAGATGATGACTTGGCATTCTAAAGACAAATCCAAGGTGAAAATGAGGTTTTCTCCTTCTTCGTGTATATAATTGTATGTCTTTGCTTTTATCTCAAATATTATTAATGTTATAGTGAAAAATTTGTTTGGGACTTTGAAGAAGTTGTAAGAGTGATTTTAAGGTATGATTTAAAGGATAGATGATCATTTTTCGATCTTAAATATCTAGAAGTAGGTGCCTTAAGGTAGAGGAGCAATTGGTGGTTGTATTGTATGCTTGTGTTGGTGTTTCGGCCTTGATAAGTTTGATTTCAAAAATACACTGATATTTTTGTTTAGAAATATGAGTCCTTGAGTCAGTTTGAAGTCAAGAATGTATATAGGAAATGCAAGCTAAAATTGTGCCTAGACAAGATAGTAGTAGCTTATGGATGAAGGTATAGTGAGTGATGATGTGCTTAGTTTGACATTGTTGGCATTATCTTAGTATGTATAGCATGTGACGATTTTCTAATGACATTATGGTTGATGGCTGGTTTCATGAAGACTAAAAATAGGGTATAGAAGAAAATGTGCATGTTTGCAATTTTTCTCTAAGAGATGAAGAATGTTGTTTTAATCCCCTTACAAGGTAAATAAATATTTTTTCATGATGTACTAATGATGTTCAAATGATTGAAGTGCTTTTTCTAGGGGGAGTATGTTGTTTACATGCTTAAAATGAAGGCAAGAATCAAATTTTGAGAAAAAATCAAGAGTTTGGGCTTGTTTGAGCCTTTGGTGGATGTTTCCAACCAAAGCATGAAGGTATGAAGCTGAAAAAGGTGAATGAAGGTGAGTATAGGTAGGCATTTGTCATTAATGTAAAAAGGGGAGAAGTTCAGGGTGTTTTCCATCAATGACAAAGGGGAGATTGTTGGCATGTAGGCATAATAGGTGTTGTCATTGATGCAAAACCACATTAATGACAAAGTGAATGTTGTAGGATGATGTCATGATGTTGTTTGAGATGCTAACATGATGGTTCAGATGTTTATCAGTTGTTACAGTGGAGATTCAGTGATGCATGCTTTCTCTAACAAGCCCATACAGGTGCCTAAGAGGTGTAGCTTGACAATATGAGCTTCTTGGATGCTTGGGAACCATGTTGACATGGTGGATATAGGTTTTGAGGGTGCTTGTGCACTCACAGTAGTGGCATAGTGTAGGTACAGTGCTCATGGGAGGAGTGTATGCTTGCTTGAAGTGTGACAAAGTGAATTGGAGCTATATAAGCTCATGGAAGCATGAAAACAGGTATATCATGTCATATGAGGTATGTTTGGGTCATTTTCAGAGGTTACTTGATGAGTTATTGATTATTTCAGTTGGCCCTAGTTGTTATGGGTAGAATCCTTAAGGCAAGGCTATGAAAATGAGATTGGATGGAAATATTGAGAAATGGTATTGACTTTATGATGATTAGAGATGTTATTTTGATGTGTCATAGTGCTCTCAAAAAATTTTAGGTGCCCATGATGTGAATTTTCAAGTTATGTCAATTTTGGTGAGAGAGGGTGAAAACAATGCAAAATCCAGCTCGAAGTGCAACTTCAGATGCTCATTGTGAATCATGTGATTTGCATGGGACCTTTGGACTTTTAGGGATTCTTATAAGGTGATTTTATAAGGTTTCACAAAAATAATGAGGTCATTTCATCATCACGTTTTTATGAACGAATGTTAATAAGATAAAGAGGTCAAAAACCTAGTTAAAAATACCCTAGCTAGGAGCAATTTATCGAGAAGAAGGTGAATTATGACCCAGTTTTGATTGCTTCATAAAATTTGATGATTGGATGTTGTAAATTAATATGATATATTTCTATAAATGTAAGTTTGAGGTCATCGATGATGAGTGGGTCCCACCTAAAAATAGTAGTTTTGGGAAAGAAGGTTTTAAGACAAGATGGTACAAAGGAGTGGCATGAAAAATTCATGTTGCATGATGTATGGGAGTTTTATATATTTTAATGGAGGTTTCAGATCAATTTAATGTAGGTTCATGAGGTTTTGAGGTCCAAATAGGTTGACTGGTCAAAGGGTAGTTTTGGGATCTCAAATAGAAGGGTTAGTGTTTTGGCTATAACTTGAGCTAAAGGTGGACTTAAGATGATTCAAGTTTTTTTAGAAATTAGGATTCAGAGATATTTCTATTGATATATGGATTTACTCATGATGAGGTCATATGATATGGTTTCTAGGGCATTCTTTGAGAAAGAAGGTTTTTAGTTCAAGACATGATCTATTTTTGTGCAAGTTTGATGTTGGTTGAAGCATGAGATGGATTGGGTGATACTTCCTATCACTTGGAATGTGAATATGAATGAATTGGGACATCTAATGAATCCATTTGGAGGTATTGAATGCATGTATATTTTATTTTATGAGCTAACCTTTGGAAACAATTTTTGGTAGGTTGATTTGGTGAAGGAAAATCTTGTTGTGGTTTGAAGTGAAAGATGTTTCATGACTTATAACATGATTAGAAGTGTTATAAAGGTTTGAAATTTATTTTGAGTTGTCACATGGCATGTTTTGGTTTAGTATAAGTCATTTGGTGGCATTATGAAGTTTCTAGGGTGTTGAAGGGTGAAAGAAACAACTGTTTTGAAGATTGTAAAGGAAATTGGGCCAGTAAATGAAATAATTTGATTGGTTGATATTAATTGAGACCATGTATGAATTTTTAATGATATTTTACTCATATATAATGGTTTCATGGGTCATGAAAAATTATGGTACTCATGTTAGGGCATTTTAAGATTGTGCCCATGGGGTTTTGAGCCATTTTTGGCACATGTAATGAGGTTTTTGGCTAGGCCGACCTAATTGGGTCACTTGTAGCTATTTTATTTAAAATTTTAAATGTTTCCTTGATGTATTTGTTGAACAAAATGGAGGGAAAATTTTGGCCTATTTGAAAGATGAAAACATATAAAAGCATGTTTTGGGTGCTTTTATGAACTAGTTGAGTGTGTGCATGTTATGTGTGAGAAGTGCGACCTAAGATGAAGAAATTTTCAAGTATTGAAGCATGAATTGAAGTTAGATCAAGTGAGATATAGGTTGAGGAATATCAGCAAGCATGTGTGCAAGAGTTTGAAGCTTTGAGAAGTGAAGAAAGAGCTAGATTGTGCAAGTTGAAGACCTAGGGTTTGAGAAAGGGTTTGGAAGAGTTGGGAGTGTGGTATCAACATATTTTAAGTGATCATACTTCTTTAAAATATTGTGTGATGTGAAATATTCATGCAAGTATCTTGTTGTGAGTAATATTAACAAGGGTTAGGGGTTGGTGCCTGGGGTTGGTGCCTCACTAAAGAAATCTCTTGTGATGTGTAATATTCACTTGAGTCTTTGTTGTGTGTAATATCAACAAATTTTTCAGTGGGTTTTCTTCCCCTTGAGGGTTTCCCACTTATATTTTGTGTCTTGTGTTGATTTTCTTGCTCATGGTTTATAGCATATGTGGTATTTGATTGTGTGCACACATTAATGGATGGTTAAGTGGTTATGTGTTTTGAATAAGCAATATGAAATATGATTTGAATTTTTGTAAGTACTAGTTCACCCCCTCTTAGTCCAATTTACTTCCAACACCTAGGGGCATATACCTTTCATATTTACCTATGTTTTAAGTTTTATCATTACAATTTCTACTACTTTTATTCCTACTTATAGTTGTATACATTGTGACATACTATCAATTTTTCTAACATGCTAATGGGTGCTTCATGTGTAGCATTTTTCTTACAAGACCTACTTCCAACCATGGTTATCTAATTTTCTTGTATCTTGTATATGTTTGTGTCTTGATTTTCATTGTTTGTAGGTTATGCCCTATGTTTGATTGTGTGTTTTGCTTCTATAGCCTTGAAGGCTTTATATATTAAACCAACTACGTGTTGTGTCTTTTTCCATGATACTGCATATTTGGAATAGTTTTAATTGCATTTTTCCTTGTTTTCTTGTGGATAACACTTTTGGATAGCCTTTCCCATTGTTTTGCATGCGCCATGGTCCTCACCATGTGTATTTGTTATTCCCCCTATAGGATTTCTATTTCAGATGTGCACATCAATTTTAGCTTTCCTCGTTTGGGTTGTGCTTTCCTTGGTTCATCTCGCACACCCCAAATGAGTGGGGGTAATCATCGTATGATTATTTCACCCTCTCAACAATTCAAAAATTATAAAAATAATATTACATAAGAAAATCAAAACAAACAAGAACTAAGAAACAAGTTTGAAATCAAAATCAGGCCAAAATCGGTGCGAGGATAGAAGCACCCAAAACAGACAGGAGTGGTAAGTGCTAGTGTCCCACCCGGATAGTTTTATCCTAGAGACAGAAACATGAACATTACAAGATCAACAAGTAATTAGTGATAGCATTTTCCAATTTCCAAGAACAGATACTCAATTTCGGGTTACTATCAGGAACAAGAACAAAATCAACGACAAGTTACATACTTTGGGCAAGGGAACTAATTACTCTATTTTTGGGATCATTTGTGACTAGTTTCTATTGGGTTTGTGACCATCTACAGTGGCACTTATCTATGGGAAATTTTTGAGGGTTGGAGGGAAAATCCTACAACTCTCACAATACTCTTCCCTTGGTGACAAAATGCCTAAATCCTCAGTTTAACAACAAGACACTCAAATCCTCAGTTTGGCGACATGACGCCTAAATCCTTAGTTTAGTAGTAGGATGCTCAAATCCTTAGTTCGGCTACGAGATACTTAAATCCTCGGTACCATTCCAACCATCTCCAAGGTAAAAACATACATAAATAATTCTATCTCTTATCTCATGACACACATGTATACTATATCCTTGATTCACTTGTTTTTGAATAAGCATTTATATTTTCATGTTTATGAAGTTAAAGTTCAATTTCATTTATCATGAGCATTGGCTACACTTATCTTTTTTTACAGGTCTGACCTTACTCCAACAAAATACAACACACAAATGGAACAAAAAATTACCTCAAGCACAAAACACTCCGACAAAGTCAATATCCAAGGAACAAACACATGCATCATTTCTACTACACATACGAGGTCACCCCTAAGATCCTTATCCTCTTCTAGATTCCACGATACACATTCTATAATCTCTATTCGACATGATATCAAGCACAATCCTCATTCGACATGCTATTAGTTACAACTCCCTTGACTTTCCACAAGGTACACTCTTCTTATCTACTTTATACTACCGAATATTCATTCACCAACATAAAGTGGGGCAAATGTAGTCATGAAATCACACACTTACTACTTACATCACGCCTCTAAGTATGTTATTATATGTATGATTCCTAAGTAAGAAAACTAGACATTAACAACACTTGTTTTGCTTTTACATTGTTTTATCCCTTTTGGTACTCTTGACATTTGCTTTTCTCGAATGGTCACTTTACTTTTGGACATTGGACAACACATGACCCAACTCTGTATTTTATGTTTTATCCTCCGAGCATCCTAGACACTACCACCCATTAGGGACAAGAGTGCCCATGTGCTACTGTCCCCTTTGGGTGCTTCTATCATTTTCCCTCTCTTTTTCAAATTTGGATTGCCACATCATTTGGTATCTTTTCTAAAGTCTCTTTTATCACTTTGGGTCAGAATTTTTAGTTGTTAATGATGAAATTCAAACAAGGGAATCATATATATATATATATATATATATATATATATATATATATATATATATATATATAATGAATTACTCACTATTATTAGGGGCAAGATGGACAACTTGGGGCTAATACTTACTATCTACTACTTGGGAAAAGAGCAACATTCAAGGACTACATTTGGGCTGCATTATTCACTGCATATGAGGGGTTATTTCTGAATTCTATCTCACACATTCATCTTGGGGGCAAAGTAGTTGTATCTTCTTATCTTAGTGTGACTGATACAATGGAAACCTAGCTTCAAGGGACATAATTTAATCACACACACGCTAAAACTACAAAGAGTTTGAAATGTAGTGTAACACCCGATGACAATCACATTTGGGTGATTGTCAAGATCAATCCAACTCAAGCATATGCATTGTTTATTTCATCTCATGTTTTCTTGAGTCTTGTGTAGGTAGTTAGGGTTTTTATAGGAATATGTGTAAAGCACACGAGCCTGTAACAAAGTGGATGTGACAAACAAAAAAAGGAAGATGTTAAGTTCATACCTTGAAAAAAGTAGAAGCGAGCACTGTGCCAGGACATTAGCACCCAAGGCGGTCATGTCCCTATTAGGGCCGTTCTGTCCGAAGAGGTTCCAGATCCCAATTTCTTAGACAGAGCATACACAGATCAGATGTAGCCTTCTCATTTTGTTTTCTATCCCATAATCAATCTAGATTTCTCAATACAAGCTAAGTTGCTCTTATCTCCTATCGTGCACACTTGTTTGTACTTTACATGTTAGCTCTTGATTATTATTATTATATTCATTTGATCTCGGTCATTTGATAAAGATTTAATTTTTAAAAAATTAGTATGGATGAAACATCAAACAAAATAGATTTCATGGCAAGTGGAATGAAGTAGCAGTCAATGGATCCAAAAATAAATCCCGATGGATAAGAACAATTAAGTGGGTAGCTCAAAATATAAACAAATGGAAGATGACCACATCGTAATGTTGAAAGATATAAAGAGGACACATATGGAAAATATCAAAATTATGTTATGTAACAAAGTAGAGAAAAATAAAAACTTGAGTTATTGTAATTTTTCCAAAATTTGACAAAGCGAGATATAGATGGGGATAGAAGCGGAGAAAACAAAAATGATAGACCCCTTTACTTATGCCAATCAAACTAAAAGTCCAAGGAATGATGGATGAAAAAGTAATCTCATTCCTAGAACTAAGTGATTTAGAAAGGGGGATATGGGTATCAACTATGATGCTTCGGTAGACTAAATGGAGTGATCCACCACACCACGAGCTATTTGAGAGGTTCAAACAATATTGTGGTGCGAGAAAGTCCCATGATTAATGATGAAGCAAAAAGAGGGAACTTTGTGGTTAAAGATCCATTACGGGAACCGATATGACTACCATGCCTAGGAGATCATCCAAAGTTTATATAAACTATTACGATTCACTATAATAATGGTGTAATATGGTTCAACTCACACGATGCGGTTCTAATTAATGCCACCATAGTAGCCGAGCCACTAGATTTTCTAATAAGGACATATTCATGTTTACATATAAAAGCATCATATCTGAGATTAAGCAAACAACCACAACTATATATGGCCATGTGCATAAAGGAAGGGAGATCCATTTAGGAGCAATTGTGAACCACAATTCACATTTTGGCTGAAATTTATAAAGATAATGGTAAGTTACTGCGGAAGTAAACAAACATCCCTCAGTGTTATAGACATCATCACGAATGTGGGGTGAATTCAAATGACTTGAATTCTTGGCCCAAGAACTCTATAACATTACGAGTAAAAGGTTAGTGAAGATGATGATAAAATGTTTATGTATCAATGGTTAATTATCTTGTTGTGTTTTACACATTAGAGATCCCCATAAGGCATAATAGTATAGGATGTGTATTACCTCAATGAGTGGTTTTGCAACATCTCCTAGTAAGATGGGATATTGGGTGAAAAATTAGGAAGATACTCAGAGAAACCCTCCGCATACCAAAGGAAGTGTACACATACACAACACTGTATGGAAAGTTGACTTTATTGTATGACAAGGTCATACTCCACTATGAAGGTGATAACTCGAGCAACCTAATAAACTCCAATTTTTCATTGATATGGATATAACTAAGGTGGAGTTGAGCATGAAACATGACATGATTGTTAAACACATTCAATCTTTGCACACCGAGTAACCAACATAACCAATCATAGGAGGCTTGTAGTCTATATCCAATGCACAACCGACTCACCGAAACACAACCCACAATGAAAATAGAAGGAAAAAAAGGTAAGCAAAGGGAAAATAAAATAAAACCGTGTAGATTTATTGGTCTTGATAGCGATGGTGATGACCATATAGTTCCCTTTAATACAAATTTGTTTAATCTGCAATTATGGGCCAATTGAAGGTCGTGAACCAATGCTAATGCCTCTGTTGCATTCTTTAGAGAGCCGATAGATGAACGAAACCAACCCTTATTAAGGAGACAACAATTTCTAATGACACATTAGCACCCAAAGCTCTTATATTTCCCTTTGATGCCCCATCATAGTTTAGCTTGAAAAATATTGGGATAATGATAAACCATTTAACATTAAACCTTCTTAGTTCATTCCTAGATGGAATCAATACAAGACATTATTTTGGGATGGTAAACACTTTTATTATCTTTGGAGCTATAGATTAGAGTAGTGGAGGAGCATCATCTCAAAGTAGGACATGGGGTTGGGCTTAGGTCCTTGATGTCCGCTAAGTAATTTGCATTAAGAGTGCCATGTTATGTTCCACTTAGCCTACATGGAGAAGTTCAACCCCTACCTCAAGGTGTCCCATAACCACTTATTGAAAGTGTGCAATAAACTCAATGAGAATGAAACTTGGGTTGATTATTACAAACTACTTGTAAATCACCAATAGCCTCAAGCCCTTGAGTCTATTCTATTGATTATATATTATATATCAATTTTTACAAATTAAATCATTTTTATATAAAGTTAACCAAGTTTTTCTTTCATAGATGTGATATTAAAGAGTTCCTCACTTTCGTATTATTGTAAGTTACATCACTCAATGTAAATATATTGAAATTATAACATTTACTTTTATACAATCAAAATACACTTTACACTTTTTAAAGATAATTGTAACATCTAGGGATGCGATTTGACGTCCACCCATGCCCTTGAGATCAAAATTTGAGGACAGTTTGATGTTTTACAAACCTTCTAAATACGCTTTGTGGTCAAACTTTGGGCGGTCACTTATCTTCGCCACATCACATGCCCAATTTTGAGTCCAAATGCATAATCCTTTGCCCAATCCTCTGCAGAAAGTGAATCATTGATGGAATACACATGCCCTAGAATTATCGAGTACATTAACTTGCAGAAATTACATTAGAATTGGCACCAAACCATACAAACTCATTGTGCATGCATATAAGGGAATTATTTGCAAGTTGACATGTATAGATTATAAAATTAAAGACCAAGAAAAAGGTCATATATAACATCTGCATAACAACTCTTTGATTCTTTTAGTGAAATGATTGTTCCTCGAGTGATCTCAGATTGATCAAGTATCAAAGTTTATGGAAGAAATAAATTAAAGATAAAAGAAACACAACCACATTCAAGCACTTTCATGCCAATACTTTATTATATAAAGATGAGGCTTTTAATTGTTAGAATTAGAACAAATAATATGAGTGATGTTTCGCACATTCTTTCAAGTTATATTCGAAAGGAAAGTAGAATCCAATCAAATTAAATCATAAAAATTAAAATCCATTATTATCCCATACTAAGATTGTTTCCCAAATATAAAAATGCTTTACATGTGTTAACTTATCCCAAATACATTGACCTTAGCTCTGGTTTACTGTATAAGTTAATGTTTCACGACTTTAGGCACACAATTGCATGATAAGATGACATACTAGATATGAGAAAAGTTGTTATGATCATGGTTCAAAATATTAAACATAATGCAAGGGAATCTATTTAACATGTAAGTACCTTAAGGTTGTTTTCCAAAATTACAATTTACACCCACCTAAAAGATCTAGCCATCAACAAATTTTGGATTGACGGGCATTTTTAGGTTGAAACTCCAAGCATATTTAGGCACAATACAACGAATTTCATGGAAAAACTATTTAATATTATAAAAATGTCTTCAAACAAAACCAAAATACTTCACATAAAGGTACATGCATTATGAATTTCTTCACTCAAATAATTGGACTATTCGTCTGTACCATTGTGGTTAGATCTTCAGCTTCATCACTCTGCTCTACCAAATCAATTATTCAACAAGATGTAGGTATGCCATAGATATTGAAATGTAATTTTATGTAGAAAAGCCAAGCCCCCAAGAATTTCAAGATTGTTTTCAATGTTGAGCATGCCTCATCCAAAAGCCTAGATAATGTTGGTTTCATTCTCACAAAATAAACATAAATTTCAATCATACTGTTATTAAAATGAGTCAGTTTAATGTGGATTAAGCAAAACAACCCTGGTAAGATTACTTTTCATTTTATAGATTGAAAAGTTTCTGGGACCATCTAAGTGTCATTACTAAATCAAAAAAATTGTGCACTGGAGTGTCATGGAAAACAATCAACATAAAGTTATCCAATCATCTCTGCACGTAAATAAATCGCACCAACAAGAACATGTCTAATCATACTTGTTAATAAATAAACTTTACTTATACATTGTGCAAAGAATGATTACTTTCTGAGTTATGAAGGCACCATCAAATATGAAGTTATTAAACTAATAAAAAAATTCAAAGTTATTTAATTAAAAAAATTATGAGAATTGATTGATTTCTCATAATTTCAGTGGCACTCACCAGAAAAAAGCATCCCATCACTTGAGGTGTGATATATTTCCTAGTGTAATTTCACAGCCACAATCAGATTTATAGTGTCAATGTTCTCTGCATTATATCAAAATTTCCCAAATTTAATGCCTTACACAAAGCTTCGATCTGGTTTTGAAAGTGCATAGAGCCCTCTATAGAAAATTGTGAATCAACTTCTATTTGGAATTTAGAATTTTAATAAAATCCATAAAAAATAATATAAATAATGACAGGCAATAAAAACTTTAAAAGGAAAGAGAGAGAGGTTTTAAGGTTCTAAAAATTACCATTACACTTTAATGGTAAGATTCTCACTTTATGGTATTCAATAAAACATAATTAAAAATTAAAAATCAGATATTTACTAGACAAACGTTAACATATTTCGAATTCTACTTGTTCAATTTACATTTATGCTAAAAGGCAGCTAGTAGAAATATATAGTGCATTAAAAGTTAAAAGTAACACACTATAAAATAAAACCATATTAAATAAATAAGTACCGGTATTATGAAATATTGTCAAAAATAGTTTCAAAATTTGTTACAAAAAATATATCAAAGGTTCAAAACTCTTCTATTTTTCGTATCTTCCCATATTTTGTAGATTGCATTCCAATCCACATCATCTATATCAGGCCCATTAAGTGATACTCTCATCAATGCATCTAATGTGTCCAATCCCAAATTGGATCTTTTGATATCTTTGATAAGATTTTGTTTTGAAAATCCTCTTTCACATGCAATTGTGTTGGCTGGAATAGTAAGAATCGCTTGCCATAATCTCATCATATTAGGATAAAGAGAGTGCCAAATTTTTGTATGACAAAAACTCTCCATGCTTCATTCATTGAGAAATTCTCACAATTTAAATTTAGTGAATCAACAAAAGGATGCAACTCTTTTCTACAAGCTTTAACATCAAATAATGGATCCAACTCAATTTGATCATTTGGATTGGTAGGTTGTAAATGCATGAGAAGCATGTCTAACCAACGTTCTGAACTCTTATCTCGACCTCTACGGTCTTGCTGATAATAATTAGGACTGAATAGTTTAGCAACATTGAAAAGAGGAAGATCAGGGAATATTTCATTCAAGCTAGTCTATAAGATCTTGAATGTACTCTTCAGTGAGTTTCTTGCAGACTTTCTAGTGTTCCATTAATAGGAGGTTTCATTCTTTGTTTCCTTGTGTCACTAGAACCAACCTCAACATCAGGAATAGACACATATATTAAGTTATGTTTATGACTGATTGTACCATCTTTTTCCATGATTTCAATAAACCCATCTGAAGTGTCACTAAGAATTTTGAAAGATATGTTGTGCCTTCAACAAATGTATCTCTCCTCATGAACCATCTTGTTAAATTAGTGATGGTTACCTCTAGAGACATGCCAAGAATAGTGATATCTACGTTATCTTCTTGAAATATTTTGTTCAATATATTCAACTCACCTAAAACATTTGCAAGCATATGCAAACAAAATTACCTTGAATAAATTCTTGTCTTATCATACCAAGATGAGTTGCTCCTTTCATTTTTCCATAAAGTTAAAATTGTTGGCATGAGTTTCACTAACCTTTGAATGACCTCTCCTCTAGATAACCATCTAACTCCATGGATTTGTAAGACATCCAAAACATCCATTTGCATGACCCTAAGTAACGAAGCTAATTCATTATTTCTTTTGGAGAGTTTTGTACCCATGAATAGACCTTATTTGCAATCTTTTCCACATATAACAATTCAGGCACCCTCTTTGAAGCATTTTGTTATTGCCAGTGACTCTCGATGAGCTACACAATGAGTTGTGATAAGGTTTGGAACATCTCTTCTTAAATATGAAATAAACCCATTTTCATGTCCTACCATCGTTGAGGCCCCATCTGTAGAAACAACTATCAAGTTCTTCATTGAAAGACCTCTATCATTTATTACTAGTTTCCCTTTTCCATTAGCCACATTCTTGAGTATCATAAACTGGGAATTCGATGGTCCAAGCCCTTTTGACTCTATATACGTAGCATAGACAACAAGATGTTGTTCAAGGCTACGATCAGTACTTTCATCCAACATTAGAGAAAAGAAAGGGTTGTCAACATATTTTCAACTTGCATCTTTTCAAGATATTTTGAAATACAAAATAAGAATTCATTTGCAGCAAAACGATTTGTATATGAAGCATATGCCAAGGAATTTGGAATGTGAGGTGTTTCTAGATATTGTAGAAACTTGCAAAGTTTTTCATATTTAGATAGTGAAAAATCTTCTTGACAGACAAAATATGTTGTTTTCATTGTAGTGAGCACTCTTTCTTTATTGTTGTCTTTAATTTATGCAACATGCTCTGGAATAGACTTTACATTTTTATCCTTAGCACTTACCCATGCTGCAACAACTTCCTTATGTGAAACAAATTTTTGATGAGTTATAATAGCATCCTTTTGTATTGTAGTGCAGCCATTCCCGTACCCCATGGTCAACCTTTCAATACTTTACACAATAGTCACACTTCATGAATGTTTTATCATTGTGCACAAAATAACTTAACCATTGAAATTTATCTAGCCATTCATGGCGAAACTTTCTTTTTTTGTTGCACTTTCCTTTTTGTTGCTAACCTCTTCAACAAATTGATCCTCTGATGAGTCAGAAGAGGTTCCAAAAATTTCATAATACGTTTCCCTCAACTTAGGATCTCTATTTTTATTATGTTTCTCCTCCAAATGAGTATTTGAGGGAGTGTTTGAAATCTGTTCTCTTTCAAAACCATATATGTCATGAATAGTAAGCTGAGATTTTCTCTTCTGTGACATTATAAAATTTCTCCAAGACAAGAAAGAGAGTTGTCTACTTTTTAAACATGCACTCCACTCATTCTAGCAATCCCAAAACTCTCCTAGGTTAATCTGCATATTATTTTGTAGAAACCTTTCAGATTAACATTAATAAGTTGCAATTCAAATTGTTCTTACTTACATTACAACATGAAAAATATAACATAAATGATATCTAAATCCTACATGATAAAGAAATGTGAGCATTCTTCCTAATTCAAACATTGAAATGTGAAAAACAAATGAAACTTATGCATAATGCATATGGCATTTACTGTTTAAATATTTTTAAAGTTAAGATAAAACATCAAATATATTAATACATAGCTAGACCTCCTTAAACAAGTATTGCAAACACAATAAATTAAAAAAGAGCCACATTAAGGGTTTCGGTCAAAAATATCAATAGCACCTGATGGATTTGGTGATTGCATTCTTGCTTAAAATCTTAATGCTACTCGGAGATGAAAATAAAAAACTTGCAATGAAGACACGAGTAACAAATTTGAAAACAAACATGACAAAGAAATAACTACAAACATGTGAAATTGTTATTGGTGGATTTGAATGGACCAACAAAAGGCATCGATGTAGATGCACAAATATACTAAAAATCTCTTTTGTTTATCACGCCGGTGAGTACAAGACCATTTGACATCGCAGTGCCTCATATTAGCATATTACGAAGAAAGACTAGCCATGAAATCCATGTCATCCTAAACTTCCCTGTAACACTTGTTTACCCTTAATGTGGCTCACTTTCCTCTTTACACAGGAGAAAATATGTATCCACGCACTTGGCAAAACCTCAACCCACTAAAATATGGTACATAAACAAAAAGGAACAGAAGAGATTTAGAGAAAGGAACGTCGAAATTTTGAATAATCTATTATCCACTTGAATGCTACAAAAACTACTTTGTTTAAACGGTAAACCAGATGAATTGGTGATTCGGTGATGAAATGACCAATACCATTGTATTTTGATTCGGGAAAGATCCGGAATGGAAATAAATACAACTCACAGTTTTCAAATCAATATTGATATTTTGAATTAAAAAATTACAAACCTATGGCCACAACGCACAAGATTTTCATTTCGCCACTTCGAGTCGCATCATGGCATATTTAAGAACAAAAACGAAGTCCAAGTTACACTGTCCAACTACCCATTTAATTTATAAATAGAATTAAACACTAACAAAACTGACGGTTGATTAATATTGACGAACATAAATTTTACGGTTTGCTAAAAATATTTAAAGTTTAATAAAACGGTTTTCCCTCACAAAAAACCGTAAAAAATGTCTCTAAGTGCCATTGACGCCAGGGACGGGCGTCAAATCTCATCCTCGGTAACATTCTCACGCTACAATTCCACATATTCAATATCAATTACAATACTTATATTCTAGAACTACAAACCACTCACATAATAATTCCAAAAAAAAAAATAAAATAATTTATTCTTCCCCAGGTATGACATCCCTATTCATGCATTGGAAAACTAAGTTTAAAAACGAGAGACAAGTTGCAGACGGAGGCCATGATAACTCACAAACCTACTGCCGTATTCCATCTCCACAACTTTACAACGCTCTTCCCACCGATCCCTCTTCACCACAGGCACCCAAAACTACATTTCAATCATTCATGTCACCCAAAAAATCTCTAAAACTCCACAAATGCCTTTCTCAGGAAAATCCTCAAAACTGGTCGGACTACGACGAAGACAATAACATTCTCGGCGACTGCATTGTCTTCGAAGAAGGCATTTTGGAACCCCACAGATAACAAATGACCAGCCTACAAAAAATTCCAAGAAAGAAAATGAAGAAAAAGAGGATGAGGAAGAAGAAAGCCTAATACCCGAAGAATGGCGGGACTTACAGAAGGAGCTCAACGTCACCAAAAAAGAAAGAAAAAAAAGAGTGCAAAGAATTGAATTGGCCAACAGTTTTCAGAGAAAGAGAGAAATTGAGGTCTTCCGAGATGGTTTATCCAAATATAATACCATTAAATTACCGCAGTTAAAATTCACAGAGCCGATAATAAGTTCTGATGATCAAAAGGTGGATAATTTGACTGCAGGGGTTTCGACAAATGTTCCTGTTACGGATGAATTCATGGGAATTTCTTCTGTAAAAGAGGAGGATGAAGAAACTAGTCGCGGTGAAGAGGAAAATGTAGAGCACGTCGATGGTTTTTCTGTTGATGCGAGGGTTTTAAATTCACGTCAAGTGACAGATATTTCTTCTTCAGTTAGAGACGAGAATAAAGAAAATTTAGATGGTTTGTCTTTTAGGGATGGATTGGCAGAAATTTATTCTGTTAGACAGGGAATGAAGATATTGGTTGTGGTGAAGAGGAAAATGTGAAGCGCTTGGAGAGGTTTTCAGTTAGTAGAAGGAAAATAAGCACACGTCAAGTGACAGAATTTTCTTCTTCTGGCCGAGAGGAGGATGAAGAAATTTGTTCAGGTGAAAACGGAAATGTAAAGCCCTCGGAGAGTTTTCCTGTTAGTGAAAGCGTTTTACGTCCACGTCATGTGACAGAATTGAATTCTTCATCTGTAAGAGACAACAATAAAGATTTTATTTGTGGCAAAGAGGAAAATGTAAAACCCTTGGAGAGATTTGCTGTTACTGGAAGGGTTTTAGTTCCACGCCAAGTGACAGAAGATTATTTTCTCTTACAGATGGAAATGAAGGAAATTCTGAAATCTATTCGGTTAGGGACGAGGAGGAGGAAACGGCATTGTTAAAGTGGGAATGCTGTCGGAGAATTCTGCTAATGCGAGGGTATTGCCAAGGAACCCTCGGCTCCAGGTTATAGGAGCAGGATTTGAAGATATCTCTAAGAGGTTTGATGAAGAATTCAAAGTTGAAGATGATGGAAATACAAACGAAGAAGATCGGGCACAAGGTAATTTGCAAAGGCTGTAAGATTTTTTTGGGGTAAATTTTAGGTTAGGTTATGAGCAGCCTTTAATGTGGTCTGGGAGTGTGCTTCTAAACATGGGTTACACTCACATGTATTCCATAACTTTACACCACTGCACCTATAATCTTTACACCACCACCTCGCCCCATTTCCTCCAGAGTTATTGTCACCTTATTTTGGTGAGGGATTTAAACCTAAGTAACACTGTTATGATTACCCGATTACCATTACATCAGAATCCCTTGGACTTCCAAAGCCTTAGTTGAAATTATGATTCTGTTATTCAAATATAACAAACAAGAACGATTATTGACAAGGTATTCGAAGGATAACTTCATTCGCACATTTTAATTTGTTAACCTATATATTCTCAAAAAATTAGTTTCTTCCATTAGTAAAATTTTAGTCATTTTTAACGTGAAATTATTCCCAATCATATCTTATAAGCCAAAATCTACAATGTCAACTGTCAATAGTTAATTTAGAGCTCCACCGGATTCTGCTATTCTTTCCTTCTGTGTATAGCATTACCCTTTTTTGAATTGGAAGGGATCTTACTGTTTTACTGATCTCTGAAAGTTAATGAAATGAGTCCTTTTGGGCATCCCAAGGGTTAGACTTGGGAATCAAACTCGGGCCTCACTCATTCAAGTGAGCACCCTCCTGATGCCAGTGGTCTATAACATCACCTTTCTCTCTAGGAGCGTCTATCAATTCTTAGTTCAATTTTAAACGCATATTTTGACCTAGGCGTTTTAGTGACAACTCTATGAAGTATAACCAATGCATGGCATATATTTTTCTAGTGTGGATCTTGTTTCAGTAGGAAATTGATAAGTTGATCCAGATTCCACTGTTATCTTGGGAATTCCACATATTACTTGGCTTCACAAAAACTGTCTTTTCCCTCTTGTTGGCCGATAGGCCTTTCTAAAGTGCATTTTCTTTATAATGGTGTCTTCCATCGTCTTAGTCATCCTCCTCCTTGTTGTCTTCCCTTACGGATTTGCATTTTAAAGAAATAAAATATAACGGTGTCATCCTCTTAGTCATACTCTGCCTTTATAACGGTGTCTCTCCTTTACAGAATGAATCCTGTGAAGGATGTGTATAGCCTATGGCTTATTGTTGTCATCTGCGAATTCTGGTTGGTCGCGTCATGGACTCTGGACCAGTTGCCTAAGTGATATCCTGTTACTTGTTGAAATTATCTCAACCGATTGTCAAACAGGTTAGGAATTCAGAATTGTATGCTAATTTGCCATTGACTTAGCTATTTTTGTAGATTATAATTTGCTCTCATTTTACATTATTTTTGTGAGCTACATTTTGAAGGTATGTGAAAGAGGGCGAAGATCACTGCAGACTTGCAAGTACGGGTGGCTGAGGTCTGAAAAATCTATTTGCAATTTGGTCATAAATTTGGAAATACTTCTCCATTAAATCACATATTTTGGATTAAAATTTATGACAGAAGGCAGTTTACGTATAACTTCCCAAATTAAATTACTAAGAGGATTGTTGATCATGGTGAAAGGGATTCATGCATCATGCCCTTGTTGACACGAATAACTCAAAACAAATATTGCAGAAACTGGAAACTGTGTGTGGAATTTGTTTTGGAACAAGTGGAAAAGGATATAGATAAAAGGGATGCTCACTTTCACGAGGATTAGACGCTCCTAAGTACAGCAACTGGAGTCTACCCCTGTGCCTTATTCTTGAATGATACGTAAAAATCTACATGATTATGTATATCAATGCAATTCTTTCTATACTGCGAAATGGTGCACTTGTAATCAGTGGTATTGGATTTCTAGATGAAGACAACTTGGACAAAGTGAAGGTGGTAGTAGCATCATCTTTAACATAGTTGTACTTATGACATCATTCCTTTTGTAAGAAACAAGAATAGCCTGTGGGAGGCTGATTTTCTAAATAAGTGCCCATGCAATAGTACTATGGCTTATTAAAACCACCGCAGGCACTCTTGTATCCATCCACCACTCACAATTCCTTGGGACACTTTGAAATTATATGGTTGTTACAAGTGCTTCTACTTCAGAGAGAAATGGTGTGAACCATGGAGAAGCACTGATTAAATCCATCGACGAGGGAGATGTAAAAGAACTCAAGGTTATCACATTAATTGATATTGTATTCAACGAGAGTAGCAGGGACTTTTAAGTAAAATATAGGCTAATTTAAGATGTCCTGAAATCTTTCAAGAAATTTTAATTAGAATGTGTAAGGTCATTCTTTGTCACCTTTGGGAGCTTTAGCATAGTGTAAAAGCATCCATCAAAGCATAAATAAAATTTGATATTTGTATGATTTTATTACAATGTGGAAGCATACACAATGTTGTGTTATGTGAACTCTTCATAAAAATAATTCAAAAAGACGAGGATGTGGGAATGCTATTCTTGCAAAACATACATAGAATAATGATCTAAATTGCCCTAAATATTTCCAAAGAAATGTAGTCTTATGCAGTGTGACTATTTAAGCATAAAATTGGCTAATTAAAAAATCCTCGAAAAGTTTCAAACAATATCAATTAGAAGTTGTAAAGTTAATGTCTATACCTTTTCCAACATGCTCCCAACACGTGTCAAATGTGAAACTTTAGAAAACATTTTTTCCATCCATAAAACCATAATTGAAAGCATAATTTTTTGAATGTTGTAAATGCCAATTCCCCACATTAAGTTTGAAGAAAAAAATCATGTCATTGTTCTATTAATGATGGCCCTTGAACACATTCTTGAGATTGTAGGTCAAATTAGCAAATATTATATAAAGTTGTTTATAATTTATTTCAATGATTGTGTATACTTTAGTTAGCCGTTAGACACCAAGAAACATGTCCCTATCGGCCTTCCACAAGCACCTGTGGATGCTGTTGCTAGTAGCATATAAACTTTTTATTTTATGAAATAAAAAGATTTGTCAACCACTACAAGAGTATATTTTTTCACTTCTTTAAGTTTTCAGAATTCTCAGTGACAGTGAGATGTAACAGAAGTATAATGCTGTTGACTGAAATAATTTTAAAAAACCTTAAGAAAAGCCAAGAAATTTGGCTGTAGTTTTTTTTTTGGGTTAAATCTGAAATGTAATATTATATACAGAGCAGCAGATAGGGCTTTGGGTTGACTTCCCACTCAAAAAAGTAGTTTCATCGAGGAAAACATTTACAGATAAAAATAATTTTAGCATATGTTTTGACGCTTATATCTTTTTTATTCAGTTATATTTTCTCAAAATGTTAGCTGCATAGTTATTACTTTTAGGAGACAGGTACGGGTACGGTACTAGTATGAGGAGATGGGGACTGGCTCACTATTTTTCAGAAAAGTAGGAGACAGGTACTCAGAGATGACAAAAAATATGTTTGTAAATTTTAGAGAAAACAATATTATACAGCCTATAAAAAACATTACTACCTTTTTAAAGTTAAGATATTAGATGTCGACAAAAGATAAAAGTAATTATATTGATATTTATCTTTGATATCTCATCATATCTAAGGTCAAGAGTACAATATATATATGACTACAATTACCAGTGTATGAGACACATCTTTTTGGTAGGAAAAGAGTCTACGTGCAACACTGATTAGCAGAAATTATATTAGAATTTACTAGATCTACCAAAATTTGTAATTATTATTAGTAAACTCTATCAGCATATGATGGTAGCCTTAAAATTTTCTCTTCTTAAAGCTTTCCTAAATTCAGAGTTATACCAACTTTTTAAAACACAATTTGATCTTTCCAGAAGTATGATACTATTGATTTAAAGAATTATTTTTAACGAAAGATTAAGATTATAACACTGTTGATTTGCAAAGCCTGCTATTTTTTTTTAGATAGTTAAACGCTTTTGACCGGAGCTTAGAACCGGGGGGTTGGCGGGACCCCACCCTTTACAAAAGATATAGACTTTGAAGATCCATCGACCGAACCGACCGAGAACAACCAGCGACGCTCCAACAATGAAGGCTGATACACCCAACACGGTTAGCTGACCTGAACGGGAAACACCCTCAAAAAAAAAAAAAAACCCCACACATTACCTCCCGAACGGGGATCGTGCATAAGGGGCGAAAGAAGTAGACTGAAACCAACAAACCACCGAAAGACCAGATCGGAGAAAGAAGGCTCCTCCATGCCGAACGAAACCAAACACACAAAGCCTACTACTACTGAACACATCCAGGCTAACACCTCGGCACCTACAACCAGCAGCTCCACGCGCATGCCCAACACAGCCAGGGGCGAACCCCACCCACACAAAGTCTTGAAGCCAAGAAGCCACGACCTCAACTCCAAACTACCCTGCACCCACAAACTGCCCCCCACCACAATGAAACACCGCATCGACACGCACTGGGAGACCAAATCATGCAATAACCACAAACACCTCAAAAACCTGAACGCGACGAACCTGCAATCCCCCAATCACTAGCAAAGGACGGGTCAAACCAAATGGGAAACCTTAAAGGACGAAGATTTCTTCCTGATACGACGCTTTGGAAACCAGGACGATTGATCTCTGAACAAAAAGAAGAATGAAAACAAAACAAACCCCCATCTAGACAAATAAACCAGAACGGGGCCGATGCCCTTCACTCCCTCTGCCGCCTTCCCCTTCCAAAAAAGTGAACTCGAAGCAGAAAACGGAAGGAACGACCCCCACTACAGCCACTCCATCTTCTGTGAAAAACCCCCAACCAAAATCGATCCGCTACTCAAAACATTGCCGAACAGCTCTGAGGGGCCTCCATTGAGCGTGAGATCTGAAAAGACCAGGTCCGTAGGTGGATCTGGAACCATTTTCATCTCCGCCTCCACACCAGGATCCTCCACCCTAGGAAGATCCCCAAAAACCTGCACAGCCACTTCAAGCTGAGGCTCAACATTCGACACTTCCTGCGACCGATGAAAACAGGAATAAAACTTGACGAAAGTTGACTCTAAATCCTCAACTGGAAAAGGTTTAATCGAGACAGGGCCGGGTCCACTCCTGAGAGCCAAGAAGGCCTTCACATCCTGACTAAGGAGGAACCCAGCAAACTGACGGGCTTCCTCAAAAGCCCTTTTCCAAGCTATCCTCGAGTGGTCCGGTGCGAAGCAGCAACCCTTCCATGCGTCGTTCGGCCAGGCAATGGCTAAGAAACTCCAGCTGAACCACCTCATTGTACTCCTTCACCAGTTCCCACAGCTAGCCCTCACGGCCTGCTCAATCCAAAACCCTATCTCTTCCATTATGCTACCTGCAAAGCCTGCTATTAACAAACAAACATGTTGCTGATTTTTTTGTAGACAGAAAATAAAACAAAACCAAGGTAGTGCAGAGACAAGTTTATGGTGTAACACTGATTAGCAAAAATTATATTAGAATTTACTAGATCTACCAAAATTTGTAATTATTATTAGTGAACTTTATCAGCATATGATGGTAGCCTTTGTATTTTCAACTTTATACACTTATACCAATTTTCTCTTCTTAAAGCTTTCCTAAATTCAGAGTTATACGAACTTTGAAAACACAATTTGATCTTTCCAGAAGTATGGTACTATTGCTTTAAAGAATTATTTTTGGCGAAAGATTAAGATTATAACACTGTTAATTTGCAAAGCTCACTATTAACAAACAAGCATGTTGCTGATTTTTTCGTAAACAGAAAATAAAACAAAACCAAGGTAGTGCAGGGACAAGTTTATGACGAGTTATCAATATTTTTCCTATATTCTTAAATATTTAGTCTCTTCCATAATAACCACATTCGTTAAAAACAAAGAGAGCTTCGAAAAAACATGAAATATGTTTGAACAAAAAGTTGAAATATCCCCAAGTAGGATTTTCGATTTAAGGTCAACTAAGGTTAGAAAGAGCGGGTCAAATTAACCCTCTATTTTCAAAAAGGAGTGTTTTGATTCGCATAGCCAAAGAAATGAAACAAATGTGGGCTTTTTTAATTTGGAGATTTTTTGCTACTTTTTTTTGCATTCTTAAGATTTATAACCAATTTTTAGTGTGAAATATTCATTGTTTACCTAAATTTACTATATTTGCCAAAATTCACAAATATAATTGTAAATTTCTAGGTTTCTTGTGCTAGCATGTAACCTTTATATTTCTTATTTTCGGAAATTCAAATATTTGTCAACTATAATATACTTATAAAATTTGTACCTTGTGTTTTCCAAGATTCAGTGTTATGCCAATTTTTAAGCACATTGTATGGTACTGCTGACTGCAAGCATTATTTATAACAGAAACTTGAGGCAAATGCAAAAAAATGGATTTAGGATAAATATTGGTCCCGACTTCCATCCACAATTTTTTGTTTACGAGGAGCAGCAAGAAAGGCTTCCAGCTGACATGCTGGGGCAACATTTAGATTTGTTTATTGAAAGAATTTACAGCAATACATTTATGCCAAAAATTCTTTAAAAAATAAAAACCTTTATCTTTCAGTAGTAATATATAAAATGCATTGCATTTTTACCTGAATGTGAGGGCATTATGATAGCACATCCTACAAGAAAAAATCTAGATAGCATAGCTCGGACATCAGAGGAACCAGAAAACTTAAAGAGAGAGTTGAGACACCAGTGACCCCAACAGATCATTGAACCAGAAAACCCTAGCAAAGTTAGCTCGAAAAACAGCCCCGAGAGTCATTTTGGGAAGAGAGATGACGTCAAAAGAAAACAGATTCTAACTTATAAACTCTACAAACCCTCTTCACGAAAGGGCAAAAAGTTGAAGAAAAGCACTGAGTATGAAACCCTTGCGTACCAAGACTAATAAAAGCACTGAACTCCAATTAGAAACCTAATGTGTTCCATTACCACAGCCTGCCATACTGGCTTCCTTTAATGCAGATCGAATCTGTGACTATTAAATTGAACTTTGGATATGTAAGCTGGAATTGAACTGCTGCCACCACCAGATGGCCAGCACTATTTCTACTGGAGAGGAGAAACAAAGGTTCATCTGCCATACCATACCATCATCATTGTAACATTTTCCACCGTGCAAGACACCTGGAAATGAACTTAACTACTCTTTGTTTCCTGTTCAATTCCTTGTCCCTCAAGCTTCTTGCCTTTTATTTAATCTTTGGGACATTAGCAGGGCTATTGAAAAGCTGCGTACTAGCAAACAACTATACTCTGAGGGGCTTCAGATTGAGCTTCTCAAATATGGCGTGGATTATTTTTCCCCCAATTGCAGACTTATATAATGAAGACTTTCCTCTTGGCTACAACATATCATTCACCTCATTTATAAATCATGTGATAATTCTGACCCAAATAATAACAAGCCTATCATAAATGGGCACAAGCTTGCCAGACCTTATATCAGGGTTTTGATGCACTACTTTCGGAGCAATTGGAGTTTGGTAAGTTCAGAATGAGGGGTATTCAGGCTTTGAGAGAAATTTCTAAGCTATTGATCACTTTTGTCTAAAGTGCTGGTTCTGGTATGAGGAACAGTTACAATGGTATGACAACTTTTTCCCCCAGGTTCAGTATGGCCGTACAAAAATACATAAAAGGCAAGTATACAGAAAGAGAAGCCATGTGGACCTATATCTCCACGTTTCATCTCATTTGTGCCCATCACAGCAGAAGATTGGGGTTCTGTACGCTCTTGCAAACAAGGCCTTCTGGATTTTAAACAATTACCACATCGAGGATAAATAACAAATACCTAACCAATGTTTTCTAACTAAATGGGTATGGAATGAGACAGATTTCAAGGGTTTTTAATAAGGTGAAAGAGAAAATGGCTTTGCGGGGACAACAGAAGGAGTCAGAGGACATGCATATAGCCTATCTTCCCTCTAGTGAAGATATCTCCTTCAAAATAGAGAGAATTGTACAGAGGCATAAGGTAAAAATCAATATTCATACTACATAACAAAATTGGTAACATGTTTATGTCCACCAAAGACCCCCTTGAGCCAAATCCCAGCCGGGGTGTATGTGGGATTGACTGCATGTGTGGTCATCCTTATGTCCAAGAAAATTGGAATAGTATTTCAGCAAAGGTTCATGGCTCACTGTTTTGGCATCCAACGAGATTGGATCAGGCCTTAGCCCTAATAGAGCATGCACGTAAGTCTTCTCATGATTTATGTATGGAAAAAGCTAAAATTCAGTTAGGGAAGAACACTACATGAAAAGGAAGATCAGAGAAGCGATTGAGATTGGAAAACATCCTAGCAATGTCAACCGCAATGATGGTCTAGAGCTTAGCGATACATGAATGCCCATTATCAATTTTCTCAAATCCCATGATATTAATTATTTAATGCCTTATTTACATGCATTAAGGGTGGTGGTATTATTTAATATTGCTCATGGGGGAATTTATTATTGGCAGTGGTATCATTGTGGATATTTACACCATGTTGTAACTGGGTAATCTATATGAGGAACCCCTATCCGTTATCTAATTGTTCATTTTCCTGATGATGAACCAAAAATTGTGGCTCAAATCATTGATTTTCTTAATCACTACTTGCAATCAATCTAGAAGTCTTGACCCCTGACTTTACGCATTGCGGAAGCTTGAAGCTTGAGCCTAGGCGCTTGTTTCACACATTATGTGCTTTTGGTACTACATAGATCCTAGTTGTTGAAATCAAGAGGCTCTATGAGACAATAGTGAGTAATTTTCAGATTGCTCATGGGCCTCCTACTCTATTAGAAGTACAATTGGAGTCAAATGGGGTGGGCCTCTTGTTGATACTATTTGGGATCTAGATAGATGAGCTTGAGGATTTTACAGAGAGGAACGCTTATGTTGAGGATAGTTATGCCTTACATCATGTCTTGATTATTGTGTTGCCCTTTGTCGATTATGTGGTCCTTCAAGCTAATACACTGGAGAGATTGCAGAGACAATTAGATACTTTTGCTTGCTTCTAGGAGCTTTGCCAACTTGTGGTTAACCTCATTAACATTGGGGTTATGGTCTTCGATACTTCTAGAGATGCTCTTTCTCCAAGATTTGTTTTTTTGGTAAAGCTTAGCAAGTGGAGATCACAACTTACACCTCCTTGGGGATTTATGTTACAAGTCCAATTCTTAACTTGAGGCCTGCCCCCCGTTCATAGGTTTGTAAGTGATATGCCTTGCCATTTTTGTCGGAATGTCAGTGCCTTAAGATATGTTTCCAATATACTCTTCAAAGTTGCTTTTCTTTGCACAATCGTTAAGTTCATTGTTCTATATGGATCTGAGATTTGGGGCCTAATTTAGGGCCTGTTGAATTGGCATGTGTTTATAGGTTCAGACTACCATGCTTTGTATGCTTTATTCCAAAGAGAAACTTCCTTAGAGCATTGTCCAAGCTGAGTTTGGTATCCAACGTCTCCATCTTGAGAGTATTTTCAGGCTTATCTCTGAACAATTTAGGCTCAGGTCCCTTGTGTATTCAACTTTAGGTTAGGAGAGATACTTGTATTTAGTTAATATGTTCTTCAGAATGGGTTGCTTCCTCGGTTCTTTTTGGATAACGATGCCGGTGGTATTCCAAGATCAGTTGCTTCTTTAGCCTATTTTTATCTTTATGGTTTGGCTCCATCCCTTAGATACTCGGGCAGTCCATATTGCCTTCTCCTCACAAAGAGGGATATTACTAGGGTTGTTGAAGAGGATATATATTCAAAATATGTCTAGCTATCCTTAGCCCTTATATGGCTCTTTATACTGAACATTTCTTGTAGGTTGTCAATGACACCATTGTGCACCATGACGATCTTTTACATCGCTAGTGACATGGTTTTAGGATCTCCCTTGTCCAGCTAAGGGTTTGTCCTCACTAGTTATGAGTTGAAATAGATCATCATATTCTACTAGTGTTAGGATCGTCTTTATCATGTACATGCAGTATAGACAAAGGAGCTATTTATTTTTAGGTGTCCTATCTATTAAAAGATCTGAGGGAAATGTCATTATTTGTGCAAAGACTTAGGAGGGTCCTTTACCATTTGGAAGCAATTATATTTAGAGGTTGAGTTATACAGGGGACATTGAGGACAACCATATTGATTGCTTGGTTTTTACTTTTTCAACCTATTTCAACCATTGGGGCTGTCAAGCACGCATTGGCTATTGTGGTCACTAGCATAGATGGTGATAAGTTTGTGAGACAGTATCCTCCTTGTAAGCGATCACCGGGGCACTACAAACTTCTAATATTCGCACTTAATGTGGAGGGTCATTATCCTTTTTGTTCACAATCCAGATCTTCAGGGAAGATGCACATTACTATTTGCTCTCTTCGATTTTTGTCTCCGTGTTAACCTCAATTTCGACATTTTTCTCTTATTTCTTCAAATAAACTAAATGCATCAAATAAAACTTTAATATTTGTTGTCTTTTTAAAATTTCAGAGCATCGGCAGCTATATACACCAGAGGAGAAGGTTCTCTTAAACAAGCGCACGCCTGATCTGCAACGATGTACATCTGTTAGTCACTGAACTTCTTTGTAGTTTTTTGGAATTTAAAATGAAACCACAATTCATATGTTAAAGTTTAAACTTTAATCAGTGCACTATGTGACCCTCACAATTATTTTTATGAAAGCCTGCATTATCTTACAGGAAAAGCCTCAACTTCACACCCCTGGAACCTACCTATGCTTAATTTAAAAATCTAAGAGTTGTATTGAGTGGGTAAAAATAAGGGAATTTATCCTTAAAAGTATGAATTGTTATAAATCCTTGGGTGCTTTGAAGGGGCAGCTGCAAACCAAGTCTCGTTCAGGAGATGGTGACAACAGATCCAACACTGAATGCTTTTAATTTCCATATTATTTGATATGAAACTCATAACAGGGTTATGAACATTCTTTTTCATTATTGGAGCCTTAAAAATGCCTGATTTAAAGGCAGTTTTTTTGGTCCTCACTTATCTGCCAAGTGTAATGTAGAAAGTAATTGCAAAATTTATGGGAGAAGAATCGCTTTGGCAAGGTATAGGTTATCTGCATTAAATACTTGATCACATGGGTACTGCATAGCTAAGAGAGCCTATGGGGTTCACAGCCATGGCAGTGAATAACGAGTAGGATCTGCATTAAATGCTTGATCACATGGGTACTGCATAGCTAAGAAAGCATATGGGGTTCACGGCCATGGCAGTGAATGAGTAGGATATGCCTAATAGATCAGAAGGGACGATTGCTAATTACTGCATTAGTAGCAAGAAGAAGCCAGCATTTCCACAGAGTACTTTAATTTAGAAGATAGTGGAAGAAATGAAGTGTTAGTTGAGTTGTTCCAAACTGATGCTCATGTTATTTCATTTTCTACCATCTGGTTATGTGCCACTGTTTATGGAATGAGTTAATGATGTATTTGAATCAAACTTAATTTATTATGTCACATTAGACTTTAGGTTTATTTGTAACGTAATAAAAGCATTTGTAATAGGCCATGTGATGAAATTGTGGTTCCATGTGGCTGATGTGACATCATCCATGATATTAACATCCTATATGGGCTAGTAATGGTCCCCATTCATTTCTACTTTAGTCACTCCGTTAGAGAGTTAGTTTCAGTTAGTCAATCTAAATTGATGACTTAGTTAAGGATGACCTCACTAGTGATTACTTTTAGATGACACATCTACATAGTGACTGAGTTTGATTGATTAGTTCAACCATGCGAGGCATAAGTTAATGTGTCAATCAAGTGAGCTGATTGATAGATAGGTCTTTTGATGCATGTGTCAAGTGTTCAGTTGATTGTATGAGGTGTAATCTAAGTAGCTGATACGGCTGGGTGGAGCTGTGGGAGTGGGAGCGGGAGGCGGGCGGGGGGAGCGGAGAGTGCAGTGGAAGCGGCCGGAGTGCGGCACGGGCCGTACCCGGCCGTTTCCTGCACTGCCCGCCGCTCCCGCCCGCTCCCATCTCAAAAAAAAACGAGTTTTTAATTTTTTTAAAATTATTTCCATGTTTTAAAAGCACCACTATTTAAAAAATTAAATATTAATCTAATTTACACCTAAATCATAACTCTAAGCAATAAAACAAAATAACAATTCAAAAACAAAACATAAAGCAAAGAAACTTACCTTTGGCTCTCCAAAATTGCATTGTGCTTGTCTAGGGTTTGAGGAGCTATTGCTAAGTTTGTAGAAGTGTGAGGAAATTTGTAAAGGAGGAAGATTTGTGAAGGATTTGTGGTTTACTAAGTGAAGGTAAGTTTTTTTAAATTTTTAACCTTGTTTCTTTTTTTTTTGTTATTTAATTTTGCACACATTACATTTTGATTTTTTTGCTTATGTTCATTTTTTTTTTTGCTCTTTCTATTTAACTTTTTAATTTTCATTGTTCAATCACTGATACAATTGCATGTCATTGTTTTCTTTGCTTTTTTTTTTTTTTTTGAACCTTGTAGGTATTTCTCAATGACAACAAGTTCTGCTTCTTACAGGCAATCTTTGGCAAGGACTTTGACCCAAATTCACCGTTATGGAGACACGTAACAATACTTAAACAAATTGCGAGGTGATGGTTGTTTTGAATGGAAATGAAATGATTGTGATGGACTATTCAAAGGCTCTTGCAATAGGGTGAAAAGCCACTTGTGTGCCATAACGGGTAATGGTATAAGAGTATGCGAGGGAAGAATAATCTTTGGGGTGCCAAAAGAAAAAGTTTTGGCATATATCAAAGAGCAAGAAGATGCGAGAGGCAAATGTGGCTATGAGAGCGGGTCATCCATTGGCCAAAAGAGGAGGTTCATCTTGTTCGGTGATGCCTCAGTTGCTCCATCACCTAGTGGATCCCCAATTGTGGCCATGCCACATCCATTTGTGAATGCTATCTCCACGGATGAAGATGTTTCCCTTGCACGAAAGAGAAGCAAGATAAAAGGGCCATTGGAAAAGGCCTTTCGAGAATGAGAGTAGGAAATTGCAGATGAACACATTGCGAGGTGTGTATACGCTAATGGGCTTTCTTTTAATGTTGTGAGATCACCTTATTGGCATGAGATGGTGAAAGCCATTAATGAGGCACCAAAAGGGTATAAATCACCAAGATATGAGAAGATCCGCACCACCCTTTTGGATAAACTAAAAAATATGTGGAAACCTCCTCGACCAATTAGGAACTCATGGACCAAAGCAGGTGTGTCCATTGTTTACGATGGATGGAAAGATCAAGAAAGCGCCTTTAATCAATGTGATTGCGGTATGCCCTAAGGGGCAATGTTTTTGAAAGCGGTTGATTGTGAGGGCAAGTGAAGGATGCCCGATTTATAGCCAACATTCTCTTTGAGTCCATTGAGGCGGTGGGGCTGAAAATGTTGTCCAGTCATAACGGACAACGCCAAAAATTTATTTATTTCTACCGAAGGTAAGGAAAAGCTTTCTTTCTTTCTTTTTAATTTAAAATTTAAATATAAATTTTTAGTATTGTTTTAGCTTTCAATTTTATTTTTAATTTTTGTTCCTCATTCTTATTAGGTTGCGGAGACTTGGTTTGTATCACATCTGATCGTCTTGGGAGCAGTAGTGAAGGTGCGAGAGGCACTTATGAGGATGGTAACATCCGATCTTTGGTCTATATGGAGGCGATCAAACACTCAACGGACTCAAAAAGTGAAGAACACGATCTTAGAGGACCCTTGGTGGGATAAAGTGGATTATCTCGTTGAGTTTTACGGAGCCCATTATGAGCATGATCGGTTTTTGACCGACACGGATCAGCCATGTCAGAGAGATATATGGCGGCATCAACTCAATGATTGAGAAGATAAAAGCCGTCATAAATGCAAAAAGAACAAGATCCCAGGAAATATTTTTCAAACAAGTGAAGTCAATCCTCATTGAGCGGTGGAACAAAATGACCACCCCATTACATCTATTGGCTTTTGCATTGACTCCTTGATTTTATAGCACATAAATCCTTTCCTTGGCGGGGAGGGTAGCACCACTACACGGGGATGTGGAAGGCGGCATTGGCTAGACTCTTCCTTGATCCGAGGCCGAAGACCGAGGTTATGGTAGAGTTTGGCAATTTCATAAGCGAAGCAGGTCATAGCCTTCTCGCTCTTGAGCAAATACAAGATGGATGCTCATATGTGGTGGTACCTCCATGGTACTTCATCGGTTTAGTTCTGACCTCTTTGCAATCAAGGTCTTACGCAGTAACTTTTAAATTTTTTTATTCTCCTTTCTTTTAGTTTTTAAAATTTAAGTTTGAGTGTTTAAGTTTGAAGTTGAACTTTGCATTGACTTTGAAGTTTGGGTTGCCTTAAGAGTCTGTTGGAGTACATATAGTTTCATCCACTCATAGAAAGCACTTACGAGTTGAGGGCTAAAAAAAGGATATTTGGTATACATACATTCCAACTTGCGCCCTTTATCCCATTGAAATATCCCTTGTGGGATATTTCTTAAAAATGCACAAAATATAGAAAATTTGCAGCAAAGTAAAATACTGATTTTTAATGAAAATGTCCAGCTGGGACAACGAATGGTATTGAATTGATATCACACAAAATATTTGCCCACAATGCATGAAATTACAAGGGAAGCTTACAATAATAATAATAAACACTATGCAGACATTTTATGGAATAATATATTGCTTTGCCCGACAAGGTACAGAAAGCCCTAGGCGGCTAGTCAACTTCAGAGGTCCGTGACCCTCTAAATACAAGAGCAAAATAAGGGTCTTTGAAAACAACAATGGCAGGTGTAGGGAATAGCACTGCCACCTACAAATTTGACTCGGACCGACTGGAAAGCCCCCAAATAGAGGTTGTGAGTCGCCACGCTAGGAATGGAGTCGGGAAATGAGGAGGCGCCTACCACGTGCTGCCATACCCAGCCTAGATGGCTGCCGTGAGTCGGATCTAGAGCCCCTCTGATTGTCTTCCCGAAAGCCCCCAAAAATCCTCGAAACCCTTCCTCTGACCCTCTGGAAATATCTCTGTAGTACGGCCCAGAAAACGGCTCCAAGATGACAGACTAGGGTAGATCTTTCACTACCGAAGAATGCCTGCTAGCTAGCTGGACGGGTCTCCACCACCGAAGCTAGGCCCCTGTGGATTTGACTCCAAGGTGTAGAAATGCAATAGCAGCAATTGCATGAGAAGAGGCTAAGAGTATGCGACAAAAAGTCCCTTTTCTTCCTTCCCGTCTCCATATATACCTTTCCTTGGCAAACGAGCCCCCACAACCCTAGCACATTTCATTCCATGGAGGGGCCACTAACATAAAAGTATCTATAATTACTTTCTCCCTTTTTGAGTTCGTTGTGTCCAAAAGTGACCCCCAAACGCCAAACTAGGACATTAAAACCACGGGGCCCCTTCCCACAAGCTTCCAGCGTCCACAGCCCCCTTGGGTCTGACCACGTTTTGGGCCCGACTTGGCCCTTGGGCCATTTGGCGTAGGAAGAAGGGGGCATTACAGAAAGGGGACATTACAGTCCTCCCTTCCCAAAATTTGCTTGTCCTCAAGCAAACGCAAATTAGGATGCTGCAAAATCTGCTCCCCCTCCCAAGTAGCATCCTCAAGTGGCAGTCCCTTCCATCGCACCAAATACTCGGTGATTGCTCTGCTCCTGAGCCCCCTCCGTCTCGTTTCAATAATGGCTTCGGTTCCAGCACCAACTTCCCTTCCTCATCTAGTGGCGGTAGCTCTGTAGATGGTGCAATATGCGGTCGAGTGCCTTCTTAAGGCATGAAACATGGAAGACATTATGTATCTTACTGTGCTCTGGTAGCTCTAGCTCATATGCCACTACCCCTACTCGACGAACTATTCGGTACGGACCATAAAATTGTGGTTTCAATTTTCTACGCACCTTTTGCTTGGTGAGGATTGCCTTATATGGTCAAATGTAGGAACACTAGATCCCGGCCTCAAAAGACCTCTCTGTCTGTGTGCTTGATCTGCGTATACCTTTCTTTGATTTGTGCCTTTTGAAGATTCTCTCACGAGAGCCTTGAGAATATCTGGTTCTCTTGCTGACCAATCTCGAGCTTTGGGAGCTCGGCTATCACAGTAATACCAAATCTACAAATGTCCTTGCGTCGTACCCATACTGAGGCTCGGAAAGGGGTCACACCTATGCTCATCACAGTAGGTGGTATTATAAGCAATACTCACCCATGTGTAACCATTTGATCCATGCTGTTGGTGTCTGTCACGTAACTCCGCAAGTAGCCTTATCCACTTATTGACCATCTCCGTTTGCCCATCATGCGTGGGTGGTAGCTAGTTGCAGAGTTAACTCCATACCTGCTTAGTCTCGAAGATCTCCTACCAAAAAGCGCTCATGAAGATCTTGTCCTGTTATTGCGATATTTTTAGGCAACCCATGTAGCCAGAAAATATTGGTATAGAAGATTTGGGCCACATCCACGGCCTCATGCCCTTTGGGTAGGGAAAAGAAATGAGCATACTTAGTTAACCGATCAACTACAACATAAATGCAGCTATGCCCATGCACCAAGGGAAGCCCTATGATAAAGTCCATAGATATGCTTTCCCATTTCTGTTCGGGAATGGGGAGAGGCTGAAGTAATCTTGCTGGGAAAGAGCGCTCGGATTTGGTTTGCTGGCAAACCATACATTCTCTGACATGATTTAGGACATCGTCCTTCATCCCCTTCCATGCAAATCTCTCCCTGATGAACCTGTATGTTTTGAAATACCCAGGATGTCTAGCTAGGGGTGTATCATGTACTGCTCGAAGGATCTTCCCCTTCATTTTGGATCTTGGTACAAGGAAGATCCTATCCTTGTAGAAAATGAGATCATCCACTACTCTGTATCGGTCATCTTGTATCATACCATCCATGATCCCACATGCAAACTAATTTTTGGAATACTCAACAAGTATATGAGCCTTCCAATCCGCTGAAATCTCAGACATAGAACTAAGCATAACAGTGAGGTAAGGCCTCCTAGATAAAGTGTCAGCAACAATATTATTCTTACCTCGAGTGTACTCAATGTCAAAGTCATATGTTTGCACCTTGTTCACCCATCTCTCATTGGCGATCGTTGAGCTCTTTCTGTCCCAAGAAGAATCTCAAACTATTGTGATCCGTACGAACCACGAATTTGTTGCCCACAAGGTACTGTTTGAATTTGGCCAAGGCATGCATAATGGCCAACATCTCCTTGTCGTAGATTGAATACCCCCTCTCCACGGGTTTCAGTTTCTGACTCTCATAGGCGATGGGATGTTGATCCTGCATGAGAACTGCCCCAACACCCTCTCTTGAAGCATCACACTCTAGGATGAATGGGTGGGAGAAGTCTGGTAATGCGAGGACGGGACACGAACTCATTACCTCCTTGAGGTGGTAAAAAACTGTTGAGTAGCGTCTGACCAAGCAAAAGCCCCCTTCTTGGTCAAATCGGTCAATGGAGCAGTCAACCGAGAGAAATTCTTCACGAACCTCCGGTAGTATGTGCACAACCCCACGAATCCTCTCAATTGTGTCAATGTTCTAGGTGGGGGCCAATCCAATCCAGGATTGCTCGTATCTTCTCTCTGTCCACCTTCATTGTACCCCCGCCAATTACATATCCCAAGTACAAAAGTTCGGTCATGCCGAACTCACACTTAGAAGCTTTTGCATATAACGAATTAGCTTCTAATATCCCCAATATCTCACCCAGGTGCCTGATATGGTCCTCCCAAGCCCTGCTGTAGACTAAAATATCATCGAAGAAAACCAACACAAACTTCCGCAAGTGGCGGTTGAACACATGATTCATGTAAGACTGGAATGTCATTTGAGCATTAGACAATCCGAGCGGCATCACCAATAATTCAAAGTGACCGTAATGGCATCGAGCGTTGTCTTATGCACATCCTGCTCCCTGACTTTGATCGATGATATCCAGAGCGCAAATCTATTTTGAAAAATAGATTGCACCATGTAGCTCGTCCAACAACTCGTCAATGCGTGGTACAGGATACTTGTTCTTTATTGTCTTCTTATTTAAGGCCCGGTAGTCCATACACATCCATAGGGTCTCATCCTTCTTCGCCAAAACCACCGAAGAAGCAAAAGGGTTGGAACTCGGTCTAATATGTCCCATATCCATGAGCTCCTGTATAGTCTTCTCGATCTCATCCTTAAACCGCTTGGGGTGGCGGTAAGGAGAAATGACCACCGGTCTAGCATCCTCGAGCTCAATCACATGCTCAAATCCCCTATCTGGAGGTATGCTTGGAGGTATGTCACCAAACACGGCACTGTGTTTGTCCAATAGGCCCTGTATATCCACATGGTACTGTTGTTGTCCCTCCTCTGATTTCTTGGTGAAACCAAGCAGTGTACTGCCCAATCCACCTCGTCGTGCCTATAGATCCTCTCGATCCTCTTGGCCGTAACAACTTGGGGTGCCCCGAGGATAAACCCCTCAAGATCACATTCCTCCCTTCGGACTTAAACTTTAGCTCCATCGTCTGGAAGTTAGTTCGAAATTCACCAAGGGAATGGAGCCACTGTACCCCAAGCACTATGTTGATCTTTCTAATTCCAACAATATAGAAATCATTGGTAACTGTATAGTTACCCATCGCGATGCTCAATTGGGGAACCCGTCGTGTGCATCTTATAGACTCTCCATTGGCTACAACCACGTTGAAGCCCTCAAACTCCTCTGTTTGTAGCCCCCGCCTCTCAACCAATGAGGCATCAATAAAGTTGTGGGTTGCCCCCACTATCAATGAGTACCACCACTCGCTGTCCCTGCAAAACTCCCCTAACTCCCGCTCCCGCTCCCATATCCAAAAGCGTTTCGGCAACTTAGGGTGTAATATTAACTCCAAGGCTGTGAGAGGCAATCATCATGATGTAATTCTATTGAAGCATGAGTGCTAATATACAAAGCTAGTTGTGGAATGAATGAATAAAGTGCAGGTAGCTGGAATTTTGTACAATAGTCCTTTGTTTTGCAGGTTACAAGTATTTAAAAGTGCTAAAGTCAGTAGTTTCTCTCTTCTACTATTCCCCTAATTTTCTTTGGATTGGTCCTGCTGTTTGCATGGTGTTTTAGAGGTGTTATTGTGTGCAAACTTGCTGCAATTTACAAATTAGCAAGTCTGATTTACAGACTAGCTTTGATAAAAACTTAAAATATTGTTTGCAGATTGTACCTAATGTTTGCAGCCATATTGCCATGTGAGTTTAACATGGTATCAGAGTAGGTTTACTGGTTTCTTCTCTCCAGTGAATGGCGAAGAAAGCCTGCAATTTTAGCTAGCTAAAAGAAGATTCCAGTTTGCAATGAAGCCTTTGATGCAGCCTGTGAGAGGTTGATGATTGATTCAATGACTGTTAAAGGCATATGCACTTGAGATTCTTGATTGGTGAGTGGATTTATTTATTACCTGAGTTGATTGTGTTTCTGATTTAAGTCTTGAAGTGGTTGTAGGCATGGCTAGTTCCAGCATGCAAGGTCTTAGGGAATGTGACCAGCTATAGGTAGCCTTTAACTTTATCCCTTTGAAATTTGGACTCCAAACTTTCATGGAGGTGCTGGATCTTTGGAATGTTGGGCAGGGTAAAGTAGCCGCTCCTACAAATCCACAACTTACTGCCAATGAGAGGAAGGCTGCCAAGGCAAGGAGACTCTGTGAAAGACCATTCGATTCCTCATATCATTGGGAAGTTTTCCAGTGGCATAGAAAGATCTTATGCATGATCTTTGATTGCTTCATTTAAAATCGTGAATACATCTAGATCCCTATTTTGAATGGGTGTATGTGACACTGTAGCTAGTATCTCATGAAGATTACAGAGTTGCGAGAACAACTGTTCGCTATTGTTTCCGATGTTTAGGATGAGGAGTTGTTACTCATTGCATTGAGCATATTCTCCCTTGCTTGGGAATCCTTTGTGACTGGTGTCCATGCTTGTGACAAGTTACCCTCTTACAACCAACCACAGGACATCTTTGTCCAAGAAGAAACACAGAGAGAATTAACTTCAGCGAAGAAAGAAAAAAGCCCAAAACCTTACTCACATTGGAAAAATGAAGAAAGGTTCAAAAAATAAGTTAGAGAAGGGTGAGAAAGAGGAAACCTTCCTTTTAGTCTGGGTGAATAAAAATGGTCATGTGACTTGTTATAAATGCAAGAGTAAAGGAACATTATGATAATGAATGTCCTGAGAAGAAGGGTCAGAACAAGAAGAAAAGAAAATTTCAGAATAAGCAGTTTGTTGAGAATGTAGACATTTTGGTTGAGGTAAATGAACTTGCCTCAAAACTTGAAAACATTTTTCTATGATTTCAGCCCTTTCTCTCTACTGTACTTCTAGACAAAGTTGGTATGTGGACAATGCATCACTGAGACACATCTAATAACAAGGGGCTATTCAATTCGTTGCTAGAAGAACAAATCGAAATTCAAGCGCATCTAGGTGATGACACCACTCATCCAGTGATGTTGCTAGAAGAACAGATTGAAGTTCAAGTGCCTCCTCTAGGTGATGACACCACTCATCCTGTGATTCAAGTTGGCACGATTCCTATTTGGAAACCTTCAGGTGATGTTTTCCACTCAAAACTGTTTTTATGTTCTCAGATTGAACAAGAACTTGTTTGCTATTTCAACTATTACTGATGACAAGTGTAAAGTTGAATTTGATCATAATCAATGTGTCATTAGAGATTGCAACCAAGAACCTTGCTAAAGAAGTGTGTGATGGTGGTTTGTATACGCTTCTTGTAGCCTCTATTGTTCACGGAGCCTTGGGGTATGATAATGCTTTGTTGTGCGAGTTACGGCGCAAAATTTTTGGGGATTTGCAGTACAGGGCATTACCTCTTTTAAAGAATATGGTGAATGGCTTTCTAGTTTTTAAAGTTGACCATATTGGAGTGAGCAAGGGATGTGCACTTTGGAAGCACTCTAAAACTTCCTTTCCTACGTGTGAGCGGAGATCAAGGGAGATCCATGAATTTATCCTTTCAGATGTATGTGGACCTATGTCTTCTCCCTTCTTGACGTGCAGTCTTTGTTATGTCTCTTTATTGATGATTCTTCACAAAAGTCTTGGGTTTACTTTATGAAGACTAAAGATGAAGTTTTGAGAAAGTTTAAAGAGTTCAGGGCCTTGGTGGAGAACGGGACAAGTAAGAAGATTCAGAAACTCATATTAGACGATAGAGGAGAGTACACCTCCTATGAGTTTGACACTTACCAAAGAGGTAAGGATAAAGAGAGAACTTAAAGTTCTGTACAACCCCGAACAAAATGGCGTGGTTGAGAGAGAATAGTCTATCATCGAAATTGCAAAAGACATGATTTATGATAAAGATTTTCACATGTTGTTGGGATGAAGCATGTAATACTGTTGTCTACATCTTGAATAGGTGATCCAAACCACAGGGCCTAGGATGGCGGCACAGAGGACAATCGTATAACTTAACTAGTAAATTATGGGCTATAGAACATGCTATAGAAAACAGTTATAGTAGTTAACCGTTACACATTTTAATGTGGAATTTAGAAAAATAATTCTACTTCTATTCATAAGAAACATTAGGGTAGGTACATGTGTGTACAATACTTACAAGGACGAGAATGAAGATTCCTGTGATTAAAAGGGTTAAACACTTCCTAATTTGTAACTGATTTGCCTAGACTGGAATGTGGAAACAAATGACCATTTGATGCTTGAAACTCGAAGCAAGCTAATGTTTCCCCCATAGGGTCGAATGACTTACAATATATTTCATCATAGAACAACTACAAGAGAGACAGTTATAAAACAATTTTTTTCTACAATGGTTGAGGGTTCTTCTTGTAGGTGTAACGATTGGTTGTTAGTTTCTTGGGTGCATGATATGTTGACAAGTGCTCTAATATGGTGCGAGCTTTGGTAGTGCCACCCAACATGATGCCAAAGAGCGTGAAGCTTCCATTTGTGTGCAGTATGTTGAGGATGTTGTGTAGAGACTGAATGATTCATGGTATGCCCAACGACATTGTGCTCAAAGGTGCAAAGGAGATGTGTAGGTATTGAGAAATGTTGTTGAGGTATGCAAGTTGTGAGGAGTTTACAAGTGTGCATGCCTAGTGCCCTTAGAAGAAGAGTGTGGACCAGTATGGCTGCACTAAGATCATTTTCCCTTTTTTGAGGAGCGATGGCCACCATCATTGTGACCACTTTGAGCAATTGATGTGTGTCTAGGAGGGTTTGCGTTGTGATTTTATTGAACCTTAAATGTGGTTCGAGGCACTTGGCAATAAAACTTTTGCTCCTTTACAGACATTTGGTTCATAAATAGATATTTGACCTTATTCTTGCATGTTTCCCCATTCCAAACATCTTTGAATCTAGTAGGTTGTCCCTATTCTCTAGTTCAACATTATCAGAATCATTAGTCTATACAAAAGTCAACTTGTAATTTGGATAAGCATCGCAAATCTTTTAGTTTTGAGTTTCATGACCTTAGGACAGGTTCGTGGGCTTTGAACAAGTTCAATCCCTAATCTGTCCAGCTGTATTGAACTCGTTCTTCGCCTATCCAACAGTCATACTTTCAAATGGGTAACTTGTCTTAGTTGACCTCGGTGGGATTAAGGGTCAGTTGAGCTTGAAAACTAACAAAAACTATTCTTTTTAAACAAAGACACCTTAAGCTATTCAAACTATTTGGACATCACTTCACTCCTTGGAGATCATTACACACAAAAAGGATTCTTCCTAAATCTTCCAAGAGCAGTCCTAGATTGACCAACCATAGAATTTTGAAGCATACAAGGTGTTTGTGTGCATGTTGTCACGTGCCAATCTCAAATCAAGGGTTTCATTCTAAGTGCATTAGTCTAGAACCTATATTGCTAGTCCTATCTCATGATAGGCGTGGAAGAACTATGTAGATTTGAGCCCTCTTCAATGTATTGAGTACGTAGGCAATGCTCAACCATTGTAGGGTTGTTGAGGCTAGTCCTACCCAAATTGCTAACCCCATTTTAAGGTCTCTCATCTTCAAAGCACGCAAAGATGGGTGTAGACAAAGAAAAAGGCATTTAAGCTCTATTCCAAATCATTGCAACATTCCATATTCACAAAATAGAAGAATAGATTCAGGTGAACTTGCGTAGAAACAGCGAATTTCATTCAATTTTCCCTAGACACATTTGTAGCCAGCATACACGTTTGCACTTGGTACGATTTGACATAGACTAGTTTGGACCCAAACTTGTTTAGCCTTTTTGAACTTGGCCAAAGAATATCTCTTGATCTTGATTTCTCTTAAGCACCTTGACGACTGTCTTTCCAACTTCTATCCAACATCTGAGCATATTGTTTCATCTTTAGCAAGCCCAACTTGTTGAGTTCCTTCCATTTCCATGTCTTAATCAATGCTTTACTTTTTTAGAGTGATTGAACTATTACAAACTTTCGATTTCACATAAATCATGCTATATTAGGATTACCACTTATTAGAATCTGATTTATTTTTTATAGTTTTAATTTAATTATGCTTTGGTGTAATTTTATTGAAACATTTTGGTGAATCCATTACTTTCATTGAGTAGACAATTTGGGGTTTATTTTCATCCTTAAGGGTTTCAAAATTTAGGGCTGATTTCAGATATGAGTGTTTCATTCAAACCCTTTACCCTTCTTCTAGTAATTATTTTTTGGATCCAAATCACATATGCAAATATTCAATGCAATAGAATTGTATAATTGGTATTAGATTCATACCTCACTTATTTATAAAATCTCAATTGCTTCCCATCATTGCCCCAGGGAGCGAGCACTCGGGGTTCCATTTACCCTTCCTCTTCCTTGGCATCTAGGGTCGGAGGAAAGATAAGATAAGATAATTATATTAATGTCCAATGAATGACCACAAAAGGAGGTCAATGGGACTGCACAGTACAATGCCAAAGGAACTAGCAAAGAGACCCGAAAGGGTCACCCGAACAATAAGAAAGGAAAGAAGAAGGAGAAGCAAGGGCCTCAATGGCTACAAGAGTGTAGATGGATGAAGCCGAAGAAGAGGGGGCAAAGCCCCATCTCCAACACTGTCACCTAGCATCGAGGCTGACTGGAAGTAGTTGGCGATATGCCTGTGTCCTATAGCTGAAATCATGGAGAGTCTGGAATGTCGGTGTCTAGGAGAAGGACGAGCAAGATGAGTCCTTTGTATCCTCTGGCTGACCATGATCTATGGGGGGCTCTAATCGAGTGCGGTCATGGAAGCCTATTAATTGGTAGCGTCCCAAGTTCGACGGATCTGGTTTGGGAATCCATACAGTGTCAAGGTGCCACTTGGTGCCCCTCTCCGGTGGGAGCACTGTAAAGAAAGATGTGATTTGTCAAGTAGTAGCTTGTTTGGGAGGGGACTGAAGGGTCTCATTCCGAAGCCTGAGAGCCTCATGTAAGTAGAGAGCAAGACACCGCTGATCGCAATCTCTGAAGAAAGCCGCAAATGACGGATTCTCCTAGAATAGGAAATGGAATCTCCTCTGATCTCATAGTAGATGGGGCACCTGAAATCAACATACCCATCGTAGTATCCATGATTCTTTTGCTTACGAGCTAGATGCTTCAATTCTTGGGATAACCAATCAAGATTTTGTGCTATACCTCATGACTAAGATGATTCATATGGTTATTGGGATAGTGACATGAATGCCCTATATACCTTTGACGAGGACTTAAGACAAGTACACAATATGTTCGAAGCTAGCACTTCCCTCTTTCTGCATTAGGACTCATGATGTTAATCACAGACACATTCGTGATGAGCCAAGTGAATCTTTGAACACATTACATAATCAACATCAATATGAAGAAACACATAACAAGTGTTTGAGATCAATTGCACAATGCAACCTTTGGAAGGAACCTCTTAGTACTTCAATTGGTATTACTAGCCAAATCATTTCTATGATGCATCCAATCTGTGAGTTACAAAAGAAATCCAACATCTTATCTCTAGTCTAGTGCAAACAATGCTTGGGCAAACTACAATGTTGTTCATGGCCAACCTGCAGTATGCAGAATCTCTGAATCCCCATATCTTCAAAATTTTGTTATGCTGGAGTTTTATTAATTGATGGGTATGGAGATCCGTCCTTACACTTCACTTGTTTCACAACATTTCTTGAAAGCTATAAGTACAATGGAATATTGTTGTTAAAAACATTCTAGAAGAGTTTAGTAGGCCATGGCTTAGATTGATTTTGATTCTTTACCTAGTAGTTATATGGATTCTTATCTTCAAAGCTTTGTTATGCCAGAGTTTTATTATTTGATGGGTATGGAAACCCCTCCTTACACTTCACTTGTTTCACAACACTTCTTGAAAGCTTTAAGTACAATGGAATATTGTTACTAAAAACATTCCATAAGAGCTTGGTAGGATGTGGCTTAAATTGGTTCTACTTTTACCCAGTAATTATACGAGTTCTTATCTCAAACTTAAAGAAGCATTTTTATCTCACTTTGGCATTAACAAAGGTCCCATACACACACACACACATCCTCCAACAAAGACTGATGAGCCCATCCAAGATTACAACCTTCAATTTAGAGATGCCATGCATTAATCAATTTGCCAACCAACAGATCTAGAAAAGCAATTTCTCTTTAGCAAGAGTTTGTTGCCTCCTCTAAAAAAGAAAGAATTTCTTCACACTTACACATCTTGCATTAACAACGGTCCCATACTCTCTCACACACACATATCCTCCAACAATAGACTGATGAGCCCATCCAGGTTACATCCTTCAATTCATAGATGTCATGCATCGATCAATTTGCCAACCAACAAATCTAGAAAAGCAATTTCTCTTTAGCAAGAGTTTGTTGCCTCATCTAAGAAAGAAAGCATTTCTTCACACTTACACATCTTTTGATCAGCTTTTCCATAAATTGATAGATTGAAGACACTTTTATACTCTCATTCCCTTGATACTAGGGTGAGAGTTGTGCATCAAGCTGTCAACCCCACTCTAAAAGGAGTTTTTCAACTTTACACCTATCTACAATTGATTTGGTACAACTACTACAAACTCTCTCTTTGCCTTGGATGGATTTTCCAAGAAATCAGAATCACTAATTTAAGCGTGGGATATGCTCAAAATGCTACTCATCAAGAAGTTGTTCACTTTGCCTTCTATTTGTATACACTTTCTTTTTCACTCTTATTAATGTTTTCTCTTTACGAGTTGTTGGCACATTAATCTCCCGAGCGCATGCCTTAAGCGGCGCCACCGGGAGTGGAGTTGGGCTAGTTAGCGATTTGGTGAGAGAGTCATGTGTGGCATCGTTGCAGCCTGCCCTAACATGCCACCCTACTCTCTTTCTTACTACCCTCTTACTACCCTCTTACTACCTTCTTATGACCACTTGATATCCTCAGTATTATCACCTTCACACTCGCCTATGGCACCTTTAGATGACCTTTAGATCCCGTTGATACTGCTTCCAAGTATTAGTTCTACCTCATTGCTGTTTCCTCTCCCTACCTTTATGTTTGACTATTTGTGGCCGATGGGATCGGCATGATTCTTTTTTACGCTGATGGCATCAATGCCGACTAAGAAAGGTAGTGACTTTAGGTTATGTTCTCCTATAACTAGGCCTCATTGTTGTCATTTCTCTAAGATCATCATCACATAGTTTGCTCTTCTTTCACTCACAAATATGCCCCTAAAGGTTTAAGAGGTTTGGGGTTTAGTGGAGCTTATGCTTGGAACTTTGAAAGTTTACTTTGAAACATTGGTTGACTAGGAACAACAAGAATAGTTGTTGTATCAATGAGGTTCACTAAGTCTTTGGAGTCCCCAACTTTGGTCTACTTAGGTCCTTTACTTATCCCTCTAGTGGTCCGCCCATGACGACTCTCTCATAAGGTGCTACTAACCCTAGGGGATCAATGCAACAACAATGTTTTCACAAAGGTATATCCCTAACCCACCTATTTCCTTTATGTTGGTGTGATTTAACGATTGATGTATCATGTATTAAACTAGGATAGAGTAACATATCTTTCTCTATTGCATTATCTTTTACGACCCTTGTTTATTATTTGGCACATGGCATTACAATCCTCTTCTTAGATATCTCATAACATTTGCTTGTCACCTTTGATATGGGAACCTTAGGATTCTAGGGAGACCCCTCACCCTTTCTCGGACATAGGCTTAGGAACCCTACGCCTTTGATTTGACCTGTGGATTACCGTCTTCTAGATCCACGACTATTACGCCTCTTGACATTCTATCCTTCGCTTGTGTGTTGGCCTTAGTATCGTCTTCTACTTATATCCTAATCTATATTATTGAGAGGAGAAAGAGGGTAATCATGTTGACCATCTTAACCATCATACATTTTAGCGAACCCCACATGAATCATAGTTCACCCTTGATTGAGTCATATTCAGTTTTCCTTTTATTTTGCATCACATCAGCTTCACCATCATGTTTTGGTGAATCCATCTTGAATCTTAATCCACCCCTGAGTGACTCATCTTCACGTTTCCTTTTATATCTAGTTATGATTGTCTTCACCATCATTATATTCAGTGAATCCGATGTGAATCTTGATTCTTTGTTGAGTGAGTCATCTTCATGTTTATCTTCATCTCCTATTATATCAACTTCTTATCTATCTTATTTTCCGTTCTAACATCTTAGCATTATCCATTTGCCAAGATAAACTTGCTCATCAAAATTTTCCCTTCTATCTTATATGTTTGTCGATTCTCATGCAATTCTCTTAGAACATTTCACATGCAATCATGTCTCTGCCTAGATCTCTCATGGATGAAGATCCAAAAGCGAATCTTCCCACTTTTCCCTTTCTTTAACACAATATCATGGATGAAGATCCACAAGAAGATTTTCCCCTTTATCATGGTTGAGGACCCACAAGATGATCTTCCCATCCATAATCCATTCCAATATGAACATACCGAATTTCACCTTGATATTAACAATGATTTTACAACTTTTACCCCCCTGCTTTCGCCCATTATTTGAAACCACCAATTGAGTAATTCAACAACTTTCGAATTTCTTCTCCCAATTTAAAAATAGACAATTGACATCGGCCATCTTGCTGAGAAGCACGATGTCTTTCAGAAAAAAACCTAATTATAAAGACTACATCATTCAATTTTCTAGAAAACCCGATGCAGGAGTTTTACATAATGGCCGATGCTGTTGGAAAGTATGTTGTTCGTGATTGCATGACATCTTGCATCATCCTTAATTTTCAAATCCTTGATTTCGGCAAGATTCAAACATTAAATCACGATGTTGATAAAAAGTGCACGAATCTCAAACTTGACATAATCTACAACAGTCCATTACATATTTTTCCCTCATGCTTTGGGGTATCTTTTGATGTCTGTCCTCTTAGATATATTTGGGGGCATCTTCCGATGCCCATCCTTCAATTCAGCCTCTACGGCATCTTACGATATCTATTTTCATTTGGTCTCAAGCTTGGGGGTATCTTATGATGCCTTCCAGCTTCCAACACCTCATAGTCTAACCAAAACCCTTGTAACCATTGAATCTAAACAAATCCAACTCTAAGAAATATTCAAAGAATGATGCCTACTCTTTGAGAGCATACCCCACCAAGGATATGTTCCTGTGCATTTAGATATGCATGCCATCTCACATGTTATAACTACTTGCACTCTTCTCGTATTACATCTTATATCACACTATCAGACTCTACTACATGAATATCACACTATATGAATATCAAACTCTACTACATGAATATCACACTATATGAATATCCTAATTAACTATTTTTTCAACCGGCCTTTGACAATTTCCGTCTTAGGTATATATAGCCATTGATCTCATTATTGGGCACTTTGGTAGTTTCTTTTTTACAAACTTTATTTTTACAACTTGCCTTTGATATCTTATCCTCCTTGGTACATATGGTTGTTCTCTTTACAAGCTACTTTGGTAATTTATTTACTTTTGCAAACTATATTTACAACCTGCCTTCGATATCTTATCCCTGTTGGGTACAAACAACCATTGTCCTTTTACGATCGACATTGGTAATTTATTCACTTTTGCAACCTATATTTACAACCTGCCTTTGACAGATATCCTTCTTGGGTTGATTCTGCCTTTTGCTTTCTCCTAGGATCTTTTGGTACGATTTTATCACATTTATGACACTCTTTCCCTTCTATGTTTTATTATCCTATAATTGTGTTGGACCCATTGTTGGTTTACACTCTCATGACATTTCTAGTGATCTACAGTTACTACACTACCTAGTTGATATCTTCCAACCTTCATTCCTGATTTGGATGAGCTCTAGGAGCAAGACTGACCCATGTCAGCATTCAGAGAAGGATTTATAAAAAGTTTATTTTTAGAAAGTCTTGAAATCTATTTTTAGCAGGTTTTGATAGCTTTGGTATTTTGCTTTTTTAAGGGTCTTCAAAGCATTCGTGGGATTCAGACAAGTATGATGATAACATAGTCTATTTTCAAGTTCACTCTGTTATCTTTCCAACGGATCTTGCGGTTTGCCAATCGGGTCAACAAGTTATGTGATATGACCCGACAAGGGGCACTTGAAAATAATAATATGATATTTGGATTTTTCCTCCTTTGCCCATTCAAATTCACCCCAAACGTGGATATAGATGTCATCTCCATGAAGGATGACCTTTCGGCTTCCATTTGGAACCCTTCATTTGATGACCTTTTGGCTTCTATTTAGAACCCTTCATTTGATGACCTTTTGACTTCCATTTAGAACCCTTCATTTACTATTCCTACAACCTTTCATCTTCCACATTGTTTCACTATAAATAAGATGGTTTCAAATGAAGACAAGTTTGAAAGTTGAAAGTTTTTGTAGACATAAGTTGTAGGAGTTTGGAGGCATACATCTCTCATATATAGAGTTTTCCCATTTGTATACATCTTCATTTGTAGAGAATTGCGAGGCATACATCTCTCCTACAAAGTTTTCCCATTCCGCATCCATTCTCGATTGCAAAGAGATTCGACATACATCTCTCTTATAGAGTTTTCCCACTTTGTATACATATTTAATAAAGTTATTTTACTTTTACAATTACAGTTTTATTTTTGCAATACAGTTCATTGCTTCTACAATTTTAGCTATTTTATTATGAATGTATTGCCATAACACATTAAATGCCACCATTAGTGTGTTGTCCACCAAATTCCAAAAATAATTCGGATTAGTGGTATCAAAGTGGGAAAACAAACTTTTCAAATTTTTGCAAGTTTTGAAAATGATGGGAAAAACAAGCGAGAAGAGAAGGCATAATTCAAGTTTTTGGCTCCGAGAAATGAGCATGAATCACTCCTTGTAGAAAACACATTTTTGAGGGAGGAGAATCAACGGTTGTAGATCAATTTGAGCATGGTCATGGAGCAAATGATGAATATATAGAAAAATCTTTCCCATTTTGGAAGCCCCATTATGGAAGGATTGCTCCAAGTAGAGGCAAGATGCAACAAAGTTTTCTGTATAATTTGCAGAATCAACTTAGAGAAAAAGAAGCATTTTGCGAATAAATTCAACAAGACCTTGGCATCCTGCAAGGTAAATTCGAAGAGTTGAAAGAAAAGGAGAGAAGTGTTGTAGATACACAAAAACAAAGTAAAGTATGGTACGTTTTTCTTGTTCAACACATTTTGATAATTCTCCATATGTGATTGGTAGTTTTGAAAAACACACAAAAGGTATTGGTTTCAAGTTGTTAAATAAAATGGGGTATAATGGACATGGCCTTGGAAAATATGGAAAAGGAATTCAGGAACCTCTCAAAGCGAAAAGAGACCCAAGAATTTTGGTCTCGGGTACACTTGGGGAATCATCTCAACCCACCATGGGTCCCACATTCATTAAAGAAAGCATGCAACCAATATACTCTTCTTAAAATTGGTGTGAACCTCGTATTTATGCATATGGAAGGTATTTGATTCATCACGTCATTTGTAGTCATTGTGGTAGAAAAGGTCACGATTTTGCTCATTGTTGGAATCTCCATCCTTGTGATATTTGTGGGAAATACAACCATGACAGTTTTATATGTTGGTTCACTGATATCCCTACACATAGGTCTCTCAAAATGGTAAACAAGAATTTTGGGTGGGCCACCCCACTCAAGTGAAAGGAGATCACTTCAACAATCAAAACTTCATACGTACATCAGAGGTCAATCCTACAAGCAATGGGCCCCATAGCTTCTCAAGGAAGGGTGGATGATCCAGATGAGCTCTCGGAGCAAGATTGACCCATGTTAGCATTCAGAGAAGAATTTGTAAAGAGTGTATTTTTAGAAAGTCCTAGAATCTATTTTTGTAGATTTTGACAACTTAGGTATTTTGCATTTTGAAGGTTCTTCAAAGCATTTATGGGATTTAGACAATACGATGATAACACGGTCTATTTTCAAGTTCACTTTGTTATCTTTCCAACGGATCCTGTGGTTCACCAATCGGTCAACGGGCTAGGAGATATGACCAGACAAGGAGCACTTAAAAATAATAATATAATATTCAGATTTTGTCCTCTTTTGCCCATTCAAATTCACCCCAAACATGGATGGATGTCATCTCCATGAAGGATGACCTTTCGGCTTCCATTTGGAACCCTTCATTTGATGACCTTTTGGCTTCTATTTGGAACCCTTCATTTGATGACCTTTTGACTTCCATTTGGAACCCTTCATTTACTATTCCTACAACCTTTCATCTTCCACATTGTTTCACTATAAATAAGATGGTTTCGAATGAAGACACAAGTTTGAAAGTTGAAAGTTTTTGTAGACATAAGTTGCAGGTTGTAGGTTTGCAAGTTTGGAGGCATACATCTCTCATATATAGAGTTTGCCCATTTGTATACATCTTCATTTGCAGATAATTGTGAGGCATACAACTCTCCTACAGAGTTTGCCATTCAACATCCATTCTCAATTGCAAAGAGAGTCAACATACATCTCTCCTATAGAGTTTACCCGCTTTATATACATATTTAATAAAATTATTTTACTTTTATAATTTTTTTTTAATTTCTGCAATACGGTTCATTGCTTTAACAATTTCAGCTATTTATTATGAATGTATTTCCATAACACATTAACTGCCACCATTAGTGTGTTGTTCATAAAGCAAAATTCTCTCGTGGTCAACTGCTATCTTTATCCTTCTTTGTATCTCACTTTACCTTGTAGTTTTCACCTTTTTCCACTCCCTCTCACATTTATGATTTGAGGCACACTTAGGTTGGAGATGAGATCACACTCTTTCCTTAGTGTAAGTCTAAAGGTCCCTAAGCACCCCGATTGTAGTAATTCCTCTATAACGCCCTGGGTGTAGGCTCTTTAGCTTTGCCATCTTTCACACCCATTTGATTAACCTTTCGAATCCTCATGGAGGAAGAACAAAAAAATCCAAAAAAGTGAAAAGCGATAAGAGCATAAAAAAGATAAAACAAAAAACAATTAATACAAATCAAAAGTCAATCACAACCAAAACAAGAACTTGAAACCTCAAACTCCATAGTTGGCCTCGTCATAAAGCCTAAGGTCCTTTAGGGCGTGGTTTGTTTTTTCTGATTGGGGTATAGGAGGCTACATATCTATCATTTAGTGCCCCTGCCTTTTCATGCAAGTACCTAATCCTCATAATAAGCCTATGGCTGTTTAAGTGAGGTCCCGAGGAACAAAGAACATGTTATGGGAAGGTACGAACCTTTGCTTTTCTTACAACTCATAGACTAACATGTGATATATTCATGCTTTACTAGTTTGCCTAAGTTGAACTTACATACTTGGGTCCTTTTATACCTTGATGTTGAAAACCTTTAGTCATGTCCTATTGATTAGAGTGTCTCATTCTCCACTAAGGATCTTGTATCACTTCCGCGACAACCTTTTTTTCTGCTATCATTCCTTGAGAGTGGTTCTTTCTTCGTGAAGGATCTTGTATCGCCTTTATGGCACCCTATTTTTTTTTCCCACTGTCACTTCCTTTACTCCCCTTGATGGATATTTCAATAGTTGACTGCATATGTTCTTTTTCAACATCCTGTTTGCTATCTTGCTACAAATTTTTACCTCCCTTTGGTGTTGGCTCTAGACAAAGATTTGTGAGTGCAGATTGTAATATCTTTGGGATTCCGTCACAAATGATCCCTCTGCATCCATACCATCTCTATTCAGCCCATATGTGACATTAAATGGTAGTGCTTTACCTCGTGAGAAAATTTAACAGAAGCATTGATTTTGGTTTTATGCATTTTTGTGTTTCCTTGCTATCACTTTTTATCACATCTTTTGTTTTCTTTGATTTTCCCTAGATTTCATTTGATGTTATTACTACCTTGGCCATGTTATTTATTTATGAGATCCCACATCTCTTTATAGATGGTTGTGCTTTACCTTGCGATAAAATCTAGTGCAAGCATTGAGTTTGGTTTTGCTCATTTTTTATGTTTCATTATTATCACTTTTTAACACATTTTGTTTTCCTAGATTTTCCCTAGGTTTCATTACATGTTATTACTTCCTTGACCGCATTCGTGTTTACGAGATCCCACATCTTTTACATTGGATGTTCTTTATTACCGTATTATAGTCTTTGCCACATCTATTTTCTTCGATTTCTCAAATTTTTTATTAGATGCCATTTCGCCTTCATACTTTGCCACATCTATTGTCCATTGGATTCATTTTCCTTTACATTACATGTCTTTTAACTTACTTATAATAACACATCTTTTTGATTTACTAGATTCTTCTATCTATTTGTCATTAGATGGTTCATTTTTACCTACCTACTTTACCTTTTTCCTTTTCAATAAATGTGCCTTTTCATTTTTAAGCTATAAATGTTATTACATTTGTGCAAGTATATAAATGAAAACATAGATCAACTTGCAATATAACAAATTACAACCATCCAATATAACAACATGAGCCATGTACATCGAGTCAAACACTGTCATATACAAATATACAATCTTTCAAAAGCACATCATAATATACATAATGTCTACATCTTAGATATCTCCTCCACCCCTAGGGGAGGATGAGCAATTATCTGAGAGGACCCTGCTTGTATAACTGATCGTAGGGATTGAGCTAAAGAAGACGCCCTAGAACACGCCCCTTGAGCCTCTCCCTGCGCATTTGTTACTTTAACATGCTAATCCATGCCACGTTTGCCTATTGCCTCATTGCAACCACTTGAATATTGACCATTCTTGTTGAGTGCTACTGAAAAGAGACATGTTGTGCATGCAAAAGCATTTGCAAAAGGTCGCTGCCATCTCTTCTTGCTGTGGCTGTAGAAGTAGGACCAGCTGCTGCTCTATGTCTTTGTAGCACCAGGGCTGCCTCTCCTATGAGTCTAAATGACCTTATATTATCACCCATTGAGGGCACTGCTGAATCTGACATTAATTTCATGTCTCGCTAATTGGAAACAGTATGCAAGTAAATAATGGTCTAATAGAATATCCTCTTTCTTTTTAGATAATCTAGACTAGGATAATAAGGTGGCCATTCTAAAGATGCACACAAGAGGGTTGTAGGTTGCTAAAGACGTGGATCTAGAAAGGTGATAGTCCACACTTTATGAAAGATATAGGGTTCCAAAGCCTAGATCTAGGATAGGGAGTGGTGTCTAACTAGGTCCTGATTATAGATTGATAATAACAAGGTTGTAACAAGATAAAGATACTTATGCTAGGGTTGCAAAATTGGATTGTAAGGAATAATAGCTGTAAAGCCCAAAGGGCTGATTGTTAGGTAATGACCGATATATGATAATGCAATAGATTAATAATATGCTAGGGTTGTAAACTTGGATTATAAGGAATAATAGTTGTAAAGCCCAAAGGGCAAATTGTAAGGTAATGACCGATAGATGATGATTACTCTACTATAATATATGGATGATTAATTAAAAAACCAAACAAGTCTGAAATGACATAAAGGAAATGAGAGGTTAGAGATACTTACCTTTATGCAGACATCATTGGTGCATTAACTTCCCCTTGGTCAACAACACCTTATGAGAGAGTTGATGTGGGGGATCACAAATGAATAAGAGAAGACCTAGAAAAACCACTTGTTGAAGACTCTAAAGACTCAAAAGGCTGAGCAAATCATGAAAAGTGCAACTCCTATGCTTGGGAATCCCAAAGTACCCAATGCTCCAAGTGTAGACTCCAAAAGATAAGCAAGACTAACTTCAAGACCTTTAAGGCCTCAAGGCAGGTTTGGGAGCCCAAGCAGACCAAATGAATGATGATGATTTGATGGTAATACTCAAAATCCATCTATAAATAGGGGACATGATTAATCCTTATGATCTCCTTTTGCCAACGCCATTGAACATGGTCGATGGTGTTAGCGATGGGAAAATACTGCCATATGCCATCAACCATGGTTGGTGGTGTTGGCCACAAAAGGTGTCACTATAAAGCTCATATGTTTTGATCTCCTTATTTGAATCAAGACTTCATATGCTCATTGGAAAGCTTTGGAGAAGAGCTTTCCAATGAGTACCATATTGTAGGGAGTCGATGTAGAATAGACATATGAAAAGGCTATGAGGTGATAAGGGTTCATAAGAAGACTATGTGTAGGTGATATACCTGGGGATAACAAATGGTCATACAAAGATAGTAAGGAGGTAGCAAGAAGGCAACAAAGTGGAGATATAAATGAGGATTCTAAGATATCATCGACAACACATTGAAGCTCTCTCACAAGTACCACCACTAACTAGCCCAATGTAACCATTACTGGTTACCCTTGTCGACAATATCCCCAAGGACAACGCTTTGGAGAAGCAAATGTGCCAATAGTGCCTACGAAGAGGAAAAATCAGTTTGAGTGAAAAATTAGGTGTATACATATGCTCCAAGCGAAGATCATCTCTTGTCACAAAAAGTGTACGTGAGAGGCCTTTGAGAAAAGAAAACACAACACCAAAATCAAAATGACCGAAGTGAATGAGCAGTAAAAAGCAATAAAAACATAAAGTCAAATAAAGCATATTGACCTGCATTTTACCTTCCCACGAGTATGTCGCATGGTGAATCACCAAAATGTAGAAAGAGCTGCTATATAAACCAAGCAATACACAAATGAACATACACACCTGAAGATAGATTAGATAAATAAGCAATAATCCCTAAGCTAAGGGGGAGCTCATGGAAGGATGATTGAATGATGTCAGATACGTAAGTAGATGAGTAAGATAGGTTGCTAGTAGAGGTAAGATTATAGATGATATAGAGATGTTGCAAAGGGGATATAAGGGGTGTTGATGGGAGAAATCTGGTGTAGCAGGTCTGAAGTTAGGAAAAATGTTGAAAAAGGCGTAAACATGAACTAAGTGGGTAAGTATTAAGGGCTGTAAAAATAGGTGCATGGCTTATGTTGATCATGTTAGATGATTGTAGTTATGTTTGGTTGTATGCTTACCTATGTTTTCATTTCTATATTTGCACAAATGTGATGACATCTATGGTTAATAAAAATGAAAAAGTCAAGGATAAAATGGACATTTAATGAAGAAGACAGAAAAATATGTAAATAAAGAGATGTGCTAGTAGGTTGGTAAAATGGTATCTATTAAAATAAAGAAAGCAATCAAAATATCGATAAGAGATTGTAAGACACTTAATAAAATCTAAGAAAGAAATCAAAGAAATTACAAGACGTGACAAAGATTGTAAGACACCTAATAAAATATAAGAAAATAATCAAAGAAATTAAGAGACATGCAAGTAAGGTTGTTATAAATATCAAATGTAATCTAAGCAAATGACAGAAAACATAAGACACAATAAAAAAGAAACACCAAAATGAATAGGATTACAATCAATGCTCGTGCTGGATTTTCTCAAGAGGTAAAAACACTACCATCAAATATCATGACTAGGATGAATAAGGATGGAGTGGATGCAAAAAGATAAATATTTGTGAGGAATGCTCGAAGGGATTACAATCGTACTTACAAATCTAGGACAAGGTTGTAGGGGTTGTAATAAGATAGTAATGTGTACAGAGGATAAAGAATTCATGGTAACTATGGACAATATCCATGAAGGGAATAAAGGGGGTGAATTATGAAAGAGGAAAAAGTAGGATGCCATGATTTCGATCCTTAGTGGAGATGAGACACTTTAATCAAAAGTATATGTCTAAAGGTTTTCGACATCTAGGTGAAAATGAAATTGAGTAGGCAGGTTTAGCTTAGGTCAATTAGTGAAGTATAAAGATATATCCCAGGTCAGCGATGATAGTATACGATGGTTCCTACAATGTTTTTCCCATTCCTTAAGACCTCACTTAAGGAGCCATAAGCTTACTATGAGGATTAGGTATTGACGTGAAAAAGAAGGGGCATTGGATGATATGTATGAGACCTCCTACCTTAGTCAATAAACCTACCACACACCAAAGAAACTCGAGCTCGTGAACGAGGCCAATCGTGGAGTTTGAGCTTTTAACTAGGATAGGAGATGTGCCAAATATGATTATATCACATCTTTTTGTTTGTGATTTGACTTTTATTGCTTGTAATAATTGCCTTTTTGTTGCCTTTGATTTTCTTTGATAATATGACTTTTGACTTTTCTTTTGGCTTTAATCAAGTTACTCCTCGTATGGATTCGGAGGGCTAAGCTAATGGGTATGAAAGATGACTAACACAAGAGAGCTTACACCTAATCACTACAAAGGATAACCTAGAAATTATTATGCTTAGGTACCTCTAGACCTATCCTAAGGAAAGAGTGCGATCTCATCTCTGATCTATGTTTGCCTTTGTATGCTTGGATATTGATCCACCCAATAGAGTGTTAGATGTATCCAATCAACTCAAAATCAGCCTACTAATAAAAATGGGCTTATATCGCCATTGCATGTGTGAAGGACTATCAGGAGGTTCTTTTCATGAATAAAGTATGCTAACTCCTGAATTTGAATCTGCAATCATAAACTAGGCTAAATGTTAGTATGTTTTTGTGGCTAGGGGACCTACCTTGGTCAGATCCGTTGCCCTTTTTGAGGTTGACAAAAGAAACGTGACAAAATATGCAGTGATAAATGAAAAAACTGAAATGAAATGGTATACCTATTTAGGGGCCCGAGGGTACCAAGCCGTGGTGCAAGGTTTACTTGTGGATAATCGCTGATTGTGTGTGGCTGATTAGAAGTTGGCGTACTCACCGCTTAGCTGCAGCTGATATCCATCTTTTCCTCGCTAATAACCCGTAACACCAAACAAAATGCAAGAAAGGAAGTAAAATACTATATTATGGGCTTAAGTATTTTGGATGGAAATCTAGGGAACCATGGGCATAATAATGTTATCCTCATAAAATTCTATATTTCTTAAGGCTATATTTACATAATTTCCGGGATGGGAATTGTGCAAACACTTTGAAAGTTACTTTGAAAGTGGGGGATAGTGGATAATTGACCCCATTATTTTATTTGGTAATGGGGGACATGGAGGATTTGATCATAATATTTTATTTGATGGTGGGGGACATGGAGGATAAATCATATTATTTTATTTGGTGGTGGGAGATATGGAGGATTTGATCATATTAATTTTATTTCATGGTGGGGGCATGGAGGATAATGTAGGATTATCCATATCATTTATTTAATGGTGAGGGTCATGGAGGATAATGGAGGATTATTCATATTCTTTTATTTGATGGTGAGAGACATGTAGGGTAGTGGAGGATTGATGTGGTAGGTGATGTGGATGGTGTGATGACTAAAAGTTGGTTAGGTGATAACATTGATTAATTAGTTGATTAACATCAATTAACTAGATGTTAATTATTCATGGATTTTATGGGATTTGGATGGAATAAGACAAAGATAAAGATAAATATATTAATGTCCAATGAATGACCACAAAAGTACGTCAATGGAACTGCAGTCAAACAATATACAAAGTGCGGCGAAAGGTGGACAACTCAAAACGAGTTCCCAAAAAAAGAAAAGATAGCGAAAGGAAACCGAAAGCAAAACCCCTCAAAAGGTGGGGGCAATGGAGCAAGCAGGGGAGAAAAACGAGGGAAGCAAAGAAGGGAATGAAGGGGGGACAAACAAGGACCAATGGTCTAATCACGAATGGTAGCCACACCCCTCCTAACATTAGAGGCCGACGAAAAGAAGCTCCTGATGGACTGACAACCCGACGAGGGGGATGGAAGCCTCCTTCCCTGCTGAGCTCTGAGATTGACGCGACGGCCAGGAGGACGAATGGAGCTGGACCGCCCTCTAGTACGTGTGTACATCCGATTTTTTGGCGGTGATCGAGAGAAGTGTGAGGGTCCAACCGGGACAAACTGATCTATGCACCGTATCTCGGGTCGAAAGGCTCTGCTCTGCATTTAGTACCTCCACCAGTGGGTAGAACCGGAAAGAAGGCCGTAATCTGTCTTGTGGGGACGACTCTCGGAGGGGGATGAAGAATCTGGTCTCGTAACAACAAAGACTCATGGATGTAGAGGGCAAGGCACCGTTGGTCGATATATCTGAAGAAGACTGAGAGAGTCTTGAATCCCTTTGAAGAGATAGTGAAATCGTCCTCTGATCTCATAGTATATGGGGCAGCGGAAGATGAAATGAGTCTCTGTCTCCACCTCATGAAGGCTACAGAGCCTACAAAGTCTATCCTCCCGATCAAGGTGGTGATCAGTCTTGCACCGAAGTCTGTGGGAGCCGACTCGAAACTGACCTAGAGGTATACGGAGGGCATGCACCCAGTGACGAGAGGTGTACTGAGGGCGGATGATGAGTCCATCTCTGATTTCAAGAAAGTGCTCTGCATAAAAGGACATCTTAGGGCGCAAACCCCTAGGGGGTTCACCCAAGTAGTCTGAATGAATCTCCTGTAGATATCCTCCCGGATGGACCTGTTCAACACTTGCTTGGTGGGCAAGAGATGACTGGGAGCATTCAAAGAATACTGGAAAGGGGGAGACGATCAATCTGGATACCAACTGAGTCCAACAAGGCAGAAGTCTCGGCAAACCAACAACGGCCCACAGCCTGGGCAATACTCACAGAGGAACAATAGGCGAGATATGGATACCTGTCTGCTCATCGGAGAGATCACCAAACCTCCTGATACGGTGAAGAAAGGATGATATGTCAAATATAGTCTCCAGACGGAAAGGTCGGGCTCCGAACTCTGCCAAAATAATATGTTGGGGGACCGTCTGTTTGCATCTGATGAAACGAAGGAGGAGAGTCTGAATCCTCTCAGCGGAAGCCCAATCAGTGTCCAAAAGGGAGGGCCCCCAGACAACAGACCCATAGAGAACAGTGGGGCGGATGAGGGAGTTCATAAGAAACATCTTGGAGGAGACGTCCTGGAAGTGGTGCCGAAAACACTGTCTCTCGAGAATGGCAAGAGACCCATACCCTTTATTCACCCTCGGCTGAAGAGCGTGCCTCATACTGAATCTAGGCCCTGAGAACTGGACTCCCAGGTAGGTGTATGTATTAGTAATTTCAACCTCCTGCCCCTTGAAGAAGAAATGGAGGTGTGATGTCCGCAACCTGTTGAAGACCATGACCTTGGTCTTACCTAGATTGACCGTCAAATGCCGAAGATCACAAAATAGAGCAAGTGCATCAAGCTGTCTCTGAAGCCCCTCAGGAGAAGAGGCGAGTAAAACAATATCGTCGGCAAATAGGAGAATGGAAATCAAGACGTGGTGAAGAAGGCAACCATCCCCTTCCTGAATGTGATCCCGAAGGAAAGATTCCAACTCATCAATGTAAATGCCAAAGAGGGTAGGAGACAAGGGGCACCCCTGTTTAACCCCAATGGTGCTCTTGATGAGATCGACAATCGTGTGCAGTACGAAGACGACCAAGGATGGACTCATAGAGGCGCATGATGGCAATAACAAGAGTCTCAGAAATACCGATGTCTCAGAGTCGCTGGAAGAGGGCCATGCGAGGTACGGAGTCAAAAGCTTTTCGAAAGTCTACAAAACAACAATAGACTTTCGAAGAGCGGTGATGAGCCTCCTCAATAATAGCCCGAAGGGTGAAGATGTGGTCGATGGTGTGGTAACCAGGGTGAAAACCAACCTGACCTCTAGCTTTGAGTTGCTTCTGCTCCAAAATCTCGGACAACAACCTGTGGAGGACTGTAGCATAGAGTTTGGAGAAAGAATGGCCCACCATGATAGTCCTGTAGTTGTTCGGATTAGAAATGGACCCAACTTTGTGGATCGGGTGAATGATATGATGAGACCAGGTAGGAGGGAAGCCCACGCTAACCAACTGATCGAAAAGATCTACCAAATAGGTACCAAAAACCTCAAAACCCTACTTGAAGAACTCGGCCTTGAAACCGTCCACATCAGCTACCTTGCTACAGTTCAAAATCCTTATTGCCTCTTTGATATTACGGTGAGTGAAGGGATTACCAGGCGGTGGGATGCCAATCTGGGTAGATTGCTGCCCCGGAACATCGTAGAGGGTAGAGGTGTGGGAAAAAATGGAGATAGGGTCGATCGTTGTGGAGGAGGGGGAGTGGCGGGAAAGACAGTACGCCAGAAGGACCGAGGGTTAGTCCGAAGGGAGGTGGAAAGCATATATCTGCGGTGGGAAATGAAGGATCACTTCTTACGGCGGAGAAGGCACCTGTAGGCAACCTTAAGAGTGGGGAAGGAGGGGAGGGCCTGGGTAAAAGCCTGGCGAAGGTGACGGTGAAGGGATTTGCACTCTACATCGTACCATTGGTTCATGGGGCAAGATTTAGTAGTACTAGTGGCCGAGGGATGGGTGGTGGAGCTGGGAAAGGATCTCAGGGTAGCCTCCCACATGGCAGAGGAAAGGCATGAGTACTTGGCCTCCACACTAGGCATGTTAGAGAATAGGGGCTCAAAGGGGAGAAGGTCGTGGATGTGGGATGAGTAAGATCCGTAATCCCCTTTATCAAAATGAAAGGAGATGCGAGGTGGGTAGTGGGGAGGGGGAGGAGGGGAGGTGGTGGTAGGAGAGCTGGCAACCAGAGAGAAAGTTAGGACAACATGATCGGCAAGGGGAATGGGGGAAACAAAGAAGGAGCAGAAGAGGGGTGAGATGTCCGGGCTGGCAAGGATATAGTCCACCACACTAGTGCCCCCGCCACGGGGTGACATGTGAAGAAGTGTGAATCCGGGAAGCGCTCGATCCCGTCAAGATCACTAATGCCCGTGACTCCCGAATGGAGGAGGAACCGACCATAAGCTGTGAAAGGGCCATCTGTATCCTCAGAAGTCCTATGCAAACCAATTGACACAGGGTCTGTCCTCTGTGTGCAGAGCGTATCCTCTGACCTGTCGTGGAGGGGGACCTGAAAGTGTCTGGTACGGGCATTAAAGTCACCTAAAATGATAACCTCCCCTATGACAGAGTATTGACCAATACTGTCGTATAAGTCAAAGAAAGGATCACCATCAGGCCATTGTGGATGGCATAAGGGGAAGCAACTGAGGAAAGTAACAAACTGCTATATATAAATCCCTAGAGAATCGAGCGGCCCTACTGATGCGAATCCACATGTACCTGGCAAACTCATCAAAACCGACCATCGAGATCCTGTTCTGGAGGGAGTCTCTATAGAGACAGGAAACCCCACTAGAGCCTCTGACACCACCCGAAGCCCGAGTCTCCTGTCTCGTAAGCTGATAACCAAAGAAATCCAGTAATGCCTGGGAGAGGACGAACCGGGCTCTCGTGTGTCTCTGTGATGAAGAGAATGTCGGCATCCCCGAGAGCATCAAACATAAGGCCCGGGGAAGACCAAAGGGAACCATTCCCATTCCAACAACTGATAGATAAGCCTCTGGTCTGACTCCTCTCCCACTTGGCCCGTCATTGGGGAGCCCCTTGGCGGGGTTCCCAACCAGGAGGAGGAGAGTCTCTAATAACAGCCGGAGATTCCTGATAACAGCCCATTTACTTGCTTTCCTCGCTGCCATAACTTGCTCCCTAGAGCGTTTGAGCTCCCCAACTTGTGTCCTGGTGAGATCTTCATCAAGGAAGACCTTGTCTAGGCGTGAAAATGAACCCTCTTAGCCCTGAGAGCTCGCAGCTTGTCAAAAGTTGTCCTGAAACGGATGAAGAGTGTGGAGTCATAGCCAACCCAAGCTCGTTCTAGTGTAATGTCAGGGATCCCAAAGTATCTGTGATGGAGTTACCAACTGCGTTAATGGGTCTTGTGTTGGGGTGGGGGTGGGAGACCCCTCACCTTGAGGTTTAGTTCCCTGTCACGCCTCGTACGTTCCTCAATTAACTTGGCTTGCATAACGGCCTCAACCGCAGCCAGAGGTGGGGGAACATTGCCTTTCCCACTAACAACCTTGGACCATGATTCTTTGCCTAGTTATTTCCGATCGAAGGTCTACAATTTTAAGGAGGCTTGGTTATTTTTGATTTCCTCTTGTTGAGATCGGATTTCCTCAGATTTAACAACCGCGACCTTGCCAATAAGTGTACAAACCTCAGTTTGGAGTTGTTGATTGGCAATTTCGACCTTCTGGATTCGATTAAGGAGTTCCAATAAGATGTTCGTTGTGTTGTTAGAGGTGTTCCCCAGGGGATTCCCGACCATGCCACTGCCAATAGGAGTTTTCGGGGCCATGATTGAAGCTAAACCGGTAGGGTAAACCACTTGAAGAGGGGAAAGGCTGAGAGGCGAATCAGGGAGCATACCAGACAACAGAGACGACCCCACAGTTAAACCAACGATAATTAATCTCCTGTTTCAGTGACTAAAAACAAAAGCCCCTGAAAAGTGGGCCAAAACTGTGTATGCACGAGCAGGCAGTCCCGTAAATTCAAGCAGTCAAAAGTTTGGAAGAAAACTCGAGCAGTGGTTTGCGAGCAAAAAATGTGACTCACGACAGTGCAGGCACAACAACAAGGAATGTACCCTGCGATAGACCATGAGCAGAACCCAGGCCACGAAACTTGACTGTGATTCGTGCCCACTCGGGACTATAACAAGGAGGAGAGTGCAACAGTCGTGAGAAGCAAAGCTTGAGAAAACGAGTCACGATTAGGAGACTCGTGCCCACTCGTGAGAAGTTCACACTGATCGTGAAAAACGTGCCCTGTCTTTCAAAGATAACCACAGTCGCGAAACACGTTGCAGAAGGATGTCGTTGGTATCGTGAAAACGTGCCCTCAAATCATGAAAAATGAAGCACGAGGCTTTGGATGCCATAACCATAGTCGTGAAGTAAAGAGATCCCAATAACATGTGAAAACATGCCCTCGATTCACACAAATCGTACCCTTGTGCGAGCAGAGAATTCACACAGTTGTGCCCTCGTGCAGAGTGCAGAGAGAATGGAAGTTGCCCTCGATTCACATAGTCGTGCAAAGAGAAATCACACAAATCGTGCGAGAGAGAAATCACACAATCGTGCCCTCGATTCACAAGAATGAAGAATTTAATTGATTAATGTGAGTTTATATTGTTTTTCTACTTTTAGCTTAGGAGACCTTATGCGCACGGTGCATTTTCTAGTGTCTACAACCTCAAGTGAGAGGAGTGGGATAAGTGAAGTTGCAAGGATGTAAGAGTGATACAATGATGGATAAAGTTGATAGATAATCATAATGAGATAAAAATTGGTGCTTTATATGGGATAAATGCCAAAAGAGGGATGGACTAGGAAATATAGGAACCGTAGATCGCTAGAGATGTCAAGAGATATAAGTGTAAACTTATGATAGTTCCAACACAAGCATAAAAGGTGATAATATCCAATGAAATATAAGATCATAAGATGGATAAATAACATATGAAAAAATCAAGAAGCAAATGGCAGAAATAACTTATAAATCATGAATATATAAGATTGTATGTGGATAAACAATTCTAGAACATCAAGAAAGATACAAATAGTAAAAGTGAATCCAAAAGATTTTGCAAGGTGTCTGTAAATCATGGATTAACAACATACCAAAATATCAAGTAAGATGCAAATGGTAAAAGTAAATCCAAAGGATGTCGCAAGGAGTCTGTAAAACATAGAACTAGGATGTAAAGGGGTAGCCAAAACATGTGGACTAACTGGCCTGTGCTGAAATAGATCATATAGGATTTCAAGGGGTAGTTGAGAACGTTAGACTAATCGGCCTGTAGCAAAACCGAGGATTTTAAGGGTTAGCTGAAACATCAGACTAATCGGTCTATTCTAAACCACGGATTTTAAGGGGTAGTCAAAATATCAGACTAACCGAATTTTTCTAAACTATAGATTTTTAGGGGTAGTTGAAACATCTGATTAACCAGCCAGTTCTAAACTATGGATTTTAAGGGGTAGTCGAAACATCGGACTGGCCAAAAGTTCTAAACTATGGATTTTAAGGGGTAGCCAAAACATCGGACTAACTAGCCTGTCCTAAACTAGAGGATTGCAACTTAGGAGTGTAAGTATTAAATGCAAGAAAAATAAATTTAGGAACATGCAAGTAGTTATGACATGCGAGGTAGCATGTATATCTAAATGCACAAGGAGAACATACCCTTGGTGGGGTATGCTCTCAAAAGAGGAGGTGTTATTCTTTGAAGATTTCTTGGAGTTGAATTTGTTTGGATTTGACAATTATAAGTTTTTTGACTAAAATATAAGGTATTAGACTACGGAAAGCATCATAAGATGCCCCAAGCTAGAGGATGAGTGAAGATAGGATGAGTGATGAAAGAAGATGATGTAAATTGGTAGGTGCCCTAAAATGTGTGGTAGTGACTCATGATTGAGCTTGAGATCCATGCATTTCATATCAGCATAGTGACATAATGAGTGAATTTGGCAAAAATCAGGGTGTTTAAAGTTAAGGCTGATGTAGGATGACATAGATTCAACAACATCATATTTTTGAATGACATCGGCCATGATATATAAATTAGGGTGGCTGATGCAGTCAGCTGAGACAGAGTGATATAAAAAGACATTGGCCATGTTATGATCAAAGAGGCCAATGCAGTCAAACTAAGCAAAACTTTTTTGAACTACATGGTGCTTTTCAGCGGAGTGGCTGATGTAGTAAGAAATGTTTGATTTTATGGATTAAGCGAAGAAATTGGAAAGTTTTTGAAGCACTTCATTGGTTGTTTCCAATGAAGGGTAGGCAAGAGGGTGAAAAGATGAGATACCAATTCTAATATCAACGTAAATGTTGGTATGTTCAAATGGATCATAAATGGGAAGATCATCTTGGGGATCTTCATCAATGATGGGAGGATAAGAAATGGAAAGATTGCCTTAGGGGATCTTCATCCATGATGGGAGGATAAGAAATGGGAAGATGGCCTTGGGAATCTTCATCCATGATGGGAGGATAAGAAATGGAAAGATCCTCATTTGGATCTTCGGTCATGATAGATGGTTTAGGAATGATTTCTAGATTTCCATCCTTAGTAAGGTTGTAATTGATGCCCTTATCTAGAATTTTGATGATGTAAGGGTCATCATGGGAAGATCTAGGTGAGGATATGGTTGGTTGTGAAAGGTTCTAAGAGGATCGTATGGGGTGCTCCGTGGTAGGAGGCTTTAGGAAAGAACATGAACGATTCAAGAATATTTTGAAAGGATAAGGTAAGAGATAATAAGAGATCAACACGAAGAAGACTCAATCAAAAAATTGTGCATTTGAATCATGTCGGGTTCATTAGAGTGTATGCAAGTAAAGAATGGTGTAATAGAATATCCTCTCTTTAGGTAATATAGAGTTTCTCTTGCGTCTAGAAGATCTACTTTCTTAACCTTGTTTTCCGCTTGACCTAGTTGCAAATGCTTCCTTTTTAGATGCAACAAACTTCTTCTTATTGAATTCGAGATCGTGTGCCTTATGGCAGTTCACCATATCACTAAATTTCATCTGGTCCAACATTTCTACGATATGCAACATCTCCAAACAGTTCTAGTCAGGAGGCAACCCTTTGATGTTACTCTTACTAAGGGATGTTTAAGGGTTTTTATCCCCAAATCTTTGGTCCCTATGTCCATCTCTCTTCATGTTTTCAATTCTTGAAAAGCCTTAGAGAATTCCATTCTCCATTTTTAATATTAATGACTTCAAATAAAGATCAATTTTCTTTCTACTTGGCACCCTCTCTTACATATCCTTTGACATCTCTTAAGCATTAAAATAAGTGGTGTAATGCTCAATGTTTGTCCAGAGTTCAGATGTTGAAAAAAATCTAATTTATAAGGTTCACTCCTCTTGTGCAACTAGATGTGAAGATTTAGTTTTTGATTTGTTGACAATTAAGTTCTTTATACATTAAGCATCCTGCGTTAGTGTTTTCCACGATGTATTTTTGTAGCTGTCGATTTATCAAAATCTGTCATGAAAATCACCCTCGCTGGAGTAGTCACCTTGTCAAAGCCTTAACTGAAAAATCACTCATGCATCCAAAACACCAATGCAAAACAAGCCACTAAGATTGCAACCATGGTCACAAAGAAACTGGGGGTACGGGATGGGACCCCATCTCCGTCCTCGTACCAACATCTTTTGGCAACTATATTTAAATGCAATATAGTAGTACCATTATTCTTATTCTCATGTACCCTATTATCAACGGCGTCGACCTCTCCATTCCCGAACCTGTATCCCACATTTCCAGGGAACCATGATTGCAGCAAATGCAAGGAGCTTCAGCACTAACAGAGATATCAACATGAGAACCTTGAAAGGCTGCTTACTGCCACAAAATGATGTTTTTATTATAAACTGCCTGGTACAATGGATCACAATAACCTTCTTTGATTTCAGGAAAGTTCTATAATGGTTGTCATATTTGCTAGTTCTAAAAAAGTTGCAAAAAAATGCAACTATCTTTAAAGTCACCAAAATACCTAAAAACACAAGACATTTACCCAAAATTTCACCTGCACAAGATTTCAACTTTTTATTTTTGGTTCTTTGAGGACTTTTACACCTCCAATGTCCTAAAAATGAGAATAGACAAATCCTTTAATTTTTTTTTTCTTCAAGTTACAATAACATAGGACAGCCATGGTTAGGCATGGCATGAAATGGTGTGCAGAACAAGGTGCAGGAAGATATCTCATCTACCTTGAAGGGATTGGAAAGTCGAGATTGACCTTGCAACTAAGTCCTAACCTAAACTTGGGGTTAGGAAGTACTTGTGTATCTCCGTGGATGTGCTATGCTATGCCTAAAATTGTTCTGAGGTTCACTGATCCTGAGAGCTTGAAGGATCCAACTCCCTAATCATTTCATGGATCTTGGAATGACTTTGGTTATTGCATTGTGAGTGGCAGTCTTCGGTTTGTGTGTGACTAATATTTGTCAAGGTGTGTTTTTAAAAATTGCTTTGATCAACTATTTTGTAGTCAAAATAGCTCCTAACCATATTATTGGTTAAGCCAAGAATCTCTTTCTCTCTGGGAAGGTTACAAACATCCTACACAACTACAGGAAGTGCTTCTCCTCTGCCCTCTCTGTTTTAGCCCATGAAAATTCTCTATGGATCATTTCTCGTCATTTGTATCCAGCCGATGATGGGAAGAGGCAGGATTAGCCTTGCCTTTAATAAATATATAATCTGTTTGTTTGAACATTTGCCATTTTTTTTTAAAAACAGATAAAATCTCAAGGTATTTGTTATTATTTAAAATTCTTGCAAGATTTCATAAATCAAAATACCCAATGTTTGAAAACTATGCCAATTGGCAAAATTTAGTTTTTTTAGTAGTATGACCCACCAATAGGTGGATGAACTTCCTTGATATGTTCAGGATTTTTAGTATTACTTTTATTACCAGGGCATGTGTCCCATTTCTTGATTAACCTTAGAAAAAAAGGTATGTGATTTTTCTTTTATTTTCCAGAAAACGTTCCTGAAAATTTGTCCCTGCTCACAAGATGACTATTGGGAGAATTTCAAGATTGCCTTATTGTTTGTTGATAATCAATGGCTTCCTTGTACTTACTGCTAGAATGTATCTATATTGTAACTTTTAATCGTATTTTTTATAGTTTGTTCAGTTATTTTGAGTTTACTCGATCATTTGCATTTGGTTTTTCTTCCCATGCTTACTGTTCTTTTTTTGGTCATGCTCCCGTATCTTGGGTTGAGGCCACCCTTAAAATATTATCCAGTTTTCATTGCTCTGATCTTTTAGTAATTATAATTATGGGCATGTAAAAGCTATTGTATCGTGTGCATTCAATATATATCCTTTAATGTTTTGTCGCAGGATGGTCCAGAGGACTTGCATACAATGATACACTGTGAACAAGCTAACCTTAAAACAAATATAAAAACTGTTGGAATTTACAGATATAAAGAGGGCACTGACCTAATTTGTAATGTTATGCCAATACACTGGCAAATGCATTTCAGACAAAATGGATACCTCTGCATACGTTTGCAACAGCAGGTCAATCTTATCTATTGAATTTTCTACTATCGCACGGTGTTGATATCAATGCTACCGACAAGGTAATTTCCAATATTCTATGCTCGTACTCCGTTGAGTAATAATTTGTATATTATTTTTCGAACTCTTTAAGCAATGAATTGCTTATAGAATTTTTTTCCATTTTCTTGCACCTCAGGACTTTTGTTTTGTACAACTGAAAACAATATGCAAATCTAGTGTTGTTTCTAGTCCAAATATGCATCTTTTTAAGAGCAAGATCACTTATTGCTCTGGGAATTCTCGTGAGATTGTCATATTTATCATACACTGAATTGTAAGCTTTTTTCAGGATGGTCAGAGTGCCCTTCATAAAGCTATAGCTTGCAAGAAAGAAGGTATAGTCAGCTATCTTCTGAGAGCAGGAGCAGATACTTTAATACGTGATACGGTGTGTATAAGGATATTGGATGGTTCAATTACTATATGTATAGTTCGTAACTTTAGAAATACATTTAAAAGAAAATTTGTTACTATTTTGGTACGTTATCAGTATGGTTTCAAATATTGGTAGTTAGATTTCTCTATCTTTTTGGGATCTAAAAATATGTTTATCATTTGATATTGGAACAGCCAACCATTTTGTAGAGAAAAATTCCGTATTATGTGTTAATGAAGCATGTTGTAAATGAACCAATACGAGTTCAGCACTAGAGGATATTATACAGTATGAAGGATCGGAATTACAAGAACGTTTAGTTTGATATCTCTGTCTAATTCGAATGCATGCCCTGATATACATGATTACTTAACAGACAACTTGTCTTAATTTGACCATGACATGAATATGAGAAGTTAGATTCATCTAAATGAACATTAATGGGTACTGGAAGTTATAAGCAGCTTAACAAATGTGTACAGTTTTAACTAGTACATAGATGTAGCTTTGTTATGGTTTATAATTGGCATTTAAGTACTGCGTATGTTCACAAAATATTCTATAAGGATTGGGACCAACTGCAAATAAGTATTGTCTAATATCCGAGTGGACTACAACATTTTTTTATAGTCTGAAATATATGCTTAAAAGTTCGAGGAGGGGTAGATATTTCCGTCTTGAGATTAACTGTTACAGCCCAGGGTAAGTCTTTACTTCATAAGAAGGCAGTAAACTGCATTTCAAACTATTAGAGAAATGTCTACGGGTAAGTGTCGGAAGAAGCATGAAGATCAGATAGAGAAGTCTCTAAGAATGTCTTATGATGGCATCACCTTGATATTGGTAGGTGATTGTAATGTCCCTTTCTAGGGCTTAAACTGAAACTCAGTGTTACGCGGGGACGCGTCCCCTAGATTTTGGTGACGTCCTAAACGTTTTGGGGACTTGGGGACTTAGAGGACGTCCCCTATTTTTTTGAATATGTCAAAAGTATTTTGACATTTTTTTACTTTTAAAATGCTGTTATTTTTACCAAGAACACCAAATTATGATTTTGAAAGTACCTAAAATACATTAAACACAGTTTAAATCCCTAAATTTCATTGAATACTATTAAAATATTAATTTTTATGTATTATTTTAATAGCCGTCCCCAAAATTTGGGAAATTTTTTGCCGTCCCGGAAACCCCGTCCCTCCGTCCCCCATCCCCGAGACTTAGGTAACTATGCCGAAAATAAGGGTTTGGCCACAAACCCTAAGAATTAGATCTGAAAATACACCAACACCCAATTGAAAATAATCTGTTTTTTTATAACAGTAGATCCAACAATATTAGAAACCCTAGCAACAAATTGGAAATTACACTTTTAGGGTATCAAAATCAGCTTAGAACATTAATTAATATCCCTCTAGGGCAGCGAACTGTACCAACACTTAGGAACAATCATTCACATGCAATATGGGCTGAAAATTAACATAGAAATATCCCAAATACTCAATAAATCCAACAAGATGAAATCTGGAGCAAATATGTATTTTGTAAATTTATTTCAAGTGCAAATACAACTAAAACTTCAAAAATTCATAACTCCATCAATACTTGGAGTTTCAACACAAACCAATGCTCAAAATGATCTTGAAGAGACCAGCTATCCAATGAAAGTGAAATCACAATTTTCCAACCATGAAAACCCACTGAAAAGTGATCTTGAAATCTCCAAATGGGTAGATCAAGCTGAAAATGAATGTGGCAGCCCCCAAAAGCATGCCCTAGCTGAAGTAGGAGTGCCCTAAGCACGGATAAACACCTTGTTGTTCCATAAATCTGCCAATTAAGTCCACTTGTGACTCCCGTATGAAGCCACCAATGCAACAAATGAGAGTTTTCCTCCCCTATTGAGGGTTTTGTCCCCAATAGGATCCAATGGAAGTTTTCTCCTCAAAGTTGAGCCACACCAAAGGTCTTCGTCTTTCAATGGAGAGTATGGCACACTATGCACAAACCCAAGATATCAATATTTGAAATCGATGATGTTTAAAACCGAGTCAAACCGAATCGAACCGTCCGGTTTGACCGGTTTAACATTTTAGAGCACGAACCGTTTAGTAAACCGGACCGGTTGACGGTTTTATTTAAACCGCCGGTTTTCGTATGTGGAACCCCGGTTTGGGCTAATACCGGTCAAACCGGTCCGGTTTCATCCTGAACCGGCCGAGTTATGGAAAGACAACATTTCTTTCCTTTTTTGGATTTTTGGTGAAAAAAACACAAGTATAGAATAAAATTTGCCATTTTTGGAAAGGGTCCGGGAAGATGTAGCAACAAAAACTTGCATGTGCCATAACTTTCATTTTGTGGCTCCATTTCAGGTGTCGTTTTCTCTAAAAGTGCATATTTTCTCGAGCTCTACACATTGATGGCAATATTTTTCTTATTTTCATAAAATCCATTTTTGCACCTTTTTGGACCAAATTTCTTTGCAATCTTCTAAAAGAATCATGAGCTTTGATGCTCTGTACACAATTTAGTATTTAAAAATTGGATAGCTTTCCAAAACTCGAAAAGTATTCGCCAAATATTGCCGCATTTTTTTTTTTTTGGGGTCTCAGAGTATTCGCTGAAAAAGTGCGAGCATTCCAACTATCACTATATACATGAGCAAACTTTGCATATTTTGTGTGTAATTGTTGGAATCATGGTTTCTAGTTTTTCAAATATATTGTTTTCTTTAAAAATGTAATTTTTATGTGTTTTTTAGTAAACCGGTTCATAGAGTTTGAATGTCCCTCCGTTCCGGTAACAATGTCCAACCTCGAAGAGTCCGGTTCCGATTTTTAAAACATTGTTTGAAATAAACATGCATAACCTTTCTTAGGCCATTCGATCCACCTTTATATCCTCTTTTTTGGCGCCAAGGATGAATTAGAAGCCCAATGCACTTTTTAATCTTCCCTTAAGAAGACTGACCTCATAAGAGTATTTAAAAATATTTTTATTTTATAATAATAATATGAAGTTGTCCCAAAATAAGAATTGGCTGGGCCCAACTTAAAATATTATTAATTATTTTTAATTTAGAAAAGGGGACATTACAATCCTCCCTTCCCAAATTTGCTTGCCCTCAAGCAAAATGCAAGCTCTTGGATCCCAAATAAATCTATGTGGCTCCTTCTTTGATGTACTTGCACATGAAGCAAACTCATTAAAGGAAAAATGCGTTCCCTTCTTCATCCACTCATGCTTTGCGGATATGATGGCTAGGTCCCTTCCTTGGCTTGCCACCATCTCATAATTTCCATTCAAATGATGGATTCCCAAAACTTCAGTAATGCTGTCCCAAAAACAGCTGTAACCTTGCATTTTTCTCTCAAAAATTAGAATGTAGGTGGCTGGAAACCCCCTTAAATCAGCCACAAATATGCCAATGTTAGTAGTAGTGTGGAATTTCTTCAACCTTATAATTGGAGGCTCTTTTTTTTGGCATCTCATAAGTAGGAGAGTAGTTGGAAAAGTTGTGAACAATGAATGAAAGAAGGTACAACAGTTGTAATCATGACCTATCTCCAAAAATTCCAAACTACCCATGACATGGGTGTTGGAAACACCCCAACATTGACGGAATATGCCCCAACAATGCCCAAGAACAACCATTCACTAACTTCAATGATTGAATCTACTTGTATGTCATTAAATATAAAAAATTCACATAGCTTACCCACTTCCCATATCAAGCATCTCGCTGCCCCGGTAATGGTGACTATCCTCCCATCACTATTTTCCCAATGAGCTGATATATGAAAAAGAGGACCAAAATGAAATTCCCTAACTACTGTACTTCAGAGATGTGGCCTTTTTGTAGCAACTCATCCTTCACTATGGTGCTAGAAGGTACAATAAACTTCATATGCCTCCACATAAGTTTCCTTATACACAAAATGCAAGAATCGTAAAAATTAGTAGAAGCTTTTACCTTGTTTTTCATAAGGTCATCCAGAATCTTCTTGCCATAGTCAGCTTGGACTTGACTCAAACCAGCTCTATATCTATGGCTGAAAGTGGTGTTTTTCACCCCAATATGCTCCTCGGAATTCACTTTATAATAATAACCATTCTTACCAAGTGTGAGCAATCCTCGTTGTGGAGAATTTTCTGATTGCAAGTGCCTTACTTGCTGCCCCAAAACAATTGTCCTATGTTCCTTCTTGCAAACTCCTTCCATGATGTCATTAGCAAGCTGATTTTTGACATAACCAATAGTGATAATATTTTTCCAGTCAGCTGTTATGCAAGAGAGCAGCCCACAATGTGATTCCCAAAGATTTGCTTCAGCATTCACTTCTTTCCTCATGCCATGAATTTTGATTTCTCCAACTTGGTCACAAAATTTCAGTTCTTTATCATGATATTTGAGGGTGAACTCCCCCAATGTTTGCAACCATTGAACCCCAAGAACAATTTCATCATTAGCTAGTTCAATCACAAAAATTCATCACATACCTCATGAACTCCCAAGAGAATTGACAATTGTACTATTTTCCTTGCGCAAAGTATGATGGTGCCATTCTCTACCAGCATAGTGACCCCTTGGTTATGAAGAAGACCCTTCACCCGGAATGGGTGATAAGCATGAGTGCCACACATTAGAGTAAGGGTGCTGCCCTTCCACCATATTCTCTCTAGCTCTTTCATATTTATGGAATCATGGAATGGAAAATCAGACTTACCAACATGCCCTTGATGCCTCAAACATAGGTATCCTCCCAACATTGCACCTATGTTCCACATGTGGAAACAATTTTGGAATTGAGCCCAAGAATCCACACAACAAAAATACTTCTTACCTCATTATTCCATGGAGTATGAGGTGCATAATGATGTCCAATTGGAGGACATAACAAGCATGAAATCTGATCACCTTCCCCAACCAGCTGTGTGTGAGAGCAACATACCAACAATGACATATCAACAAGCAACCAAACTGAGATAATCATGTACCCGGGGCTGCCTATGACACTCTTATGACTCAGAATTTCTGAGTTAGGAACAACACTCAGAAAATACCCTAATGGTGCCCTTCTTTCACGCATGATGTCATCCTCATAGGTCCTTAGTAAATCTGATTTGACTTCCTTATGTGGCTGCCCTGTGTGACCATTAGAATTCAATAAACTATCATAGAACATCAAAGGATTTTTACCCTTCTTCAGATGATGACGAAATTGGGATTGTTCTTTGTGGATACCCTCATCGATTTGCTCCTTGGTGACTATTGTTTGAAAATTTCCAGCGAACTGAAAGTAATCATGAGGAACCAGAAGTGCCTTTCCTCCATGAACATACCCTTCCATAATGTCATCCTCTTTGCCCTTATGCAAATCTGATTTCTTTTCAACAATTTGCCACAAGCACCCATTAGAAACCAATGAAATATCATTAAATATTAAAGAACTTTTACCTTGGGACACATGCTCCATGATTTCCCTAGGTTCATGCTTCAATCCTTCATCAAATTGTGATATCTTCACGCTGTTGATCTAAAAATCAGTCAAGAGCTTTACTTTGGCAATGGTGATGGGGGCTTCTAGGGCTTCAATGGGTTGTTCCCTCTCGATGCCCAAAATTTTCGGTTGTTTTGTTTCCTTCTTTAGCTCAAGCTCCATGATTTTTCCTTCTTCAACTTGTGCCATGGGTTCCTCTATGGGTTGTTTCTTCTCCATTACTTGCAGCCCTAGTTTTTCTTCTTGTGTATATGAGATACCACTTAAAAATGCATCAAATATTGAAAGTTTGCAGCCAAATAAAATACTTATTTATGCAGATTTTTACAGTAAGGACAATAATAAAATCAAACATCTCCCAAAATATCCAAATAAAATCAATATCTCCCAAAATATCCACTCGAATTACTTGAAAATTTAGAGAGAGCTTGATATTATTATGTAATGTCCCCAATGGACATTATTTTACCCCTAAACAGATTTTAGGCAATCCCAACTTTAAATATGCAAAATACAGACAAATTGCAGTCAAATAGAAATTTGATTTTTGCAGAAAATTAAATCTAGGGCAGCGAACAGAAAATAATAAATAACTCCAAAAATACTTTCTCAAATCTCTTGAAATTTTAAATGGAGCTTGCTAATACAATAACAAATATTATAGAACTGTTTTTGGAATTTTTCGAATAACAGAATGCTGCCAGAAATTTACAGCGTGCCCTAAACAACTGAAAACTTCTAAAATTAATATCTTTTGCTAGAGAAGTCCAAATGAGCTGAAACTTTGGATCTTGGGCCACAAAAATATGAAGAATAATATTTCAAAAATAGTTTTCGCACAAAGCAAACACGAAACCCTAATTTTGCCCTAAAAAGTAGGTCTCCCAGCACATTTAGGGCATCAATTTAGCTCCAAAATTGACAAGCTAGGGTAGATCTCTCACTACCGAAGAATGCCCTCGCTAGCTAGGGATGGATCTCTCACCACCGAAGCTAGGGTTCCCTGTGGGATCTTACTCACAAGTGGATATTTCAAAACAATTGATTGCACATAAAAGAATATGCATAAGCTACAAGCTTAAGACACAAATTAGAAAATATCAAATGGTATGGAATGTCTTTCCCTTCAAGTCGACTTCTCCTTATAAAGGAAGAAGAGACCCAAAACAACCTCGACAATATCCAATTAGTTCCCAAGGATTTTCCCTATGCAAGCATTTAATATTTTACCATATTAAATGTTTTTCCCAACAACTTTTTCTCTCCTAATGCAAATCGCATTTTTCTAGAGGAAATACATAGTAAAATGGGCATTTATCCTTTCTATGTTCCCATTCCCCCTTCTAAGGCAAGTCGCCTTTTCACCTAGGATGGATAACAATTTATATTTGGGCCTTTTCCATCCTTGATTTAATAATTATTAAGTCATATAAATTATTATAAGTGCTCTATATATTTTTTTCTTTTATTAATGACACTTTATAATAATTAAATATAACTTAAGCCACCCTTATATTTTTCTTTGGCTGTCGGGTTGACAAAATAGGCCGAAGGTCTTCGAATGGGAAGGGGATATTACAATCCTCCCTTCCCAAAATTGCTTGCCCTCAAGCAATTTTGATCTTGTTTTGTCCAAGTGTCATGCACAAGAGACAAAACATGTTGTAGTGATCTGCAAGCCTGGCACCTGTTCTGTCAAGTGAAACAAATCTTGCCACAAAATATAGATCTCTTGATGCTCATAAATATGAGTATGGACCAATGGTTCAACATACTCCATAATGTAAACTTCGTCCTCTAATTTGTCATGCTTCTCATGAGAGAAAGAAATCTGAATGTGCAACAACAAATTAGACATATTATCATTCACTGCATACCTTGGAGTATCATCATTCTTTATCTCCATGATGACTTGGCTTCGCTGCATCAAATTCTTGGCATCCTTGTCAACAATGGGTTGAGTATCTTCACCAAACAGCTTATCATGAGCTGCTGGTTTGGAAATTGCAGCAGCCTGCAATTCCACACAAGTGTCCATGAGAGGCTCCTCCTCATGTGCTAGTTGTTCCATAGAGTCTTTTTCTGAGGGTGTAGACTTCCTTGCATCAATTGCCAACATCTTTTCCTTGAACTCTTGTAGGTGTTGTCTCGCTTGAGCGGCTATCAATTTAGCAGCTTTAGCTCTATTATTCCATTCTTCACACCTTTTCAATGTTTCCATTACATCTTCCTTGTTTGCATATACAAATTTCTTCTCCTGAGATGGAATAATTTCTCTAGCAAACAAAGTTCCACTAACACAATTATTTTGTTCAATGGAAATCATACCTTTTGAAGCTTCTTCTTCTTCATATGAGTTCTTTTGTAATTCAGGTACGGCATATGATGACCTCGCTTGGGCTTGCTTTACTAATCTTCATCATGCAATAACTGAAATGGCATATTATCTTTCAAACCCTTACTCAAAGATTGGTATTTCCTCCAACAAGAATCCTCATCAATCACCTCTATTGGATGCCCTTTATTATTGTTCTCACCTTTTTCCTTATTGTCCCAAGACCTGCTTTGATTTAAATTTTGAGTGAGCTGGCTCAAATAAAGGTTAGTGGTTTCCTATTGTTTCACCATGTTGGTGAACATTTCCTTAATAAAACCCATATTAAAATTTGCCATATTTAACCCACACAGGCTGGAGGAACAACAGATTTCGATACCATTTGTAATGTCCCCAATGGACATTATTTTACCCCTAAACAGATTTTAGGCAATTCCAACTTTAAATATGCAAAATACAGACAAATTGCAGTCAAATAGAAATTTGATTTTTGCAGAAAATTAAATCTAGGGCAGCGAACAGAAAATAATGAATAACTCCAAAAATACTTGCTCAAATCTCTTGAAATTTTAAATGGAGCTTGCTAATACAATAACAAATATTATAGAACTGTTTTTGGAATTTTTCGAATAACAGAATGCTGCCAGAAATTTACAGCGTGCCCTAAACAATTGAAAACTTCTAAAATTAATATCTTTTGCTAGAGAAGTCCAAATGAGCTGAAACTTTGGATCTTGGGCCACAAAAATATGAAGAATAATATTCCAAAAATAGTTTTCGCACAACAAACACGAAACCCTAATTTTGCCCTAAAAGTAGGTCGCCCAAAGCACATTTAGGGCATTAATTCAACTCCAAAATTGACAAGCTAGGGTAGATCTCTCACTACCGAAGAATGCCCTACTAGCTAGGGATGGATCTCTCACCACCGAAGCTAGGGTTCCTGTGGGATCTTACTCCACAAGCTGGATATTTGCAAACAACAGTTGCACATAAAAGAATATGCATAAGCGACAAGCTTAAGACACAAATTAGAAAATATCAAATGGTATGGAATGTCTTTCCTTCAAGTCGACTTCTCCTTATAAAGGAAGAAGAGACCCAAAACAACCTCTACAATATCCAATTAGTTCCCAAGGATTTTCCCTATGCAAGCATTTAATATTTTCCCATATTAAATGTTTTTCCCAACAACTTTTTCTCTCCTAATGCAAATCACATTTTTCTAGGGGAAATACATAGTAAAATGGGCATTTATCCTTTCTATGTTCCCATTCCCCCTTTTAAGGCAAGTCGCCTTTTCACCTAGGATGGATAACAATTTATATTTGGGCCTTTTCCATCATTGATTTAATAATTATTAAGTCATATAAATTATTATAAGTGCTCTATATATTTTTTTCTTTTATTAATGACACTTTATAATAATTAAATATAACTTAAGCCACCCTTATATTTTTCCTTTGGCCGTCGGGTTGACAAAATAGGCCAAAGGTCTTTGAATGGGAAGGGGATATTACATATTATAGAGGACATAATAAAACTGTTTTTGAAATTTTACACAAATTAAAATGCTGCCAGAAAAAGCACAGTGTGCCCTGCATAGGCATGGAAAACTTCGAGGTTCGGAACTCTCCAAATACAAGAGAAAAATTAAGAGTCTTTGGAAATAACATTAACAGGTATAGGAAATGACATTTCAACCTTTAGATCTGAAAGGGACCAACTGGAAAACCCTCCAAATAAAGGCTGCAAGTCGCCTCGCTTGGAAAGGGGTTGGAAACTGATGGAGGCGCCTTCAAAGTGATGCTAAGCCCAGCCCAAATGGCTGTTGTAAATCTGATCTGGAACCCTCTGATTATCTTCCCCAAATGCCCCCAAAACCCTCAAATTCCTTCCTCTGAAACCTCTGATAATTTCTCTGTAACACAGCCTAGAAGGCGGCTCCAAAATGACAGACTAGGGTAGATCTCTCACTACCGAAGAATGCCTTGCTAGCTAGGGACGGGTCTCTCACCACCGAAGCTAGGGTCCCTGTGGGATTTCACTCCACAAGCTGTAGATGCGCAAACAATAGTTGCACGTGAAGGGTCAATAAAATGTATGCCAAAAAGTTCCTTTCCTTACTCTCCCCGCTCCTTATATACTTCTCCTCGACAAACGAGCCCCAATAACCCTAGGCGCATTTCATTCCATGGAGGGGCCAATAAAATAAAAGTAACTAAAGTTACTTTTTCCTTTTAAGTCACCATGGTCCAAAAGTGACCCCCAAACGCAAAACGTGGATATTAGAACCACGTGGACTGTAATATCCCTTCCCAATAGCTCCCAGCGTCCACAACCCTTGGGTATGACCACGGTTTGGACTCGACCTGGCCCTTAGGCCTTGGGCGTTGGAAAAGGGGACATTACAATCCTCCCTTCCCGAGAAATGCTTGACCCCAAGCATTATCCCGTCATGCTTCTAGGAACTGAACCACGTCGTAAGTTTCTCCATCTCCCCTGCCATCAACCAAGGATCGGTGTAATCCGAAGTAACCAGGAAACCCCATGTAGTCATCACGACCTCCATATTGTATCGAGAGCAATGTTGTCCGTGAAGTAGAATGATACCCAAACCGACTCTCCACTGGTACCCACATCGGGATTGCCAATCTGGCCCAATCCTCGCCACTCGATGCCCACATCCTGGGACTCGTCACTATCTCTCCGATCAACTCCGGGTACGAAAGTCCACTTTGAATCTTGTAGAATTCCTGGATCAACCTGTGAAATAACTTGTATATGCACAAAGTGTGCCAACTCTCCCACATAACCCACATTGGTGTGAGAGTACAACTCAATGTATCTCAATGTGTCACGTGGGGAAAAATCCCAAGATTCCAAAGAGACATGGTCAATCGACAATGTCAACTCCACATAGTTCACCTCCCGTGATGAGTGATAACCTATTTGAATAGCTAGGTAACTGAGTCAACTCCATCCCTCCACTGACTAGCACATGGGTGAAATGCCCACCGTGCCTAGAAGCAAGTAAAATACATAGGAGTGCTATCCCATGTTGACTCAGAACATGATGAACTTGTAAGCTCCGATTTGTTATAACGACAAACCGTACATCCCTGTATGAAGTTGGGGATATCCTCCCTCAACCCATGCCATCTGAACCTCTCTGATATGAGCTTGTAGGTCTCATCGCAACTCAAGTGTCGGTCACGAAAGAACAATGCACATGTTGCAATATCTCCATCCTCAACCCTAAGTTTGACACAAGGTATAATCTGCCATGATAGAATATCATCTCATCCTCCAATCTATAGGTGTCATCCTGTATGTGACCATCCAGAATCTCACAAGTGTGTCGGTTCTTGGAGTACTTAACAAGCAAATGAGATCTCCAACTTACCGACCCCTTAGATAACCAACATAATGATAAACTCAGATGATCTGAACTTGTAACCCCAATCTCTGTAACTGTCTCATGTGCAACATTGTTGGTCACATCCACATCCATCATACTCCGCCTTGATCCGCAATAATAGAACACCTCACCATGCCGAATGTCTCTCCATCCCTCTGCGTAACCACCCTAGGTGCTCTTGTAGATAATCCCCTCAAAATCACATTCTTGCCCTCGGATTTAAACTTCAGCTCCATCGTCTGAAAGTTAGTCCAAAACTCACCAAGAGAGTGAAGCCACTACACTCCCAACACTATGTTGGTCACTCCCATACCAACGATGTGGAAATCATCTTGAATCGTATAACTACCATCATGATGCTCACTTGGGGAACCCGCCGTGTGCACCTCATAGACTCTCCATTGGCTACAACCCCATTGAGGCCCTCCAAATCCTCTGTCTGTAATCCTCGCCTCTCAACCAATGAGGCATCAATACAGTTGTGGGTTGCCCCACTATCAATGAGTACCCCAACTCGTTGACCCTGCATAACTCCTCTAATCCTACATGCCTTGTACATCAGAGTACTAGACAATGTGGCTATAATCTCTCGAGAAAAAATCTCCTCCTCCCGGCCCCGCATCAACACTATCCAACGCAACCCCATCTCCATCATCCATCTCGTGAGTCTCTAACTCCTCACCTCTGTCACCCTCACTCTCCTCAAAGACCTCAATGAATTGGGCCTTCCCTCTACCTTTGCAATCATGTCCTGTGGAACCCAAGGCGTGTGGCAGTTCAAACATAGTTTCTTCCGCCTCAACTCATCTCTCGTCCTCTCGGGAAATGATTGGCTTCTTAGCCACCTCCCGCCCGGGTGGAGGCTCCTCTCGCCGAAGTTTGTCCGATTCGGATGGAGGTTCCCTTTGCTGAACGTGAGGTGGAACCCTCGACTTTGGAGTGGATAACTCCAAGTCCCGAGCTCTCCTAACAACCTCGTGCAAAGAAGAAGGTTCAAATGCCTTCACAAACCCAACGAGAGCATCTGTCAAACCTGCTATGAACAAGTAAAATCAACCTCATCTTCATGACATCAGGTACCATGACTGATAATCTCTGAAAATCTGCGATGTACTGATCCAGGGGACTGGTTTGTCTCAAATGAGTCCACTCCCTGAAATACCTGTCAGGGTCCCTCCTATCAAATCCGCTCACTAGCCTCTGCGCGAACTCTGCATAAGTAGTAATGTGTATGTGTCCTTGTGTAATCAACCCATGATGCCACCAATCATGAGCGTCTCCCTCAAGATGTAAGATTGCAAACTTAATTGCATCTTCCTCACGCATAGGATTCAAGTCGGAGTATGTCTTCAACTTTTGAACCCAAGACGGTGCAGTACACTTCTTAGAACCATCGAAGTGTGGAATGGAAATTTGTCCCAATCTTCTCTCGTAACTCGGTACTTGTCAGATTCGATGATCTCTCTGGTCTACTGCCAATCTTCATTTTGCAATATTCTTGGAATGGCATGTTGTTACGAAAGCCCTCTCTCAAGGTCTGGTACCTCTCCCAACAAGACTCCTCATCCAAAATATCTATTGGCTGCTGTACCTGTGAAACTTCTGGATCCTTCAAGAAAGAAGGTTCGTGAAGCCCCAAGGGCCTGACAGAAGAATGGGGAGGCCACTGCCCTGAATGTCCACTCTCACCTCTTTGACCATGTTGTCCCATATTGCTATTTTCTCCTCTCATTATGAATGCTGTTATACACAGTCCAACATGTTGAAGATGATTAAAAAATATTCTATTACCCTTTTTAGCAATCATAAAACCAACGCTAGTACCTTGAGAGGTACTCTCCTTTTTGCCGGAGTCTCCAATGAAGAAATCATGCTTGCCAACACTTGTAATCCCACAAGACACATTTGAATTCCTTCTTTTGCTTATGAAATCAGTCACAAAGTTTTTAAAATCAGAATTGATAGTTTTGGATGATTGCCACATACTACCAGGATCCCATACCTTATAATGCCCATGAACCCTTGTATCATGTAAGGTCTTCCATCTTTGCTTCTCTTGTATCTCCTCATAAAGAAGATCATCACTCTTTGTCTTCATGATGAATTGACTCTCCTTATAAAGAATATCATCAAAAGGTTCACCTTCTATTGCTGATTTAGAACCCTCCAAAACACCATCCCTTGGAGTATCCTCGTCAAGCTTGGTCTCCAAAATGACTTGACTTTTCTGCCACAAATCCTGAGCATTCTGGTCTACAATGGGCCGAAATTCTTCATGAATTAGCTTATCATGAGTTGTTAGTTTGGAAATTGCAACGGCGTGCAATTCTACACATGTGTCCATGTGAGGCTCCTCCTCATCATGCAATAATCTGAAATGACATATTATCTCAAACCCCTTCTCAAAGATTGGTATTTCCTCCAACAAGAATCCTCATCAATCACCTCTATTGGCCACCCTTTATCACTGTTCTCACCATGTTCCTTATTGTCCCTAGATCTGCTTTGATTCACATTCTGAGTGAGCTGGCTCAAATAAAGGTTAGTGGCTTCCTGTTGTTTCACCATGTTGGTGAACATTTCCTTCATAAAACCCACATTGAGATCTTTCCAAACTACCATATTTAACCCACACAGGCTGGAGGAACAACTTTGATACCACTAAAATATCCCTTATGGGATACCACTTAAAAATGCACCAAATATTGAAAGTTTGCAGCCAAATAAAATATTGATTTATGCAGATTTTTACAGTAAGGACAGCGAACTAAATAAAATCAATATCTCCCAAAATATCCACTCGAATTACTTGAAAATTTAGAGAGAGCTTGATATTATTATAGAGGACATAATAAAACTGTTTTTGGAATTTTACACAAATTAAAATGCTGCCAGAAAAAGCACAGCGTGCCCTAGACAACTGGAAAACTTCAGAGGTTCGTAACTCTCCAAATACAAGAGCAAAAATTAAGAGTCTCTGGAAATAACATTTAACAGGTATAGGAAATGACATTTCAACGTTTAGATCTGAAAGGGACCAACTAAAAAACCCTCCAAATAAAGGCTGCAAGTCGCCTCGCTTGGAAAGGGGTTGGAAACTGATGGAGGCGCCTTCAAAGTGATGCTAAGCCCAGCCGAAATGGCTGCCGTAAATCTGATCGGAACCTCTCGATTATTTTCCCCAAATGCCCCTAAACGCTCAAATTCCTTCCTTTGAAACCTCGATAATTTCTCTCGTAACACGTGACCTGAAGGCGGCTCCAAAATGACAGACTAGGGTAGATCTCTCACTACCGAAGAATGCCCTGCTAGCTAGGGACGGGTCTCTCACCACCGAAGCTAGGGTCCCTGTGGGATTTCACTCCACAAGTTGTAGATGCGCAAACAATAGTTGCACGTGAAGGGTCAATAAAATGTATGCCAAAAAGTTCCTTTCCTTACTCTCCCTGCTCCTTATATACTTCTCCTTAGCAAACGAGCCCCAATAACCCTAGGCACATTTCATTCCATGGAGGGGCCAATAAAATAAAAGTAACTAAAGTTACTTTTTCCCTTTTAAGTCGCCATGGTCCAAAAGTGACCCCCAAACGCAAAACGTGGATATTAGAACCATGTGGACTGTAATATCCCTTCCCAATAGCTCCAGCGTCCACAGCCCCTTGGGTATGACCACGGTTTGGACTCGACCTGGCCCTTAGGCCTTGGGTGTTGGAAAAGGGACATTACACTTGGGCCTTGATCTTCCCTTGCTTATTCCCATGAACTTAGAAAATGACATGGCATCATGAATCTTCTTCGGAAGAGCCCTATACTCCTCATACCATGTAACAATGTTGTCCACTTTGGATGGCTGAGAATTATCGACTTCCTTTGAAGAGCTCCTTCCACCATTTGGATTTTGAATGGTATGGATCAATTGAGCCATTGTGTTGGCCAATCTTTCTTGCCCTAGGGCAAGCTTTTCGAGTCTAGCATCACCAAAAATTCTATCCGCCATTTTGATCTTCTTGCAAGGAAACCCTCAGGCTGGGAAGACCGAAGCTTTGATACCACTGTAATGTCCCTTTTTAGGGCTTAAACCAAAAATAAGGGTTTGGCCACAAACCCTAAGAATCAGATCTGAAAATACACCAACACCCAACTGAAAATAATTTTTTTATAACAGATTTAACAATATTAGAAACCCTAGTAGCGAATTGGAAATTACACTTTTAGGGTGTCAAAATCAGCTTAGAACGTTAATTAATATTCCTCTAGGGCAACAAACTATACCAACACTTAGAACAATCATTCACATGCAATATGGGCTGAATATTAACATAGAAATATCCCAAATACTCAATAAATCCAGTAAGATGAAATCTGGAGCAAATATGTATTTTGTAAATTTATTTCAAGTGCAAATATAGTTGAAACTTCCAAAATTCATAACTCCAATACTTGGAGTTTCAACACAAACCAATGTTCAAAATGATCTTGGAGAGACCAGCTATCCAATGAAAGTAAAATCACAATTTTCCAACCATGAAAACCCACTGAAAAGTGATTCCGAAATTTCTAAATGGGTAGATGAAGCTGAAAATGAATGTGGCAGCCCCCAAAAGCATGCCCTAGCTGAAGTAGGAGTGCCTTACGCATGGATAAACGTCTTGTTCTAGAAATTTGGCAATTAAGTCCACTTGTGACTCCCGTATGAAGCCACCAATGCAACAAATGAGAGTTTTCGTCCCAAAGTGTTGTATTTTGAGGGTTTTGTCCCCAATAGGATCCAATGAGGGTTTTCGTCCTCAAAGTTGAACCACACCAAAGGTCTTCGTCTTCAGTGGAGAGTAGGCACGCGTGCACTGAGACTCCATGATATCAATCTTTGAAATAAACATGCATAACCTTTCTTAGGCCATTCGATCCACCTTTATATCATCTTTTTTTGGCGCCAAGGATGAATTAGAAGCACAATGCACTTTTTAATATTCACTTAATAAGAGCGACCTCATAAGATTATTTAAAAATACTTTTTATTTTATAATAATAATATCAAGTTGTCCCAAAATAAGAATTCTCTGGGTCCAACTTTAAATATTATTAATTATTTTTAATTTAGAAAAGGGGACATTACAATGATATAATAACATTGTTTTGACCTAATATGACATAATTATCGATTCGACAATAAAAATATAATTTTTCAATTCTATATTAATTCTTCTCATTGACTAGGCTAAATTGTTGAGGTCGTCCAACCTACTAGCCCTAATGGCATTAATCACTCAATTAAAAATACGCCCATTGAATTTGTAACATACTTACCTAGAGTCTCCAATCAATATGATCAAACTATAGTAGTAGATGTTCTAACTCAATTCTATAGATTTAATTTGTGTTGTGTGATGGATAAGGCACCTCGGCTTATGCCCATCCTAACACTTCAATATTCTTCAAATACAAGATACCTAAAATTTTTCGTTGGTGGTAGAGATATCAAGTTCGGAAGAATCATATGGAAGGACACATTCCAACATTTATGTACTCCGCCAAATTTAAGTAGGAAAGAGGACCCACAAACATATGGAGAAACAAAAAGACTTAACCAATGCATGGAAGATATATGGTGGTCATTTTTATGATGAGAAAACTCTATCCAACATAGTCTTTAATATGAAATTTGTATGAATTTGAATTAGTGTTATGTGGGTAACATCCCCTAGATTTTGGTGACATCCTAGATGTTTTTGGGACTTGGGGACTTGGAGACTTGGAGGGGACATCTCCAACTTTTTGTAATTAAATTTTTCTAAAGCATTTACTTTAAAAACGCTGTAGTTTTTACCAAAACTGAAAAACATGGAACTCTAATCCCGAAAGTACCCAAAAATATAAAATAAAGTTTTAAACCCTAATTTCATTAAATAAGGCTAAAATATTTAAATATTAAATTTTATACATTATTTTAATAGCTGTCCCCAAAATCTGGGAAGTTTTTTGCTGTCCTAGAAATACTCTCCCTTTGTTGTGCTGCCCCCTATCCTCGAGGCATAGGTAACTATGATTTAAGCAAAGGCTTCACAATATGCATCCACTTCCACGAGTCTTTAGCTATTAACAGAAAACTTAAATTGTGGAAGGAATCCCCAACTTCAAATTGAAAGGAAATGCGAAGGAAAATTATGTCACATCAATTGGAAAATAAGTTGCAAGAAAACTAACTAGAACAAGGTTGTTGAAGTCCCTTTTTGAGACACAATGTGTCGAAGTAGATCTGATCAATTCTTGATCAATGTATGAGAACTATGAGACATTGCATTCGTCTTGCTTTTGATGTGCCTGTCATGGAAATCAAAAGGTCCTCTTAGGAGACAAGACCCTTGCATATTTTATTGCTTCTTAATTGGGTAACATTTTCAACTTCTTGAGATTCTTCTAGGGAAACTTGAGCTGATGAATTTTGTCCTTCAAAATAGTAAAATACATGCTTTTGAAGTTTTTGAAGTCTTCTTGAAGAACAATATTGTTCATCATCATTAAACACATATCAATTGGCAATTTTTTGGGCGCAAGGATGTACGTAGACAATCTCAACTTAAAAGTTTGTTGTATGGATCTAGGGGCCAAACAAAACAAGGATGTCAATTCTGCCATTAAGTCTGCCAAGAGATTTTCTTCTCTTAGTATTGAAGTGATAACAAATTCCTCAAACAATTTTGGGATTGATTTTTTGTTTGCTAGTGTTTCAACTGGTCATTTTTAGCTTATCATTTCCTCTACTTGATTATTGAGGAGTTTTGCATCTCCTAATACCTTTGAACTTAAGTTGTCGATCCATTTTGGACATGGGTACAGATATAAAGAATTAGACATGCGGGTATGACAATTTTTAATTTAAAACCCAAATATAAATTGGATACAAATGTAAAAAGAATATATAATTTCATTATAAATTTCTAACCCGATAAATAGGAATTAACCACATAGTATGCATATAAAAACAAAATAACCACAAAACACTACTAATAATTACTATAATGCCAACCAAATGCCAAATAACAAGTCACAAAAGTTACGATAAATATAAATATAATTTTATCATGATATGGTTCATTAGAACCACATGGAATCAAAGCATGTGGGTCCTTCAACGCCAAAGAATTCTCCATGTCCAAGTAAAGATAGGGGGAAATGGAAGCATCTAAGTTAATATTTTTGGTTCTATGTCACAATGATTTGGCTTGCCTTCCTTGTACTTTGGATGCTTGTGAGATAGAAGGCGCAAATTGGAATTTACATACACCAATTCCTCGACCTTTTTGCCCCTAGCTTTTTGTGCTCGTATGAGTGGATGAAGCTATATAAACACTAGTTGCGCTCAAAGGAAGATGAACTCGCAACTTATTGAGGCAAAGTCAATGCAAGATTAAAATTTATAAAAGTAGAATACTCTAAATTCAAATTTAAATTTTAAAAAGTTAAAAGTAAAACAAAAGGAAAGAATTAAAAATATATAATCTTACCAGTGACAAGATTTTGATTGCAAGAGGCTGCAGGTTTGTGGATCCCTGGAGATGGAGGTACCACCACGTATGAGCATCCCTCTTGTACTTGTCCCAAAGAGTGCCAAGGTTATGATCTGTAGATGCTATGAAATTTCCAAACTTTGTCAAAACCATGTCTTCTACCTCAAGATGAACGGAGAGCCTAGAGAACGCCAACTTGTAGCTTTGATTGAATTCAACATTTGTATATGTTGGCTCCCTTTCGGTAAATAAAGGGTCTCTATGCTATAGAATCTAGGAGCCAATGTAAAGGCAAGGATATGTAATGAGGTGGTCATTTTGTTCCATTGATCAATGAGGTATGATTGTACTTGTTTGAAAAACATTTCTTTGGGGTCTAGCTCTTTTTCATTTAAAATGGTCTTTATCTTTTCAATCATTGAGTTGGTGCCATCATATATCTCTCAAAACATGGCTAGCCCATGTCAAGAAGCGGATCACACACATAATGGGCTCGGTGAAAGTCATTAAGTACTCTACATGAGCCCACCATCGTCAATGCAGTCAACATTTTCACTTTTTGGGCCCCCACTCAATGTTCAATTGTCTCCATACGGACCAAAGGTTGTTGATGACCATGCTGCTAAATGCCTTTCGCACCTTCATAAGTCGTTTCAAGGCAATTTTGTGTGAGGTAGATCAAGGCTCAAAACCTAGTGGGAAATTAAAAGTATTGACTAAAAACGTTCTAAAATTTCAAAAGCTACACGTACTTAGATTAAAATAAAAAAAACTTACATCATAAATAAAAGAATGTCTCTCTTACATTCAACTACTCCACTTGCAAGAACGATATGAAAATGGCTTGTGACATGTGATAGTTCATCACAAACATTTGGATCTCATCGCTCTCGGCGCACACCTACTTGTTATGCTCGATTTGCAGCCCAACTTTTGCAGCTTAAGTTGAGTAAATTAACAACATAAGGTATCCAAAAATGTGCCCATATCTCGCCTCCACCAACATTTCCATGGCTTTGCAATTTTTAGCATTATCATTTGACTTGGACAACATTTTGAGGCCTCACCGCCTCAATGGTGTATTGGGCATCCTCCACATGCCCCCTATAAACAACTACTTTAAAAACATTGCCTCTTTAGAGCATACTGTGGCCACATTCATCAAAGGACGATTTCTTGCATCTTTTTGTCCATTGGAAATGATGACACCCTCTTTTAGCTCACGAATCCTTAATTGGCTGCGATGAGTCCTTTATATATTTTCGTTTCTTCACAAATAGGGTGGTGCGAAGCTTCTCATAACCTGGCCCTTTGTATCCTTTTGGGGCCTCATTGATCACTCTCACCATATCATGCCAATATGGTGACTTGACAACATTGAAGGACAACACATTTGCAAACACACATCGCGTGATGAGCTCATCCGCAATATCGCCTTGTTTTGGAATAACCTTTACAATGGTCCTTTTGTTCTCTTGCGTGAAAGGAGAACTTTGTCTTGTGTGGCTGTGGAGGGTGTCAGAATAAATGGATGGCTCGTGGCCACAATCGGGGATTGCTACAAGATGAGGCAACTCATGGATTCTTCAATCAAGATCCTTCTTGATGCAGGAGCATGTAGCTTCACACACAATCTTACATCAACCAAAAATATGTTCAGTAGTAATAAGTAGGTCATGCGAGCAGTTTTCTTGCACAGCCCTGGGTTGGATGTGGAGATGTAGCTTGTGCGCTTATCTTGGTCATGCACAACCTTTTATACGGAGTCTTGTGCAAGAAAGAGTTGGAGGTTTTACACAAGGGATTGTAGGCCCTGCACAAAGGGACCTTCTCTTTGTTCCACTCATCAACTTTTTGTTGCCCCTTGGGAGCTCTTGTGCGTCATCATCTCATCACCTTTGCACGCCTGCATATTGAAACCCATATTTTTCTTTAGCGGACCACCACGTGCCTACGCAATAGAAATGGTAGCCACCTGGACGGTGGGGTCCACTTGATCGGTTACATGGAAACTAGACTGTCCTAATTGGACAATGATCTGAAAAATAAGGTGAAGTATGACAACTGGTTGGTGGTTACATTGACGCCTATAAAAGGGTGGATCGAAGATCTTTGAAAGCAGCTTGGAGGTTGCAAAGGGGAAGATTGCAAAGAGGAGGATCCAAGCTCCAGAACTGTGACTGGTTTACACAATGGTAGCACAAAGTTTTGTGAGATTGAGAGGAGAGTGTGAGAGGTACATCCTGTCCATTTTGGGATTGTGAGATATTGCATTAGTGTTTTAACTGTAAGTCTATAAATAAGACATTAGGAGAGTGCATAAATTGTAATTTTCCTTCTGAAGATTAATAAAATGGAATATTGCTTTTATATGCTTGTGAGAAGCCCTGTGGACTGCACAATCTAAGACAACCCTTCAGTACACCCTCTGACTATTACTGCATCATTTGGTATCAGAGCGGGCAGTGTCCTGTGGGTGAGTGAGGAGATCTTGTTTGGGCAGTGACCTGCGGGTGAGTGAGGAGATCCTGTTTTCCATGTTGACATGTGGGTAGAAAGAAATGGACACATCTTCCAGTCGAGGGAGTGTCGGGTAGAAGGTATGATAGTGGAGAGTGAGATTCCATTGAGAAGAAGAGCCCTGTGGTGCTTTTGAGGAGAGAACATTTGTGTAGGTTTGCAATTGGATATTGCAGCAATAGGTTTTGGTGAAAATGCCTCCAAGAAGAGTGGTGGCGCAAACTGGAGTAGTGGCTGCCAATATGGTAGGAAGATTAGACAAGATTGCGGAGATGGTGCTAGTTTATGCTGAGATGTTTTTGGTTGTAAGTTCCATGGTTAATGTTATTTCCTAAGTGCAGTGTGATCTAGGGAGGAAAATGGTCCAATACTAATATGAGTGAGAGTATGGTATAATATATTGTACTGGAATTTGTGAGCAGTGTTTATATACGGTCATACGTACACACACAAGACATTAGTAGTTGATGATAGGAAAACATATAGCTGCACAATAAAAATAAAAATGGTGGCTATGCTTCCTTAAAATCAATATTGAAGCAGGGCGCGACAAGATGGGAAATTTCTAGACTTTGAGGGTGATTATTGTAAAGTTATTTTAGGAAAAAATTTCATATGCTTTGATCTCCAGAAGAGTTTGTGGGAATTATAGAAGTCATTGAACATATCACTTGAGTTAAATAACAACAAACATCCTTATTACATCTAAGTTTGTAAGTTCGTATATGTTTATGTTTGTTATTATTGATTGATGTATTCCATTGTTACATATTGCAAGCAACATATTGTTATAGAAATATGATATCCTTTGTTTTAATCAAATCTGAAAGAGCCATTCAAATTAAAGTAACATGTTTATCAATATTTCATTATATGTAACTCTATTAATATGTGTCATGAAAATTTACTTAATAAACAAGGTGCAATGTCAAAATTTATTCCCAATTTGTAACCATCAATTTTATTTTGACAGGCAACATGAACCTAAAATTCCATCCCCAAATGGAGAGCTTTTAAAGAGATGTTGGGTAGTGGAGCATCCAGGGCTGACTGCACTGATTGCATGTGCGCATTATACAAGTTCTAATATAATGGGTGGATGGCATAGGGAATATTTACCTTTAAACAGGTGGATACCAATGCCTTTCCTATCATTACGTACAATCACAATTTTCAAACTGGAATGATCTCTAAGAGTTGCTTGTTCTACTCGTCTCCGCCATTCCATCGGCTTCCACAAATTTTACACAAGTAAATAAAATAAATTAAAATAAAATGCATGTTGAGATTCAAACAAACATTATATTAATATCAACTAAAAGCATTGACTGAAAATTTTCTTCCAGAGGCCCTATGGCTTTTCCACCAGATCTTGTATGCTTTCCTATGCTGCCCGAACACAGCCTCACTATATATATATATATATATATATATATATTACACTAAATGTTTTACCGTATCCAGAGAGGAGGCTGCTACTGTATCACATTTCTATGGTTATGGCTGCCACTGCCATTGCCACTGCCACTGCCACTGCCAGTCCTATATTCCTGTATGTGATTTCTTTTGGTTACCTGTCCTGGTGACGTGTGTGTTAGGCAATGGATGTGAAGGCTATGGCAAGTCTGGTCTGAATGGGATCTGTCAGGGGGTGAAGAATTTGTCCCATTGTTGTTGTCCTCCCGGATTCGACTTTGTTGACAAAGCTGACTCTTCCAAGGGATGCTTTCAAAACGTCGTCGGCAAATGAAGCGGTGTAGTGCAGGCAGTGCAGAAATGAGGGACATTGGGCATATAGCTCTGCAACAAATCACATTACATTTGCTCGGCGAATCCTCCCCACACATTTCTCCTCCTCTTGCTGTAGTAGACACAGTTGTGGACGTCAACGACCAACATAACAAAGTCTTGGCCATTTACTTCGCTGACACAGGTGGTAGAGTTGGCAGAGGCAGCCACAAAGCAGGTGAAGCAACGAAACAGGTGAAGTAGGTTGGGGAAGCAGGTGAGGCACAATACCGTTGTCATCATGCATCTCCTCATAGTAGAGACGCCTTCGGCATAACAAGATTGCGGAGATGTTGAGAGTAGTGCAAGCAATATTATTTGTTGTAGAATATAGAAGAATAGGACTCGCCCCGAGGGATGATGTGAGCTGTGCAGAGAATGAAGAGGTGAGAGAAGATGTGGGACCAATGCCTGATTATTTGTTTGAGGGGGAAGATGGACTCATTTGGGCTATCTCAAATATTGGAAGAGGAAAGAGGATGGAGGTTCCAAGTTTTCCAGGAACTTTGAACCCCAAAGAGCTAACCGATTAGCTCACAGAGATGGAGACGTACTTGAGTTTGATGAAGCAGGGGATGTGCACAAGGTGAAAGAGGCACACAGACCAAGTTTGGGTTACGCAACCTTGTGGTGGAAGTACAACTTGGGCACAACAAGAAGGGTAAAGATAAAATCACTGGTTGGGAGTGGGTAGTTTTGAATCTGATGGGAAAGTTCCTTCTTGGTTACCCACCACTTGGACTTGTTGAAGCGATCACAAAATTAGCGACAAGAGGAGCTGAACATGAAGGAGTACACGGAGTTCTACGAGATCACCATTTGAGCTGGTTATAATAAGATAGATAAATACAAGGTTGGATAGTATATAAATGATCTCTGTTTAAACATCCAAGATGAGATAAGTATGGTGAAATTGCAGATGATAGAGGAAGCATACCAATATGCTTTGAGAGACGAGTTGTATGGAGTGATTAATGTCTACTGAGATACTAGACTATCAATAATAGTGTACACATAATAGTAATTGCATAACATACATTGCAAAGCAAAGCATCTGAACAATATCAACTTCTATTCATAAAAGATAAGTCTTGATACAATTAGCACAATACAGGGAGGACCTGATACAAACGCCCTCTCACTGATGTGTATCCTTATATTTATGAGACGAATGGTTTATGGTTGTTAGTTGAAACAACAGTCATCACCCTAACATAACCAGCAAGAGTCATTCCAAAACTGCTTGATGCCGAAAATACCACATAATTCTCCGGCTATTAAAATATGTAATTAAGTTGATAATCCTGACAATATGAATGTTATGTTCTACATTATCCCCCACTTTAAACAAGTCAGAGTCCCTTCCAACCAAGTTCATAGAGAACATGACAAAAATAATAACAAAGAGGTTGGACTGATTTAGAAATTGTGTAGCTGGAACTGTTGGATATATTGCCAGTATCCATTGGACAATGGAGTTAAGAAAGACATGTTTTACCCAGCATGATCATCAACCAATTTCCTTTTTAGTCTTTGAAATTCAAAGTGAGGGTCTGAGGGTGGCAGTCCCCAGCGGGGTTGAGGGGATTTATCCAGGAGGACAATCAATTTTCTGTGAAAAACGCTGCTACAAGTGGCCCCACACTTGGGTCAAGGGGCATTTATCTAGGAGGACAACCAAATTTCTTTGAAAAATGCTGCTACTAGTGGCCCCACACTTCAGTTCTTTCTTTTGCTACTGCTGCTGAGAATAAAGATAAAGCTGCAAGGGGGCATAAATAGGAAGGTTTACTGACAAAGCCGACTCCCTTGCTGCAGATCTATATGGTTGGAGGTCATATGAGTGCTGATATGCTGAAGATCAATCTGGGTGGAGATCATATGAATGCTATTTTCTGTAGATCGATCTAGCTGGAGGTCATACGACGCCTGATGGGCTGTGGGAAGGTCGTATGGCAGTGTACAGGTGGCCTGATGGTCGTAGGGCTGCGGGGGTCATATGGATGTGGGTTTGGCAGTAGATGCAGAGGGGAGGTTTGTACAGCCTGCACAGGTTGTTGGAAATGTGATTACACTCATAGGCTTGGTCAAACAAAAAGGTCTTACGACATCAGATTTGGAAGAGGTTGTATGGGCAACATAAGAAAAAAGTGGTGAAAAGTGCATGCTAGCGGTTAGATGGAGAGGTTAAACGGATGGATGTATTGGAGGAGATAAAACCACATGTAGGTTGTACAATATTGGAATGGGAGGAGGTTGTATGTGGCTGAGTTGGAAAGCCAGCAGTTGACAGTGCAAGGTCGAACTTGGCGTCTTGGCTTTTGAGAAGGTCGAACGGTTCTTTATCGGCAGCTTTAAACATCAACACTTCAACTTTGGACACTTACGGAGTCTTTTCATGCATTTCAACATAATTGACTTGGTCAATCCTTGTATTGGGACCCTTTTCTGTTACTTTACTTGTTTCTTAAGTGCAGGGACCATCTCTATTGGATTAATACTCTCTGTCCTTGCTTGTTAAAGCTTTAGTTTAGAGCCATTAACCATGTCTTGGATAAGCTTCCCATTCAAACATTCTAATTTGCTGGATTATCGAAATTTCAAAAACAATTAATGGTCTAAGCCACAACAATTAAAACTTATCCGTCTTAATTTTGCTGCTTGATTTATCTCTATCACAAAGCTGCATCTTTAAAATTCCTCCATCATAAGTGTTTATTGTGCCAATACTTCTTTTCTATGTGATGTTAGTTGTGTGATGTGGCATCCCCCAATGTTCATCCCGTTTAAGCATATCCATCATATCGAACGGTACCACAAAAATAGGCTGAAGTTCAGGTGTTCATACCTCTCCCATTAATTTATTTTCCTTAGACCCCTCGTTCACGCTTATTGAAGTCAGCTCTTTAGAATGCATGGTGATCACACGTTCCGATTGGCAAGCCAACTTTAAATCGAATTTTGCAGCCCTGACATTGTATTTGTTGAACTCCAGTGGGTAAGCCGATAGTGACGGTTGAGAAGGACTTGGCATAACCGCGTCTGTTTTTGGTTATCTCGCCACAAGCCTTGGCCTTCATCAATCTCCATGATCCCAGTGCTATTGCAATCAAGTTAGAATACTTTGCAGTCTTTAATCTACCAAGGAACAAACCATTGAGGGAGTTTGTCTTGTCATCAGAGCATGACTATAACTCCAAGACCCCTTCATTGTTCGGCTCCATTCTCACTTGGTTCCCATCAACCAAACTTTCTTCTTCGAAGTCCAAATTCGATGAGTTTGATGAGGCTGCTTCCTCGTTGACTGTTTGATTCTTCAAATCTATATCACAATTCTGTCCTTTATTTTCAATGGAGATCAAATTCTTTTTCCACTTATGATCAGTTTTGGCTGCTATCAACCAATTCTGACCCAATACTGCATCCCAGGCTTTCTTCTTCAATGCGATGAAACAAAAAGGGTTGGGTTTCAATAATTATCTTTTGACCCATCAAGACACCCAATACCTTAATGCCATGTTGATTTGCTCCTATCAGTGGAATGTCGAAGGCCACATGTTGGATTCCCAAGACACTTCTAAATTTCTTCTGGTAGAATATTCACACTAAAACCATCATCAATGATGGTGTTTGTTAGATTCTTGCCTAGAACTTCCATATGCACAATTGCCGGCTGTCGAGCTATGTTCATCTTTAGGAGCATAGGATTGATCACTTGGTCACTTGGTAAGGGGGACTTGACTATGAGTTCGGTTTTTTGCTTTTTGGTTTCCCTATCACCCGATGTTTGGGTGTGCCATTGTATGGTCCGTGTTTGGGCTAATAGTAGCGAGACCATTCTTGACTTCCGGAATGCTTTGCAATAAGTCACCTCTTGCCATAGGTATAGTGATTTCTAAGACGTGTCATGCAATAGCTGTTAGACCCTAGTCTGCTTGTTGTGCTTGTATGTTCATTTGAGTAATGTTGTTCTTCCATTGCAGCCCTCTCGACTTCCACTCTTGCATCGGCCAACCTTTCCTTCTTTGTGCATGGGTCAAGATAATTGGCTTTCTTCACTTGTGCTTTGGTAAATTGCCATAACTTCCTTGCCCTCGACAATGTCAATCATATTGACGTTGGCTTGTTTGGACAATTGCCATCATTATGGTTCCCAAGCCCACACCAACTATAGAGAAGTCTAGTATCATTTTGTTGAGGGAAGTCCCTTGCAAAATGGCCCCACTTATTACACTATGAACACTTATAATTTGTTGCCCTTCATAGTTGTACTGAATCTGAATCCTGCCATCTCTATTATTCTGTCTTGAGTAGTTCTTTGGTGGCGTGGTGGGTGATGTCAATAGCTCTCCGTGTGTGAATAGTACTTGGCCTCTCGCAGTCTATAAATTATATGGGCAGTCCTTGACTCGGTGCCTTGTAACTTGACAAATCTCACACAAAAGATCCTTGCGTTCGTTCTTAGCATGTCCCTTCAGTTCATCATTCAGAGCATGTCCTTTCTTAAAGTTTGCACTTATTCCAAGTTCACTTTCATTGTCAGAGTCGCGTTCTTTTGAGTGTGAGGACCTTTTTTTCTTGCTTTCAATGTCCATGGCTCGGTTGTATGCATCTTTGTATGATGAGGGTGGAACCACCTTCATCATCCTCCACAAAGAGGTACCAACCCTTCAATGAACCATTGCTTCTTCAAGCCATTGGCAAGTTCATTTTCAAGTTTTCCCAATAGTTCTTTAAGTCTTCTGTTATAGGCACAAACATTCTCATGTTTATCTTGTGAGGTATTATAGATTTCAGTGACAATTTGATTGTCATCCCTTAAGAGTTTGAATTCTTTTTGAAGGATTTCCAAAGTGTTTTCCATGTTGCTTTTTCCAAGCTTGGTGCATCTACGTACCAATCAATAGCCATTCTCTATAAGGTGGCTGGGAAACATCTTAACCACATACACTCATTTGTATGCCCATTGGCAGTCCATATGGTGACGCACCTTTTGTAGTGTTGTACGGGATCCTCTAATCCATCACCGGTGAACTTTGGCAACTTCTGCTTTTCTAAAGATGGTGTTAATGGGGTAACCATGGTTTTGGCGTGGCTTTTTGAATACAAGTCTCCCCCTCAAGAAGGTCAGTGTTGGGTGTTCCTATGTGCTCTTAGCACTATTGAACACGTCCCTATGTTCAACCCTTCCTTCAATAGGAGTTGTGTAATATCTTGCACACCGTTAGGTCCCTTTTTTGCATCCTCCAACTTGTCATTCGGCTGCCCACAGCCAAACTTTACATTTGATTCTCTTGCAACACCTTCCAGCCAACCTAGTTGCAAGGTCTACACTTTTTCCTTTGGAAGGTGTGATTCTCTTGCACCACACTCCGACTCAACCTAGTCAAGTCCGTTCTTCTTTCCTCTAGAAGAGGCTATGGCAATCTCTGCCCACCCCTTACTGAGAGTGGAGTAGGGCTCACCAATTCCAACTGAACCCTTCTTGGTTTCGGCTCCAGTTCTGGGTACAACTTCTTAATCTTTGACCTTGCTTGATGATTTTTCTAGAATTGGCTGTCAGTCGAAGCCTTTCTCTTCTCTTGCGTTGCTCCACCAATCATGTAGACCATTTAGCTTCTTGGTCCCCTACCTACTGTCCCTCTCCTTCCTTTATTCATAGTCAATACATGAATTATTGCTCATACATGTCAATATTCTGCCAGGTGAACTCTTTGTATTGTTGAGTTTCATTGTTATGTTCAACACAAATCTTTTAAGGTAATGGGGTGCCTCATCATGCTTTTTTTTAACTGACTTCAACTTAACGTTCTTTAAGGAAACGATGCCAAAATGTAGAGTGATTAATGTCTATTGAGATAGTAGCCTATCAATAACAAAGTATACAAAATAGTAATTGCATAACATACGATTGCAAAACAAGGCATCCAAATGATAACAACTAGTATTCATAAAAGACAAATATCGATACAATTAGCACAGGATAGGACCTGATACAAGCTCCTTCTCCCTGATGTGTATCATTCTATTTATAAGACGAGTGTTGCTGGATACTCCGCCGCTACTGCTAGGCGCGAGTATCTGTGTGCCGGATATGGATATGACTCGGGTGCTTCTTGGATACGGCTTGGATATCATACCCAGCCGTATCTAGATACAAACCTGTAATTGTGCCATATTAGATAAAATCAGATATGGTAAGCAGGGCAGCTATAGCCGTATCTGATTTAATAGTTAAAAAATTCCCAAAAAACCCCTTCAAAGGGCTAAAAACTGCATCTTCTATAATGCTTTTAGTAGCAACAATCAAGGACATGGAGGTGAAAGTGTTGATTCACTCTTTTACTTCAAGCTTTCACATTGGCTCTTATCAACATGCAATTCTTTTGATCTGTTTCTTTTGGCTTACTCTACTTCTTTTCTTTCATTTCGTCTATTTTCCACTGGCCTACAAAACCTGCAAATTTTTTAATCCATTGAATACCAAATTTCATACCTTCCCGTGGGCTGGAAGTGTGTAATTTGCGTGTAATTTTAATCTAATGTACAAGTTTGTTTATAATTTAAATTTGATAATTATTATTAATATATTCTTAATTTATAATCTAGATCATTATAGTATTTTAAATATTATATACTATGTCGTATCCAACCGTATCCATATCAAGGGGCATTAAAAACTAGTCGTATCTGTATTTGATACCATATCTATATCCACATCCATATCCGTATCCATGCAACTTTGATTTCATACCTTCCCGTGGGCTGGAAGTGTGTAATTTTAAATTAATGTACAAGTTCATTTATAATTTAAATTTGATAATTATTATTAATATATTCTTAATTTATAATCTAGATCATTATAGTATTCTAAAAATTATAAACTATGTCGTATCCAACCATACCCATATCAAGGGGCATTAAAAACTAGTCGTATCTGTATTTGATATCGTATCTATATCCACATCCATATCTGTATCCATGCAACTCTGTATGAGACAAATGACATGGTTTTCGGTTGACACAATTGTCAACACCTGAACATAGCCAAGAAGGGTCATTCCAAAACTATCGGCCAGCAATACAACCACATAAATCTTCGGCTATTAAAATATGTAATTATGTTCAGAACCACAACAATAAAAATGTTACAGTCCACAGGGAGAAGTTGGTGCACTGATAATAAAGTTCTACGGGAGTAAAAGGAAAGCTCAATGGTGGGAAGGAGGATCTACTTTGGGAAGAGGAAGAAGTAGAAAAGGGAGAGGCAAAGGTAGACCGTTCAAAGGAATTTGCTTCAAATGTGGAGAGGTTGGTTCTTGCACATATGAGTGTCGACATGTGCAAAGTGACAGCAAAAGTGGAAGAATTGGAGGTGGTGCACAAGTCTTACAAGTAGATGTATAGTCCATTGCAACATCAATGCAAATAGAGGAACCTGACGAAGGGGAAATTCACTTCCAATGTGGAGAGCTTGAAGGTCACAAGAAAGAGGGAGGATTCGCGTTAGAGGATGCTGGGATTTTGTGGTTGATAGTGAGGGCATAGAAAACTCCAAGTCTACAAAGATGGTGGTGAAACTGGGTTTGGTGCACAAGTTGCACCGAAAGCCTTACAAAATATCCTGGTTAGTGGAGGGGCCGGATAGCATTATAGAGGAGCATTACAAGGTGGAGACACAAATTGGTAGATAGACAAATAGAGCTATGTGTGATGCCCTACCAATGGACGCATGCCATGTTTTGTTGGGGAGGCCATGGCAGTATGATCATGAGATGTATGATGGGAGAGTGAATATTGTGCATGTGAGGAAGGACGGACGAAGATATATTCAAGTGCATTAAACGAAGAGGACAAGGTTGCACACCAAAGTGGTTTGGTTATGCGTAGAGGTAAGCAGGTATTGTGGGAGGAAGAGAAGGCAATGTGCACAAAGGTGAAATGGGATTCCGCACATAGGAAGGTGAGTGAGGTGTATAATAGTCATCGTGTCTTGTGCAAAGATAAGAGTGCATTGATAACATAAGGAGACGTGTGTGCAACGGCATAGAGGGATGCCACATAGGAAAAGGTGTATGGGAGTGCACCATAGGTTTGGTGGTGTGAAGGCACTACACATTGGTCACTAATGCAATGCAAAGGAGGACCACCTCTTTTCGTCATGCATTGAATTGCTCATTTTGCGTGGTCTCTTAGGGAGCTCTTGTTTCATAATTTCATCGTCTGCGACATGCCCGTGTGTTGAAACTTGAAACGGTTTTCTATCTTTGGGGAATTGCCATGTGCCTGAAGCAATGGAAATGGTCGCCACTTGGATGGTGGGATCTACTTGATCGGTTGCCTAGAAAATAAAGCGTACTAATTGGATGATGATCTGACAAAGGAGGTGAACTATGACAATTGGTTGGCAGTTACATTGCTGCCAATAAATAGGTGGATTGAATATCTTTGAAAGCAACCTGGAGTTTACAGAGGGGAAGGCTAGAAAGAGGAGGAGCTAAGCCCAAGAACCATGACTGGTTCATGTAGAGGTAGCGCAAATTTGTGCGAGACCAAGAGAAGAGTGTGAGAGAGGCAGGTCCGTCCATTTTTGGACTGTAAGATACTGCATTAGTGTTGTAAGTCTGCAAAGCAAACACTAAGAGAGTGTGCAGGCATTGTAATTTTTCTTTTGAAGATTAATAAAATGAAACCCTACTTTTATATGAAGCGCATGTCCCGTGTGAATAGATCTGTTGGCTGCATTGACTAAGGCAGCCCTTCATTGGATGCTCTAACCATGACTTCATCACTTTCTTTGTCGACGGATGACCAGATTTCAAGGCATGGGTTGCATCTACTTCTGCCTGCTCCTTGATATACTCGTGTTGGCACCCGTACACCATTCTTCCCTGTAAAAGTGTTGATTCCTTGATTAGGTATTGTACAGAATGGGCTTTCACCCCGATTGTATAAGCTTTTGTATGTGATATTGCCAAAGAAAACATCCACCATCGGGAAGCTGATCTAGTATTGTGACATGCCTCTATAGTGGTGAATGCAGATCGATTTTGATTTGAGGTTGGTCTGTGGAGGTAGAACTTGTTCCCATTGTAGTCCCCTTAGTTGTGCCTGCAAGTTTAAAAACCAACACGATAAGGGAGGAAAAAACAAACTATAGGCCATGGCATACATACAGTTGATATCTTGTTAAATAAATGACAAAAATGTGAATGGAGAAAGTGTGTGAAAATTGAAAACAAAATGAAAACGAAAAGAAAGCAAAAAAACAGTAAAAGTTGATAACAATGGGCACCCGTACTAGTGTAGGAAGATGATAACAATGTTGCTTGATGAAGAATCAGACCTAAAGAATTATGCAATGAGAGGAATGCGAGGTAATTGTTTTGTTTTTGTGTTTTGTGTTGTCTTTTTGATTTTTTAGGGTTTTATAGTGATTTTTGCTATGCTACTCTATGTTTTAATGTCAAAATAAATGCTGTTATTGAGCCGGATATGTCTAGGACAGTCCGGATATGCCCGTATACCTCCATAGACATATCTGGCCGTATCAGAAATGCATCATACAAATTTTCAGGCCTATAGGGGAATATATCGGTATCCTAGCTTTGATCATTTAATTCTTAATTCATGGGAAGTCCTCATATTCAGAAATGTTGTTAGTGAATTGGAACTCAATGAAAGAGTAAGATAGGAATAGCTATCCAATCGCATCCAAATTGGCAAATGCTACCATAAAAGTGCATGGCCTATGTTTGTAGGCCTCTTTCTTGAGTGTTGGGCCTTCTGGACATACTTTCTCTACATGGAAAAACTTCCATAGGTGATAACAAAGGACAAGCGCTATACCATATGTTTGTAGGTTTTTTTCTTGAGTGTTGGGCCTTTTGGACTTACTTTCTCTGCATGGGAAAACTTCCATAGGTGATAACAAAGGTATTACCATATTTTCCACACAGAGAATTGCTAAAAATAACACTTGGCTATTTTTAGAAGGATTGGCTATTTTTGGAAAATTGCTAAAAATAGTGCTTGGCTATTTTTGGAAGATTGACTATTTTTGGAAGAGTTGCTAAAAATGGCATGAGCTAAAATGGAGGAGCTAAAAATAGAAGTTCAGTTCTATTTTTAAAAGTGCATGAATGGATGGATAAGAAAAGCAAACTCTTGTTCTAATTATACCCCATGGTGCCAAAAGTGAGTGCATTTACTAAATTTAGCAGACTTTTATTAATTTTAGTAAACTGCTGTTCCAAAAACAGCCCATGCACCAAGGGTGATAAGATGAATTAAAACAGTTTCAAACATGCAGCAGCTGTTCTGATTTATGGCGCCAAAGAGGAGAGATATTTCTAATAAAATTAAGGAAGCATGCATAGTGTCCCAAAAGTCTGCGTCAAAGAGCAAAGACAGAAAAGACAAAAAAGCAAAGAAGGACAAAGCAAGAAAAGACAAAAAGCAGAAAAGGACAAGGTGCATAAGACAAAAATCAAACTGCTGTTCCTTTCTAAGTCTACGCAGCAGCATCTATGGATAAAATAATAAATAAAAAACATGCAGCAGTCACAAGTTACAGACCGCAAGGGAGATTAAATAAATAAAATATAAAAAACACAGCAGTCTATGTTGAAAACTTGCAGCAGTCTATTCTGGGCATAAAGCAGTCTATATGGGCTGATTTCGATAGTAAAATGTACAAATATCATATATACTTGAGCGCTGATTTGCTCTGGCATCTTCAGCCATTGTACTTGCACCTTTGAAAAAAATAAAGCTTCAAGGTTGTGCAGGTGTGTGAATCTTTAATTCTGTGTGTAGAAGTATATGCATGTGTTAAACTATTGGTGTATCACCCTTATTTCCCCTTTCCCACATTCTTTTCCCCTTTTCCTTGTCAATTTTTACTTTTTAGGTGATTCACAAGGGAACCAGCTGTCTCCGGAGGTTACCCACAACCTTGAGGCGTTCCAATTTTGTCAATAGGAGAGAGAGAGTACACACACCATTCTCTATCAAGGTGCAACTTCTGGGTGACAACAAAAGGATAAGCACTATACCTATGTTTGTAGGCCGTTTTCTTGAGTGTTGGGTCTTTTGGACTTAATTTCTCTGCATGGAAAAATTTCCATAGGTGATAACAAAGGATAAGCGCTATACCCTGTCTCCTCAAAACAAATCATTACTGGGATTCTAGGGGTCAACTACATGATCTCTCAATTTTGACCCTAGCTCTGAACATATCATATGGTAATGGACTTGGATCATTGCAAAGGTCGAGTCTAGAGGGAGAATTCCTTGCATGTGTGGAGAACGTTTTATTGAACAACATACCATGCGTGTCAAGAACGTCAACTACTAGAATGATCATGATGATATCTTGGATGGTGTGGTTAAAGACGCGGCAATGTTCCTCATTTGACCACCAACATGTTGGTTTTGAATACATCGAGTAACAATTTTCAAAGATTCTAGTACAAGTGAGACCTAATGCACGAATAACCTCTATAAGATTGACATGATCCTATGATCTGTAATCAAAGACTCAATTATTTACGCAATGTTCCCTGATCAAGACAGTGATATGGAAAAGTGAAGGCTTATCCATCAACTGTACCAATTGTTGTGAGGACTTGAGAAAATTCATCTGAATTTAGAAATTTACTTTGAGTGCTACTTTTATTTAGGATTTTTTTAATTATCTAATATTGACATACCTGTGGGACATGTCTCCATCTCTTGAATGATATTTTAGATTATGGTGGGTTCAGGTACAATTTGTTCTTTCTCATTGTTGTCGGCAACTGCCTTACTGGTTTAAACAACATCAGGTGCAGAAATGAAAGGTTTGGTAACCTAAGGCCTCTTTTTGGGTGTTCTTGTTCCAGGCAGAAAAGTTCCAAGTCTGCACTGCTGGTGCTTCATTCCAATTTTTGATAAAATTTTCAGACCCTTCAAAACTGGTTACCCTTGGCCTAGACCAGCTCTCACAAACTGTAGGGACGTGTGATTTTTCATGACTCCCTTGGTGTTTTTCATCCTCTGGTGGTCCTATGAAGAGTTCTTGAGGTCTGAAGAAAAAATTGAACTCAATCTAATCATGATGGTCAATTTGGTGAACTCAGAATGGTTAACTTGGTTAACCCGATCAATCTTGGGAATAGGAGGTCCTATCCGCAGAACCGAAATATTTTAATTCTGCTGATGAGGCATATGGGGAGATAAGAGGCTTTCTTTTTGCAACTTTGTAGAGCAGGCCCACGTGTTTGGAGTTTTTTTTCCCTTTTGAAGGTAGTAAACTCATTGGTTAGGGTTAAGTACCATTTTGATACTTGAGATGGCTCCCGTATTCTGTTAATGACTATCCCACTTTTTTCTTAACTACCTGTTCCTTTTGGGCCTTGCCATCTTTCAAGCCTGAACCATGTGGTGCTCTATAGTTATAGATTACTAAGTATCCACATAAGACATTGATTCCATCTTAAGAATAAACTGCACTTCAGGATTTAATGCATTCATAATCAAGCACAAGGCTACTGCATGTGCATGGTGAGGTGCAGAATTGGGAGAGAAGTGCGTGTTTTCATCCTTTATGGTCATGACTATGATCTCAAAATTTGTTTCGAGCTCATTTTTATTGTTAATTGTATTAAGATGCAGGTTCTCATTGTTGTTAACTGTACAGAGTCCTACTGACACGTTCTCAATGCTGGACTCCAAGAATTCTGCAGGCAGTAATAAACACACTAATGTGCTGGTCAGGATGAACAGAGCCATACCCACATAATCTTGGGAAGTTTTTCCTTGATTGAGGAGGCAAATAATGCAAGTTTGCGAGTTGAAATGGTCCCATCTGGTTTCCCAGGGATCAAGTTGATTAGTAGCCATTTGTGGAAAAATAGTTTAAATGGGATTGATTTTCAATTTTTCAGCAGTGGAGAAAGATTGAAACTTCAGCCACATGGTGGGAGCCACAATTTTTTATCTTCAAAATCTGTGTACAGAATTTTCATTTTTGTCTATTTTAAAAAAATTTCCTCTAGTGACAACAATAGATGGTTTAGACTGCAGACTGCTATGGTATTCACTGTGGATGGCCACACCAATGATGACACATAGCTTATGATCATGATCATAGTAGATGTTGATGACACTATCTATGGCTTCATGTTTTCACACGGGCTACTCGGAATAGAAGTGGAAACACCGCTAAAAAGTAGGTATGTGATTAAGAAACAAAAAAACCTATTATTACAGCTGCAGAAACTTTCTACAATTGTATACACAAAAGATGTCATTACATCAAAAAGAACACAAAAATGTGTATGGAATGCATTCATTGATAGGTCGGATCACTTTAAGTGCAGCCTTGACTCATAGGGTTTGACAATAAACATGATATGGCAATCATAGAATAACTCAAGGAAACTTCTACATCGAGGAAAGAGAAGAGGTGGGTGTGAATGGTTTAGGTATCAACCACCTTCATACAACCCAACATTTAATCAACCATGCTTAAGTATATCATGCAATAGGAATATTATTAACTCATTTTTCTGATTTTGATAAATACAGTGATGTCCAAGCCTATGGTCTACAATGGCTTTATTTTCTGGTAGACTGTGGAATTGATCTCCTTTTTCCAAATTTCCTTTCTTCCTTCCTTTCTAATACTTTTCTTGCTTCCAATTCAGCCACGAGTATCGTTACTAGAAATGCATATTCGAATTAATGTTATCCCTTTGTAATGCGGTGTATCAGTAAGTAGAACAAAATTACCTGCCAAGTTTTCAACCTTTTTGTTATTTGATGGCAGGATGGTGCGACATTGATACATTATGCAGTGGAAGTTGCAGCAATTCAAACAATCAAGCATTTAATCCTGTACAAAGTGGATATCAATGTCCCTGACAATGTTAGCATTCTACCCTAAGAACCTTGAACTGTCCTAGTCTGTTAGTAAAATTTCAACCACTAGTGTCATTTTTACATGCTTTATTGTGTGCTCTGCAGTTTGGATGGACACCTCTACATCTTGCAGTGCAAAGTAGAAGAACAGATGTAGTGAGGCTTCTGCTGGTTAAAGGTGCTGATAAAAACATCCGAAACAAGGTATTTTCTATACATTTTCCGAAGTTAATCACTTTTCTTTCCTTTTTAATTTCAATAGATAAGTGTGCAGAAGCTGTCTCTGCTAATTCAAATCTAACCAGCCCTTCATATGAAGGTCTGCTCCTTGTAAATAAAATAGTATCAATAGCTAGCTTCTCAGAGTTTAGTGCACCTATGAACTGGATTGTTGAGCATGTTTGACAGATGCACCTGTTCAAGGAGTCTCCAATGCTAGGCCTCAAATATGTTCTTTAACTGTGGTTGCAAATGGAAAAATTTCTCTATGAAAGATTCTTAAATGACATGTAAACTTATGTTAGTGGTATGCTTAAGCAAATTAGTTGGACTTACTAGTCAGGAATTAGTTATACAAGTGCTTAAATACCAGAGGACAGTGTGGCCCAAGGCATAAAAATCCTAAGATGAATTTGGGGGACTCAGCGAGTGTTTATTTTATGCATTATTGTTTCATCCAATCAATTTGGCGAATTGGATGAGGTAGGAATGATTCTGGTTGCATTAGGTAATGTGGCTAAACTACATTACTGCGAATTGGGATGAGCCGAGTTCTACTCAAAGGGTTGTAGATTAATTGATCTGTAGATCTATTGAGATGGCCAACTACTCAGAATGAGTTATGAGAAGAGAGCACGTGAAGATGTGTAACACAAAGTCGCTCAGAAATGGCAGGGCTAACCTTTTATTAGCCTATCTAAAAGTGCATTTTTCATTACTCTTTTGGATGGTGAACATTCTGAACATGTCAATCTTTGGACAAGTTCTGGTATAAATATTTTTTATTGAATTTCTTCTTTTCAGTATTTAATGTTTGGGGATATCAATTGGGTTGTTCTTAGGTTGTATTGGGATTTCATGGCAAAACCTCAGGTTCAAATCCCCAGAAGACATGTCATTTGACTAACATACTGCGTCCAATTCCAGATGTGACACACCTCAATAAATGAGGTCAGGTGCAACTCTTGGATGATTTTGACAATAGATGCCCCTCTGTCATGACATCTTAGTCAGTCATGAAAGGATGAGGATATGTCCTTTATTTGTGTATTTCAAAGGTAGTAAGTAGGGTTTGAGAACTTGGGATACCATACTTGTGTACAACATTTGTTTTTTGATGTGCCTGCATTTTAGAGGGATTTTTTTAATACCTGCCCTGCATTTAATACCCAGAAGCCTTTCCATAATGCTGAACATTTCATGGAATTACATTTGCCCCTGGAAATGTTTCCGTGTAAAAATTCTTTACTATTCTGGAATGATTCTCCATTTCAGATATTCCAAAGTGATTATGGTGCATTAGTGACGAGGGCATGCACATCATTTAACCTTGGTACACATTGTGGGGAATATTATGCAATTTATTGGATCATGTCAGTGCGACATCTTTATATTGTCAAGTGTGACATCTTTATATTGTCAAATTTCATTTGACACTGTGACAGGATGCTTGAACAGTTTACAACAGCTTATTGAGATAGAAGAATGATGTGCAAAACATATTTAAATTTATGCAATCTGCATTTTAATATTTATATGCTAAGAACCATGTTTACCAAATCTGGCAGGATCTGGGTTTTTCAGCTGACCTGGATAAATTTGGTCCGGGTCAGCTGTGTTCATTTCAATTTTTTTGGCAAAAAAAGACACCCAGTAACCTTATATATTATTTAATATTAAATATATTAACATTTTATATCACATTATTAATTTTTTTCATTGTTTTTGTCAATTCTGCATATTTATAAATTATGCTCATATACCATGTATATATTTCGGTCTGGATATTTCTGAACTTTTTCAAGCATTCCAGATTTTGTGATTTTTTTTCCCTCTTGAACAGATGGGATTTCCGAACTTGGTAACTATGCTAAGAATCTAGATACCATATATTGCATTTGAAGGCAAGCATGTCTGTTAAGTCATCCCCATTTCTCAGAGGAATCTAATATAAACTGACAAAATCAGTAATGCGTATTATGGCTAATTAGCTACATCACTTGATATTCAGGGATTTTATTGTCCCTTTACCTTTATTATTTCCTTAATATTACTTCATTCATTCATGTGCTTTATTTGACTTTGAAAATCGTCAGGCTGGTCGTATACCAAACAAATGTATTTGTATTCTTTTTTTTTTCTAGTTATATGTAAATTTCTCTATTGCAAAGTCTGTGGATTAGAAAATGATGGCAATGCATATACGGCAAATTTCTGTTAAGTTTTCCCCGACCCAGTTCATACATTAGATGACAAGTAGTGATTATTGGTTCTACGTGTCTCTATAATTGCTTGTATGTTAATTACTTAGGCTAAATGTTTCTTTTCGATCACCATTGCAATAATGACTAGCACATTAGCTTGAACAATATTGGCTGCATGGGCATTTTCTTGGGCATCGGTTATCTCTCTCCTGATGTCCTTGTAAATATTGTGCAAGCTCTTCATTATATCTAACGTTCCTTTCCAACCACTATTCCACTAGTGCTCTGCTACTTAACATGATTGTTCCAGCATGAGTATTTTCTTGGTTTGTTGATTTTCTTTCTTCCACCCTGCTGTAAAATGTGTTTTACAAGCTATTAACTATACGTTCTATCTGTTCATAATATGTTGCACAATCAATAATTCATGCTTGTACTCTTCATTGGAATGTGAAGTGTGCGGGGTTTTCATAAATTTGATGGGCCTGTTTGAAGTGCTTCCAAAGTATTTGAAGAGCTCAAGCTAGTTTGATTCAACAATTTTAATTGTACAGTGACATTCAACATTTACGCAATTCCATGCATTCTAGGAAAATAATCTATGTTTGACAAAGGGGACTGTTTTGGACATTGTGTATCTTTTTAATGTAAATGGTTGATTTCTGAAATATTTCAGGATGGAAATACACCGCTGGATCTATGTTTGCACTCTGGGAAAGATATTAGAACATATGAACTGATAAGGTTACTGAAGACATTGCCAAAGGATAACTCACCAAACAGTACTACTCTGTCTCAGATTCTGAAGTGAGGAGTATGTGAAAGCGAATTCTGCCATTTGTCATTGTTATTCTATAGTGATTTCCTGTAAAATTTGCAAATATGTCATTATATTGGATTTCCATGGTAAGGTTGTTCATGTTTCTTTTTGTAATGTGTGTCGGAATCCAAGCAGAGACCTTGCTTTTTTGGGTTCCATCCTTTTCTTGAAATTTTCTCCTGCCTTTGGTTTTACAATGTTTTCTACGGGCATAACTGGTGTTGCCTTCTCATGTTTTCTGTTTTCTACATTGTTTGTTCATTATGATAGTAAGTCCTAGAAGAGAACTAAGCATATCAAAAGGTTTAACAACCTTAAGATGATACGAGCAAATGGCTATTTGTCAAAAGCGAGATTGAGAAACAAAGAAGAGGTTCATTTTGGTATGTGTTCATGTGCAGCTTTTCCTTTTGAACATGGTTTCTTATGTATCTTGCTCTTAAGAATAACATGAGAACTTCTTGTATGATTTTGAGGGGCAAGTTGGACCATGAGCCATCAAACAAGAACATGTCCCAATACTAGTGGTTTTAAAAGTGAAGTTTTGTTTTGTTTCAAACCTAGTGAGTCATCAACTATGGTAATTAGTCTAACATGTAAACATTTTAATTCTTTGCTGGTCAAATTCCATCATTCGGATTGTGCAAAGGAGATATGTGAGCTTTTCTTGTATTTATTTACAAAGCTTTACAATTGTTTTAGGTGTTTTCAGAGCTTATAACTGTCTTTAGATTAAGCATAAACAATTTCACAGGGTCATAATATTCTACTTGCACTTTGATCCTAGGAGCTTGGGGGAGATTTGGAGGAATGTTTCGGTTGTTTATTCCACACACTGCAAATTTTTGGACAAAGTTTTTTTGCAATATATAATTCACTTCCTATTGTATCATAATACATTTTTCATCCGTTGTGTTGAATGCAGACTCCACTTGAGGCTCTATTTTGTTATTTCCTTTATAATCATTTGAAATGTTTGAGGATCTAGGATTGGAATTGTGTGGGAGCATAGATAGATTAGTTGAATTACAAACACAAACTTTCAACCAATCGATATTAGGTGTTGGAGTTGGGTGGTCACGCTAGGCGTAGATTATTAGGTTTTATTTATCTAGCCTAGTTTTGTTCGAGTTCACACTCAGTAATTTTCATATTAGGGAATTTTGTTATTAGCCAAGTTGTTTTTTTAATCTTGGGGTGCATGTAAAATTTTAGGTTGTTTGAATTACGTAAATATTGTTATTCACAACTATTATTTGTTGTGAAAAACCAATTTGTATGCCTATATATTAGGCACCCCGTAGCTTGATGAGAGAGAGAGAGTTAGAAATATTATTGCTTTGTATTTTTGGAGGAATAAAACAGTATGGTTTCGTATTGCTGAGTGTGTGATCTTGCTTAAGCTTTTGTTTTAGTGGTGTTGCTATTTGAAAACGATCTTGTGAAGCTCTTGCATGCACTCTTATGGTATCATAGCAGAAGCTCACCAGCTGCTTCAAACCATTCAGCTTGCCTGCCTCGTCATAAGAATCTTTGAAATTTCTTCAGCGACTCCCATGCCTTATTGTTGTTCAAAAGTTTTTGTGACACGAACGCACACACGTGCACGCACGACACACTTGCTCCATCTGCTTGACCTTATGTTGCATTTTACACATCAACATTCACACTGGCGTTACTGTTGGAGCAGAGTTGTATGGGCCATAGGATGTTTGCTATAGCCCCTGGCACCCTGCGCTGTTTCTCAGCCCAACTATCTTTTTGCGGCTAAACCGTTGCACTTAACTTTGGCAACAATTACCGTTTGTATTATATTGAAGATAACATTGAAAGCATTGACATCTTCTTAAGGTAACCATTCTAGATTAGTTTTTTTTTACATTTATTAGTCGGGAGGGAAAAATGAATGGTACAATGCATATGACAATAGAATTGTTTGGGATTTACCGAGCTTTTGAATGTTAAATGTTTCCGCAATGGTATGCATAGTTCATGTTATGAAAATTCAGGAACAATAACCATTAGACGATGAATAAATTTGGAGTGGATGTTTATCTTCCTTGATAATTTGTGGGTAAGCTTGGATCATCTTCTTAAGATTCAGAATTATATTCTTAAATATTGGTACATGTACATGTGATTGACTTGGGTCGGGATTAAGAAATTGATTTGATTAATGCCCATTTGTCGATAAATGAACCATGAGATGAAATGAGTTTTTTCTTCATAAATCTTGGGAGAGGTTATGTTTTGCTTTAAAAGCATTGTAACCATATTATTAAGTTTTAGTACATGCAATCACATTAAGAAAGATTAGGTGTTAAGAAACGGGTTTGTGTAATATTGATTTGACAAAAGAAAATGTGATGATGTTTATAAATTTCTTGTTAAATCTCGAGTGATATCCTAGATTGCTTTGAAAGCATTGTTTTTAAGTTTCAAAGTACACTTGATCGAATTTCGGATGAGTAGGCTTTATGACATTCGCTTGAGTAATATCCATTTGACAATAAATAAACACAATTCCATAGAGTCTCAAAATGGGGGATGGTGGGATTTGGGAAAGGGTTCCGGAAATGAGGGGACCAAAGGCTTGGGTTTGGGGACGGTGGTGTAAATATATAAATTACTTAAAAACTTACTTATAAAAACATGTATGAGGAATAACAAATGAAACTTTGAATTTATAAACTTATTTCATTCAACAATGAAAATGTTGAATATCAATATAATAGTAATATCATAATTCATATTTAAAATGATGATTACATCCAAATTTCAAATACAATTGGCCAATGGCCCAACGCATTTAATTAAAAATCATCCCCAAAGTTTGCACCAAACTCCTCATCACTCAGACTAATGTCACTTGCTCTTCAAGCTTTTGTTGTTGCTCGCCCTCTCGCTAATGCTCTCAACCTCTAGTCTTAAAACCTTCCTTTCTCTCACTTTTGCACTCTCCCACTCTTGTACATATTCTCACTCTTGCACTTGCAGCCTTGCTTAATGTGTCCAAGCATTAATAGTTGTTTGGAGCAAGGGTCCGAGGTTCATTTATAGTTTTTATGAGTGCTTAAACTTTGGGGCCCCATAAACTATTAGGGTTAGGGTTGTGGGGGCACAAACATTCAAAGAAAGTATAATTTAAAACAAACATCTTTTTGGCGTTTTGGAGCGGGGATGACTACCAAGTGTCCTGGGACGCTTGAGGGACTTGGGCAAGTTTCTCTAAAACCTCTTGGCAAGTTTCATAATTGTTACATTGCATTGTTACCAATTGCCTTCCTTATTATAGTGATGCAAATTTAAACTTGAATCACTCTCTTAGATATAAAATGGATTTCATCCCTATTGTTCTGGTTATAGGGTGGGTAGAGGTAGGGCTTAGAGCCTAAAGTCATTTTGAACTGCCATGTATGTGTCTCGAACAATCTTACAATATGATTTGGATTGTGCAATTAGTGATAGTTAAGGGAAAATCCCATGTGTTTATTTGCTCTCTTCACTAGGTATCATTAACTCATGTTTGGTATTGCTTTGTTTTGTTTTGCATTTGAAATTGTCCTAGTTCTAGCATTATTTAATGCACATTGAGTTCTTCAAATATAGTTTACGAACCAAAAAAACTTCTTTCTGTTTCAAATCGTAGCTTCATTCCCTAGTTTGTTAACATTTGCCTCTACTCCATCGATGACGTGTCAACTTTGTGGCTTGGCTATCACCTATCTCTTCGTGATCAAGGATAATTTTTCTTATATCTATCCTTGTTATCCATCTTTACATCATCGAGGTTTATAAACCATTCACAAAGTCCTTCGTGTCCAATGAAAGATGCAACATGGTGTGTTTAAGTGCTATGGGTTTACATTTTGCTACAATGTTTGATTTCTTATGTTTGTACAACATGATTTTGTTTTTTTGGCAAATGTTACTTTTTCCCATGTAGTTTAGTTTTTGTAAATCCAATTATCAATCTCTTTTTGGCATATACATGTGTGTTGTCTCCATGATCTCAGATTTGCCCAACTTTTTCATTACCGATACATTCACTACAATTCCATACACAATTTTTTCTTATTTTACTTCTTTTTAAAACGAGGAAAAAATTAACATGCACAACTTAAACCAAAAACAAAGTTCATTCCAATGCCATATTAACTATGTCAATGACTTCCTTATACAAAACTTCCCTACTTAAAATTCTAAGCCAAATTACAATAAAAATATTAAAGAAATGTTTAAACTCGTTACAAATAAAAATATATGAAAGAAATGTTTAAACTTTTAAATCTTTGATACATACACAAATCTACCATATTACTTATGTAGCTTACACATGGTTCACCATCTTGATTATGAGCATGCTACAAATGCATGCATGTTCTCCACATCCACATGTTAGCACAACCATTAACATTTAATAACAACATTTACAAGGATTGTAAAACATTTGTTATTTCCTTCATGACAACAATAGAATATAATAAAAATAAGGGTACAATTGCAGAGCAAATTTGAAGGCTCCTCCTTAGAAGGTGTTTTTATTGCTCGGATAAGAAACCATGGAAACAAAGATTTGTTTTCATGTAAACAACTATGTTTTATATGTCAAGATGGTCATTAATTATATAATTGGAAAATTGTAAATATTTCCATGTGGACCTCAAGATGGTGGGTTGCATCACTCAAAAATGGTCTTGATTTAGGTTTATTATAATTTTGCCGATATGCATTTCTCTATTGGAGGAAGGGTTGCATAATAAATGTTGACAATGAAAATCAATGATTATTACACCGATTTACAAATGTGTTGACATATATGGTAGAAGGACACCCATTGATTTGTTTTAAGAGGATTGACACGTCTATCTCTACATTCACATCATCACAAGTTCCCTTCATTTTACAAACATGTCATTCAAGAAATAGGCTTAATATCTCTCTATTAATAGTACGTAGGAAATGATGTTTTGAGGTACTAACATGACCATATTGTTGACAATTGAACCCTATTTACATATGGCGATGAAGGAAACTTTGTGAATCCATCCTCCTATTGTGGGCTCACCTCTCCATCCAAGACCCTAATGTGACCAATGGAATCATGGGATTCTACTTTGAGTAGTTTCAAGAAAAAGGTTCCTCGCCATTAAGGGCGAGGAGAATGTGGATCTCGGGGCCAACAACTTGAGGCTTGCCCTTTTCGCCATGGATCACCAAGTTTGCTCCAAGAAGGCTATCGACGTCTCCATCTCTCACCTTTGGGTGCCCAAAATACTACATCAATTCCTATGACTTCCCCATTTGCAACCTACCTTACTTCACACATCTCCTAATTGTTAATTGCCACATTTAATAAAAATTTTCGACTTTCATAGTGTACACTTACAACCCCTGGGAGAATCGCTAGTAGATATATGCCTAAAGCCATTAAGAGGGCGAGCGGTTATTATTTTTATTAAAATCCTCCAACAAAGAGGTCTTGGGGTCAAACCTCACCTCTTCTACTTGCAATTTGAAAGATTTTTTTAAAGGGGTTGTGTCATTTAAAAGAAAAATTGGGTGGTGATTTTTTTAATAGGGGTACATTTTATCAAGAGGTGGAAAATATATAAACAAGGGGTCATTTTTGGGAAAGTTTTTACAAGATAAGGAAACTTGTTAAATTTTGTACTTATAAAGGAGTCAATTTTTTGTGTAAACGGTGAGATGGGGAGATGGAGGGGCTATATTTTTATTGACTTCCTAAGTGGAAAACTTGAAAAAGGGGGAGAATCTTTTTTTGGGGAGGGTTATCGTTAATGTCGGGCTTCAAAACCTCCTCCACTTTTTGATCTCTTCTTCTACAATGGGTACTGTGTCTTTAAGCACCTTAGTACCTCTAACTACCATGTTTGAAAGCTTAAAATGTAAAAACTATTACAATATAAAGGCCTATGGAGGGTGTTTTAAGAAATTGTTATGTCATTCACATTAGAGAAGGATAAGTATGCTTATGCCTTAAACAAGATGAGGCCTTTGGTTTGATTTGGCTTTAATGTATCTATAATTTGTTGTTCCACATTACAAACGTCAAATCTCATAAAGAAGTTTGGGATGATTTTAAAAAATTATTTGGAAAAGTTAATGGATTTAAAATGTTGCAATCTGGAAGTAGAACTGTCTACTCTCGCCCTCATATTTTCCTATAGTCAAGGAGTTCCTAGCCGAATTCAAGTTTGTTTGGTCATCGGTAAAAGTTGGTAGAATATACAAGGAAAACCAAGAGGCATCTTTTTATTCTTTAAAGTGGAAGGGTCTTTTTAGTGTTTTAGTGTCTACTTTTTACTCTACAACGGATACTTTAGGAGATCGGTTTCATATGACCTCCTTTGAACCCTTTTGTGAAAGAATGACTTGGGAGCAAACTAAGTTATTGGCACTTGATGCTCTTCCCAGTTCTTTTCATTCAATTATTTTGAACTCTCCTAAGGGCAAACCATAATCTAAACCGAACATAATATCCTTAAACACACCCGCAAAATCTTACTTGAGTCTCCCAAACCTTTGATTCGGGAAGCCTAAGGGGCCATTCGAAAAAAGGTATTTGATTTTTGTGGCTTTTTGTAAAGGAACTAATAGTCCCAAGTATAGGTGTTATAAGTTGGACGTAGTAGAAACAACACTAAAAAAACACGAGATTGTTGTCCCTACTTCTACTACTTCGCTTTCTTCAAAAAGGGAAAGCACTTTCTGCTAGGGCATATTCTCTAACACATGATCGACAAATTTTTAATTCTAGCGATTCTTGTGATTTTTAACATCTTTGTTTGATTGTAGCACTTCTCCGATTATCATGGGAAACTCTTCACAAGTTGATGTTTTAGGCTCCAACATAGTGTAGATGCATGATGGGTGTGTCAATGATGTGGACTTTTTAGTTACTAAAATTTCTTAGTTTTTCTTCTATATATCAAATTTGTAATTTTGACACTAGGAAGGTTATGGAATTTTCCATACATAATGTTGTAATTAGAGAATCACAAGATCCACAAGAGGATGCTGCAGAGGTGTGGTGGACCATTCTTTACGTCTCTACAATTTTGAGAGATTTGATCCCTATTTGGGTTCCTCCTTTGTCGCTCATGTTGAGTCACCGAGAAAGTGATGACATGAATGTTTTGGTAACCTAAATTGCAAGTATCTCCATGAGATGAACACACAACATGGTGATCAACGTTTAAAAGTCTCTTGCATTGATGGTGTTTGTCTAGTGTGTGTGCTTGGCACATAACACAAACCCTTTCCCTCGAGACAAGGCCTCTCGTGCAAAAGCTCCTATCTAGTTGGTACATAGTGATTTGATGACTTTCCCACTCGTTCTTTACGGAGATAAATATGTGCTCATCTTTATCAATGATTACTATCAAAGGGTATGGGTGTCTTTTTTGAAGAGAAAAAGTGAAGTTTTTGAAAACTTCAGAACATTTGTAGAGAAACAGGATACTCTTCATCTCAAGAACATATGCTTAGACAATTGAGGAATATGTAAACAAATCCTTCCAAGAATTCTACATTGAACATGGCATTTTACACTAATTCATGGTGTTGTACACTCCTTAATGAAATGCTATCGTCGAGTTCAAGAATAAAACATTGAAAGAGATGGAAAATTATATGGTACAATCCTAGGAATTACCACTTGAATTATTGAATGAAGCCACATACTATGCAATCTACATCTAGAATCACATTTCCCACAAGGAAGTGTGAAACAAGACTCGAGGAAGCTTGGTCAGGTAAAAAGCTTGATGTTTTTTGGGTTTTTTGTGTTTAAAAGTAAAGCATGGGCATTTGGTTCGATGAGAATCACAAATATATGGAGAAGAAGAACCAATATCTCATCTTCATTTTCCATTGTGAGGATGTGAAGTATTATTAGCTTTTTGATCCTATTGCTCATGATGTCTGTTCTAATGAGAAGTCGAGTTGATGAGAGTTTAATTCCACTAGTGTCGGTTGATTATTCTCCGTCATGGATTCTCCTCCTACACCTAATAGGAGAACCTACTTCGTGATGACGACGACAATGATGACACATTTTTTTTTCTTGCTCTAACACCTCCATTGCCTACTCCTTAGTGCATGCCTAAGTGGGTTCACATGATCCTCCAAACAAATATCCATTAGGTGGCGATCCTTCCGATCCTCACCATACTTGAGCTCATACTTCCGGTGTTTCTCTCATGAGCTATGCTATTTGTGTAGACCTATTGTTGCTTTATGATGTGGCAAGAAAACCAGAGTGGGAAACTACCATGTAAGAGGGGTATTCCTCTTTGATGAAGAATAATATGTGGGATTTTGTGCATATTCCTAAAGGAAGAAAAATTTGTAATGCAAATAGGTCTATAAGACCAAAAATGCATACAATGGTTCAATATATTATTACAAGGCACATCTAGTAGTAAATTTTTTCCACGGGTTGAAGGAGTTGATTACTTTAAGATCTTTGTCCCTGGTTCGAGGATTATGTGTGCCTTATTCTCTCCCATGTTACAATACATTGTTGGTTGATCTACTATATGGATGTGAAGAGACCATTCTAAATGGAAATCTTCAAGAGGAAATGTGCATGTAGTAGTCACATGGATTTGTGTAGCGCCCTTGACTTGTTTTTAGACTTCCATGTTCTCTCGGTGGCCTCAAACAAGCTCCTTGAGCTTGGTATGAGATGTATAATTTTTGTTAAGTTTTAGTTTCTCTCATTGTGAACTCGACCACAATGTCTACATTCAAAACCAGGGAGATGATCTTATGATATTAATACGATATTTTGATGATCCCATTCTCACAATCAATACAAACTCCTTGGTTCGGGATATGAAACAAAAGTTGATGGAGAGGTTTGATATGATAGATCTAAGAAGTTTGCAATATATTCTTGGCCTGTAGTTTCATCGCCGGTCTCATGAGGGGATCTCTATTAGGTTAAAAAAATATGTTATTGATTTTCTCAATTGATTCAACATGGCTGACTATAAGCCTACACCCACACCATTTTAGTTAGGATTTGAGTTGACCGTCCGTTGTAAATTTCACTTGGTTGATCCAAATTTGTATAGATGGGTGGGTATTCTTTTGTACTTAAATAACACATATACGAACATCACTTTTGATGTTAACCTTGTCTCTAGGTTCTCACACAAGCCTCATGATAGTCATTGATGGGTAGGCAAGTGTATTCTATACTATATTTAGAGCACCAACAACTTTGAGATTCAATACACACCAAGAAAACTTCAAAGATTGAGGGTTACTTATACTTAGATTGGGGAGGTGGTTTTGATACTTGCAGATTCACTTGTGGATTTCATTTTAACCTTGGTTCATGTCAAATTCTATGGGAATTCAAGAAGCAAACAAGCTGTTGCAGTGTAATCCAATAAGGGCAAGTATCAAGGTGCTATTAAGGCTGTGAACACGAGGTACTCTGGCTTCGATAGTTACTTGTGAGTTTGGTTTTCCACAACATAATCCCACTATAATTTGGTGTGACAACCAAAGTTTGATTGATATTGTATACAATTTTTTTGAACATTAGCAAATAAAGCACATCGAGATCCATATGCACTTCATTTTGAAGCTTATTTAGGTTAGGGTAGTTATGTTGGAGTTTGTACCTACCCTCGAGAAAGTTGTAAAAATATTTACCAAGCCCTTCACATCACCTCATTACCTATAGTTGTGAGCATTGCTTAGGGTGAAATAAGTTATTCTTTGGGGATTCAACAAGAACTACATCTATCCTTCTTTCTTCCTTTTTTATTTTTTATTGTACATAGGTACCTTATCAAGAATAGTTATCAAGAACCATATTTGGTTTGTTTACTCTCCCTAACTTTTTCTTAAGGGAGGTGTGTTGGAGTTGTATGTTCACACTACACATATATTATTATATTTTAATTATATAGTCTTGTTTTGTTTATGTTCACCCTTAGTAAGATTCAAATTAGGAAATTTTATTATTAGCTAAGTTATTTTATTTAACAACTACGATTGATTTTGAGCCGGTGTCTCCGGGAAAACACATGCACCAACTTATATCCATCTCCGAGATCGAGACTTGACCATTTGGGGCTACCCCAAATGTGCACTACCATTGTGGTCACAATTCGTCTACTTGTGACCTTGTTTCTTGGGAATGCTCTAACGTACAAATAGACGTAAGAGGCATGCACCCTAACACACACAAAAATATGCCCGATAACACCCATAGTTTTGTCACCTTTGCATATCCAATGAGAGGATTTTCCCTACTTGACAGGTGTTGGTTCATTCACAAGGCACACATATACTTTTAAGTTAATTAAATTATCTATTTATTTTTATTCACAACTATTATTTGTTGTGAATAACCAATTGCATGCATCTATTATTAGGAACTTCCATAACGTAGTGAGAGAGCAAGTGTTGATATATAATATCACATTGCTTTTTGGAGGAATAAGATAGTTTGGTTTTTTATCGTGAAGTGTGTAATTTTTCTTAAGCTTTTGTTTTAGTGGCATTGTTGTTAAGAAACTATCATGTGAAGCTCTTGTTTGCACTCATACATGGAACATCCTTAGAAATTTAGAATGAGAGAGGTAGAAAAACTTCTAGCTAGTTATACAATACATTATAACCACAATTACCAAGTGAACAAGGACAAACAATGCACACCAAATAACGATGCATCTAGTTTAACTTATCCATACTTAACCCATATGGTTTTTTTACGCACCCAATTTTGCACGTGCTACATTGTCGAAGCAGGTTCAAAGTCCCCTATGGTGATTATTATTTCTTCCAACGGTGTTCGAGTCTTATTTCCCACTTGCAGTATATATTTGTAGCTCATAATACTCCCCTTAACCATTTCTATGATTTTCGGCTTTCCTTTAACTTTTTTTGCATCTTTTCCCTTAGTTTTGGCTTTAAGTTATGTAACTACCGTGACGGTTACACAACCATTGGTCTACCCTAAGCGGTGGTTGCGTAACTTCTCCAAAGTGGTGGTTTGCGAAGCGCCCTCTACGTAGACTCGACGGTTGGGTGCGATTTCTTTAGAATCATTTTTGGCATCTTTCGAACATGTTTCATTTCTTCAAACATGATTTTAGTACACGTTTCTTGGTCAAATTAGATGTTTGTAGGCTTGATGGATACGTGTACAACTTCCTCTTCCTCTTCTATTATTAATTGAGAGTTAACGCCCCTCCTTTGAGTGAGGTGGCATTCCTTGGTTGCCAAATGGCTTAGACCATTTCCCAACCTATGTTCTATAAAATCCAAGCTTCTTCCCAAAGCATTGGCGAAGATTTTTGTTGTGAATTACATTGTTATGCTACCGTAATCTTGCTAGGAAATACACAATGAATCCAGTTCTCTTGCATTGTTATTCTCCTACCCACATTGCTGCGGACTACCTGTAAGCCACCATTGCTCCAACACTTCTTCACAACTTCTTCCGCATTACCCAACACACGGCTCCCTGGATTCATCCGAAAACTAAGTTGGAAAAGAAACTGAGGGGACATCAGAGTAAACCATCACTGGCTTTTCCACTATTCTACAAATTCTAGGTTGGGGATGTACTTGGATTTCCTTAAGCTTTATTGATTTATTTATTTAATTTGTATGCACATTATTGACTAGAGTAGTTAAATCATTTCAATTCAAATCATTGTAATAGTTAAGTAATTATTGTAGCTTTCATTTTGTCTGCACAAAGCTTCTAGTGATAGATTGCTTCCCTGCCTATCCCTATGGGTTTACAAGGAAGTTTTTTCTGGAGGAAAGCTTTTTATTTGTTTAAAGCAATTATAATTCCATTTCAATATGCATCCCATCAATCCTTCTTTACGTCTACCGGGGAAGTTTCAGGGGAAGAAGTGCTTTTGAGAAGCTTTTACTTCTTCCTGTGTCTCTAAGGTGGAACAGAGGATTTAGATCCACAATTACAAATTGGAAAAGATTTTGATTTATTAGAATAGTTTAGATCCATGTTGCATAGATAAATAGTCATATATGAATATTTTTGTTTAGATTTGTTAATAGTGTTGTAGAAGTAATTGTATTTCTTCGTATTTCTTATGTCAATTTCCTTTGTTGTTTTCCAGAAATCATAAAATCAAAAAATATTAGATTAGATTAATTAGTTTGATTTTATTTGTTTTATTCCCTTTATTTAATTATTTTTCTTTCAAGTAGATCAAATCATTCATTTTATTTTTGTTAATTAACTGGGAATGAATCTAGTTAGTTAAGAGATTAAAACACATTTGTATTTTAATTAAGTTAGATTTACTTCTCTTAGTTTCTTAAAACAAACCTTGTGACGTAGTTTAATTTTCGAGACTGTGTTAGACGATTGAACCATAGGAACTTACATTACCCGTACTTAGCCTCTTATTCCCCTTTGACCAATTCAACTACTAGGAATTCACACTACTCGATCATAGTCCATGATTATCCTATAGTTTCCCATCAACATTCCTACAATCTTCCACATCGGCTGTCCCACGACGACCTTGAGAGGTCGAGTGCGTTCAAGGTCACGTGTTGATTTTTAAGTGTACAAATTGGTGAACTCAACGTGAAGGACTAGTTCCTTCTTATTTCCTTTTCTTTCATTGCTATTAACTTATTATTTTTCATTCAAATGTGCACCCACGTCTCGGATCTGGAAGATCCGAGTTGTTTGAGACAAAAATGGAACCGTCTCCAAGTTGTGGGACCTTGCGTGCTTGAGACGGATCTCTGGAGAAGGTCGATTCCTCTACCTATTTCTACTACTACTACTAGTCCTAATGCTGGAAAGGAAAACTAAGCTAACAATGTCAAGGGACCACGAGATAGAAGGATATGAAGAAGGGGAAATCCTATGCTAAGGGAAGGAGATAGCACCAGAGAAAGTGGTCGGTCATTCTCTACGAGGGGGATCAAAGGGAGAAAGCGCGGGAGACAGGGAAGACCGCCACATGCAAGAACCACGCGGACTCGGATTTTGTGCACATCAACACAAGAACATGGGGACTACAAGTGGGAAATACACACAACATGCTAAAGAAGGTGAAAAGAGAGGCGAGAACACAATGAAAACGAGATAGGGAAGGCAAGAGTTCCACAAAACATGATTTTATTGCTTAATGGATGCACAATCATTTACATCCATGGCGGAGGTGAGAAAACATTGCAAATACCACATCAAGGTTTGAAAACTATGGGAAGTCAGCCACCATTTTGGCATGGTGCCGTTACAACAAAGAGGGATCCCTTTTACAAAGCAGAACTCTATTTATTTATAGAAGAAGGAGAGAAGAGAAAGAGAAAATGAGGGAAAATCAGATTCAAATCTGCAACCACCAACAACAATTGATAAATGCCTATAAACCCACTTACAAGGCTGTCATATGCACTTCCCCATGTCTGTTTGGCGTGTAGAAGAAGGAAGGAGACCAAATCTGTAGAAAATGGGGTAGTTGGATCGATTGGATGCATGCATTAATGATCAGAAAGATGTTTCCTATATTTTACCTACCGAATCCCACCTAAATATGATTTTGAAAAGTCCAACATGTAGCCCACGGCATCATCTTTCCAACAAGACCAAGTGCGTGGGAATCTGAGCACTACAACATAAGTTATGGATTTCTGAGATCTACAGTGCAAATTGGACATGCAATGACATGTGGCATGCACTAATTGACTGAAAGATTGGTGAACTATACATATGTTTTGTCATTTTCCACCATGTGTAACATGCTAGTTGGTTGTCGAGTATTCAAAGTGCCTTGTTGACACACTTTGATAGGTTGCGTGTGGCATACTCAAGTATGATAGATTTCCACATGGCACAAAGATCACAGAAGAAGGCGCAAATGAATGCACGTAGAAGGAAGAGGTGCAAGACTACAGAAGGTAGGTGCATGAAATTAGAAGGCCGTGTGTGTGAGGTGACGCATGTGGAAGAAATGGAAGCATACCGAATGAGGCAAGTATGCAAGTGGGGCACACACATTTACAAGGAAATACACGACATCGAGGAAGGGGTGCACGAGGTGAACTAGAAAGGGAAGAAGTGCAACACATGCAAGCATGAAGGCATATGAGGGACTTAACCAAATTGGAAGGAAAGTCGAGGCGCATGCACTGAGGAGTGCACGGTAGACTCGGGAATGGAAGCGAATGCGCGGGAGGAAGGCACAAAGGGAAAATGGAAAGAGATGCGAGATAGAAGAATGTAAAGAGAAGGGGAAAAAAGGAAGGGCACACGGAAGAAGTGTAATCGTGCCAAGGAAACTACGAGTGCACACAACCTGAAATGTGAAACATCAGAGTTATAATGAAAATACAAGTTGTCTAAATAACTAGGGGAGTTATTTGGGACAAAATTTTGGTGAATTTTTGGGGGCCATCTACCTGCTAGATGAAGAGACTAGTAGCCTTAGAAGCATCCATTGGGCATGGAGTCAAGCCTAGAAATTTGATGATCTAATCTAAAACTTGAAGAAATGCTTGGAGTCACTGAAGCTCTATCTCGAACTCCGAATCGAACTGCTGCTCTCAAATAAAGATGTTCGATTGAATTTGTGAGAATAGAAAGCCATGTGGGCACTATTGGAACTCCCTCTGCTGAAAACTAAATTGCCATCCCAAGAAGCAATAAAAAGGGGCACGTGCGGGTGTAAAATAGAAAAGGAAAGGGCATCGAGAGGGTGTGCCAAAATAGAAGCACAACACTATGTACAAAAGCTGAAAAATCATACATGTTCTAAGAGGAAACATGCAGAGTGTGCATGAACACTTGTTCTATTGAAAACAAACCTATAATAGCGTAAGGAAAGAGCACTCAAGTAAAACCCAAAACTAACAGGGAGAAGTAATTGCCCTTCCTCACGAATTGCGATCATGTAATTGATTTGGAGTGAACATGGTCTCAGAGCAAGAGTTGAAACTCGATTATAGTTGGTTTCTCACCCTTCTCCTCAAAGTATTAAAAACAAAACATATACCTCCTGAAGTTGATCTGTACTTAGATTCGAGAGGCACTATTATTGACCTTTGCGCGCGGCTGAAGTTCAACCTCATGCTTTGAAATGAGCATGACCGGTGGCAACTTTGTCTTTGGCTCTAGACTAGCCAGATATCTGATTGGGCGCATCTGATCCTTGTGGTTTTCCCATTGTTTTGAAGCTCGATCCCACAAGTGGGATCCTCGTGTAGACTTTCCACCGAAGGGGAGTGTTTTGTAAGCCGTGTTGTGTGTAGTTCGCCTATACAAGCAAATATGTCTCCTCCGTGAAGCGCGCCCTATGAGACTAATTATTTTTATTATGAAATATGCGCCTTAATGATCTCATCATCCCAATCAGAGTCACACCATTATTCAACCGTTCTACAATCATCGAACATGATGACGTTGGTTGGGGATGGCATAGAAGGGATAGAAGGCACGCGCACACAAGTGTGTGGGGTCAAGCATGAAAGTAATGAAGGAAGAGAAGTGAAGGTGGGGGATGGAATTCTCAATATGGGAGTGTGCAGAAGCCGGGAACATGTGTAGTGGGAGGGATGTAAGATGGTAGTGCAGGGTTGCCCCATTGACAGGGTTTCCGCGCACTAGATTTATGAGCCTCCATTAGCTCCGCCCACTTTGTGATCTAGGGCAACATATTAGTGATAAAGTGTAACTTCTGTTGGGTTCTAAACCAGCCTAGTACAGGGCCGATCCATGGACAAGGGACCTTGTAGCTAACTCTATCTTCCTTTATGGAGCATTTAACTCTAAGCTGCATCATGTCCATCTCCATCTTTTGTACTTGCCTCTCAAAATCAGCTTCTGCCATGGAGTTGTCACCATCATTTACATAAACATGTTCTTCATAAACATTATGGTTAGAAAAATAACCATATGGGTCAGTGGAGGGTGGGTTGTATGCATGTTGTTGATGGGGCTCAAAAAACTAACTTGGAGTAAGATTTTGAAACTGTGGTGATGGAGGGAAATAGATTTGTTGCTACAAATGAAATTTCTAGGGAGGAAAAGAAGTCATGATTGCACAACTTCAAAAGAAGGAGGAATGATGGGAGAAAGGAGAAATGAATGAAAAAAGGAAGGAAAGACTCAGGTCTGTGAATGATATAATGATGGGTGGGTTGAATCAGTGGAGTCACCAGATGTGTTGAAACATGCCTCTAAAGGCTGGATCTTGACAAGAACACATCAAACCTACTGAGATGAAGATGTAAAAATCTTCAAGCTAGTCCCAAGCAGCATGCTAGAAAGCTGTTGGTCATTCAAACGTGCACCCATGTCTTAGATCTGGAAGAGCCGAGTTGTTTGAGACAAAAATGGAACCGTATCCAAGTTGTGGGACCTTGCGCGCTTGAAATGGATCTTCAAAGAAGGCCGGTTCCTCTACCTATTTCTACTATCGCTACTACTCCCAATCTTTGGAAGGGAAAACTAAGCTAACAATTCCAAGGGACTAGGGATAAAAGGATATGCAGATGGGGAAATCCTACACTAAGAGAAGGTGATAGTGCTAGAGAAAGGGGTCGGTCACTCTCATGGGGGATGAAAGGGAGAAAGCGTGGGAGAGAGGGAAGACATGCGCGTTCCATAGAAAAGAACCATGTAAACTCGGTTTTCACACCCGTCAACACAAGAACATGGGGACTGCAAGCTGGAAATAAGCACAACATGCCAAAGGAGGTGAAAAGAGATGCAAAAACACAATGAAAATGAGAAAGGGAAGACAAGAGTTCCACAAAACATGATTTTATTTCTTAAGGGATGCACAGTCATTTACATTCATGGTAGGAGGTGAGAATACATTGCAGAGACCATGTCAAGGTCTGAAACCCATGGGAAGTTGGCCACCATTTTGGCATGGTGCCATTACAACAAAGAGGGATCCCTTTTATAAAGTATAACTCTACTTATTTATAGAAGAATAATGAGAGAAGAGAAGGAGAAAATGAGGGAAACTTGGATTCAAATATGCTACCACCAATAATAAGTGATAAATGCCTGTAAATTTGTCTGCAAGGCTGTCAGATGTGCTTCCTCATGTATGTTTGGCATGTAGAAGAAGGAAGGAGACCAAATATGTAGAAATTTGGGTGGTTGGATAAATTGATGCATGCATTAATGATTAGAAAGACGTTTCCCTATTTTCATCCTACTAAACCCTCGTCGAATCGAGTTTGAAAAGTCCAACGTGTAGCCCACGTCAATAGCTTTCCAACAAGACTGGGTGCACAAGAATCTAAGCATTGCAACATGAATTTATGGTCATTAGAGATCTACAAAGTGTAAACTGGACATGCAATGACACGTGGCGCACTTGAAAGATTGGCCAACTATACATTTGTTTTGTCATTTTTTGCCATGTGTCACATGTCGGTTGGTTGTCACTATTTGGTGCCTTATTAGTGTGCTTTGATAGGTTACATGTGGCATACTCAAGTCGATATATTTCCATGTGGCACAATATCACAAAAGAATGCACAAACGCATGCACGTAGAAGGAAGAGGCACAAGAGGCTGCGAGAAGGTAGGCTCATGAGGTAGAAGGTGCGCACGTGAGGTGACACGCAAAGGCAAAAGGTGGGTGTGCGAGGTGACACACATGGAAGAAATGGAAGCATACCCACATGAGGAAAGTATGCAAGTGGGTTGCAAACATTTACAAGGAAATACGTGGGAGCGAGGAAAGGGTGCGCGAGGCAAACCGGATAGGGAAGAAGTGTAACGAGTGCAAGTGCGAAGGCATGCAATGGAATTAACTAGATTGGAAGGTAAGTCGGAAGGTGTGCGCGCAAGGAGTGTGTGACAGAATGGGAATGGAAGAAAATGCATAGGAGGAAGGCACAAACGGAAAATGGGAAGAGAAGAGAGATAAAAGAATGCGAAAGAATGGGAGTAGAAGGAAGGGTGCACAAGGGCACACGAGAAGAAGTGCAAATGTGCCAAGGAAGCGCCAGAGTGTGCGTAACTTGAAATGTGAAACATTAGAGTCGAATGAAAATACAAGTTTGTCCAAATAACTAGGGAGTTATTTGGGACAACACTTACCTTTCCATTTCATTCCCTATTTCGGTGGGTATTCTATACCTCCCCAAATATGTCTGGTAAATATTTTTGTGGGCCATTTGGTTTTGATAGATACTACACCAATGGTAAACCACAAAAATCCCCTTCCCTTTCTGATTGGTGACTATTACATGAACAACATGCAAACCTCCCTAGTTATGTCTCACACCCCATTAGTCACGTGAGGATAGAGGAGGTCGATCAACCTTTAAACATGCAATACAATCAATACGATTCAAACAACATGGTTTCTATGAGCGGAACAAGTACTTATCCTAGAGTCTTGTCAAAACCTCACATTGCCATGCAATCAACAAAAGATGATATCTTTACACGGATTTCTAATCCTTTTCGCCAAATAAATGAGTTCTTATATAGGATGAAGGTTCACACCTCTCGTGATGTTCGATATGAACAATGTAGCGACAACCCATCCTGAGACTCCTAATTTTAAGGAAAACAAGAATGACAATATTGAATAATTCATAAGAGGATATCATATACCCTCTCAACCAAACCCTACACAACATGCACCCAAACAAGAGACTCAATCCTTGCCTCATGATGTTATTTCCACTTTAGTAGGGAGGATTAGAGAACTAGAGAGTACCCATCCTTCACAACCAACCTTGCGGTAAGGCGTAACATGGGGCATCCAAACAATAAAGTACACCCCTATCAATGCACAACCAATGCAACACCCTATGCAACAAGGTCAATATGTCCAATAAAATATGGGTGATCTTATCACTGGAGATAATACCCTAGGAATGAGCCCTCACCCTTCTCACACTTATCCTACACAAGGGCTGGCTGGAAGTGCGTTCTCGAATGTCATTCCATCAGACAATGCAACTTTCCCTAGTTTCACACCCAATAGCCCATTTCATAGTCTTGTTCCACCTTACCTGTATGTGTCTTGAAAATTCACTCGAGATGGACCCATATACCTTCCCTAGCCCTTATAGGTCATATCAAGGAGCTCCACACGTTTCAGCTAACGCATACCTAATGGCCTATCAAAGTCCTCCTCCTCCACCTCCTCACCAAGGGGGTTCAATGGTGGAATCTTACGCAATGGGTACTTATGCTGAGTATTTAAAAGAACCTATTTAATTTACCATACAGGGTGTCATGTTTCCATGCACATTGCCCAATATTCCTAAATTTAAGGGAGAAGGAGACCCGAACGCTCATATCAAGGCCTACTCTACGCCATCAGGGAATCACTTCCTTGGGATGGTTTGGTGGCTCAGCTATTTCCGAAAACCCTTGAGGTAATCGATTTAGATTAGTACTATTAGATTCTAGAAGATTCTATACATTCCTTTAAACAACTTGTCTCCGAGTTCATTAGAGCATTTGACATGAACAAGTTGCTACGAACATGGATTAGGGAGTTTTTGCATATTAGGCAGGAGCAAAATGAATCTGCCACTCATTTCATCCAAATATGGCGTCAAGTTCTTTACTCCTCTGCAAGTGCACCCAACATGGACCAGATGGAAATTTGTGATCTTTTCCTTCACTCGCTCAATCGAGAGACCAAGGAAGAAGTCCGAAGTTTCCTTTTTGTAGTTATGAGGAAGTGTTGGAAGGTGCACTTCGAATCGACCAAACGACTATCGATAGTGGGCGTAAGACCTATGGTCTCAATGGGAAATTGGTATCCCCTAATCAAAACAATGTAAGTCATCAAAACAACGAATCCAACAACCAAGGGTCTAAAGTCTTGAATCGTAATCGCGGTGCTACCATGGATGGTGTTACTAATCAAGTGAAGAATTTTAGTTTCACAAACAATGGTAATACTAACAACAACAATAACAAGAACAATAATAGCATGGACAATCAAAGAGGCCCTAATTCTATTTCCTTTGTTAACAAAGTTGACATCAATTTCCCCCTCCTCGATAGGATCAACCCAAATCCTGAACCAATACCATAATTTTGGCCAAGGGGAAACAAACCATGGTTATAAACACTAGTTTCAAAACTACAATCGGGGTTATAATGAATAAAAACTCAAACCAAAGGCTAAGAGACTACAATCCCAATCTATATTGTGATTTTCATCGTGTTATTGGTCATGACACTAGGAACTTGTAGGGATTGCAAAAGTTCATACAAAGACTCCTCGAGAATCAAAGGCAACTCTTTGTGGACATGTTGTTAAGAAATCCTGAACCAACCTCACAACCTGGTCATACATGCCTATTGCACCTCAAAATACAAACCTAGGCATCTATCATGATCCATGTCCTAAATGTCCGAATATGTTAAGGTGAATCATCAAAACATAAACAAGAGTATTCCTATAGGGAATAATGACCATGAGGCCTCAACTTCTGATAACTCTCAAGTTGCTCCTAACCTTGGCTCAAACAACAATACAAAGATTTTGGGATTAGTTGAGCTAGAGGTTGAACCAGAAATTAATACAAAAACTCAGAAAAGGGAATACATTTTGCAACCCTTCAACTCATTCCTTCTTGCGGGATGACGTTCCTAAAATCTTAAAGCCGGTAGAACCCTATGATTTGATTTCGGATTTGAACATGAATTTCTCTCACATCTCATTTCTAGATTTGTTGAAGAATTCCCATGCGCATCGTTCTACATTGATTGATGCATTGGGTCTTGGTCATCTAATCCATATTATGCCTCCTCTTAGATCTCAAATAAATCATATTGACATTGACATACATCCTCGACACGAGTGATAGGGATACTAGGTTTTTTTTGATATAAACAAGATGCCTTCTAATGCCGAAATTACCCAAAGTGGCGATCCCGCCTTATATTTGCAGTGCGGGTTTATAACAACTACATTAAGAAAACCATGATCAATGATGGGGCTGTTATCTTTCTTACGAAGTTGGGATATGGGGAGACAAATTTCTTTTCTATGAGAAACACATTATGAGGGTATGACAGTCTTAAGGCCACCTTGATTGGAACTATAGTTCTTCTTGTCTCCCTTGGGCCAAAAACCATCTTGACAAAGTTTTACATCATCGACAAGGAGACAAATTACAACATGATCCTTGGTAGACCTTGGATTCACTTAGGATGAAGGCTATTCCCTCCACATTGTTCCAAGAGGTTAGATTTCTCCACTTGGGAAAGGTCTTCATTGCTCAAGGGGATCCTAATCCCTTCGACATACATTTGGAAAACCTCAAGAAGAAACCTAGGGGTCCATTTGGAATATGAGCTCCTTGTGAACCAATTGAACAAACCACCTCAATCAATGCCATTGGTCATGATCGCCTTGAATGTTCCGAAGGATGAAGTCGTTGACCGAAAACATTTGAGGCAGTGAAAATAGATAAGGGTAAAACAATATCCATAGAAACCGTGTCCACCAAAATCACATAGAGACAGGGAAACTCGTAGAGAGTGATGAACCGATCCTTCTCCCCTTTAAACCACAAGGAATGGGTAACCTCCTTGGTATAGATTCTCTTCCTGCTGATGATCTTGGTCTAGGCGTAAACATGATAGAAATAATGAAGGAAGGAGAGGATTTCAAGAATAAAAAAATACCCATCGAAGTCTTCTCTAGGTTTCCAATTTTCCAAACCTTGGTCTAAACACCAATAAGTTAAAATCCAAGCTTGTTGTGTCTATGGGGCATAACCCAATAACGTAACAAACGTCAAATGCAACCACTACCTCCTATGTGGGGAACAAAGCTGAGCAGCGTAGTCATGCTCACATGAATACAATATGTCAAACACATGAAAAAGAGGTTCACAAAGACCTCTTTCAAATAAATGGATTCATGCCAGGATTAGGTGATACAATATATACAATTGAAGGCAAGGGTTGTAATCTTAAACCCATGGCAGTAGGCCCTTGTCAAGAGAACAGAAACTTTAGAGATCATGTAGATCATTTGTGTACCTTAGGAGGTGAGAAGTTTGAAATCTATCAACTGGATTCACCCTAAATACTTACATACATGTTCATTTACATTTCCACCTGTACATTACTGCATTCATACTACATTTCATTTGCCAGATCATATTGTAAAATTTTAGTCAAGAAAATTATTTTTCAAATAATTTCAAAACTTCTAAACATTGGCAAAATCATTCAATCATGCTTCTTCAAATATCCACCATATTATCATCAACAGATTCTAATCACTTCATCATTTCAACAAGTTAAGACATAATTTTGACATTAATCCTACCAAGGCCTACATACTTGGTTTTGCCCATAGTTTTCTTCTAGCTTAGGTTTCTTTTCCCATGGTCTATTCTAGAATCTTTCTTGATGTCACATCTTTCCTAAGAAACCTCTTTAGTAACAAAATCACTCTAAACACTTTACCCAGATCGCTTGTTCGCCTATCTCAGCCTTCGGTGATGAGCCCTCACATATTACTAGTTGCATGGGGTTGAGGCTAGGGAAATATCTCCCTCCCAAAGGCACAACTCAAATTTTTTAAAAAATATATATAAGTTAATCAATAAATAAAAAAATATTTCATTCACAAATAAAACTACACTTCCTTGCCCTACCAATCTTTGGTGATGAGCCCATGCCTCATACTAGTGGCATGAGGTTGGGAAAGGAGGGAAGTGCCCTTACTCACCTATATCTTGTCCTTGGTGATGAGCCCATGCTTCTTACTGGTAGCATAGGGCAAGGTGTAGGGGTATTTTCATAATAAGTCAATAAGGTATAAGCAATTTAGCAAATAAAAAGTGTTTGAAACTTCAAATCCTAAGAAAGTGAATTAGATGTATATGTTCCAAGAGATTCAAAACCTTAAAACCATATTTTGTCAATCAAGAGGCCATTTATGGATCTAAGTCTAGATAAAATTGCAAGCAAATCACATTCTAGACTATGTAGTAAACTATGTGTAGAGTTAGGTTGTAGGTTCCTAATTGGATTTTTGTCAAAATCTTGTCTTCCTTTCATCATTTCCATTCATCAAAACCATATAAATCATGTCCCTTCTATCTCTTGGTGTTGAGCCCTCACATCTTACTAGTTGCGTGGAGTTAGAAGAGGAGTGGGTTCATTCTCTTATTTTATCACATTCATCACATTTTGCCAACAAAACAAGAAGTACTAAATATTGTTTGAAAACTAAAGTTTCAGTTCTTGTTATCCATATTTTGCCTCTCGCTTTAAATATTGGATCGGCCATGATCCCACATAAGAGGAACCTGAGAACACTCATTCAAATCCTAAAAATTGGTCGTGAAGGACTCAACCATGAAGCAGTCGGAGGCCAAGAGAGACTAAAGGACCCTGTGCAAAAGAAATGACTCTGTCGGGCCATTTCCATGTCTTAAATCCATTCTTCAAGCTACAGGTTGACTCAACTATGGGATAGCAGGGTCAGACAAGAAGGGGAAATGCTGTAGAAAGACCAGAGAGGAGAAGGGGAAGAAATGGCGAAGATCTGAAGTCCTCGGGCTCAAAACGGTTCAAGACTAAGGATGGAGGAGGTAGTGGAAGAGACCACGTGTCCTAATGACGCTTCTCCAAAGGTGAATCCAAAAGTGAGAGCCCAAGCGAGCGCAGACTGACACATGTCCCAGAGGAAAGCGGGGCATCGGGGGAAAAGTTGATTCTTTTCCCCTTGTTAACATAAAAGGGGTAAGAGTTGAAAAATGACCCATAACTTCACCGGGGAAAAAGTCAACGTTAAAACTTGAGTCAAAGCCAAGGCGGGCAAGTCGGAGGGAAAGGTGAAAATTTTCCTTTCGTTCAAAGGGAAAAAGATAAATTATAGACCCATGCAAGCTTGATTTTTGTTCTAATTGGCTGCCACGTGTCCCAAACCAAAAGGGGGACCCATTTTTCAAAATTTTTCCCACCCATTTGTATGGATTTGATACAAAATTTAAAGGGGCATATCTTTCGACTCAGGGCTCAAAATATTGCAAATTTGACACCGTTGGAAAGATCTCGACCTCACCTACGCCATGGAGGTCTGAAACTTTAATTTTGAGGAGGTTAGGTAAAGGAAAATGGAGGAAACGTCTTTGGGAATTTAATGCGGGATCCACTGTCGAACAACTAGATCAGATTTGATGTGTTTCTATTGTTTCCTCTTCTTTCAAGGTGCATTGAATTAAGGATTCATGTAGTAAAGGTGGATTTGGGGGCAGATTTTATCAGAAGTATTAACAACAATGGTTGAGTTTCAACCTACTTTTCCCACTTCTCTCTCTCTTTCTTCTTTCAAGTTGAATCTATAAATATGGGGGTAGGATTCATTGTAAAGGGTTGGACAATTTTTGTTTACAAGCTCCCTTCTCCTCTTAGCAAAGGGATTTGTGGGGTTCATGCCTTCCATCAAAATTGCATTATGTTTCTGCCTCTTGGCTACTTTGTAATGGACTGTATCAATCTACAAAGCAATAAAACATGTCTGTGATCAATTTTAGATCCTTTCTTGCCTCTTTTGATTTCATCTGGTCTTCTATTACATATTTGGCCATCTGTGCTTGTTTATTGTATGCATTATGTTGGTTTGTGTCTATTAGAAAAATAAGTGTTCATCATTCCTTTGGTGCATCACCTGGTAGTTTAGTCATTTCTTATTTCTTATACTCCTTTTACCCTTGTCTCCTTGGCAAGTTTTAGACTAAGTATAGAGATAAACCCTCTACAAGCTCCCACACACGCACTTGAACAGAGGAATAAGGAACCAACCTTCAATCTAGAGAGATTTTCCATTTTTGTAAGGTCCCATGCCCGGGGAAAGTTCAATGTTATGCAATCACACCAGATGATTCTACCTTAGAAAAGCATATTTTTAGAATTCATTTGGGGGTGCTGTGTTTTCGCACTAACAATTTTGGCATGCCCGGTGGGACTAAGAAGTCTCCATCTTATTAGAGTAGGGATTGATGTAGACTTTCTGTGATTTTGGCTTTTAAAAAGCCTTAAAATTATACATCGACAAATCCAAAAGAAAAAAATCTACTAGTTTTAGCAGCCCAAGCTTAGGAGATTCATGAGAAAAACCCATTCTAGAGCAAGGAAAGAAGGTATATTTGAATACTTGCATCTATCCTTAGGTAGATAAAGGAGAGGAAGAATATTTCAGAGGTCTCCATCTCCACCAAGTAGAACCTTGTCAACACCTCCACTGCAAGGCCTTTCTTTTTTCTGAGGGTTCTTAGGCCAATCAGAATGGCACAACCAAATCCATATGTCAACTTCACCGGTAGTAGTCCACTCGCCTTGAATGCACAAAACCTAGTCCCGATTGTAGCATTAAAGAGCATCCCATATTTCACTGGGGAAAATAAAACTTCTCCGATGACCATGTCCAAGATATTACAAATGTTTTACAATCCATGAGATCCATGAGATGGACATTGTAGTCAAGTTGCTCGCCTCTTCATTCAAAGGGAAAGCTTCATAATGGTTCAGGAGTCTTGAAGCAGGCTCTATCTAGAACTAGAACCAGTTGTGCATGACTCTTCACAATTAGTTTAGGGAAAAGGGTGATAACTTGTCTTTGTTGAAGCAACTAACAATAATCAAGAGAGCCCCGAATGAGTAGCTGACATACTTCAACCTCATATTCTAGCAAACCTGGGATAGGATTCCAACTGCTAGTAAAGCCAACTAATGAAGGTGCCTTCTTATACTTTCTTAGGGCTTTAAATTATAATATTTCTTTGATGATTCAGTCAATGGGGGGTGCTGCATTACCTACATCCTATAGCCTTTCCATAGGGGCGAGAACCATTTGATTCAAGCTAGAAAAATCACTCCTAGGCCATCCATGCCTTTGTACCCTGAGTTAGGAAGCCCATATACTAGCCAAGCACCTACATTAGCTCCTATACCCACCCCCAAGAGTCAAAGCTCAGTTGAAGCTTCCACTTCATCATCTAATACCTATAAAGAGCTTTAGGAAGTGATGAAGCAACTTCAGAACTTTGGGAATGAGCTAGTGACCATCAAAAGACAATAAGCTCAGAGTTTTAGGCCATACCAGCCCCAGGCTCAATATCAAGCTAGACCCCAGTATCAATAAAATAGGCCACCACCTTAGATTGTAAACTAGAGCCAGAACCAAGGACAACCCCAAGCTGCTAGACCTTTCAGGCCATATGATCCTAACACAACTTCAACATCAAGAGCATTGGTCCCAACACAGAACAATATGGCACAAGAATATGATTGGTGTTTTCCATGTGATCAGCCACATAACCAATCAACGTGTTTTAATGGTGCTCTAAATCAGGCCTTGATGGTGCAAAACCGGTATGGTGCCACAAGAACCTGACCAAGAGGAAGATCATCAAAAAGGATCTCAACAAAGTGGACCCCCAAGTGAGACTATGCTTGTCAATTGGCAGGCTGAAGACTTCTGTGGGATGAATCAGTCCCCTTCTCAAAGTGTGGCTACCAATACATGGTCTAAAAGGAGTATTGGAGAGGGCCAACCACTGAAATCAAGTGACCCTCAACCTTCCATCACTCCACAAGTTCTGGTGTTTTAAGTATAACCCCAACATACTAAACCAATCCAGACCACCTTCCAAACCCAGTCAGGCACTGGTTGTAACGACCCATGTGCAAGAAAGAAATGTGTCTAGGAGGGGGAAGCAAAAAGATAGCTCATTCAATATTATTGAGCAGATGAAAAGGAAAAGTGTGAACATTTCACTATGGGAGTCACTGGCCATTCCAGGGTAGAGGGATCTATTGTAGATTGCCATGCAGAATTGGTCAAGTTCAAATCAACCCCCTAACCAACAGGAGAGAGTGCTTACCAATGCAGTTCAACCTGGAAGGAACCAAGGAGAACAACAAGGTAAGAACCTGAGACCTCCTCCCTTCTATGTCTCATTAATTATTGGAGACAAATTGGTGCACAATTGTATGATTGATTCTGGGGCTAGTAGTTCTATGATGCCCAAACAAATAGCTGATCAGTTGGGTCTCCAATATGAAGTCATCTCTAGAGGAGTTATCCAATTAGAATGGAAAAAATGACCAATGTGGGAATTATCAAGGATCTGAGTCTCACTCTACATGCTTGCCCTAATGTGATTGTTTTGCAAAATGTGTCAATCATAGATTTGCCACCACATTTTGCTTTGTGTTTGTCTAAAGACTTCACTACCAAAATTAGAGGCTACATGTCTACTGATTGGTCACATATGCTCTTTAGGACAAGGTATGGGGTGAAGGCCACAATCAGATCTGAACCTATTGCTGATTATCATATTAAATCCTATGTGCCTAGCCCAATCAATGCTAACTACTCAGCTTTTGATCAAGAAGACCTCCTGAACACTAGTGAAAAATATCAAGGTGGGATGTATCCAGAATTGACCCTAGATGAGTGGGCCAACAAAATACATGTTTTTGACCCTATAAGGAGATGGAAGAATCTGAATTAGGTGTCTATCTACATGAAGAGAATCATCCTCTTCTTGACCTAATTAAGCCAAAATACAAGGATGACAATGAGGTATGACAATTGTTCTTTGATGGCTCAAGGAGTAGACGAGGAGCTGGAGGAAGAGCCATGATTGTGTCCCCCAGAGGTATGAGATATTATTGAACCTTCATATTCCAGTTTGCTTGCTCAAATAAAACCGCTGAATATGAGGCTTTAGTCCAAGGTCTTCTTTGGGCAAGGAAGCTGGGGATTAAGAACTCGCAAGTGTTTGGTGACAGTGAACTGGTTGCCAATCAAGTCAGAGGACTAAATGTTGTCAAAAATGACCAGATCAAGAACTAAAAGTGTAGGGTATGGGATCTCATTGAGAATTTCAAAGCCTTTAGTATTGTGTCCATACCTAGGAAGGAGAATGAAGCTCTTTGTTAGACTTGCAGCGATCGGGGGTAACGTTTGATGTGGTTGACAACATCAAAAGAGAGCAGAGAACAACCACATATCCATGTGGTTGTGAGGCCATTAGTGTCGAGATAATAATAAATGCTAACAGTGTTTGAGAATGATCAATAGATCATTAACTTCCTGAAGAAGAAGAAATTCTAAATTCTGGAATCCAGAGAAGACTAGAGTTGTGGACGGGAATCAAATAGTAAAACTACATACAAACAATATTACCAAAGGCTTAGTGACAATGGAATCTATTTTCAATCCTAATGATCAATTCAGAAAGGAGAAGGCTAACATGTAGATCAAAGGAGAAGATTTAGAGTCAATCCCAGTTGGAGAAGACAAAACACTTCAAATTGGAAAAGTGACCACCAAACAAGAAAGGTATGAATTCATACAAATTTTCCAAGAATTCCCTGATGTATTTTCTTGGAGTTATGAAGACCTAAGAGGGTTCAATCCCAAGCTAACACAACACACAATAGAACTAGATCCAGTTACTTAGCCCATTAGGCATAAACAGAGACCAAGTAAACCCACATATTGAGCCTCTGATGAAGAAGGCGCTGAACAAGCTGATAGAGGCAAGCATCATATTTCCAATCAAACACTCAAGTTAGGTTGCAAATCTGGTCCCAGTCAGAAAGAAAAGTGGAGAAATCAGGTTGTGTGTTGACTTCAGAGATTTGAATAGAGCCTTCCTCAAAGATCACTACCCACTACCTTCAATGGAGCAAATCTTGCAAGTAGTGTCTGGGTCAGAAAGGTTCTCCCTCCTAGATGGATACTCAGGGTACAACCAGATCATGGTGAAAGAAGATGATCAATTCAAAAAAATTTCACCACCAAATGGGGCACCTATGCCTACAAGAAAATTCAATTTGGATTGTCCAACGCCGGAGCCAATTTTTAAAGGGCAATGGATATGGAATTCAAGGGGTTGTTAAAAAAAATAGTGTTGATCTATCTAGATGACATTACAATGTTTTCCAAAAATGCAGCAGATCATCTCTTCCACCTAAGGCAGGTGTTCTAAAGATGCAGGAGTTTTGGGGTGTCCCTGAACCTTCAAAAATGCATATTATTGGCCCATGAAGGTAAGCTTCTAGGCCATATTATATCAAAGGAAGGATTGGAAATTGACCCAGAGAGAGTTCAAGCAATAAGAGCATTACCATTACCAAGTCACAAGAAGGCTTTTCAAATCTTCTTGGGAAAAGTCAATTTTGTCTGTAGGTCTGTTCAAAACTTTACTACCCTTGTTAAGCCAATAACGTTGATGCTGAAGAAGGGATTAGCATTCAAGTGGACAGATAAAGGAAAATCAAGTTTTGAGGCTATCAAAGAAGCCATATCACAAGCCCCAACTCTTGTGAACCCATTTTTCCAAAGATTTCATACTGTATGCCTTTAGTGGCAGCGACACAATTTCTGCAATCTTGGTGCAACAAAACAAAGAGAGTACAAAACGTCCAATTTCTTTCTTCAGTTAGAGTCTGGAAGATTATGAGGTGAGGTACTCCTTCATTGAGAAGAAGGTCCTAGTGTTGATCAGAGGATTGAAGAAGTTTAAGAATTTGGTTTCAAACAACAAGATCCAACTATTGGTCTCCCATGTGGGAGATGAAGAATTCCTTCTTAGCAAGGACTTGAATGAAAAGCATGTAGGATGGATCACTCATGTCATGGAATATGACATTGAGATCAAGGTCACCAAGATGGTCTATGGGAAGGGGTTATGTGAACAACTAGCATCAGGTCAACAAGATGAAATAGATAGTGAAAAGGAGGGTGTTCTTGTTCTATGAGATGATCAAGAAGAAGGGAGAGATGATGTACCTGCTCCTTGTTGGACCCAAGACATGGTGCACTTCCTTCAAACAAGTATGTGTCCTCATGAGATGAGTAAAGAAAAAAGGAGACATTTCAGGTTACATGCCATCCCATATGTTCTTATTGATGGTGTCTTATTCAAAAGAGACATCAATGACATTCTGCTGAGATGCATTGAGATAGATTAGGTGGAGAGAGTGCTACAATAATTCCATGTTGAAGCAGTTGGAGGCCATTTTTCTCCAAGAGTGACAACACTCAAAATCATGAAAGCGGGATATTATTGGCCTAGAGTGTTTAGTGACTGCTACACATGGATCAAAAGGTGCAAGAATTGTGCATTCTTCAAGGGAAAGGAAAAGCTAACATCACTTCCACTGCACCCAATTTTAGTCAAACAACATTTCATGCAATGGGGATTGGAATTTATTGGAGTCATCAATCCGAATTCAAGCCAAGGCCACAAATGGATTCTGACAGTGACATATTATTTCACCAAGTGGATCGAGGCAGTGGAACTCAAGGAAGCCAATGAGTCTAGTATCCTAGATTTCTATGAGGGGATAATGACTATATTTGGAGTGTCAACCACCATCATATCAGATAATGCATTAGCATTCATAGGTTCCAAAATCATGGGATGGGCTGTTAAGAATGAGATTTATTTGAGTAGTTCATCAAATTATTACCCTCGTGGCAATGGCCGAGTTGAGTCCACAAACAAGAACCTATTAAAGATCATCAGAAGAAATCTTGATGAGAATTAGAGGACTTGGCACACAAATATCAAAATGGCCTTATGGGATGATAGAATAACGCCCAAGAAATCCATAGGCAGCTCTCCATTCAAGCTCGTTTATGGGAAAGAGGTAGTGTTGCCTATATCGCTTGAGTTGCCAGCATTAGAGCTCATAAAGCAATTAGAGATGTCTGAATTTGAGCCAATGGAGGCCAGGTACGTAGAGCTGATAGAGTTAGAAGAAACCAGAGAATATGCTCTCCAAGCAATGGAAAAGAATCAGGCCTTAATCAAGAGATGTTTTGACAAGAAGGAAAAAGCAAGGACCTTCCAGGAAGGAGACCTGGTTTTGAAATGGGATGCAGATCAAGCAAAACTAGGAAGGCATTCCAAGTTTGATGCTATCTGGAGTGGCCCCTATATGATCACAAGGTGCAAAAGTAGAAATGATTTCCAATTGTCCACATTGGAGGGTGAAGAGTTACAGATTCCAGTGAACGGGATCTATCTTAAGCACTACTACTAAAAGGGAAGTCTCACCCTGTACATATTAGTTTAGTTTCTCTTTCCTCTAAGTGCTTCTACACATTGTCTTGTTGTAGTGTAGATTACTTTTCTCCTAAGTGATTTGCATGCTTTGCATGTTCCATTTGGAGCATGTATGATTTCAAATTTTGTATATAGTGTGGTGCTATTTTGTGGCTCTTATGCAGTCCATTCAGAGAGACAGATGAAGCCCGAGTTAAAACAATTTTCTACTCTCAGAAACCTTCATTTTGATATTTCTTATGAAAATTGAGAGTACAAGCAGCCGGGCTCATGAATTAGAGGCAGAATTAGTATCAGACCATCTTTCTCGACTCCATGCCCAATGGATATGACAAGGCAATTGGTCTTTTCATCTAGCAGGAGATACCCTGTGAGTCACCAAATTGTTATCCATATTTCACCCCGTGCCAAATATTGGATCGGCCACGACCCCGCATAAGAGGAACCTGAGAACACTCATTCAAATCTTGCAAATTGGTCGCAGAAGGACTCAACCATGAAGTAGTCGGAGGCCAAGAGAGACTAAAGGACCATGTGTAAAAGAAATGACTCTGTCGGGCCATTTCCACATCTTAAATCTATTCTTCAAGCTACAAAGTTGACTCAACTATGGGATAATAGGGTAAAAAAGAAGGGGCAATGCCACAGAAAGACCAGAGAAGAGAAGGGGAAGAAATGGAAAAGATCCAAAGTCCTCGAGCTCAAAACGGTTCAGGAAAAGGTCCAAAAATGACTAAGTATGGAGGAGGTAGCGGAAGAGACCACATGTCCTAATGATGCTTCTCCAAAGGTGAATCCAAAAGTGAGAGCCCAAGCGAGCGCTAGACTGATGCGTGTCCCTAGAGGAAAGTGGGGCGTCGGGGGAAAAGTTGATTCTTTGCCCCTTGTTATCACAAAAGGGGTAAAAGTTACAAAATGGCCCGCAACTCCACTAGGGAAAAAGTCAGCGTTAAAACCCGAGTCAAAGCCAAGGCAGGGAGTCGAGGGAAAGGTGAAAATTTTCCTTTCGTTCAAAGGGAAAAAGATAAATTGCGGACCCGCAAGCCTGATTTTTTGTTCTAATCCGACTGCCACGTGTCCCAAACCAAAAGGGGGCCCATTTTTCAAATTTTTTTCCCACCCATTTGTACGAATTCGATACAAAATTTAAAGGGGCATATCTTTCAACTCAGGGCTCGAAATATTACAAATTTGACACCATTGGGAAGATCTCGGCCTCACCTACACCATGGAGGTCTGAAACTTTAATTTTGAGGAGGTTAGGTAAAGGAAAATGGAGGAAATGTCTTTAGGCCTTCAATGTAGGATCCATCTATCTCAACAACCAGATCAGATTCGATCTGTTTCTGTCGTTTCCTCTTCTTTCAAGGCACCGAATCAAGGATTCATGTAGTAAAGGTGGATTTGGGGAAAATTTTATCAGAAGTATTAATAGCAGTGGTTGAGTTTCAACTGCTTTTCTCGCTTCTCTCTCTCTTTCTTCTTTCAAGTTGAATCTATAAATACAGGGGCAGGATTCATTGTAAAGGGTTGGAAATTCTTTGTTTTGTAGGCTCCCTTCTCCTCTTAGCAAAAGAGATTTGTGGGGTTCAGGCCTTCCATCAAAATTGCATTACGTTTCTACCTCTTGGCTACTTTTTAATGGATTGTATCAATCTACAAAGCAATAAAACACGTTTGTGATCGATTTTAGATCCTTTCGCCACTTTTTCTGTCATCTGGTCTTCTATTACATATCTGGCCATTTGTGCTTATTTATTGTATGCATTATGTTGGTTTGTGTCTATTAGCAAAATAAGTGTTCATCATTCCTTTGGTGCATCACCTGGTAGTTTAGTCATTTCTTATTTCTTATACTCCTTTTACCCCTATCTCCTTGGCAAGTTTTAGACTAAGTATAGAGATAAACCCTCTGCAAGCTCCCACACACACACCTGAATAAAGGAATAAGGAACCATCCTTCAATCTAGAGATATTTTCCATTTTTGTAAGGTCCCACCTTGGGGAAAGTTCAATGTTATGCAATCATAGCAGATGATTCTACCTTAGAAAATTAGATTTTTAGAACTCATTTGGGGGTCTTTGTGATTTCACACTAATAGTTACATTGTGTTCGCATAAGCATAATATAAAGCAAAACAAAAAAATTCTGTTAGCACATCATCATCTATGGCATGCATTCAAAAATCATATAAAACATTAAAAATTTTGAGCATCTAAGAGTACACAAGTGAAGCAAGCCATCAGTGAGATAAACTCTTACACAAGATATCCGAGCCAAAAAGAATCATATGTATATGTGTGTGTGTGTGTGTGTGTGTGTGTGTGTGTGTGTAATAATCGAGTTTGTAATACAACATCGTTACACTCTAAGTTTTGTCAAAATGCTCGCAATGAGAAAAAAATCCAAAAAAATTGATATATGTGTCCAAAAGTATAACAAAGCAATAAGGCCTATGGCCTATCCCTCTCTACGGGATCCAGATGAAGGTGCACGGTTGGGGTTCTTGCTATGGCTCCTATGGTGGGAGTGGGACCCTCCGTGCCCATATTTGTAGGAGTGATCGTGAGATGATGAACCAAGTGATATGTCGGTGGTGGTATCACCGTGCGAACACTCTCGCCACTTCCTTCTCTTGACTATCTGATATCCAACAAGCTCAATCCTCATCTTGGTCAATTATCCTGCTACAATCCATGTATCAATGTGTCACCCTACCATGATAGATTCCTAGAGTCCACGAGTAGCTCGCTCTTGCGTCATGCCCATGGGGTGTGTAAAGGTATCAACAAGGATGCTCCGAATCGAGGTCTCGCCAATTGTCGGTGGTGGATGTAAAACTAAATAAAACAATGATGAGTTAGAAAAATTTAGAAACACACACACACACACACCCACACATATACATATAGGTGCAATTATTAGTTCACTAACAATTCTACTATGAGTAGTAGATTCGAGAGAAGAGTGTTAAATTATTCGGATCTCTTGGTCGCCATGATGGGTCCACTAGTGGTGGTGGTGCTGTAGGCACATGCTTAGTTGCAATATCCTTTGAAGCCACCTATCATCTAAAAATGACTCCTCATCCCCTCCTCCTATGGAAGGGAGAGTTCCCTCTATGTATAAAGTCTTAGCCTCGACCCTCGCCGCTATGGAAGCCACTTTGGTGGCCATCCACTCGATGTCGTGATATCCTCCTCGTGCACCTTTGCATGCACCTCCTCCTCCTCCTTATTGCTATGCTTGAGAGTGGCCTCGATCTCGTATAATCACCCCGGGCTAGCAGCAGGATCTCGGGGACAGCTTTGTGGTTTACCAATCGGGACCCCAAGTGTAACGATAATCCATGGAAGCTTGCCTTGTTGGGAAGCTCTAGCCTCTCTAATACCTCTATATACATGTGTAACTGCTAGAAGGGAGTCAAAATAAGGTAACCAAAACTATTGGGGCACCCTCTGAACTAGATGGACCTTCACCTGGCTAGTCCTGTCCTTAAGTTGCGTAGTACTGATGTATACCACCACAATAACAACATCCTCACCCGATAAGCAAAATATGCCCTAGTATGACCATGTAAACATGTCATCTATAGTGAGTGTAGCACTAGGGTGATGATTTCCTTCGGGGCCCCGTAAAAGTCCATCTAACTTCTCCGATAGCCCCGAGATCGATATCCCAACACCCCTCTGGTAGGGGATCACACGCTCAAATACCCATCTAGTCACTAATGTAGGATTACTGAGGGCCTTTTGCTTTAGTCAAACCACCATGTATAGGTCATGATAGGTAGTACTAAGTATGTCAATGCCCCATGCATAGATGTGACCATGCTCCTCTATGCTTTGAATAATTGGGGCCCAACAATAAAGTAGCTTGTCCCCGCCCTTATCCCCAACCAAGCACGAAGCCAAAATGCCAATGATGGCCTTGTGTAAGGCAGGAATTAGGGTGGAGTGAATTGACAATAATCTTATACCATGTTTGGCACTAGTGTCGGGTGACAATGCATCTCCCATATAAGTATCCCAACTGCGAGACTATACCACTGATGTAACACTCTCCAAAATCAACCTCCGCTCAGAACAGAACACCCATAATCCTATATACATCCTTCGAGAGTGATAGTCCACTCTCCTTTAACGTCAAGGAAGAGTAAAGTATTTTGGTTTATATTTTGGTCTGTATCCTATTAGCTTAGTAAATCACCTAACAAGTAACTAGGTGGTGCAACCAATAGTGTCTGGGATATCCTCCATATCTTGACTCTGTGTAAGATATCTCTCTCATCCTGAGTGAGTGAATCCAAGATGGAAGGAATCCAATCACACTCTCTTGCTCTACTCCATTTGATATACGAGGCATGCATTCACTAAAATGAAAGAGGGATGTGCGAGAATTGATGTTGAAAATAAATGCACCATAACGAAGTTGCACTCCAATGGTAACGTCAAGCCAACGCAATACACAAGATTTAAATCAATGGAAATAAGATTGCAAGTAAGAAGAATAGGTCTGCTCATTCTCATAGATCGAAAAATAGGAAGTACAAATAGGGGTGCTTTGTAACCCCCATGCCTAAACATGGAAAGAACCTCAATGATGCCATTGCCGCATATAAAATTGATGATGCATATGACGCCACTAGAAGAGGAGTTACAATTCCAAATAAGGAATGTAACTTCTATGACGCACTGACACAAATGACAATGTCAGATTCTATGATAGAATCTGACACTTGTCATTTGACTTCCTAAGACCTATGACTCTCGCAAGGTGAGATGGATCACCTAGGTGATGTGGATAATGACCGGGTCACACACACAAAAACCCACCCTTCATCGAAGCTGAGGAAGAGGTCAAGGTAAGTCAGAATAGAAAAAGAAAACTCCCTTAGACAACTAAGAAAGATGTGTCAATGGGGCCCGAAAACTTAAGGCCTGATAAGGAGCCCATGTACAAACAACATCTTTCTGGAAAGAAGAAGAGGAGAAGAAGGAGGACTATATAACTTGAAGAATATGGGCAGCTACAACAGACCTCACCCCAAGAAGAGACCGCAAGTGAAGAAACTTCACCTCAGTGAAGGGCTTGGTGAAAATTTCTATAACCTGATCAACTATCTGAACATACTGTATGTCAATGATGTTTTCATGTATCAACTCTTGTATGAAGTGCATATGAATCTCAATGTGCTTCGGCCCATCGATGTTGAATGAGATTTCTACAAATTGAGATAGTGCTCATGTTGTCACAAAGAGATAATGGTAGGCCACCGAAAGTGGATGCCAAACTCGTCAAGATACCCCGTAACCAAATAGCTTATGTGGCAATGTTAACTCGATCCTTTGTATTCTACTTTGTGATGATATGGCAATGGTGTTCGCTTCTTTCTAGACCAGCTGATAGGACCTAAAGCAAGAGTGAAATTGTAGCACGAGGTAGACTTCGATGATCTAGATCATCGCCCAATCTGAGTCAGAATCCAACCAAGTCAATCTCGGTCCCTCCTACGTAATGAATCCCATCGGTGTGAGTGCCACAAACATAGTGAAGGATATACTTTACTACTTTTGAATGCAGCTCATGAGGCTCTTGCATAAATTTGGACACTATCCCGATGGCATACGATAGATTTGGCTAAGTTTTAGTAAGGTAGGTCAAGCTTCCCACCAACTGTCGATAAAGGGTATCATCAACCAAGGGGGAAGAGAAATCAGAAACCAACTTAATCCTGGAAAGAAAAGTAGGTGAGGACTTGTAGTCAGACATGTGAAACCGAGCAAGCAAATCAAGAGAGTAATTAGGTTTGTGAGATCATAATTCCGAGTCGATTGTGAAATCTGGATCCCAAGAAAGTAATGAAGCAATCCTAAGTGGACATGGAGAACTTGTTGGCCAAGGATATCTTCACAGAATCAATAATAGAGGAAGAGCTACCGGTGATCAACAAGTCATCAACATAGAGAACAAGAATAAGCATGGAGTCATCCTGTCGTAGAATATACACATTTTGGTCGAGTGACATCGAGTGAACCCTGATGCAAGTAAAAAGGAGTCCATCTTGGCATACCAAGCCCGAGGGGCTTGTTTAATTCCATAGAGAGACTTCTTTAATTTACAAACGAGGTATGGATCATGGACATAACCCAGAGGTTGTTCCATATAGATCTCCTCCTCTAGGTCTCCATGAAGGAAGGCACTCTTAACATCTATCTAGTGGACTTCCCATCTGTTAGCAGCAGCGATGGCAAGGTTCAGTCGAATGGAAGTCATCTTCCCAACCGAAGCAAAGGTTTCCGAGTAATAAACCCCAACCACATGGGAGAAACCCTTAGCTACAAGTTGTGCTTTATACTTCTTGACTTCTCCATTAGCTCCATACTTTTTTCGATATACCCACCTACATTGAATGATTTTTCTTCCTTTCGGAAGAAGGGTAAGATCCCAAGTGTCATTCTTTATGAGTGAGGAATAATCCTCATCCATGGCAGAATCCCACTCAGGAATCCCAAAAGCTTTCTGGAAAGACGGTGGATTAGAAGTAGAGGTGAAGAAGGAGTGAGGTCCAATGAAGTTTGAGTGAGTACATCTCTCATCCAAAGGATCTCCAACTAAATCTCCAGCACTCTGTAAAGTTTTCCTATCCCAAAGAGGTCCCGAAGGCTCAGGCTCAAAGTCAGAAGATTCTTCACTTGAGTGAGAAGGGACATAGTCCTCATCATCACTACTGTTAGAATAAAAAGACTTAGAAGTTTGAGGATTGGGAGGAGCAGGGAGAGGCGGAACTCGCTCAACAACATCATCATCTAAAGAGTCAGAATCTAAATCAATGGGCAAAAGAACCTCAGTGGAAGTTGAAGTCAAGGATGACTCATCAAACTTCACACTCCTCTCAATATAAAGCTCACGGGTGGTAGGGTTCAACAATTGATATCCCTTCATGCCATCAGGATACCCGACAAAGATACAAGGTTTGGATTGTGGATCCAATGCCTTATGTTTCTTTTTGGGAATCCAAGCCATAGCCTTGGATCCGAAGACTCGAAAGTGCTCAACATCAAGCTTGTGTCCAAACCAAGCTTCAAAGGGTGTCATCCCTCTTATTGCCTTGTGTGGAACACGGTTCTGAATATAACAAGCATAATTCATTGCTTCAGCCCAATACTGTGGAGGAAGAGATTTTGAGTGAACCATACAAGTAGCCATCTCCTTTAAAGTTCGGTTCTTTCTTTTTACAACTCCATTTTGGGAAGGGCTATAAGCAACTGTACGTTGCAAAGCAATCCCCTCAGAAGTGCAAAAATTCTCAAACCTGTTGCTCACATACTCACCTCCATTGTCGGTTTGAAGAACCTTGATAGACCGTTCCGCTTGTTTCTCAGCAAGATCCTTAAAGTTTTGAAAATGCTCAAAAATTCAGACTTAAGCTTAAGAAAATATACCCAAGTATAACGCAAAAATTCATCAATGAAGGTTAGTATATATAGAGCTCTAGTAAAAAAAGAGACGGAAAAGGGCCAGAAACGTCACTATGAACAAGATCCAAGGGACGAGTAGCTCTCCAGGATTTTCCCTTGTCAAATCTTTTTTCAGGGTGCTTTCCAAGGGTACAACCCTCACAAAGACCCTTAGAAAACTTAACTCAGGGTAGCCCATTGACCATTTCATTTTGGCTCAATTGTTCAAGGTAACGATAATTTAGATGCCCAAAATGCTCATGCCATAACTTGCTAACCTCATTTGCATGAGTGAGCAAGGCATTGGGCGTCAAATCAGAAGAGAAGTGGGAAAAGGTATACAACCGTGAATGGTGATCTACCTTTCCCTCAGCCATAGTGCAGTCAAAGTTAAGCTCACGAATGATCACCGAGTTAGGACAAAATTCCACTCGCATTCCTTCACCAAGGTGGGTGATTTGGTAAACCGATAGGAGATTGGGAACACTCAACACTTGGTTAAATGTTCCACTTTCTATCTCTACCGATCCACTACCGGAAACCGACACATGAGTGTCATCACCCAACGTGATTTGGGACATGCCACAGGTTCAATGCTAGAGAATTCAACCCCTGAAGAAGCCATGTGGTGCGAGGCACCAGAATTGATAATCCAAGTTGATGATGGAGCTGATCTAGCTATGAGGGCCTTACCTTTCTTCTTTTCATTTTTAGTCTCCTTTGCATTAGAAGACTCACCCTTCTGAGCATTTTGTTTAATGGATTTAGGAACACTTATTTTATTCTTCTCAAGTAAATGAGTTAAGTGATCAATTTTTTTGAAAACAATGTTGCTCGTCATGGCCATAATTCTTACAATAGGAGCATTTATACTTTTCCTTCTTTGCTTTAGGCTCAGAAGTCGAAGTATTAGTGATGGGCTTAGCTGGGGGTTGGTTGGTATTGGTTTCTTTCTTAGGTTGGTCCTTAGTTTCTTTCTTCTTTTCATTTTTCTTGCCCTTATTCGCGTAAGGGCATTTGAATTAGATTTTAGAGTCCCCATTTGAATGTGTTTGTCCTGTTCTCGAATGAGCTGGGATGAAAAACTATCAAAGGAGGAAAAAAACCAAGTACTACCCAAGGCAACTTTCGTGGCATGGAAAGTTGAAATGAAGACAAAGTATTCAAGACCTAACTTAGAAAGAATCGACAAGATCAATTGAGAGTCTTTCTTATCCACTTTACATTCCTTTAGAAGTAGTCTAGTGTGGACAAACTTTGAGAAGAAGGCCTATAGGTTTTCAAAGTCACTAGGATTTAACCCTAGTAGTTCATTCTCCAACTCATGCGCTCTCATGTCATCTTGCTTCCCAAACATATCATCGAGCGTTTTCCATGCTTGATGGGGTGTTGAGAAAGTTTCAATGTGGAAGAGCAAGGGGAGAGACAGGACATACAAATAAGACCTAAGGCTTCATCACAACGGTTGAACCATTTAGATTTTTTAGGTTCATCATTAGGTTCGGTCTCTAACCCCATGGTAACTCGGTATAACCCTTTACTTCACAAAACCAATATAATTTTAGATTTCCATTCGAAGAAATTAAAATGTGTGAGCACCGGTACTTTAGAGATATCCATAATGAAGAGATAGAACCAAGGAATGCGAAGGAAGGAGAGAGAAAAGAAACAACCACCCCAAAACAAAATTACACCCCCGAGTTTGGCACTTTATAATTCAGTGTGTTGATTACAACCAGATGTGACTGTGTGCCAAGAACCAGTCTGTCACTCACCTTGTAATCAACGTAATAACGCGCAAGAGTGGAGACAACAATCAAGGTTCGTGGGCACAACAGATCGACACTACAAGCAAGCACAGAAAGAGAGAAGCAAGAGGGGGAAGAGAGGGATTTGTGAGAAACAATGTCTCACATCACACGAAAGAATCCCTTGGTCATAAGACTATGGCGAGACGTGCTCACAAGTCCACAAGCAAAAAGGGATAGAACAAAGCTCAAGAAAAAATGAGCTGAATTAAGCAATACAAAGACACCACCCTAGAATGCGGCACTTTATAAAATTAGTGCATTTAGAAAACTAATAATCCCATCATCTAGAGTATGAAAAAACATGCAACTTTGACTAAAGAAGTGCTCAAAACGGAGCAACGAGTCAAAAGTTATAGCAAAAACAATTCCCGCAACTGATGAGAAAAAGCCAATAAGGATGCAAAAGGATTAAAAAAGTGCACTAAACGCATGAAAAGGTGTCGTATGTATGCTCGTTGGCAATGGCATAGAATTTTCGATAGGGTTTGTTTGTATTGCAAGGGAGATTAGCCTCCGCCAATCCTGGACCTCACCCTTCATCTTCAGCACTCGAAGGAAGGTAATAATACAACAAGCAAAATATACCAAAAAAATTACAGTGCCAATGAAATAAATGTTTTTACCTTAAAAATTTTAAAAGGTAATGAAACAATACGTTTTTAAGAAAAGTGATAAAGTAAAACGTATTTTTAGGAAGATATTACCTGTGGCAGGCGGATTGAGAAGGCCACATGGGAAGGAGATGCGAGCCACGTACAGAGTGAGTTGGTAAAAAAATTTCCACTCTGCGGTTGTAAGATGTTACAGCACGAGAAGGTTGAACGTTTGACTGAGGAAGGAGGCATGAGCAGCGGGTGGACGGTGGAGTGGGGAATACAAAAAGGCTTGCAAAAAAACTTCTACCACTACGAATTCAAATGCAAAACAATACGAGATGCCCGAGACCAGGGCAGAACAGAGGTGAGCAAGGAAGGTTGGAAGCACAGAGTGAGAAGGGCAGATCTGTACATAGATGGAGCATAGAAAAAACATGAACAAGTCACTCCAAACCAGACTCAACGCAGGTTCCAAGGTTGAAGATTCCAAGGCACGGTAGACTCCAAAAAAATGAAACTCAGACTGAAGGATTCACCAGTGGCAAGAAAAACGAGTTGAATAACAGTCTAGACCAATCATGGTAGGTAAAAAAAACGAGCCAATCGACCAGTGTAAATGAGCCATAGGAAGAACTGAATAATCCAATGTAAACATGTCCACTTCAGAAGCAAAACACGAGCCAACAAGGAACCAAGTAAAAATGAGTTTTCTTTTACCCTACGGGATCTCGAATCGAACACAACCAAAGAAGAAACAACCCGTAAAACAACAGCCACAAAGATCTAGAAATATGCAATTACGAACTCAGCTGATAATGCAAACCAACCAAATACCTCAAACTTGCAACTGTTGAAACCTCAATACGAGGTGAGCAATAATTCCAAAATGATAATCGAAAAAAAAAACTTGCACACGAGGAAATGAGAAGAAACCAGAAGTAATAAACAACTGAGAAATGAAGAGTGCATGTTTACCGAAACCAGCTCTGATACCATGAAAGAGGGATGTGCGAGAACCGATGTCGAAAAGCAATGCACCACAACGAAGTTGCACTCCAATGGTAACGTCAAGCCAACGACCGCGCAAGATTCGAATCAATGGAAAGAAGATTGCAAAGAAGAATAGGTATGCTCATTCTCATAGATCAAAAAATAGGAAGTACAAATAGGGGTGTTATGTAACCCCCATGCCTAAACATGGAAAGAACCTTAATGACGCCACTAATGCATATGACGTTGACTGACACATATTATGCCACTAGAAGAGGAGTTACAATTCCAAATAAGGAATGTAACTCCTATGATGCATTGACGCACATGACAATGTCATATTCTATGACAAAATATGACACTTGTCATTTGACTTCCTAAGACCTATGACTCTCGCAAGGTGAGATGAATCACCTAGGTGATGTGGACGATGACTGGGAAGTCACACACACCAACATAAAACACCAAAAAGAGCAAGTTATAAACATCATAAAATAACACAAAAATAAAAAAAATTCTTCACACTTGGTCAAAATTAGCCTCTTCCCTGACAATTACACAACTGCCCCTTTGTGCAGAGCGGTGGTTGCGTAATGACCATAGCGATTGTGCAATTGTCGCTCTCCACAAAACAATGGTTGCGTAACCGCCGCATGCACAAAGTGGTGGTTACATGCAGAAGAGGCAATGTCGTACCCTAAGACCTAAAAAGCTCAAAAAGACAATAAATTGACCATTTTTGACCAAGTAAAAGTAGTAATATTCTAATAAATCAAAATCTTTTCCAATTTTTAATTGTGTATATAAATCCTCTATTCCACCTCAGAGACACGGGAAGAAGTAAAATATTCTCAGAAGCACTTCTTCCCCTGAAACTTCCCTGGTAGAAGTAAAGAAGGATTCAATGGAGATTGCAGATTGAAATGGAATTGTAATTGCTTTAAACAAATGCAGAAGCTTTCCTCCAAAAAACTTCCCTTGCAAACCCACATGGATAGGCTAGGGAAGCAATCTATCACTAGAAGCTTTGTGCAGACAAAATGAAAGCTACAGTAATTACTTAACTATTGCAATGATTTGAATTGAAATGATTTAACTACTCTAGTCAATATTGTGCATACAAATTAAATAAATAAATCAAGAAAGCTTAAGGAAATCCAAGTACATCCCCAACCTAGAATTTACAAAATAGTGGCAAAGCTAGTGATGGTTTACTCTAATGTCCCCTCAGCTTCTTTTCCAACTTAGTGTTTACATGAATCCACGTAAGCGTGTTGGGTAATACGATGAAGAAGTAGTGAAGAAGTGTTGGAGAAATGGTGGCTTACATGAAGTTTGGTAGCAATGCGGGTAAGAGAATAAAAATGCAAGAGAACTAGCTTGATTGTGTATTTCCTAGAAAGATTACGATAGCATAACAATGCAATTCACAACAAAAAACTTCGGCCAATGCTTCGGGAAGAAGCTTGGATTTTATAAAACATAGGCTAGGAAATGATCTAAGCCATTTGGAAACCAAGGAATGTATTCAATAATTTCATTTCTTGGTCAAATTGGTTGTTTGTATTCAATAATTTCATTTCTTGGTCAAATTAAATTAGGGAAAGAGATGAAGGATCAATACATCTATTCAAAGTTGGATATTAAGTTCATGGGACATAGTTCTTAACTATAGCTAACAATATGACTGAATATGGTGCAAGGGTGTGGCCTGATGGTGGGGTCAGAGTGCTCGCTAGCCACCCACCCAAGTTCAAATCCCCCAGGGCCCAAGGGACCAATTACCCTTTCATTTACACAATCGGTTAGGAGGACTCACCCTACATTAGTGCGCCACGAAATGTATCAAGTTGTTAGGTCATTAACTCTTGTAGTATCTAAAAATAACATGAGTGAATAGGACTATTAATATGGTCTTGACAATTAATAGAATTGTCAATGCGATCTTGGAATTGTTCCTTATACATATCTTAATTCGTCAGCAACGTGTCAAATAATTTAAAATTTACAAAGAAATAATTAATGACATTTTCTAAACAAGTTGAGAGTTCCCTATCTCTTATGTGCAATTGTGCTTATAAATCAGGCATTATTTACAACCATTTTACGTGTTTTGAGATCTTTGATTTGAGGTTAACATATTTATGCATACATTTTGGAGAACCCCATTTTATTATGTCTCTTGTAGCTTTATCTTTGGGTGAACCTATCATGTATATGTCCATGAATATATATTTGTTCATATGTTTTATATGCTAAATCATCGAGTATGTTATCACGAAATTTTAATATACAATTTCAAACCTAGGCATTGATCATATACACCTATTTTTTCTTTCTTGTATTTCCTAATAGATATTAAAGATCTATTCATAGTGCACATTTTTAATTTATTCAAAATCCATAATTACATCGTGTAAAAACCTAGAATCTTATTAGGAATTATTGCCAAAAATCTCCAAATGCTAAAATCCATTTGCAAATATATTATCATGTCTTCAATAGAAAAAAAAAAAAAAAAAAAGCTGGAATCTCCTTCCAAAGTTTTGGAAAGATCCTACTTCCAAATCTATCATGACAATAGTAATTCTTCATTTACAATCATTTTATGATTCATATCATAGCTTTATACACAATGATGAAATATTTATATAATAGTTCCCTAAAAGTTCAACAAGTTGTGTTATAAAATCATTTTCAAAAAATTCAAACCCTATACATTTTGTTCCTTGAGTTTTTGAATAATTAAAGTTAAAGAGGATTTGTTGTCACTATAGTGATCAATCTCACAAGCATTAACATCGAGGTTATTGTATTCCTCGTCTATATCATCAACACTAAGTGTGTACACATGGTAATTATAACTAAAGGAAATTGTAAGTCGAAAATCAACACGTGACCTTTGGACACACTCGACATCCCAAGGTCGTGTCGAGCATCTAATGTGGAAGATTATGGGAATGTTGATGGGAAACTATAGGAGAATCAGGGACTAAGATTGGGTAGTGTGAATTCCTAGTAGTTGAATTGGTCAAAGGGGAATTAGAGGCTAAGTATAGGTAGTGTAAGTTCCCTATGGTTCAATTATCCGCCTGATCGAAATTTAAACTACGTCACGAGGTTTGTTTTAAGAAACTAAGAGAGGTAACTTAATTAAAAGACAAATGTGTTTTAATCTCTTAACTAACTAGATTCATTCCCGATTAATTAACCAAAATGAAATGAATTATTTGATCTACTTATTTGAAAGGAAATTAATTAAATAAAGGGAATAAAACAAATAAATACAAACTAATTAACATAATCTAAGATTTTTGGATTTTATGATTTCGGAAAACAACGGAGGAAATTGACAAAAGAAATACTACTGCTTCTAATGGTAAAAAATGGTGAATTTATTGTCTTTTTGAGCTTTTAGGTCTTAGGGTACGACATTGCCTCTTCGGATAGAACCACCACTTTGTGCATGCGGCATTTATGCAGCCATTGTTTTGTGGAGAGCGACAATTGCATAACCGCCATGGTCATTGCGCAACCACCGCTCCGCACAAAGGGGCGGTTGTGTAATTGTCGGGAAGAGGCTAATTTTGACCAAGTGTGAAGAATTTTTTTTGTGTTTGTGTTGTTTTATGATGTTTCTAACTTGCTGTTTTTGGTGTTTTATGTTGGTGTGTGTGACTGTCCAGTCATCGTCCACATCACCTAGGTGATTCATCTCACCTTGCGAGAGTCATAGGTCTTAGGAAGTCAAATGACAAGTGTTAGATTTTGTCATAGAATATGACATTGTCATTTGCGTCAATGCGTCATAGGAGTTACATTCCTTATTTGGAATTGTAACTCCTCTTCTAGTGGCGTCATATGCGTCAGTCAACGTCATATGCGTTAGTGGCATCATTGAGGTTCTTTCCATGTTTAGGCATGGGGGTTACATAACACCCCTATTTGTACTTCCTATTTTTTGATTTATGATTTCGGAAAACAACGGAGGAAATTGACAAAAGAAATTGATTTTGATTGATTTTATATTTTGATTGTAACATTAGGTTGATTGAGAGGGATACTCTATTTTCCATTCTCAAATAAAATGAGCTAGAAAGTGCTTAAAAGGAGATTTATGGACTCTTCCTTCCCATTTTCTCCTAGATGTTAGTATGATGTATTCCGCAATCAAGGCGATGACCTTTTTAGATAGAAAAGAGAACACACTTTATGAAGTGAATTTAGGGAAATTTTCAAAGGCGTAGAGAACATTTTTTGGGTTCTTGTAAATATACTCAAATGTTTTGAGGAGTTTTCCTATTTCCTATTAGTATGTTAAGCGAGTAGTCTTGTCTTGTAATTTTTACGGAGCTTGATGTGTGGTGTAAATTCCAATATCCTCTTTATGCCTCCCACACCTAGTAGCCACGTTCTCATTTAGACCATTAGGGAACTTACGCCACTTTCCTCAATAAGAGAGTAGCAAAAATAAAGGACATCTTCAAGCTTGCGGCAAACTAGAAACAAGTGAAACCAAAGCAAGCTACAAAAATATATTTACAAAGATTGGTTATCAGTTGTACATAAAAAACTAGAAACAAGTGAAACCAAAGCAAGCTACAAAAATCTATTTACAAAGATTGGTTATCAAATGGGATCCACTCTTTTATTTTCTCAAATATTAACAAGTGGGGAAAGTGTTTGAAAGGAAATCATTTGGCTTCTTGTTCCATAATTCCCTCAAGATTGATATGATGTGCTCCCACCATTAATGTGGTGGCAAACAAGAGGTGACAAGTTTATAGAAATTTTGAAGGTTTGGTAAATTTTTTTGAGAACTTTTATACACACTCTTTAATTGTTGTCTTTCCTTGAATAACAAATGAAACTAGCACACATTTATCTAAACATGGATTTAATATATGTTGAAAGGACATCCATTTTGTATACATCTATTTTTTCACTTTTCATGTTTCATACATGTTACTAACAATTTTCTTTGTGGAGATAAGGGTCATAGATGCATATATTTCTAGAGTGTGTTCCTTAAGGGGCATACTAGGAATGGAGAATGATTATTCATGTAACCATTATGGGTTAGAGACAATTTACACAAAGAGAGTGTTGGTATTTTGTCTTGGCCTTAGTTTTCATTGCACTAGTTATCCCTGTCCTCCTAGGTCTCATGCACATTGCAATAAAACATTCTTGCTTGCATCTCATCATTTTGCACCTTGTTTATCCACATCCATGATATATGACACATTATTTTTACTTTTCATGACACATTACCTCATTTTAGCATCTATGACCAATGCCATCACCCGTGGGTGATGGTGTTAGTGTCATATTTCGCATGGCCAATGCCATCACCTATACACATACCACACATTGACATTCATAAGAAAAGTAAGACAAGATCATTCGAAATGCCATTTTCTATGCTCTTTTGCGTCATCTTTACATCTGCTCGCTAGATTTTAGTTCATCTTGCATATTTCTTGGATTGGATTAGATACTCTTCTTCTTGGATGGTTTCTTGCACTATTAGGCCATCTATAGTGAGTCTAGGATAGGAACAATGTTCCCCTTATCTACCTAATAATGATTATCTCTCGGTGTGCTTCTCCAGGAGAGATAGATGCATCAATGACCACCCTACATGTACAAGGTGAGTGCTCTAACCATCTCTTATAATTTTGCATAGGTAAGTTCTCCTTCCCTCATTGTGCTATGTTAGCTTAGTATTACATATGTTTGGATACTAGTTAGCATAATACTCTTATTAATTATCAAATCCTTAGCTATCATCAATTTCATTTTAGATATATTATGCATGCTTGTTTTATTTATTGTTGATCTATACCTCTCCTCACCCAACTACCAATATCTCAGTAGGGTTCCTTCCTCTATCTTGACTGTGGGACTTGGAAACCCTAGGTTAACCTAGTATAGGGATTACTGCCCTCTAGATATGTGACCCTAACGCTCACTATAGCCCCTTTAAGTCTACCCAATGTATGCCGATTCATGTGTGTTTCCTACTCGTTGCCTCGATACCCTTGTAAACAGATGATTTAGGAGTGCATGTTATTGAGACACATTTTTGGCCCACCATGCATCTCGATAAACCGATGTGAATCCTGAGACCTTTTGATTGAGCATGACTTGTTAAAATTGCCCATCTACAAATTTGACCTCATCTAAAAACTCAAATACCCACAAAACATAAAAAATCTACCTATAAAGACACCATAGCCGATAGGCAATCCATCTATTTATTTTTAATCACATATGAATGTCATTGGGCCCTATGTAGATTTGATTACATGACCAATCCCATCTATTTACTCAGAAATGCTTATAGACGTTATTGGCCCTTGTGTACACTTTCTTGTATGGTTGATTGTTTCGTAGCCTTCATTTCCAAATCTTTTCTCAACCAGATTATCACTCCATCACGAAGTATCTAGGTCTAAGGTCCTTTGACTCTACTGTGTAGAATTTTCTAGAGAGATATCATCTTGAAGCGAGTTTCCCTTCTATATGGACTATTGCATCGTAGAATAACCTAGAAATAAGCCTTCTACTCACCACAATGGCCCACTTGAGGATGATAAAGAAGAAAATAAGAATGATGATACTTTCGATCACCCTTATAAGATCCAAAAGTTTCTATTTCAATTTCCTCAATGCAAAGGAGAATTATAAGAAATGATTAACAAACATCTTCTTGATTTCACTTATGAACAACTTGACCATAAAGAAAAAAGGAAATCTACCAAAGTAGGATCATATAAAAATGCCTCCAATTTTGACCCTACCAACCTCATTCTTCAACTCATTGAAAAAATGAGCCAACGACAATTTGATACGATGGCTAAATTTCTTCAAATGCAAGTCAACATAGCTCAGTTAGTCAACCACCCTGTAACAGGCTCTTGGGGCACCACACCCCATCCTTTTCTAAATGGGCCTAATAGGGTTCCCATCATCCAACACCCCATCTAGAACAAATTAGTGCAAGAAGTCTAAAAATATCCTTTGGCACCTTACATTGCTAACATGGATATTTGTGCCATTGCTCCATTTATCTCTTATGATGGGTCCATTGATCCCACCCTTCATATCAAGGTCTTTGGAAATCTTTAGAAGGAGTGGATCATAACCAATTCATACGCTACCACCAAAATCCTAGCAAAAAAACTTATTGGAGATGCTTTATATTGGTACCATACTTTTCCTCCTAATTCTATAGTTGAGTTAGAGTCCCTAGTGAAAACCTTAGTAAATGAATTCTAATATCACGATCTACCCGAAAATAAAATATATGCTTTCATGAACTCATCAACTATATAAGAATGAATCAGCGTAAGCCTTTATCAAGCGTTGGAAGACCCTATCCATGCAAGCAAATCATAATATGCCCAATGATAACCTCTTTCAACTTTTCTTACGAGCTCTTGAACCTTACCTTCAATATAAGGTGAGGTCCTTTTCTCCTACTTCCCCTAGAAGAGGCATTTGAACAAGACAAAATGTAAGACTATCTCATGAGGGAAAACGAGAAAGATCCTCCTAAGACACAAAATAACAAGAAAGTCCAAATATTTCAACATTCTAAAAACAAGAATGAGATGGATGATGGAGCCTAAGATACTCTTCCTCTTGTCACTTCTTCAAATAGGACTATTTCAACATTAACCAACAACCTACCAACAACAAGAATCAACCTAACTATCATCAACCATTGAGTAAGGAAGAGTTGAAATGACACTTTCCTAAACTGTTTACCATGATCTTAGATCCTTCTCGACATGTTCCTCATTGGTATGATGAGAGTAAGTTTTTTTGTGGCATGATAATTGGGGTCAAACACATGAGAATTGTTGTGCACTCCGAATGGCTGCCATCAAATTCTTCTTAGGACCCAACTTTGACTATGACGCCATCACTCGTGAGTGTTTGACTGAAGTGGTTAAATCTTGTGATGCTACTCAAAAAAAGGATCATCATGAGGCCATTAACTAGGCTAATGAGAAACTAAAAATATTCTCTAAACCTATGCTTAATCTTGATGTCATTGAAAGTTCTAAGAAGCAAGATAATGTTATGACAAATGTAGTTGACTCAAATTATCTTCCTAAAAATATAGTTATAATTAATGATTTAAAACATGTCATAGATTACATAGAACCAAAATACCCTATAGAATTCCAACCTCCGACTCACAGGGTCATATATCCCTATGTACCCTAAAACCAATCTCCTCAAAGTAAGAATTTTCATACTCCGGACACCATCGGCCCCTCGAAAATTCTCCCGCATGGCTTATTGTGTCTTGATTTGTATTCCTATTTACGAGACACCATTTACACTGTGTAAACCAAACTTGTAAGGACGATGACATAGGAAATGAGAAAAAATCAGCTTTAGAAGTCTCCTTAATCACATATACTCCTTCGACTTTGTTTATGAGGATTCCCATCACTCTTAACCTATTGTAGAGACTAGTCACAATGAGTGGGATCCTCTTAAAGAACTTTCCAAAATTCTGGTCCAGTTCCCTTCTTGGAACTTATGTGTATATCACCTCACCATCGTGAGCGTATCATGACTACACTATTTGACATGAACATTACTTTTCCTCCCTCTTTGGGGCAGAGTCCTACATTGCATGGCTTGGAAGAAAGTATCCATCAATAATGTGAGGAACTCTATTCATACTGATCTCACTATGGATGCTCATTCATGCATTCATTTTCCCATCACTTCTATGATCTCGGATGAGCTCTTTCTTTGTGTAGATGATCCACCTCTCTTCATCTCAATTCAAATTGGGCATACCATGATTAAGTGTTCTCACATTGATGAGGGATCATGAAAGTGTGTGGCCTTGTTAGACACCATCAAGGACCTCGGTTATTCCATCGATAACCTAAAATCTACATGAACCAATTTTCAAGGATGCAATCACCGACATATTCCTCCTATGGGGTGTATTTGGTTACCCATCACTGTTCCTCCTAGGACTATCCATGTTAAAGTCATGTTATTTAATTTCCCTCTATCTTATAATATTCTACTAGGTCAGCATTAGAATCATTGTATGTGTGCCATTGTTTCTTTCACATGTTAGTGTGTGAAATTATATCATCAAGGGGATATTTATAAGATTAAAGGGGACACCAACCCTTGGAATTATGGCATGCTTTTATAAAATGGGACATATAATCTCCCCACACTTGATGAACTATCACCTACCCCCTTTTAAGAATATAAGTTCTTTAACTATCTCATAGATACTCTTTATGGAAATTCCGGTCATCCCGAGTTGGTTAGGTGCACACTTGCCAATCTATTGGAATAAAATGATAATGATCCCGATGAGGTTACACTTCAAATCAATACTTTTTATTTTCCTGAACTCATCGTATATCAGCTACCTCCTTCTTTGCAACCTCGTAAGAAGGATATTTCAATTCCAGCAGTTATCTCACGTACACCACCACACCACGGGAGCACGTGGTCCAACTAGGGACCATAGTTTATTCTGGTGTGATGGATGCTTCCATATCATATTATGATGAAGGTTACACCTTAAAAAACCCTCACCTAGCTAGTTACGCCCATATTCATGATCAAGAAGTCTACTATCTTACATCACCAAGAAGCCCTTCGCACCAAATTCACTCATGACGTGAACATCATCCTAGTACAAGAGGAACCTATGAACAAAGTTTCCATTTCTTTTCATCTGGTTCCCGAGCCTTAGATTGCTTCACTGGATATACCTCCATATATTACCATTGAATTAGCCAACCCATTTTACCTTACCGAGGAAAATGAACAAGTTTCCAATTTTAACTACGAAGCCGATGATATCATGGGTGATGACCCTATAAATTGTGCCTCATTCTTTGGGTGACATATTGATCCATCGACACCATCTTCACCTATCACATTGGCGCCCTCATCAGGAACTCTCACTAGTCCTTTGTAGCCTATGAGATCTCTCCCTTACCTCTTTCCCTTATGGTTCCTCAATATTCTATGACTAAACCATATTACACATGGGATAAGGCTTAAGGGAATGTTGTTTCCAACTATAGATCCTATTGATGCAACATGAAGAATCTTGAAGTTGAGGTCAAATGTGACTAAACCAAAAAGGTTACACAACCTTCCACTTCAGCTCCTTTATTTTTCTCTCATCACGAGTATTGCATACACATCAAAGCCAACTTTCGGGTTCTACGTAGCAAGCATCCCGTTCCTGAAACTTCTTCCCAAAATAGGAAGCATGGAGCTGATTCCTCTTGGAATAGACCACCTTCCCCTAGACCGACTAGACCATAACCTACGTATGGACCACCACCTCTCTTTGGTTCTCATACTACTATGGATGTTATTCGGCGTGAAATTCTCACCCGACTTGAGGATCATATTGATGATGCCTTATTTTCCACGTAGCTTTGAAGTTCATTGGTAAGTTGTTATTACACAATATGTCATTGTGTCCCTCTTGACTCATACTCAAAGACAAATTCTATATAAAGTAGACAATATTATCATCGATACATTGCGATATTTTCCCCCTTGTGTCTAATTTATTTACAATACTTTTGACTAAAATTTTGTTCATTGGCCTAAACACTCACCTTTGCTTAGGCTCTCGGCCCCCACTTGGGTTTTACACCACCACCTCTTGCCTTCAATTGGGCCCTCGATCCCCCTTGGGTTTATCAAACTATCACGAATACCTCATTACATCCTTACTCGGCTATTCACTCCACTTGAATTTATCATCATTTACACCTTGGTTTCTCCTACTTGTTGGAGTGCCTCAGTCCCAATTTTCCCAGTCTTTTCTATTGGGTAACCATGCTATTATATGCATCCCTGCCTATGCTTATTTCTTTTCTTGGATTTATATACCCGATTGCGCCACGATATCTTCTTTTGTTGGATGTATTAACCTTGTTTCACCTCTTGGATTTTTTGCATCACGTGGGTTGGGCTATCCTACCAATCCCCTCTCACCGGATTTACCTATCTATTTCATTATCATTATTCCTATGTAGCATGGTATTATCACATGCATACATGTGGAAAGTAGGAAAATGATAAGTAAATCAAAACCAAATACCAAATACTATAAAAATCATCATACATACGTACGTACATACATACATACATACATACATGCATGCATGCATACATGCATACATGCATACATACATACATACATACATACATATTGATTTAATAAAATCTCTATATTTTATTAAAAATTGAATGCAAAGATCTGCTATAACTGATAAACAATGAAATATAAATGCTAAACAATTTATTAATTTTAACTATGAAAGGAAATGAGAGGGGTAAGGTACTTATATGAATTTCACTTATCCCGAAGTGAGTCTGAACTAGAAAATGTGATGGAACATGAGCACGGACATTCATAATCGGACTCAAGTAAAATTAACTTGTGATGCCTAGACATGGGCGCCTAGGCAAGGATAGGGGCACCCGTAGGCACCGAAGACCTCTAAATGGGTTCTAGAGTTTGTAGAAATGGTCAAAACCTAATTATGATAGTATCTCTAGCGCTTCACACACTTGTTCACTTTTTGTCACCTTTATGTCACACTTGGATTGTCGAGGTACCTATAAATATGCACACAAATATTCTCTGAAAAATCCTCAAAAAATCCTCAAAACCTAAAAATAAAGATGCAAAATGAGGGGTCAAATTGTCCTCGGCTTTCACAATGGTGAAATTATGACTCGAGCGCTACAATACATCTTAGACCCAATATAGTTCTATGTTATTTTGTGTGGAATAGTGCTCCCGAGTGTCACCCTCATGCTAATGACACCAAGATAACGAGTGGTAGCTAGATAAAATGCAAATGTGTAGATGGAATAAAATGAACTCCCATTCCTATGCAGTGTGTATGCAGAATAATGCACCCAAATGTAGTCCCTTGAGATATGTAGATAGATATCCCTTGATAATAATTTCCCTCCCTTATAATGGTATGTATGTTATGTTTATATAGGGATCTCTTTCTTGAATTTTGACACTAATGACTTGACATGCCAACTAGTACCTCGGGATATGAGAGGGAAAACTGAAAAGACCGACCTCAAATGTCAAAAATAAGATAAAAACACAAAGAAGACATGAGCACCTAGGATGGACAGGAGCGCCTGACGCTAGTATCTAGAGACAAGTGACGACAAATGAGTGAAGAATAACATAAAGGGATCCTTGTGACCTAACCATAATTGGGTGCATGAGTGACAAGTGTGAAAGATAAAACAATATAAACCAACAATACAAGTGAATGGACTATGGAATGGGTCACCAATGAATACTTCTTACACAAGATCCATATATAAAACAACATACTTGGCGGTATAGTAAATAATAGTAAGTGCATGATTTTGTGTCTACAAACACACACACACACACACACATATATATATATATATATATATATATATATATATATATATATAATCATATATATTTTAGAATCATCGAAAAATTCATACAAAATGGCTTTGTCCCATCTACAATATGACTCAAGCACCCTCACCCCTTTGGGGGTCTCTCGGGTTTTGGGACGATGGGGTTGTGATAGGGGCTTTGGCTATGTGGGATAAGGACTCCACCCTAGATTGGGCTCCAGAGGCCTCTCCCCATGCTCTCACTAGTTGGGTCTCTAACGACATAATCCACTATGTGGCTCTCTAAAAATTTGAGAAGTGATCTTTCTACTCATGTACTAATGTTGCTTGTGCTGCAATAAGCTCTACAAAATCACATCTATGTTATCATTCACTTATAATTTTTACAGATCCCAATATCTCGTAATGTTCAAGATGCCTCGCCCACTAGATGAAATGATCTCAATGAATCCCCTTTCAACAAAGTGCTAATGGATCCACCATAACTGCAATATCATGGACATCTAACACCTGGATCTAGGCTACCATGGTGGGAATTCTCAATCACCGAATGCCACTCCTCCACCATCCACTCTACAAAACCAATAAACAACATGTATTATTCAAAATCTTAAATCTATAATCTAAGTAACATCATATCACACATACCGAATGTCGGGCCTCTCTATAATGATCTAACCATCTCAGGGGCTTTCCATCACCTCCTTCATCTCGTCATCATGACAAGGTCTGTCTCCCACATAATATGCCCACATGTCTCGGGGCACCAAAATCATATCCTCTCTCTGTTGTGGCCTATGCCTCTGTCTCATATGCACATCCATCTAAACTCCAATTGTCGTCAAATATCCTCTTCTTGACCTTCTCATCTAGTGCTATCTAAGCCATGGTCTTTGTATTTCTCACTCCTTTTATGGTACTAGGACCAACTTCCCTATACCATTTTCATGCGCTCTTATATATACGGATCCTCCATTAGATCCCTCCTCCGAATCATTAAAAGGTATAATCTATGGTCGTCCTTAAGCATCCCCACCATGCCTCCACCGCCTTCGACCATGTGTGCACGTTTCCCATATCATGTGGGGTTGAAGTGTTGGTACCCTAACTTCTACTCTTATAGTCTCTCTAGCATGAAGACACTAGCAAGGTGGTAATAGTGGTATCACCATGGGCAACAATCACCCAAAATACCTTGGGAACCTTCTCACTACGTGGGTATCCACCCAATAAACATAGTGACTTTTCACCTCTTTGATGGTATCTAAGAAATATGCTATGGGATAGTTGGACCACTAATCTACATTCTCGACTTGTCACCTCTTTGATGGTATCTAAGAAATATTCTATGGGATATTTGGGCCACTAATCTGCATTCCCTATGTAAGGCTTCCATATAATATCACCTAGACCCACCTATGCTAGTGGCTGATATGTTTGAAGTGATCTCACTTGCCGACCAGTTGTGCCCTTTGAAACACTATTAGGAATATGTTTCTACCGTCTGCGTGGTGTCCCTATCAGCCTATACATATTGAACCTCTCATATATCCAGGTCAATAATATCACGGGTCCCATGACCCTATGTCCTCTACATTGTACCATGTAAATTTTTTTCACTATCTCGCACCCATATGATGGTGTCCAAATTGAACAATACCCCATGATCAACCACATCTCTCGTATATTGGTATCAAGAACAATGAGATGGCTTCATCTACTACTTGTGGTACACTATACGTGACACCACGATCCCCATAACTACCTTTTGGATATCTAGAATCCCTGTTGCTTGCACGATACTAAGTTAGACACAACATGCTATCATCACATGTGCCACTTGTGATAGCCCATACGGATAATGCTCTCCACTTTGCATCATTTGAAATAAGATCACAATACATGCGGACCCGACACCAATCGGTAACCCCAAAATTCCATGAAAATACTCTAAATTCAATGTCATTTCCATGGTCTCTATCATATCCACCACCAAAGGTGTTGGACTTGGTCTCAAATGTGGTTAGGAACATCTATAATAAATCTAGGTCTAATGGTATCTTGGGCTTCTACACGATGCTCCCATAACCCCAACCATGTAATTGGGTAACCTCTCGCCTACAAAAATATGGTAATCATTGCGATAAACCTATGATACATCTACCCTCCACCATAATCATATCTTGAGCTCTACCTACATCCAAAAAATGACAACAAGAACACATCAAAACTTTGAAATATCAATTTGGAGTGAAAAATCAAAGCATGTAATCTCTACCTACAAATAACTAAATAAATCCCAATCTATTTAATGAAATTAAATGCAACGACTTACCCGTGGTTGCACTTCACACATGCTCGACCTCATCATCCTCCATCACCACCTCATACTCATGCCATGACGTCAAAATGCACCTAAAATTTGTAATTCCAGAGCTCACTTATATCAATTGCAAAAATAGTAATAACCAAAATAAAAATAAAAATCACTATATAAAACTCAAATTTGTATTCAAAATCGATTACGATAGACCTAAATGTTTAAACGGTCATCATTTTCACTCCCAAAATATGCAACACATGCCATTTGTTGCATAATGACCATGATCTCATGTCATTTTTTTCACCCTACTACATGACTACTTTTGACGATTCCTAATTTTTACCCTTTTTATGACACCATATCATCATGACATCTATACATCATGATATCACTACATCCATCCCATGGTCCCCTAGCTAGGTGATTTATGTCTTATTTTAATTGATGATTTTATAGTGTTTCCTTTTAGTTTTTCTTCTTGAGGTTCTTGTAATTGATTACTCCAACACGTGGCATGACAAGTGACACTATTGGGTATGCATTAGTGGTTATATTGCATTTCAACTAGTCATTTCAGCATTAATTCACATACTTACTTTCGTAGTAGTGTTATAGACTATTTTTTTCCATTGACCACCCCACGTTTCCCTATTGTGACATACAGTGATCAACAATTGGGGCATATGTATACACCTAATTTTTAACTTTTCATCTTTCATACTTGTTACTAATAATTTCCTTTGTGTAGATAAGGGTCATTGATGCATATATTTATAGAGCGGGTACTTTAAGGGGCATACCGAGAATGGGGAATGGTTATTCACATAACCATTATGGGTTAAAGATAGTACATAAAGAGAGTGTCGCTATTTGGTCTTGTCCTTAGTTTTCCTTGCATTAGTTATCATTTTCCTCCTAGGTCTCATGCACATTAAATTCACAACTTCTTGCTTGCATCTCATCACTTTGCACCTTTTTTATCCACATCCATGATCTATGACACATTATTTTTACTTTTCATGACACATTACCTCATTTTATATCCTATTGAAGACGCCATCACCCATGGGTGATGGTGTCACCTGTTATATTTTCCATGGCCGACACCATCGCCTGTGGGTGATGATGTCATATATACATATACTAGACATTGAAATTCATAAGGAAAGGAAGCCATGATCATTCAAACTACCATTTTCTCTACTCTTTTGTGCCATATTTGCATATGCTTGCCTAGCTCTTGATTCATTTTGCATCTTGCTTGGATTGGATTGGATACTCTTCTTCTTGATGGTTAATTGCACTATTAGGTCACCTATAGTGAGTATAGGACATGAATTATGTTCCCCTTCTCCATCTAATAATTATTCTCCCTCACTGTGATCCTTCTCTAGAGATATAGATACATTAATGACCACCCTACAGGTAAAAGGTGAGTGCTCTAACCATCTCTTGTTATTTTGCATAGATAAGTTCTTCTCCTTCCCTCATTGTGTTATGTTAGCTTATTATTACATATGTTTGGATGTTAGTTAGCATAGTAATCTTATTAATTATCATCTCTTTAGCTATCATCACTTTTATTTCAGTTATATTGTTCATGTTTGCTTTATTTATTATTGATCCATACCTCTCCTCACCCAACTACCGATATCTCAGTAGGGTTCCTTCCTCTATCTTGACTACGGGTCTTAGAAACCCTAGGTTGCCATAGTGTAGGGATTAATTCCCTATATATGTGACCCTAGTTCTCAATGTAGCCCCTTTAAGTATACCTAATGTATGTCGGTTCATGTGTGTTTCCTACTCATTGCCTCGATACCCTTGTAGAATGATGATGTACAAGTGCATGTTATTGAGACACATTTTTGGCCCATTATACACATTTTTCCCCATTAATTATATTTTTACACTTATGTTGTGGTAAAATTATCATCTTAAGCCTTTTTAATACTTATATTCATAAATCAAATCAATGTTGAATATTTTATGTGTATACACCTTATTTTTGATGTTTGCTAACCTTTTCTCTTGTGTGGGGATAGTGATTAAATATCATCTTGAGTAGTTTTCTCAAGGGGAACACTGATATTGGAGTGTGATTGGACTTGGTCATGTGAGCTAGACCATAACATTTGAGAGATGTCACTATTATATCATAGTTACCATATCCTCGCTTTGTTTCATCTCATGTCCATTTGCCCCATTATGTTTAATTGCTTACACTCATTTATATTCTCACCACCACTTTTGATCATCCTGAGCCATTTTCATGAATCTCTTAATTCTTTGGCTTTAACTTCTTATTTTTTTCCACCCTTTTAACTTAGGATTACCTCAAGGCTAACGCAATCACATATGGGTGATTGTATCAAATATAATTTTTCCCTTAGTTAACACTATCACCCGCGAGTGATCACGTTGGGTATATATTATTAACCATTCTTGTTATTTTATCATCACTCTCTCATCATGAAAATCACTTGAGTTTACTTGCACATTGGAAATTTATGCATATTTTCACATCTAACTATTAGATTAAGGTTTTAGAGCCTATCCCTTTGCATTTGGTTCACCATAGTGAAATAATCTTTTGGAGGTATTAATATTGATCTTTCCCCTTCTCCACCCATAGATATTCTCTCTCAGTGTTTTTATCTCTAGGTGGACAATGCATCAAGTAGTAACATTGTAGGTAAGTATCTCTAAACATTATATGTCCTTTATTTCTTATTTATTGTTGTGTAGATGATTGATAATTAATTGTTATATGTTTTCTTCATATATTTATTTTCTATATTATGGTATCCCTCTTGGCTTTATCCCTCTCTTGACCTACCTTATTCTAAATCCTAGTAGGATACCTCTCTTTATCTTAGGTATAGACCTTATAAACCTATAACTACTGCAGGATTAGGGCTACTATCCTCTAGAATGACAACACTTTCACTCCTTGAGAACCTTTAATACCTACATTTTGTGAGAAATCCTAGATTTGACCCCAAATAGATGTGGATCCATCTTATCCTATCATACATTTTGTTGAACCTATCATGAATCTTATTTTTCCCTAGATCAAGCCATATTTGCTCTAATTTTTAGATTTCTATGTATTTCTTACATGATAGGCCACCGAGTAAATTTTCTTAAACAACCAATCATACTAGAGCATATTTATTTTTTCGACCTTATGCCATCGTAATTGTATAAATTTCATGAATGATTCAATCAAGTTATTTTTCATATATCACATTTTTCTTAGTCGACATCATCAACCTTTATGCATCTTCTACATGACTAATCCCATATACTTCACAACTTTAATCTCGATGTTTACCCGACGCCATCATCCCTTATATAAATATTATTGCATGACTGATCTCGTCAAAAATTATTCCTAGAGCCTCTATCCCATTCAATCTCACTACTACATTTTATGTAAATAACACCATTATTTGGGTCGATTTCACATTGTAAATTGACCATTTTACGATTTTTTAATTTTGTGTTTCTTTGTGGAATTTGTGTTATGGATTTGACGTAAATTACGATGCAAATTTGACCTATAAGACATTTTTAATTGCATCTCACTTGCATCACCTTTACGTCACCTTTATATCACTTGTTGCACCACATTTACGCCACACTTGTGCTATGAAATCTGTTTGATAAATTAACATCAACGACACAATAGAGACATAAAATTTGTTCGATAAATTAAAAAAATGTAATATAATTATTTGATATATCAAATAATTATATTACATTAATATTGTTAAATATCGAGAGGCCACTTCACCCATCTCTCGAATTTTATTTGTTCATTCATGGTAGCATGAGGAGAAGGGTTCTCGACAAGTGTGACCGATTCTACGAAATGTTGTTATTCATTTTTGGGAAAATTTTTTTACCACCTATTCTACATTACTAGTTCCTTGTTTCATTTTGAGATTAAGATCATGGGAGGAGGAATATTATGAACTGAACCCTCTTATTTTCATGCGCTTAACGTGAAACCATCATCATGGAAGATTTTGAGAAAGGGAGGATTTAGAAATTTCATCTCTTGGCTTATGGCTTGAGACCCCTTTTGCACCGGAATTTTCTAGGGCACGGGAGAATAGGTGGGTGGACATTAGAGGGATGGAAATTATGGTGTATAAACATTCCATTGTTTTGGATTTGGGTATGGAGATGCATGGGCTGAATATTTTTAAAGACATAACGTGCAAGAATCATGAGATTCAAACTTTCTTTATTGGTAATGAGAAAGTCTATTTCCTGGTGGATGACATAACACGTTATTGCATTCGGGTATTTGGAATACTATGTGCTTTCATATTATGTGGTATATCATGCTTAAAGGTAAGTTTAAACAAAATCTACACTCATCATCTGTTGATGTTGAACATGTTTAGACATAATGTGGACATGAGCCTTCCGTTCTTCCTCTTCATGTCTCGTCGGCTTCCATTAAAGAGTTTAAGGATGGCAAGGTTGAGACCCCTCTGCATCATGGGATTATCTTGCTCCTTTTTTGGCATGGTAAAACTATCATTTTACTAAGTCGCGGCCTAGTTTGGCTGATTGGGATGATAATTGCACTTTCACGAAGCACATGTCTAGGTTGTAGAGGACCAAACAAAGTGACATTGGAGGGGAAATGAAAGGTTTTGGGTGGCGGAGATGACTCTTTGGGCATACGGTGGTATAAATACTATAAAGGGAAAGAAAACTTGGAGGCCAAGAATTGGGGTTTGGCTTTGGAGAAGGTTAATCTTTGTGTCCAGCAGTTGAGAAGGATGTGGAATCATGGGGAGGGGCGGTTTCGAGAATCAAGTGAAAATTTGAAGGATTGTATCACAACCACCAAGGGTATATGTAGAATTAATTACACCCTTAAAGATGATTTCAACCATTTAAAGCAAGTGGTGATGACTCGCAGGATAGAATGGAGCAGGGACGAAAGTGATGCAATATTAAGTTGTGCCTTATTAGTTCTAATGATGAGGAACCGATGGAGGTTGGAAATTGTCCATCGCCAACCACAAAGAAAAGAGAAAGGGTTATGATAACTTGGATGTTGGATTGCCTATGCGTATGAAGGGTAAGCTTAACTGGGAAAATATAAATATTTCGAACTTTGAGTGATGTTGTTGGTGATTTTTTTTTCCGGTGGTGGGAGGTTTCTCTTTTTTTTGGGGGCATCTTCCAGTTTTGGTTTGGTTTATTGGCTATGACCTTATCTTTGTTTAGGGCCAGCTTTTAGGTTAAGTCTATTTAATCTGTTGTTGCCCTTTTTATGTTTTGTTCCTCCCTAGTATCTTCTCACGATGTATCTTTTGTAAGGCCCTTTAGAGCCATAATCCAACCTTATTACCTTATCTAATAAAAATATTGTTAAATATGTAATATACATTAATATTGTGTGTGTGTGTGTGTAAACTTGAATCAACATATTTTAAATTATAAATACGTATATCTGAAACAATATTCAATAAAATTTCTATAAAAATAATTAATAAGATTGAAATGGACAATATTAAAAAAAAATTTAAATAAAAAAATTATTATAAAAAAGATTAAAATGTTAAAATAATATATCACACATAGTGTGTTTATTTATTGTGCTTTATTTCTGCTTTGAATTGTACTAAGATTCATGTTTTTCCTAGAGACAAGTGTGATAGAGAGTGAGATGGAGAAGGAATGAAATAACACTAGAGAAAGAGCGGGAGTAGGAGCAAGGAAATGGAAACATAAATTTTTTCAATCACATGCCTTGGTAGAAATCAATCCCAAAAGCATGGGTGGTGATAAAATGGACCTTGAGGAGTAAATATTAATAGAGAAGCCATATAAATTATTTTACATGATAATGCATCACATTTACGCCACAATTGTGATGAGTCCATAAATTGACCCATTAAATCACTAATAAATGATACTTTTTCTCATAAAAACATTAATCAATGCATTGGATGGTTTGATTGATTAAGTCTAAAATTGGGGAATAATGCATCTTATCCTTGTTGAATTATGTGGACTAATGATTAAGGTCTTTTTCCAACTAACTACTTTGAAAAGATGCATGGTGATGTGTGCAAGTTAATAAATTCATGAAAACCCCAATGCAGGTCTCATAGTAAATAATTGGATGTGGTATACTCCATCATGAAGATCAGTTTGAGGGAAGTTAATGAATACTAAAAACAAGGGACTCAATTCCTAATTCTTTTATGAGTTGTAACCGATTCCCAAATTGTTCTCATTTCTCGCTGTCTATATTCCCGGGCAAGGTGTTGGGAAACATTAGCTATAAATGACCTTTCTTGACTAAGTTGAATATATGTATGTACGTAGGAACGTGTATAATGTAATAGGATAGAGGAGCTCAAATATTAGTTATAGTTATTTCTAGTTTATGTTGTAAGAAACTCCTTTTTGATCAATAAAAAACATGTTGTTCTGAGAAAACCGTGTCATCGATCCAATCCAAGGGAGAGTAAGGGACCATTCAAATAATGAATTGAATATTTTGGTATTTAAATTTATGTTCTTCTTACATTCTTAAATTCCATTTTGTGGTTAAAATAATCATTTTCAAAGCTTGTGATAATCCAATTGAAACAATATTACTTTTCAACTTTTCTTTCATTTAAGAGCAATTTCATTATGCAAAACATTTCCCTTCTGTATGTATTCAATTTTAGCATGTTTTATTTCAGATAAATTTCATTCTTCAAAGCATTTCCCTTCTATATATCTTCAATTTCAACACGTTTTATTTCGTAGAGAAATTTAATTATGCAAGGTATTTCCTTTCTCGCAAGTTGGCTTTAGTAGAATAGATATTATTTGTTGTTTAAATAAATTTTCTTCCAATACTCTTATAAATTTATTGATTATCAATAACTAGTTTAGTAAATAGGAAATACTAAAAAAATAGGAAAAACCCCTCTTTTAAGACCAAAACCACTACCACTAGTTGCATATCCATTGTCTTCATTGCATACTACCTTGGAAACATCCTTGGTTAAAATGACACCAGCTAAAAATTCTTTATTAAATGTTTGGACATGACAATGACCCATAATTTTTGGCACCGTTTCCAGGGAAAATTTTGTTATTAAAGTAAAAATATGCAACTAGTAATAATCCCAACCCTTTCCAAAGATAAAATTAATATACAAGGTTGTGGGATGCTAGGGAAGACACATACCTAGGATATCTTAATCGATAACATAAAGTGAGGAGACCACACAAGAGTTTTATAAAACAATCAAGGAATTAAAAAAATTGAATCTACTTTGCCTCTTGAGGATCCAATTTTGATACTCCCAAGTTACACACTCTCTTCACAGACATGGGTGAACGAGTGGAATATCCTCTCCCAAGGAATGAACCCATAGGAAAAACCTTTACTTATCCCATTCTCCTAAACAATGAGGAAGAACCCCCTATGAAGAAAATTTATCTATCCATACCGCATTCCTTTAGAGGAATTCTAGTAGAAGACCCATACCAATTTTTGTTTGAATTCAAAGTCTTATGTTAGACATATGAATATAAAACAAACAACCAAAAACTTAAACTCTTTCCCTCCACTCTTAAGGACTCTACCATGAGATGGTTTATGGGATTGGATCCTAAGTCTATTCATTCTGGGAAGAAATAGAAACTGTTTTTAGACAAATACTAGGATTACCTACGAGGATAAGGGATATGAAATAAGAATTATTCTAAATAAGATAAAAAGAAAATGAGAACCTGGAAAATTTCTTAGATAGATTAATTTTTGTCTATAAAACGAGTGTATATGACTTATACGGAGAATTAATCAAAATTTTATTTCTCAAAGGAATTGATGAAGAAGCTAGGGAATATCTTAACCTAATGGGAAGAGGATATGTGAATAAGATTACCCTCCATCAGATTGTTGAGTTTTGTAGAAGTTATTCTAGAAAAAGGGAAGTATTAGGAAAAATAGAACTCAAAAATACTTGACACTTCACAACTCATGGAAGAACTTTCCAAATATGAAAACATACATCTTAACATAATTGAATTCTACTTTGGATGGGTTATATGCTAAAAGTAAGGCCACCACTGAATATATATTGTCCTAGGTGTAGGAAAATGCATCCTTTAAAGGATTGTCCTTTAGACCACACAGACATGTGCCTAATTTGTGATGTCAATGAGCATGATACTAATCATGTAAATTTCTTCCTCTTTTTAAAATAAATATAGTAATTTTTGTCTCAACCAACAAGAGAATTAAACTACATCCAAAGAAAAACCAATCAACATTCCTTTCCTCTAAGACCAACTCCAAATCCTTGGTTAATGCAATGGGCCAATTAGACTCCTCCATCCACTTGGGGACAACTTGATTGGACACAACAAAACTGGATGAGTTTTCCAAATCAACAACCATGTATGCCTCAATTCAATTAGTATAATTAGATGCCACCAGTCAATCCACAACTATGGCCAAATCAATAATTGTCTCGAAAAATAAATTCAATCAACCAAGAAAATATCTTGCATAGTATGATTTGATGCCACCACCTCAATCAAACTTACAAGGAGGAAAAGTAACTCGGACCCAACTACCAGCTCAACCTATCCCAAATCCAAAAATTAGTAGACAACTTCAATTAATGAAGTTGGACAGGAAGGGACAATTCAAGTAAAATCTATTTATATGCTATAGTTGATGTCAAGAAAAATAATGAACAACCCACTAATTTTTATCATAGAAATGCTCGAGGAAATGTTAGAAGTTGATCGTGCTATACCAAAAAAAAAAAAAGGAAAATACTAAAATAGAAGACAAAAGTGTTCACACAACCCCTTTCTAGAGAGACTAAAAGAAACACATGCATTGGAAGAATCTTCCTTAGTGTAGGAAATGATAAAATTACATATTGAGATTCCACTTTTGAGAGAAATCAGGGATATTCTAGAACTTAACCAAAATATTAGAGGCCTTTGCATAAAGACATCGTGCAAAAATAAATAATACCCAAAAATAGTGCAATTTGATGGAAAGTTAGTTGATCTACTATCAGGAAGTTTATTTTACCTAAGTATGGAGATCTAAGAAGTCCAGTCATTACTATTACCATAAATGGAAAAATAATATCTAATGTCTTGGTAGATCTTGGAGTTGTTATTAATGTAATGACCACTAGACACATTGAATCTACTATATTTAACATGATTGCAATCAACTAACACTATCCTTCAAATGGAAGACCAATCCATTTATGTACTAGATGGAGTCATAGGAGATATAATGGTTACAATAGAATCATGGGAATATCTAGTAGACTTTATGATCTTGCAGCCCAAAAATCAGAAAACTAGCTATCCAATTATTTTAGGAAGACCTTGGCTTGCTATTGTTGCTGCATATATTGATTGTAGATATGGAAATATGACTATTTCAAATGGAACTAAAGAAAATAACATTTCTCTTTATCCTCCTACTCAACCATGTTTGGAAACTTGTGAACACATGTGGGTTGATGGACCATATCAAAATTATATGAGACCTTCTTATTTAGCCATGATTGTAGTAAAAAAACATGTGGATGAGATAGATGAAACATTCATGGACCTAGATGAAAAGCTTAGTTTGGCTATTGAAAGAACCATTCTGGCTCCAGAAAGAACTAGTTTAGCTACATAATTGTCTCCTCTAGCTCTGGAAAGGAATATTAGGATTGTAGAGGCTAAAACTTATAAATAATGTCATGTTCAAATGTATGATTATGCTCCTTCTCACCCATGTGATTATCATGAGAAGAAAATATCAAATGATTTTCATTTCCTTTGACTAGAGTCATATATTCTGAAAACATAACAATATTTCATAAGTTACAACCTCATTTCTATCCTTTGAATTCTCTGGTAAATGAAAACAAGTAAGGAAGTAAACTTGAGGTTACTAAAATATCCATATAGCTAAGAAAGGAATTGAACATTGGAATAAATTTAAATAATGAACAATAATATCAGGTTATTGATGTTTTGAGAAATCATTCTAAGGATGTTTCATTAGATTATACTGATATGAGAGGAATAAATCCTAACATCTATACTCATCATATTTATATTGAAGATGTTAAACCAGTTAGACAACCACAACATAGGATTAACCCAACACTTAGAGATATTGTTAAAAATGAAATTGAGAAACTGTTAAGAGTAGGATTTATCTATCCTATATCTGATAGTCAAGTGGGTATCTCCACTTGTTATAGTTCCCAAAAAGAATGGTAAACGGATAATCTAGATAGACTACAAGGAACTTAACAAGGATACAAATAAATATTATTTCCCTCTTCCTTTTATAGACCAAGTTTTGGATAATTTGGCAGGTAAGAAATATTTTTCCTTTTTGGATGGATTCAATGGCTATAATCATATTTTTATAGCTCCAAAAGATCAAGATAAAACCACTTTTACATGTCCTTGGGGAACATTTGCATACATAGTTTTACCATTTGGTTTATGTAATGCACCTGCTACTTTTCAAAGGGCATTCTTGGCTATTTTTACAGATCTCACTAATGATTGTGTTGAGGTATACATGGATGATTTTTTTGTCCATGGGGATAATTTTCAAGAATCTTTGAATAATTTAAAAAAAGTGTTAGCAAGATGTGAACAACACCAACTCTCCTTAAGTAATAAGAAATTCTTAATTATGATTGATTGAGGGGTTTTTTGGGTCATCATATCGTACTAAAGGTATTTATATTGATCCTAAGAAAATTTAAATCATTACTAACCTACATATAACAATGAACCAAACTGATGTTAAAATATTTATAGGCCATGTAGGTTACTACAAAAGGTTATCAAAGATTTCAAAAAAAAATGCACTTATGTTCTCTTTACTTACAAAGGACCGTGTTTTTGAATGAAATTGCCAATGCCAAAAATCCTTTGAATTTATAAAATATAAATTGACTACGATCCAGTTTTGAGAGGAACTAATTGGGAAAAAACTTTTCATATTCAAACCGATGCATCCAACAATGCAATGGGTGCAATTCTTGGTTAGAAGGATAAAGAAGAACAAATGTATGCAATTTACTTTATTAGTAAAAACTCAACCCCTACAGAGAAATATTACACAACTGAAAAAGAGTTTTGGGTGTTGTTTACTCCTTAACAAATTTATACATTATGTTACTGGGAATAAAATATTTGTATACATACACCATTCAATAATAATATACTTGATGAATAAGCTAGTAGTATGGGGAAGGATTATCAAATTGTCACCCTTTTTACAAGAATCTAATTTGACAATCATTGATAATCCTGGAAAGGCTAATGTTGTTGCTGAATTTCTCTCCTTATTGAATGTTTCAGGTGAAGGAGAACCTGTTGAAGACCATTTTCCATATGAACGCCTATTTGTAATCTCAACACATTCACCATGGTTTGCTGATATTGCTAACTATATGACCACATGGAAGTTTCCAATTTATTTATGGACAAATAAAGGAAAATATTAGTTTGAAACAATGCTACTTATACATGGTGTAATGAAATTTTATTTAAATGTGGTCTTGATATGGTTCTTCATAGGTGTGTTAGGGAGGATGAGGTGTATGACATCATAAGAGCTTTCCATGATGAACCAGAGGGAGGAAATTATTTAGTTAAGAGGACAATCCATAAAATCCTTGGAGTTGGGTACTACTTGGCCTTCATTTCACAAGAATGTCAAAAAATACATATGGAAATGTGATGCATGTCAAAGAATGGGGAAGCCTACTTTGTCCACTGAAATTCCCCTTAATCCTCAATTGGTTTTAAGACCTTTTGAGAAATAGAAAATTGGTTTTGGTAGACCAATAACCACCCCATCTTATGGAAAAGAGTAATTGATGTTGTAATCATATTATGTTACAAAATGGGTAGAATTTCAGGCCCTCCCTTATGTCAATGAATAAGATGTAGTTGGTTTTTTATACCACAAGATCATGCAAATATTTAGAGCACCTAAAGCCATAGTTTCTGACCAAGGACCTCAGTTCATGTCTAAAATTATTAAGACCTTTGTAGGAATCTACTAGAGCAAGAACCAGAAGTCATAACCATATCATCCTCATGCCAATGAACAATTTGAAGTCACAAATAGAGAATTGGAAAAAATCTTGACAAAGGTTGTGGATGTAACGGGAAATATTAGGTATTAAAATTACATGAGGTAGTGTATGCATATAATATAACTTGGAAACCACCACTAGCTTCTCTCCATATGAACTTGTGTATAGGAGTAAACCACTGATTCCTATAGAGTGTTAGTTGTAGACCTTAAGTACAACATTGGTGGTGGGAATTGGGATTGATGCAGCCCAAAAAGACATGATTCTTTAGTTGAATGAGTTATATGAGATGAGGATGGAAGCTCAACAATAGTTTGAACTCCTCCAACATCAAAGAAATATTTGACATGACACTCATATCAAGATCAGGATATTTAAAGAATGATATCTGGTACTTTTTTAACTCAAGGTATCAACAATTTAAATGAAAATTAAAATATTTGAGGCTTATAGGCCTTGCCCCTACTAGAATCTTAGTTGGGTCAATATAATTTTTCCCTGTTTTGAGTCCTTGTCCGATGTTGGGCTGATCTCTTGCTCGATTTTTGCTCTAGTTATATATGTACTATGGATTTTTGGATCCCCCAAAACCAAATAGTTATCTAATCTAAAAAAGGGAAATTAAGTACCAAATGGTTGTGGCCCTATTGAGTTGATAAAATATATGATAATGGATCCGTTAAGTTACTACCTATTAGTAGAGATAAGAGAAATCTATTGGTAAATGGACATAGATTGATACTGTATCAACAACCTCAAAGAAAAGATGAGTTCACTAAGGAAATTTAGTCATGTGCTAAATTTGGTTTCATGGAAGAATATTATTCCAACCTAATGAAATAAAGAAGTTCAAACTCATATAAAGGAGAAGATTGGAATAAAAAAATAATGTTCTCTATATTATTCCAAAAATCATAAATATATGCATTCAAACTTCAAAAAAAGTAACAACATGTAGATAGTAAATGGTGGGAATCGATGAATTTCATGTTACACAAACTAACTATAAATATTTTTCAAATGCAGGAATGGAGAATGAATGGTCAGAGAATATATGTTTTGGTAAGGTAAGGTGCATCTATTTATCCTATCTAAGACTTCTCTTTCCATCCAATCTAATGCATTTGATTTAATTAAAGAGTAAAATAAAAAGTAATAATTATGTCATTAAGTTCATGCATGATGTGTGGCATGAGGGAAGGCATAATATGACATCATTTCAATGCATGTCGAAATGATGTGAAGTTACATTCATTAAATTCAACGCCTTAGAAATGTGTCACACAACTACAAGGATTAATTATCGGTGGGATATCATCATTCTTATAATTGATATTGTTGAGTGCCTTCCTAGTGAAGGAAATGATAGTTAAAGAGATTACTACTCGGAAAGATTGTTTATTTCTGTTTTGAAGACCTTACTCTGCATATTTCTATGAAATGGGTCAAAATAAGAAATCAAAACCTGAGTCAGCGGCATCACTCCTTTAGAATGTTGCAATTGTGTGAATATTTGACGATGCATGGTGGTTAAATTTCCTTAAAAAATTGAAGGGTTTGATGCTCAATTAGTAGAAGAGTTTGTTTTGAACCTTGAAAAAACTCATACAAAGGTCATAGGGATGAGAATTGAGGTCAATAACATTGTCATAAGTTCCATAAGTGGCCTCCTTGAATTTGGCATCAAAGTCACAGGAAATCTTCAATAAAATACCTCATTCAAATATTTCCTAAAGAAGGTGAACCTCTTCCTGAAATCATACTCAACCCCCAAGGAATTCAGAAAGGTATAAAGAGGGAAAGCTTTCCTAAGCCTTGGAAGATTGTAGCTTCTTGGGTTATGAAATATTTTACATGTAAAGAGTAGAAATCTATGTTGGGTGGGGATACCATGGGGATTTTAATCCATTTTAAAAAATGGGGGAGGAAAAACCTTGAACTCAAAGTTAACCTCCCAAGTTTCTTGTTTGACGCCATCGAGTTTCATGTCAACAAAATATACCGAGGGAAAAATATCACTAAAACACCATGAAATAATTCAAATGATTTGTAAGCATACTTTCTTGAAGAAACCAAGATGGCAAAAGGTGTGAAAACCATTCTTAAGAAAACAATTGAAATATAAATAAAGTAGAAGGCCCTTATCGCATACTTCAACCACTCCTAAGTCTTCTACTACCCACTACCAAACCAGTCTTGAGATTTTGAGACCTAAAATTAATAAACCCAACCAAAGTTTTGAGTAACTCCGCACTGTGAGGACCTCATCATGAGTTAATTATAATAACAAATTCATAATAAGAAGAAACAAGGGACCTTAGTCCGAAGCATTAAAAAAGAACGAAAACAACATCTTCTTAGAACCCAACAAGGAAGATAAGAAGAACTATACTAATTTATGAAGGAGATGCGTAAATTTTGGAAGAATTAGCTTAAGTTGAAATACTTGCAACTACCGAAACTTATACTGGAGCTCCGGAATCAAGTTATAAAGCTCCAAAAATGGAGGAGCAAGATCTAGAAATGGAAGAGAAGGCTTCAAAAATGGAAGAGTAGGTTTTAAAATTGGAGGAGCATGCTCCGAAAATGGAAGAGAAAGCTTCGGAATTGGAATATTATGCTCTAGAAATGGAAGAGAAGGCACCAAAAATAAAAGAAAAAACTCCAAAATTTAGGGAAGAACAACAGGAAGAACAAGATGCATCCCCTTCCTCTTCTATATCCATACTTGCTATCTCAAAAGGCAAGGAACCAATTTTTCCTACAAAGGATACTAGCCCATCCTCTCATGAATAAGAAAGGGAAGAAGATCCAAGAGAGATTCAACAAACAATCATGATATTAAGAGCTAAATCCACCATCCAAGAATAGTGGAAGGAGATAGAATTGATAAAGATGAAATTAAAAGATATGGAAGCAATTTACTCTTCTTTGAAAAATTATCTTCGAAAAAAAAAAAATCTCCATAATGTAGAGAAATAAAAAGAATTTATGAATTCAAATTAGAAGTTTTTAGTTTAAGAAAACAAAGAAATATTGGGCTCCAATCTTGGGATGATCTAACCACAAAATGGGAAAACACTTGTCAATAAAACAAAAGAATCTTGGATGAAAATAACAAGTTAAGAGAACAAGATTAATCTAGTAAAGAGTAAAAATAAAATTAGAATCCAAGCTTGGCACTATATATGAAATAACTCAAAAAATTCTAGCTTGTAGGAGGCCAACCTCTGTGTATAGTTTGTTTCTTCAGGAATAATTTTATTTTTGGTAGCTCAGAAAACTCTATTAAATCCTACCTCTTGAAACATGTGATGCAAGAATTTTTATGGATACTTACAAGACTTGTGCCAAGGAACACCAAAATCTACTATGTGAATTATTTTTGTGTAACATGGTTGTTCCTAATGCACCAGATTTTCTACTCAATTTGTATGTGGGAGAATTTCAATTAAAATATTTCCAATCCTTGTTGCATTATCAAATCTTATGGCATAAAAAAAATAATGATTTCATGAATATGGAAAGGACCATTGGGTTCTTCATGAGGCCTCAACATGCAAATGTAGACCAAATGAGGATAAATTTTAGAGCTTACTATTACTAGCATGAGTTTCTACATATGCAACCACAAATTATGGAGGACTGCATTAACAAATTCAAATCTTATAGGTGGGAACAATATGAGGAAGATATTGCTGCATGCAACACAATATGAGAAACTTTAAACATTACATTAAAAAGGATAAAGGTTATCTCTCCCCAGAATCTCACATGGATCATGAGGAGAGCATGAACAATTGTGAAAATTATTCAACATATGGCACATGAAGAAAATGATGAATGGATGGGGATGAGGACTAGACCAAATTTGGTTCTCATTATTATGACATCATAACAAAATACTACACCACAAAATGAGGAACAATTTAAGGATTGGATAGATTCGGTCTATGGTCACATGGGATTCAAGAGTACAAATAAGAATATATTGAGAATACTATGAATAATTTAATATGGCACACATACTTGAGAAAAGGTTAATGCAACATTAGTTTGTAAGAGGACTTGAAAAAGTAAGGTACATGGGAGATGATGAGTCCACAAATTGACCCATTAAATCAATAATAAATTGTACTTTTTCTCATAAAAACATTGATTAATGCATTAGAATTTTTGATTGATAAGGCCCAAAATTGGGGAATAATGCATCTTATCCTTGTTGAATTATGTGGACTAATGATTAAGGTATTTTTCCAACTAACTACTTTGAAAAGATGTATGGTGACCTATGTAGGTTAATAAATTCATGAAAACCGCCAATGCAAGGTGTCACAGTCAAGAATTGGACGTGGTCTACTCCATCATGAAGATCAGTTTAAGGGAAGTTAATAAAGACTAAAAATAAGGGACTCGGTTCTTAATTATTTTATGGGTTGTAACTGATTCCCAAACAGTTCTTATATCAAGCCACCTAGATTCCTGGATGGGTTTTGTGAAACATTAGCTTAAAGGAACTTTATTGAATGCGTTGAATATATGTATGTACATAGGAACATGCAGAATGTAATATGATAGAGGAGCTCAAATAGCAGCTTATAATTATTTCTCGTTTATGTTTTTGTAAGAAACTCCTTTTTGATCAATAAAAACATTTTATTATGAGTAAAACTATGTAATTGAACCAATCCGAGGGAGATAAAGGGACCACTAAAATAAAGAATTGAATATTGTGGTATTTACATTTATGTTCTTCTTGCATTCTTGGATTTTGTAGTGTGCTTAAAATAATCATTTTCAGAACTTGTGATATTCCAATTGAAATAACATTACTTTTCAACATTTATTTCATTTTAGAGCAATTTCATTCTGTAAAGCATTTCCCTTCTATATGTCTTCAATTTTAGCACATTTTATTTTGAGCAATTTCATTTTGCAAAACATTTGCCTTCTATGTCTTCACTTTCAACATGTTTTATTTTAAAGCAATTTAATTCGCAAAGTATCTCCTTTAAGACCGAACCACTACCACTAGTTACATATCCATTGTCTTTATTGCATACTGCCTTGGACACATCCTTGGTTAAAATGACATCAACTACATAATGGTTGATTAAATGATTGAACATTATAGTGACCCATCAACTTGTGCCACTCATTTCATTTGATAAATTAATACCAAGTGGTAGAAAAAGACATAAAATTCATTCAATAAATTAAAAATGTAATATAATTATTTTGTGTACATTATTATTATACACATATAATAATAATATTACATTATTTTTGTTAAATATGTAACATACATTAATTTATATATATGTATGTATGTATGCATGTACGTACATACATATGTATGCATGTATGTATGTATGTATGTTTTTAAATGAAAATGGAATTACAATTTTTAAAATTAAAAATACACATACTAAAATCATATTGAATACATTTCTACAAAAACAATTAATAAGATTTAAATGGACATTATATAAAATAATAGAATGAAAAAAATATTTTAAATATAAAGATAAAAGTGAAAATAATATATCACACATGGTGTTTATATTTCTTGTGATTTATTTATGCTTTGCATTGTACTAAGATTCATTACTATTCTAGATACAAGTGTGCTAGAGAGCAAGATGGAGAAGGAATGAAATAGCGATGGAGTAGGAGCATGATAAATGAAATGGAAACAAAGGATTTTTTTCTCGTGGTTTTCCCGATGGTAATCTATTCGAAGCATGAGTGAAATTGGAATGTACTTCAAGGAGTAAATATTCCTGGAGAAGCCACATAAATGCTTGCATGAAAATGGTTTCCAAAGTAAGGGTGTTTCCTATGTCAAACCTACTACACACAAAAATGATATGGGGGATAGTGATAGTGGAATGTACAAGGCCATGTATCCATTTGAGTATGAGATTAGCTCCATCCCTATCCTTCTATCTTATTATATAAATAAGACCACGAGAAAAAAATGTGGTGGTGGATGGGGGTACAAATGTAGAGGTGCGTAAGAGAGAATATATAAATTTAAACTATTTGAATATGTGGCTAGATGGGGACCTTATATTTATATTTTTGTGGATGATTGGATGTTGGGTGAGGTATGTCGTTTGATTTTATGACATGGCCGTTTTCTTAGCATACCTCTTACCTATCCTTTGTTGGCACGTTATAAGGATTACGATTGTGGTTTAGTTCCATTCGAGATGTCACTAAGTTTGTAGAGGGGGAAGAAGTAGTAGTTGGGGCCAACATGGACATAACAAATTTCCTAGTCTTTTAGAAGTATTTTCTCAAGAAATATTCTTTGGTGTGATGTGCCTTTCATGTAAATTTTCACCAAATTATAAAAAATGGGACATATTAGATTTTTGTGGCTAGTGGGATAGTAATGATTGTTTGAAATATTTTCTTGATCTATTTCCCCCTTTCTTGGTTCTTGGTTTATCTCATCCTCTTCCAAATCCAAGGTTTGGCTCGGTTATATTTATGTGGGTCCCTTGAAGGTGGGGCAAGGTTTTCATATTTTCCATATTCAATCTACATGGTGGTATTGAAGAGAACCTATGGTCAAGTGTAAGGAGAGTCAGTTTGAGGAAATCTCTCATTATGAAGTGCATGGGTGAGTGACGACTTGGTGTCCCTTGGTCAATTCAGCCTAAGCTGGTATGTAATAGTAGAATGGGTTAGAGGGAGTGAAGTATGATGAATATTCCTGAATTCATCTTTATTTCATTATGGGTTTCCTATTTTTCGGGTGGCTCATATTCTTTGGGGTATGTCCCAGATTGGTTCACCAAGTCTTAATTGTCTTGGATTTCACTTGAAGACTCTAATTATTTGGGTAGGATTATGTTGAAAATTTCTTCATTGATTCCAATTTTATCGACTATTATGTATTCTAGTAAGGTCGGGTGTTAGTGGTTATAGAGGATATTGACATATTGTACATTCTTATGATACTTGTTAGGTTATGGAGCCTGTTTTCATGTGAGAAAGTGTTCAAGACCGTACACTAAGAGTACTTGTACACTTTCCACAGTTTTTGGCCTTAAACGTGCTTGATATCTTTGGGAAACATGTTTTTCTCATATGGGTGGGATTTTTGACCCATAGGTTTATGGGACGGTTTTAGCCCATGGTTTTGATACCCATGGTTTTGTAAAACTACTTAAGCAGTTGTCTATTTATATGGTTTTGTGCATATGGTAGGTATCATGTAACATTGCAGATGTGTTTTGAATTCAGCTGTGAATTCTGTAGAGTTTTTTTAGCATAGCTCCAAACAGATATGGGTATTGTATTGAGAGAGTGGTGGCTTGTAATAAAATATGAGCAAGTGATTATTGGTGGACGTATCCCAAATTGGGTGAACCATGTTAAATACTATCTCTTTGTGTTGTGTTATTTTATTCTACACTTTTATTTGAGATCTGTAATATTTTCTGCATATTAGTTTCTACTGTTGTGATTCTGTGAGGGATTATTCCGCATATTTTATCCCTTATTTCCTAACAATTGGTATCAGAGCCTGGTTTGGTTTTCTGAAGTGTTGAATCATAGGGAAAGTTTTATCTTGAGTGGGAGATATGATAGATGATGGAAGATCTAGGGTTGATAAATTCAACGGGTAGAATTTAGAAGATGTAGATGGAAGATTACCTTTATCAGAAGGATCTTTATATTCCATTGTCTGAGAAGGTGAACAAACCCTCGAGCATGACGAATGCGGAATGATATTTCTTTGTATAGGAAGGAACTTGGGACAATCCAACTGTGTCTTACATCTTCGGTATTATTTAATGTTTCAAAGGAAAAGACTACAAAAGAACTGATGGATGCATTAGGGAAGTTGTATGAAAAACCCTTTGCCTCTAATAAGATATTTTTAATGAAAAAGTTGTTTAATATGAAGATGTCTAAGAATGGTTTAGTAGAAGATCATTTAAATGATTTTAATACAGTTGTAAATATGCTAGCTTCGATTACAATAGAATTTGATGAAGAAGTTAGGGCTTTATTAGTTTTGTGCTCTTTACCTGAGAGTTGGAATAGCCTAGTAATGGTGGTAAGCAACTCAGTTCTAGCTAACTCAAAGTTGAAGTTTGAGGATGTTGTAGGGGTGATTCTAAGCAAAGAAATGCAAAGAAACATATCTAGTGAAGCTTCTACTTGTGGAATTCTTTGAGAGTGGAAACTAGAGGGATATAGAAGAATAGAGGAAGCTGTGGAAAATCAAAGGATCGAGCAAGGTCAAAATCCAAAAGCAAGATAGTATTGGCACTGTGGAAAGTCTGGGCATGCAAAGAAGGACTTTTGGGAGCTTTGGGACAAGAAGAAACAACAGGAAGAAAACAAGGAGGAAAATGTGGCAATGGGTAATGTATGTCATGATGCTTTGATTATTTATTTACACAATATTAATGAATCTTGGGTTTTAGATTCGGGGACTCTTTCCATGCTACTCCACATAGGCATTATTTTGTTGATTATGTTCAAGGGGATTTTGGGCATGTTTTTCTTGGTGATGATGAGCCTTGTAGTATAGTTGGAAAAGGATCTATTCGGGTTAAGATGTAAAATGGGAATACATGGCTATTGAAGGATGTTAGACATGTGCCTACTTTAAAATGAAATCTGATATCAGAAGGCCAGTTGGGAAGTGATGGTTGTATTGTGATATTTACAACAAACTCTTGGAAGGTTACCAAGGGTGCTCTTGTGGTGGCAAGAGGTAAGAAGGTTAGAACCTTGTATTTAACCACTTATAGCACTAATGTTTGTAATCTTATGGCTTCAGAAGTAGATATAACATTATGGCACTATAGGCTCAGTCATATGATCCATAAGGGCATGGAGATCATAAAGAAGGATTTTTCCAGATATACAGAAACAAGTTTGGAGTTCTGTGAGGACTGCATATATGGGAAATAGAAGCGAGTAAGGTTTCTCAAGGTTGGACCTACAAAGAAAGAGAGTAAGTTAGAGTTGGTACATTCTGATGTGTGGGGGCCAGCTCAAGTATCATCTCTTGGGGGTTCAAGTTATTATGTTACTTTTATTGATGATGCAACAAGGAAAGTTTGGGTTTATTGTATTAGAAAAAAATCTGATGTATTTTAAACTTTTCTTAAATGGAAAGCCTTGGTAGATAATGAAACATTTCTTAAGCTAAAATTTCTCAGTCATATAAAGGAGGGGAGTATTGAACAATGAATTTGATGATTACTTGTTCTAAGAATGGAATCCATGGGAAAAATATGGTTCCAAGAACTCGCAACAGAATCGGGTGTCGAAAGGATGAACAAAATAATAATGGAACGTGTTAGGAGCATGAGGTTACATGCGGGGACTCGCCTCTTTCTTTTTGGATAGAAGCGGTGAGCACGAGATGTGTTCTTGATAAATAGAGGACCCTCAAGTTCCTTGGATGGAGGCATACCTGAGGAGGCTTGGTATAGTAAGAAAATTGATTATTCATTTCTTAGAGTCTTTGGATGTGAGGTGTTTGTTCATATAGACAAGGATGATAGGACCAAGCTAGAGGCTAAATCAAAAAAATGTACTTTCATTGGTTATGATGGTGATGACTTTGAATATAAATGTTGGAGTATTAAGGACAAGAAAATCATTCGATCTAGGGATGTGGTCTTTAATGAGAAATTCATATATAAGCAGCAGTTGCAGGAAAATAGGAAAGAATCCAAGAAATAATATGCAGCAGTAGAGGATTTTCCGGATGGGAAAGTGACACATGAATCAGTTCAAGAACCTCCTCAACATGAACCCCAAACTCCTATATTGAGGAGGTCTTCTAGGGTAAGAAGAGAACCTGAATGTTTTTCTCCTTCTCTTTATTATTTATTACTCACTGATAGTGGAGAGCCAGAGAGATTTGATGAAGCAATGTAGGTAGATGCCAGGAAGAAGTGGCAACAAGCCATGGATGAGGGGCATCAAGCTATCATGGAGAACCAGACATGGGATGTGGTGAAGCTACCTGAAGGAAAAAGAGCATTACATAACAAGTGGGTGTTTAGATTCAAAGAGGAAGAAGGAGGAAAGAAAAGATACAAGGCCTGGTTGGTGGTCAAGGGGTTTACACGAAAAAAGGTATAGATTTTGATGATATTTTTTCTCCTGTAGTAAAAATGACTTCTATTAGAACTGTTCTTGGAATAGTTGCAGCAGAAGACTTGCACTTAGAGCAGCTTGATGTAAAAACTACATTTCTCCATGGTGATTTGGAGGAGGAACTATATATGCAAAAAACAGAGGGCTATGAGGTCAAAGGTAAAGAGGAGATGGTGTGCAAACTGAAGAAGAGCTTGTATGGCTTGAAACAAGCTCCACGTCAATGGTATAAGAAATTTGATAGCTTCATGATGGAGCAAGGTTATATTAGATTTCATTCTGACCATTACGTGTATACAAAGAAATTTGAGGATGGCAGTTATATTATCCTTTGTCTGTATGTGGATGACATGTTGGTTGCAGGTAAAAACATGTAGGAAATAAAAGTACTCAAGAAGCAACTAAGTGAATCCTTTGCTATGAAGGATTTGGGGGCAACCAAACAAATCCTTGGTATGAGGATATCTTGGGATAGGAAGGAACATAAGCTGACTTTATCTCAGGAAGAGTACATTAAGAAAGTCTTGGAGAGGTTTAATATGCAAGATGCTAAACTCTGTTGGGACTCCTTTGGTAGGACATTTCAATTTATCAAAGGAGAAATGTCCCAAAATAGAGTAGGAGAGAAACCAGATGTCCAAGGTACCTTACTCATTAGCGGTTGGTAGTTTGATGTATGCCATGGTGTGCATCAGGCCTGATATTGCCCATGTAGTGGGAGCGGTGAGTAGATTTATGAGTGATCCAGGTAGAGATCACTGACAGGTAGTAAAGTGGATCCTTTGGTATTTGAGAGGGACCATGGGGATAGTTTTGTGCTACAAAGTGGATCAGAGACCACTTTTTTGGTTATGTAGATTCAGATATGGCTAGAGATGTAGACAGCATGAGGAGCATGACAGGTTATGTTTACACTATAGGTGGGACAACAGTGAGATGGATTTCATGACTACGTAAGCTAGTGGCTTTCATCAACCACAAAGTGCCGAGTATGTTGCTTCCATAGAGGTAAGAAAATAAATGATTTGGTTACAAAAATTTCTTGAGGAGTTGGGGAATAAGCAGGAGGAAGGAAAGCTGCATAGTGATATTTAGAGTGCTATACACCTAGCTAAGAACTCTACTTTCCACTCTAGACGAAGTATATATAGTTAAGGTACTATTTTATCGGGAAAATTTGGAGGAAGAGAATTTGAAGTTGGAGAAGATTCATACCACCAAAATCCTACAGACATGATGATGAAGGTGGTCACAAGGGAAAAATTGAAGTTGTGTTCAGCTTTGGTTGGTCTTCACGGAAACTAGTGAAGGGTTGAGAAACTTGCTCAGAGGAAAACTAGTCTCTAAGTGGGAGATTGTTAGGTTGTGGAGCCTGTTTTCATGTGAGAAAGTGTTGAAGATTGTACACTAATAGTACTATACACTTTCCATAGTTTGTCTCGCCAGGGTTTGGGGCCGTGCTAGGGTCGGTAGCCCCTTGTAGTAGGGGTTGGGGGCACATCCCCTAATTTTTTTTTTGGCCTCAAAACGTGCCCGATATACCAGGAAGTGTGTTTTTCTCATATGGGTGGGATTTTTGACCCGTAGGTTTATGGGATGGTTTTGGCCCATGGTTTTGACACCCAAAGTTTTGTAAAATGCTTAAGCAGTTGTCTATTTATATGGTTTTGTGCATATGGTAGGTATCATGTAACATTGCAGATATGTTTTGAATTGGGTCATTCTCAGATTTTGTTGAGCATAGCTCCAAACAGATCTGGGTATTATATCGAGAGAGCAAATTGACTTGTAATAAAATATGAGCAAGTGATTCTTGTTAGACGTAGCCCAAATTGAGTGAACCACGTTAAATACTATCTCTTTTTGTTGTGTTATTTTATTCGCACTTTTATTTGAGATCGTAATATTTTCGCATATTAGTTTCTCTGTCATGCGATTCGTGAGGGATTATTCCACATATTTTATCCCTTATTTCCTAACAATACTTTGTATGAATATACCTTGGTTATAATAGTGTTTGAATTTTGATTTTTAAATCATCATTTACTTTTTTTTTTTTCTCTTATTACTCCTTAGATTTATCTTTGCAACATGGTTCCATATCTTCAAAGAATCATTTGCTCATTCATCAAATATATTTTTTCATGTTTTTACCCATCTACAAGTGCAACAATAACACATTCTAAAATTTAATTTTCTTGAAATGTATTATGTAACAAACAAAACATAAACAAAAATATGTTTCCATTTTGGTTAAGGTGACAATTATACCTATGTCACAACAACATAAAGGGGGAAAGTTACATAGTTGTACATGATTTGAACAATAGTATTAAATTTTAATAATAAATACACTCAGTCAGGTTTATATTATCCCCAATCTCATATATTGTTGGGAAATGAGAGAAAAATTGTTTTTTTATTCAAGTAATGAAATTTAGTGAATGGGTATGGATTCAATAATTATAAATACTTACCCCATGCCTAATGTACTTACAATCTCTTCCGTACTTTCATGAAATAATTTTTTAGGATATACTTGTACTACATTAGTTGTATGGACATAACATATGTATCAATATATTGTAAAAATAAAAATAATTTACTACAAAAAAATGGAAACAATTTAATAGTTAATCAATTTTAGGGTTGTATGATAGAATATTTGAAATATAGCAAGATAAAAAGGAAATTTACTATGTCCATTTACAAGTAGATATAAAACTATCGAAGAATGTGAAAACACAATAACATGAGGATCTTCAGATAACACGAATATTAACCGAGTTGCACTCCGTAATCATGACAATGTTCTATGGGGAGAAAGCATCAACCGTGAATGTGCATGCAATATTGGAAAGGGAAAATATCATTTTCCTCTCATAGATCTGAAAAAGGGAAGGGGTACAAATAGGGGTGTTGTGTAACCCCCAGTGCATGCAATCATACCTCCTCAAGTGGAGAATGGGAGTTACATTCCTAAAATGGAATTAACTCCCATAAGACACAATTATGGACTCGATGCACGAGGAATTTGTCATAACCCCTACGAAACCTAAGACCTATGACCTCACTTAAGTGAGACAAATCTCCACATTATGCGGAAAACTAATCACACCAACACCCCCCTTCATCATAACTTAAGATGAGGTGGCAAGTCATAAATGAGAAATGGGTCCCGACAACAAAGCCTGATGAGGCACCCATGAAAATAAGGATCTCAAGCAATGGAGGAAAACCCAAAGTGGGAAAAACATCCAAAACAAGAGATGGAAAATACTCTCTAACAATCTATTAAAGATGCCTCAAATGGGTCTCGAAATTGAGGATCCTGATAAGGCACCCATGTATACATGAGAAATGTATCTAGAAGAAGAACCAGAGAGGAGAAGAATGAGACAAAAGGAACACAAAAGAAGCCATATACAGATTTGAACTCTGTAACTCTAATAAGTCTCCAAGAAGTGTGTTCGTGACATGATCCTCAGCCAATGGATTGAAGAAGAACCACCCACATGAACTAAATGCCCACCCTTAGGAAGGAAATAAATGGAGTACTAGAAGTCCGCCCACTCCGTGAAGGAAACTAAAGGTAGCAAAGATGAATAAATCTGAATCTGGTCCATAGAAATGTGACATAGGTCTAGAAAATGAGTGCCAAGGAACCGAAGGTAATGCCATGAGAAAAACTGTTAAAGTGTAGGAGAGGAACATCCACCAAAAGGATGCCCAAGTGATGTGAAGGAAATGCAACAACCCCCATAATAGAAAGAGGATCCACAAACAAGGGTGGATCAATGATGATCTCTTGAAAAGTGGAAGTGATAAGAGTCCCAGAAGGGGCACTCCCAACAAAGGAGATGAAGGACTCCTCCAAAACACCTATAGAAGGATGAAAAAATCCATGTACTACATCACAAGTAGGTACTGTGAAAATATGATGAATGTTTGATAGATACTCATCCCAAGAATGGGGCTTGACAAAAAAATAATGGTGCCATACATGTATGAATCATCCATGCATGAAGGTAGAGGATTGGAAAGGGCCTCACACACTGAAAGTAAAAAAGAGGTAGATGTAATGACTGTATGAGGATGGGAACAAGATTGGCTGATGTTTGATGAGAAGGGAGGAGTGTCGACATACTCTGGAATGGGGTCGAGAGATGGAGGAGAGGAGTCCTCAATAGCACTCTCTTCATCAAAGCTAGAAGCACAATCCTTATCACTGGGGATAGAAATAAGAAAGTCTATGTTAGCAGAATTGTCATCACCTAAAGAAGAAGAGGAGATAACTAAATAAAAACAATGACATCGGAAGTATGTGAAGGGTATCCAAACAAGGACTAAAAGATGCTCCAGATGGTGTGGGGAGTATCTAAGTATGCCACATTAAGGAGAGAGAGGTATAGAGACATGAAACATCAAGTGACCAAACACATGGTAACATGTGTCAATACAAGTCCTCAAGACAAGAATAATTAGTGGGTGCAGGGACTAGCCCATGTAGAAAGGAAGTAAGGCCCTTGTGAGAAAAGTAGTGTTCTATAGAAGCACACCATGAGGTATAGTTCTCTCTCCCAAGAAGAAGTGATTGTGGATGTAAAGCGATCATACAATACTTAAGTTTGTAAAGAGCATACTCCATAATGTAGAAGTAAGAAGTGCAAGATTCATGAGAAGAGGTGTGTGGATATAATCAAGGTGGCAAGACATTAGACTTAGCCGAGAATGTGTCTATATATAATAAAACACCTAAGAACAATGATAACCCCTGTTTATGACACTTTATAAACAATGTGAGATTACAATAAGATGTGTTTATGTGACATGGGATAAATGACCACTCACCTTACAGTAGGTGATGAATTGTGTAAGAGTGTAGGACATAATAAGTCCTAGTCAAAAGTAGAGGAACAACACACAATCAACCACAAAAGGGCGTAAGCCCAACAAGGGTACAAACACTTATTAGTGTGAGAGAAGGCATCTCACATCACAAAAAGGTTCTCTTACCATAAGGTTGTGGTAAATGCACTCAAAATCCACAGGAAAAGAGGAGTACTACAACCTGGAAAGCCATAAAAAAGGCCCAGAAAAGCCCAATAACCCTATATATGGAGCCCAGGAAAAGGTATTCCCCTTACAATGATGAATTTTTTATTTATTTTTCCCTTAATTGAGTTAGCTAATTAGAAAAAATCTAAATAATTCAAGAAGGGGTGAGAGGATATGTCCTAAAGCATGAGGGCAAGTCAAGGAAGCTTGGCAAGTCAGAGGCCAAGCTTCCTAAATGAGTTGAAAAATGAGCCTGGGTGGGCAAGTCGAGGTGAGATTGAATGAGATAAGGTGGAAGCCCATCGATTAGGTGGCGAGTTGACCATTTTTAACGCCAAGTTGGACATGTGAGAAGGAAAATTTGGGTTACATGTGGAGGAGACCAGAGGGATCATTACACACTAGGAAGATGACATATCGAGTCAAGCAGTGAATGAGATGACATCAAGATAATCGACGAGTCACATGAAGCCTGGATGTCGGGGTCATGTCAAAGAAAACATAGAGGCTTCCAAGCTTCGGGTGCTAGGTGTATATTGCTGAGTCGATCTGTTAGGAGAGGGTGCCAAGATCCACGTGTTGGGGTGAGCAGTGCGACGTCAACGAGGTTCTCGGTGTCAGCATTGAATGACAAGATTCTTGGAGGTAACATGAAAAACTTGGCCCGAGGCTAGGATGGTAATGAATTTATGTTAGACTAATGTAGAGGGAAGTAGGTGGGGTAAACAACGGGGCATCCAACATAGGCTTGATCATGGGCTCACAAAGAAACCATAGTGAAAACATGAAGTAAATGAAAAGCTATGTAATAAATGCAAGAATGTAGCCACATGGAGACAAAGTGATTCTCTAACAACCGATGCAATGAGGAAATGCATGGTTTAAAAATGAATAAAAAAATATATCAATGCAAGATATCAAGTATTCTAACACACAAGAGCATGAAAATCAAAGAATAATAGGGGCTCGTAATGTCAAGAACTAGAGAGGTCGAAGACCAACGTAAAACCCTTGTAGAGATCAACTAGGAAATAACAAGCTAAGAATAATGCAAGGTGATTCAGGATAATGAGTTCAAACCAAGTCACAAGGAAGAGGTGGTAAGATAGGAATCCATCTCGGCTCCTAGCTCGACAAGTCTGGGCCGAGTTGGGCTTGAAACAACTCATACAAACCTATAAAAACCACACAAAATTGACACTAAAACCAGATCCGAGACATATGAACCTATTAAATACCCCTAGAACATGAATGCAATAAACCCCAGAGAACCCAAAATACAAGATCCAAGCACCACAAACAATATTTTAAACCCAAAAACACCAAATCAATATGAGTAGATCATAAAAGGAATATCCATTACGACACTTGCAAACAAAACCTAAACAATGCAAAAGCGAGAGCAGTAGGGCAACTGGAGATGGTGAGTAGTGTGGATCCAAAAAATGTGTACTTTGATACCATGAAAAAGAATTCAAAAATGTGACAAAAAAAGGATATTCAGGATAACACGAACATCAACTAAGTTGCACACTCGATAGCTTGACAAGGTTCCATGGGGAATGAGCATCAACCATGAATGTGCATGCAATATTGGAAAGGAAAAATCTCAATTTTCTCTCATAGATCTGAAAAAGGGAAGGGGTACAAATAGGGTGTTTTTCCCCAATGCATGCAATCATACCTCCTCAGTGGAGAAGGGGATTTACATTCTGAAATGGAAGTAACTCCCATATAATGCATTGATGTGTAAGGAATTTATCATAATCACTACAACACCTAATACCTATGACCTCAACTAAGTGAGATGACTCACCATGTGATGTGGAAAATGACTCGCACAAAAAAAAAACAATAAAAAACCATAATGGAGGACTATAGATAAATTATATGCACCTCAATAGTAAGATAAAAAAACCAGTTTACTTAAATAAAATTAATATTCAATAGAATATCTTATGGAGACCATAAAAATCACTTGTCATCTTCCACCGATATCTTTATATATTTTTTAATGTTGATTTTTCTTTGCAGAGAAAAGTGGAACTGCATTAGTAAAGAAGGACTTCTATTGTAAAAAACATGAATTATAATTCAATGTGCCCTTTTAAAAATTTAGGAGAAAATTCTAGACAATACTAAGGAGGTATACAATTAGAAAGCCATGACACAATGTGAGGTAATCAATTTTGGGTACAAACATAAAAAAATATACCTATAAGCAACAAATCATCATGTAAAAATGAGTCCATCACTACTAAATTACAATAAAATAGAATCCATATATTATGAATAAATTTATGCAATCTATATGAGAACTTATAAATGAATGTAAAATTGATTATTTTACATCACATAATTGTCAATATTAAATGTTATGTATAATTATCAAAGTTACAAATTACCATACCGTTATGTTTGAAACCGTTGCAAAATGCACAACACACATATAGTGGAGTAGTGTCGCACAAAAAACAAAGCTTGAAGTGTAGAAATTAGATGAGAAACAACTCTCTAACACGTAGAATATCTCAACTTTTATTTCTCTCTCATATATTTGTGATTTGGTTTAACAACCCAACAATCATGTACAAATCTCTCACAACATTATTACCTAAAACTCTTAATTTGTATAAGTTTCCATACAAATATATTAACCCACATTAATAACCATGTGAGTATTAACACAATAATTCCTAACAAATAAATGAAAATTTAAAATACTTGTTGTCTATAAGAACATGGCTACACTAGGTTTGAGATGGCAAGATAAATTATACTCAAATTTTGGTAATACTATATTTTAAAATAGTGAAACATTTTATTTATATGTAAGGGTTATTTCTCAATGAAGGAAAACATTGATAGTTATAATACCACCACATTTATCCTTGTATGCTAACACACCTGTGTGGTATCTAAATTTAAAATGTTTGAATTGTGTATAAATTCTATCGGATGTGACCATTTATATAAGGTATCATATGTTGGTTCGAGAGCGATGCAAACATAAAATTTAAATAATAATTATTGATTGCAAATAACATGAATTTAATTCCAAGTTAGAAACAAAAGTAACTCTAATATTTGCATTGTTCTACCTTTATGGTGTCTTTTATGGTTGTAACTACTGCACTAAATGTTGCACCTTCTACCAAAGAGAGGTGTATAACATCCATTTCCCAAAAAAATCATATCCATACTTTTTGGTTTTAGTAAGAGGGCCTCAGGATTAAATAACGAATGGTAGAGACCAGTGGAAAGCAATCATAAGGATGTTCATCACTAAATAGATAGAGATGTTCAATATCTACAAAGTAATATATTTTTGAATTTCCATGCTAAACCAATCAAGACTATTTTGGTGAAAATATTGTCTGAAATATTATGTGATTTATTCAATAAATGTTGAGGGTTAAATATGATTCATCAATTTCCAAACTACATTATATTTTGATGAGAAAATGTAAAAGAAATGCTAATTTGTGATATTTAGTTTCTCAAAATCCTATTTTTTTAATTTTTTAATTTTTTTGAAAAGTGCAATGAACATTGGTTATTAAATTCTTCATAAGATTTTTTTTTTTCCCCATGATTTCTAGGTAGGATAACACATCGGGTGAAATTCTTGATGTTTTAGCTCATTGGTTATTGACATTCACAGTGTGAAACACTTAAAAAAAATCAAAACTTCATTTGAAAGTGAGCCGAGACAAGTTTTTTTATGTAAATGGAAATAGAATGCGGTGAGGCATAGGTAGTTAATTGATGTGTGATGAGGTTACTAAATGCTATTTGGGAATGGATTTCCATAATAAAATCCTATTAGCTAAATGATGAAAATTTATATATTGTAAGCATGCTTTGAATTAGAAGAGTTAATATTTTAAAACACTCTCTCTCATTTTACATCAAATCAATTATTATAATAATTATTTTAAAAATTCTTAAATATAGTAAAACATTTGAAAAATCCATCCTAGGGTTACCCAAAGAGATCTTAGTGTTTGCACATTTCATCAAACACTTGGAAAACATCCTTATTTCTGCAATTTGACTTATGATATTCCATGAAATGATGATACAATAATTTTTAGGTATGCACATGAATTAAGAATGATTACACTCATTTAACAACTAGAAATTCACAATTTTCCTCTTTTAAAATAAAATCTATTAACCCATATGGAAAAAATCTAGAATTTCTAAAGGAGGGTGAATGTTATGGAACATGTAACAACCCTATTTTATTACTAATATTTCTTTCTTCAACCCCATAACCATAACTTAGTTTTGTATTGTTTTTAACCAAAAATAATGAATCTAAATCTGAAATTCTCTTTCCATATTTAGCTCCATTTCTCTACAAACCCTAGGCATGAAAATATTATTTTAAAAATTATGAATGTCATCTAAAAATTTAAAAAAAATGCATATTTCAGAAGTAAAAATGAATGAGAGAAATAATTTAATTTGGTTAAAACCTAGATGAATTCCTTTGAAACAAAATTTCTCCACACCTCCCAATCTTTATCCCAAATATCTACAGAGCGTTCATGCACTCCAAATTTTTCATTCCCTTCTTCTAGTCACCCCTACTCTCGTAATAATTTTTTACATGTCCAAGTTCCCTTCCATGTCACTTGTTCTATTATTCTCCTTCCACGTACCCCCTTCTCTCTTTCCATATACTTTATCTTTTTTTACATCTCATGTGAATGCATAATGTGGTAACATAAAAATGGGTGTGGATGGGCACATCCCCTTTTATTTTTGACTTTATAGGTGGTGATGGCAAAAATGTGATGCAAAAGTGATACTATTTGCATAACATTTACACCACTATATTCACATCATTTTTGCATCGAAGTTTTTATCCAACATGCAAAAAAATGAAATGGGGATCGACATAAATTCGATGCAAATCATGAAATTTTTACACTATATATAGTAGTGTTTTGAATCATAAAAATATAATGGAGTATTTGAATAGTAACTCTATTGACTCATCTTCCAATCAACACCTATACAAAAATGTTAACAAAAATGATACCTTTTCGAAGTTAGTTCCTCATTACATTGATTGTTTTTCCATATGAGTTGTTAACAATAAAAAGCACAAACAACAAAATCATAATATTCACTCTAGGTGTAGCATTCATAATCCCGTATTTTACTTAGAAGATCAAGGTCAACATGAATATATTCATGGTTCTTATTATCCTATCATCATCCAAAAGTTTCTTCAACAATTTATTGAGTTTATAAGAGACACTTGAAATGCTATAAAAATGCATTAAAGGCTATCTTTCCGTAAAATTAGAATTAGATGTAAATCACACAAATCCTCTTGTAATTAGATAAAATTATGATACCGCAAATAACACTACCCCTCATTCAGCCAATGATCCTACTCATCTCATCATTCAACTTATTTATCGCTTAAGTCAACGACAAACCATGGTGTCCAATTAATAATTATAAATGAAAAAAATTAACTCAACTTTCTAATCAACCACAAATATTATCTTAGATCGCAACCAACCAATTATATCCCCCATTTACCAACCTCTCATTTATAACAAATTCCTTCAATCTATTCAGAGAGATCCTCTCACTCCATACATCTCTTCTATGGAAATTATAGGGGATCACACCACCTATTTCTTAATACGACTCTTCCGACCTACCCTACACATCAAATTCTTTAACAACATTTACAAGGATTAAGTCAAATATAGATCCTATGTAGCCACCAAGATCTTGGAAAAACAATGATGGTAGATGATTTGAATTGGTATCATACTCTTATGACCAAATATAAAATTTCAAACTCAAATTATTATTCACCACCTTAGTGAATGAACTCGAATTCAATAATATTCCTAAAAATAAAATCAAATATTTCATGAATAAAAACAAGATAAAAATGAATCTACACAAATTATCATAAAAAAATGGAAAACATTATCCCAAAAGGTTGAACCTAAAATGCCTAATGAGAGTCTAGTTGAACTACTCCTTAGATCCCTCAAGCCCCGCCTTGAATATAAGGTGAGATCCTTCTCTCCTACTACCTTGGAAGAAACATTTGAGAAATCAAAATGCCAAGGTTATTTCATGAAGAAATTCTAAAATCCTTACCCTAAGAAACCAAAAGATAAGTATACCCATAATCTCATACACCCTAGAAACAAGAATGCAAATCGATGATGGAGCCACTAAAAATCTTACTCAAAGAAGTTTTACTAATCATATTATACAAAACATTGATCATTATAATCCTATACCATAAGGATGTTCTCAATTCCATTCTTACTCCCATAATGACTATCATCAACCTCTATATAAGGAAGAGTTGAGACAACATCTACCCCAAACATTCACTATGGTTATGGCCCTTATCAACCTCTTCCTCAATGGCATGATAAAGCAAAATATTGTTGGTGGCATGTAAATTGGGGCCATGGTGTCAATATTATGAAAATTTACATGCCCTTATATGTTTCACCTACCTATACCTTCATGTTTAGTAACAACTTTGACCATAAAGCAATTACTCAAGAAAGGTAAGATGAAGCTATCAATGCACATGATAAAGCCCAATAACATGATCAACATTATGCAGTTCATAAAGCCAATGAATGTATTAAAGATTATAATGACACACTCCTTGATCACGGAAAGAACGACTAACCAACATAGGTCCTAATATGAACAATAATGTATATGTCAATGTGGTTAACACTTCATATCCTTATACAATTACATCTTCGAAAACATGGTTAATATGCAAGGTGTTAAATACAACATTTCTTGGAAATAGCAATGGAAACAAGAAAAAATATAACAAAGAAAAAATTTGAATCACCGCATGGGTGAGAAACCGACCCTAGCTCGGATCCTGGTCCGAGGAAGCTTTCGAGCGACAAGAGGGTAGATCAAGGGTTCCTCTCTCTTGGGTGGACCGGGTATCTGCATCTAAACCTATGATCACTCTAATAGACCTTGTTTGGGATCAAGATGGCCCCTCATTGCATGTGCCATATGCCCTAGTGAACAAAGAAAAAATAAAGTATGGTTTTGCCTACATTGAAAGCTTTGCTGGCTATAGACCAAACATTGATGCATCCAGAGCCTAGACAGGAGGAAATGGACACATCCGGTGGACATGATTGCTATTTCAAATAGTTGTTTTCTATTTTAGTTCAAGACAAAGGAGGATATCCATAAAGATATGACTAGGGGACCATGGTTTTTAAATAAAACAGTCCTCCATCTTTCCAAATGGCACCCAAGTTTCAACCTAAATAAAATGGTACATTGTGCCTTCCCTGTTTGGGAAAGTCTTCATGCCTTGGCTTTGGAGTTTTGGGACAATGATTTTATCGTAAGTATTTCCAAATTCATGGGCGAGCTCATTTATTTTTATCCTACTATCGACACACATTACCCATCCGGTGACAGCTAGGTTTTGTGTTAATGTGGTATTAGGGAGCTCTTTTCCTGATTCAATCCATTGAAATATTTTTATAGGGTTTTTTATCAGCTTTTAGTGGTCAAGTCCTCCCCATTTTTCTATGAAAAATGTAGAACAATTGGGCATGGTACTATATCTTATGTAGGCCCCACTAAAGAATGGAAAAATAATCGCGATCTCTCTATTCCTGGTTCCCCTACTCCGGTGCTTAGCTCAGCTGACAACATGTTGGGTGATCTGCTGGGTGGGCCTTTTGTTGACTAATGAATGAGATTGGAGATCCAATGATGTCAAAAAGGAGAGGTTTCAATGGTGTAATCTCCACCTGTCACCTTAGGCATGATGATACAACTACTTGTTCTTTCCCCTGATCTAGAAAAGGACCAACAAGCCACATTAGATGCGTGAGATGTAAATAAAGAGGATCTTGAAAGAAATAGTGAGGAGGAAAACAATGAGAATCCAAGTGAGGAAGAGAAATAGGAAGAGAACGAGGAGGACTATTTGAATGGAAATGAAACATAGGATCTTAAGGAGGATATGGTAAAGGAGTTCCCTGATTTATTAGAAAGGCCATCTAGGATGGATGACTCATTTGAGGAGGAAAGATGGAAATTTTATGAGGATAAAAACAAAAATTATAGAATCTAGCATAGTCCCACCTTGGCTGCTTCCACGAGACTAATTCATGGAAGGGGCTTGGTCCCAATTGTTGCTCACAGGGCATTGGTTGACCAAATATGCACTCATCTAGTTGTGGCTAAGATCCAATCCCTTATGGAAAAATTGGAGGTGGTTTTGAGGAATATCATTGAGAATGTCAAATTGAAGGATCTAACTAGAGTGCTTCACCCCCAATTTGATCCAAACTCCCTTAAAGTGCTATAATTCGGGAGGGTGAGAATTAGAGAGATTATATCAAATCGAAATTTTGGGAGGAGTTCAGACGATTATGAGAATGGTTTGGAACATAGTGCAATCGAGACAAGACAAACACAAGAATCCATCTGTAGTGTGATATAATCACAAGGAGTAGGGCCAAAAATGGGTGGAGCTAGACCCACCTTGATTCTCATTTATTCTTAATCATGTTTTATCTCTTCTTTCCTTCTTGATTTTTTTCTCTTTTGTTGTTGAGTACGGGCTTTGGGTTGACTATATGTTGATATCATGTTGAATTTGTGTTGTCTTCCCATTGCTTTTAGGATCCATATTGATTATGCTAATTTTTAGTCTGGTTTATGTCTTTTTTTTTGTAATGGTTTATCTAGGATTTAGGCCTATTTTGTTACGGGTAGGATCCCATCCAAAAAACCTTTACCCTTGATAAAAAAAATACATCATTTCTTACATTGAACTAACTTATCCTTCTTTTCTCAACTTAAAAATTACAAAAACATCTATCCATGTTCTTCAAGCTAGACATCCATTAAATGAACCTCAAATCTTGATTCTACTATCCAATTCAAGGTCATCGATCACTATGTAAATTATTTTATGTTTCTTTCATTGAAATTCTAAATCCTTCTTCGCTCAACCCAGAACTACGTAACCATCTCTCCATGTTCTCCAAACAAAAATTACTTTGAAATAACATCAATTTCTAATTATATTGTCTAAACCAATGCCATCGACCACTATGTAAATTCCTCTACACGACCAATCTTGGATGTAACTTCTCCACCACCCTCAAAATCCATTAACCTCTGTGCACCTACATAGATGATCCCATATGATATCGTCCCTTTTGTTTCCTACTCCGTCAACCTTGTGTAGATATTTCTATCTTGGTCTGTTCCATAAACTTAGAAAAATTAAAATTTGGAGAAAACTGCAAGCCCTACAACTTCTAAACCTCTTCAACATGACCTCGCACATGTTAATACTACTTCATAATCCAATCTTCAAGATAAATACTCCCTTGTAGAACTCTCTATAATCTTAAGTCAAATCCCATTTCTAGAGCTTATCCATACCTCACCTAAGCATCATTAATGTCTTATGTCAACCCTATTTGCTATGAATATTCTATTTTCACCTTATTGGGGACATGAGCCTACCCTAAATGGCTCATAAGAGAGTATCCTATGCTAATACAAATATATACCCATTCAAACTGACCTTTTTTATTGATAATTCTTTGTGCATTTAATTCCCTCTTGATTATATGATTCTTGATGATATTGTATTTTACACAGATGATCCTCTCCTCTTTATTTAATTCTAAATTGGAAAAAATATCATTAAGAGAGCCATCGTAGATGAAGGTTCTATTAATTGTGTTACTTCTCTTAGTTTCATAAAAACATTTGGCTATTCTATTGAAAATTTTACATCCAATAACATCACATATAAAAGTTATTGATAAATTCCCCCATGGTATGCATGTAGATTCCTATCAAAATGCCTCTTCGTATTGTCCACATCAAATTCATGAAATTTAACTTCCCCTTGATTTATAATATTCTCCTAGGCTAACCATGAACCCACCACATACATGCAATCACATCATTTGTCTACCACTACATTAAGTTCACACATCTAGAAGCTATCTATAAAGTAAAAGGTGACACTTATCCTTGGAGCTTCATCCTCTTTCAACAATATGGGAAATTATATATTATCAATTTAGAAGAGATTCTTATTATTACATTCCATCAATACCAAAATTTAAATAATCCTATTCACTCCCTTTGTGGCTATAGTGGTCATCCCAAGATCACGGGCCATACTCTACCCAGCCTTTTTAACTTAGACAATGATGATCTTGATGAAATACATTTTATAATTAACAAATTTGATATCCTTGATGATATTATGTCATTTTTATCTCCTTCCCTAAGACCTTTCACTTAGAAGAAGGATGAAAATCACATACCCATCACTATTACTCACACTCGTGTGTCCTCCTATAGAGTATCTTCTTAAAACCGATACTATTGTTGAATCATGTGTCATCGACGTTACTTCACCCAAATATGATAATAGTTACACCCTAGATGAACCCTTATTAGTATGTCATGTCCAAGATAATAATGTCGAGATTATATGTTACCAATCCACATTAAAACCTCACCTTAATCATAACATCAACATTATTATTGTTTCCTCACAAGATAAGACCGTTAACCTTGACTATGAACAAGATGAATTAATGGATGATGAGGAATATTACCTTGAATTTGAATTTAATGATGAACTATTTAAATAAACTCCTTTGATAAATGACCTGATTCATGAGCCTCAATTTTTTCCCTTAGTTAGCTCCTTTACCCCCTACAAAACCTCTTGTGGCTTTGCTTCCTTATCCTCATATTCCTTCTTCTCCACATGTTGTTATGGACTTACCTTCCATGAGATCACATCCAAATATTATTTCCATTATGGCTCCTAGACTACTTGAGGTTGACCATATTACACTGGTATGAGGTTATGGGGTATGATGTTGTGAATTTTAGATGCTCTCGATGACATATAAAGAATACAAAAATAAGGTTAGGTGAAATCAACAAAGGAAATCCACAAAAAAATATTATTCTACACTACTCTATTATTTTCATCATGAATTTTGTTCCCATACCAATGAGATTTATCTAGTTATCCACTATAAACACTAATTTCGAGAACTTTCTCCTTGTGAAACTAAGTGAATGAACCATTATTATCCATTATGATGCCCTACTTTTATTCCATCATCTAATACTATACCTACTCTCTCTTATCCCCCTAATCCCTCCCTTAATGATATCCATTGTGATGGTCTCGTATAAATCCTTGAAAGGATTTATGATTATATCCTTTTCATATGATCGAAGTCCTTCACGACATAAACACTATTTAAGATTGCTTAGAGGACCTCATGTTTCACAATTGACATCGAATTCTACATCAAGTAACCAACATTATAACCAATAAATTTCAATCTTTCACATGCTATCAATGATTCACTTATCTTGATTCATATCTCTCTTTCTCTCCCACTCTCGGGTTATCTCTCATGTTTGGGTTTCTATGGATGTTTTCTCCTAACTTGGACACTTTGGTCATTTATCTATTACATCATGCTTGGGTTTATTTCTCATCACTTGGGATGGTCATCTAATTGGTTCCCATCCCATTCATTTTTCAAAAATAGTACCTACACTTTAATCACCATTTAAAGCCTTTTATCATTTTTATTAGCCATAAGTGTTCATACATTTGTGTATAAATAAGACCATGGAATCATAAAATTTGTTGGTTCCTAGTTTTACGTATCTTAAAGAAAATGAAACAATTCAAAAATAAATTTCTTAAATAATGATAGATGGAAGATATGTCATTTGTAGTCAGGGAAAAATTTAACACTCTTTTATCACCATGTCTTGGAAATGACTAGGATACACATACAAAGGAAGTGGCTAACTCATACTACTGGATCTGCCTAAACTAGGGTGAGAGAACCCAAAGGCTAGCTTGAATGAAGGAGGGATGTTATGAGTCAATATCCTACAATTATTAGTGGGTCAATATGAGAAAAGTATAGCCATAAATGTAATGTTCACTCAAAGAGTTGTCACACAAACATTACACATACTTAATGCATTAGACACAAGCTACTTAAGAGATAAAATGTGATCACAAGTATCATTTAGGAAGAATATATTAAAAACTTAGGGTGAAAGTATACTTGATATCCTAGTATTTTATAATTCACAACAAATTCACTCAAATTATGCAAGATAAGTGTGATTTATAGGAAAAAATCATGTTGGATATGCAAAGGGATATAAAATATGTAAGGGGTAGGATGGAACAATACTTTAGTTTAAATAAAGTGGGGGTGGTGGATTTGGCAGATAAATGTTAGCACTCACCATTTAGACCTACTAATTCCTAAATGCAGAGAAAAAATCAAGAGAACATAACATATAAAGGGTGATTTGCATTCATTGATACAATTTTTAGGAAAATACTACTGCTTAACCTCTAGATTTTCAACATAAATACACATGTAGAAATTTCAAACAAAATTTTTGTTGTAACAAATCATAACACGCAAGATACATTCAAGGGCTATAAACATTCACTTCCAAAAGAAAATTACAGAAATGATTTTAGATCTAAAAAATATTGTAAATTAACACTACAACACAATACTAATTCAATAACCAATGCTATGCAATAACCAGAAATAATTCCTTTATATTTCATTGATCCAACAAAGATAAGATTACATCAAAGATTATATCCATCAAAATATGTTCTCAATTACATCCCAAAACAATAGACGGAAACAAGGAAGATATTTTTATACACTTCAATTTAGACAAGGGAGGAATGAAAATACTCTCAATGTTTGGTAATGAATATAAAATGTAATCAACTTAGCAAAACCCAAATCTTATATAAACTAAAACCAAACCCCTTAGAATGAAGATATGCCTTCATTATTATGCAAAATTCCCCTAAGGTAATATACACATATATCCTCAAAAACCTCTAGAAACTAGAAAAATGTGGGAAAAAGATTTTAAATTCACCAAAATAAATGGAAGGAACCTCTAACTGAAAATATTATGCTCTTATACACTAAGATTGAACAATTATGAAATATGATTGAGCCCGTGGAGGAATGAAGAATATTATTTTTCCCAACAAACTCACTTTTATCTCTTTATGTCCCATCACCATCATGCATGCAAAATTTGGGAGATTTTTTAATCTTCTATCATCATTTGATTTGATTCCCTACTTGAAAGGATGTTTCAATAAAAATAGTAAAGAATGGAGATGAAGAACTTGAAAATTCAATTTCATTTGACCTCGCATGGGTAATAATTCATAATCAAACTTGGGAAACACATTCTTGTGTAGATAGTTTACTCTCGCCCCCTCCATTCATGCTAAGAATTTGAAAAGATTTGCAATGGCATGGGTGATTAATGTATCACACACATTTTCCTAGGAAGAAAGGTCTTTCAAATCACCATAACATCTTTATAAATTACAAGTATTTCCTTATTTTTCATAACAAAACACTTGTGAAATTTCTCTGGGAGACTTTGCTCAAGAAATTGGAATCAGTAGTGGTGTGAACGAATTTGGCAGAGATATTTTTGAGAGAACCTATGGTATATCTTCTACCTCTCAAGCCATGATGTAGACTTTGTCAAGATGGTATTTGAAATTCCAGATAGATTGCTTCCCTTGAGAGTTCTAATCAAAATACAATGTAATTGGCCTTCACAAGTAAGATAGATATAGATATGTACTATAGAATGGTAGGTGACATACAATATGTGTTTTTGCGGTTAACAACAAGGATTTTTAGGCTCATAATGATACACTTTTGATCCCTCTTCCAATATTCATGAGGGAATTCATGAATATTGATACATAATACAAGTATAATATTGTTGTATGCCTTTCGTATGTATTTCCATGGGATGAGGCAACTATATAATCCCTTGTTAATTTCATGCATATATGATGAAGATGTTTCATGAGATCCACCTTTTCACTCTCATCTTGTTACTTTCATTCATAATTTACTCTAATTTTCAATTTTTGGAAGAATAATGAATAGTAAATAATAAGAAATGAGGATAAATGATAAAAGAGATCGTCGAATAAGGGTCAAGATCAATGTGGTCACCTTTGGCCCTCTTTTCCAACTCATATTTGTATGCATAAAAATGCTTGAACATCCCCTGGAAGGGAATATTCATACTGAGATCTGTATGATAGATCAAAATTATCTCATGTTGTTTTCCAAGTTTCTTGTTCTCAATGAAGATTAATGCACTAGCTACTAAAGAAACTTTCAAACTTAGAAATGTTGGACGGTTTATGTTACCTTAGATGTGATGTGATACGAGTGTTGAATGACAATGGATACCACTTTCAGTTGCAAATCATATCAAACCTAAAAAATGGTATAAAGATGGATTAGATAGATATATGCTTTGGGGTTTCTCGACAATGCGGTTCCAAGATGTGATTAGATTCTTTTCATGGATATCAACCCCGTTTTAATAAAAGAGATGTAAAAGATGAAATTACAGAACATGCGAAACATAAATATTACTGAATCTAAGAAGATGACAAAAATGATCTAAAAGCTAATTAGATGACAATAACTGTAAATTGACTATTACTTGGTTTGGGTCGACGACAAACCCATGTGTAGAGGTAGGTCGATGGCAACATGAGAGGGTAGATCTGGTGCAGTAAGATGAATATACAGACTGAAGGGCCTAAATGCCAACTGGACAATGAAAAGAAGCTGTGTATGTTGTGAGTAGTCGTAGGAAGGAACCAGAGACAAAAACCCCCAGAAAATGACCAAAAATGGAAACAGAGGAAGTCGATTGAAAATCGGGCACTGGGTCGATGACGACCTAGTCTGAGTGATAGTGATTTTATTAGAGTTAGATATAGCTGAAGAAAGGAAAGACAAAAGAGAAACTTGCACACAGATAACTGAGAGAGGTGACTGCTAAAGAAGCTCTAAGTGTTGTTGTTGATGGTCTAAAGCTGCAAGAGATTAGATACGATAAATACCTAGATAATATGATAAAAGATGAATATAACAACATGATGATAACGATAAATCTCATGAAAAATGATCGTGATATATGAAAGCACACTAAAAAGATGCCTAAAAGATCTATGGATGTCTTAGAAATTCTTAGCACGAGGATCAATGCTCAGGTTGGGAGAGAGCTTGAGAATTGCATGCATTTGATAATGAATAGAAAGAAAGTAGTTAGTTCTATAGAGTCGACGACAACTAGGATGGGTTGCCACAGATTGCGAGAAAAATTTCCCCAATGGGTTGCTTTTGTGCTTTTGACAGGATTTTGAGCTTCTTAAAGAATAAAAGGATGTTTTAAAGCACTTAGGTGAGCAAGAGATGAGATAAGGGTAGTTAGGGCATAAAAATAGATAAAATCTAGAAAATCAAAGGGGATGTGTGTGTAGGATAAAAGCAATAGAAATAGAAGGTTGGTTAGGGAAATGGATGAGGATTAATTAATTAATAGAAATAAATATTAATGTGGATGGGATAATTGGGCATGTGGGATATTAAATGATTAATTAATTAATGAGGATTATATGGGCATTTAATTAAATAAGGGGGATGATTAAATAAATATGTGCACGTAAATGATGAGGGTGTAGATACCAAATTTAGGTGTCTACATTTTCCCCTTTTGTTGAGTGGTTTGGGCTAGCAAGCCATGAGAAAAAAATGATAAGAGGTGGATGAGGATAATAAAAAGGGATTGATGATAAAAAAACCCCTAAAATGGGGGATGATGATGTCAAGGAATTTGATGACACGTTTGAAAAAGGTAGATGAAAAAGGGTGGGTGCGAAAGGATGGGTAAAAAGGAGTAACCAACACGAGATTCCTAGGGAAAAAGGATCACAATAATGATGGAAAAATATGGTGGTGGCTCCAATATATCACAGTCTCAAAGGAGATGTGCTACAACATTATATGGACCAATGAGTGGGTGAAGATCACTATAGTATGGATGTTGGATGCAATGAACAATCGGTCATGGGAAAGTCATCAAAGTATGTGCAACTATATGCAAAAGGTATGTAAAATCCTTCATATACAAGGAATCGAGTGAAAAGGTATGCATTCACATGAAATGAGGATGAAAGGTATAGTGCCCAATGGGACAAGAACAATGATTGATAAAGGAAAAATGAAAAAGTGAGTGATGAAACAATATTCCCTAAAGGGGGAGAGCATAGTTGCAAAGGAAAAAAAAAAAGGAAAAATCAAATATGTTCCATATGGGGAAAAGTATGGGTGCAAAGGAAAAAAAGGAAAAGTATGCCCGAGAGGGGAAAGGCATGGTCATAAAGGTGGAATTTTATGAAGAGTAATGGTGCACCAAGGAAGAGCATGAATATGGCCACAATAGTTGACTTGATATATTGAATGTTATGCCCAAATGGGAAGATGAGTATGGACTCAAAGGAGGACTTCATGCACGAATTGGATAGTATTATAAAATAAAATGACCAAAAGAGGAGTGATTATGGCCACGGGTGTGGAATTTGAGAGTAAAAAAGGATTAAAATTCCCAATGGAACATTAGATATGGCCATAAGGTGTGGAATTAGAGAGTATGTATGCCCGGAGGAAGAAATAGTTGAAAATGTTGTATGAAAAATGCCCGGAGGGAAAATAGAGATGACCACAAGTGCGGACTTAATGGTCAACAATAAATGATGCCCTAGAAAGGGATGCAAGAAAGAGGGGAGAAATCCCAAAAAAATTATTGTTAAGGCATCGATGGCGGTGAGGCCAATTGAGGGTGAGCCAAAGGGGTCGATGGCGAACGAGGTTTGATGGGCTATATAAGCCTAGGGGTTGGCCAAAAATACTCATTTTCATGTAAAAATTGATGAGAGAGAACAAAGTGAGAAAAGAGAGATTGAGAAAATGGAGGCCACCAGGAGCTAGAAAAATGTCAAAGGGTGCGGAGGATGGTGAGTAACAATTTATTCAATTTCATGTTTTTTTTTTTTACATTTTTTTATAGAAAAATGGATGGCGCTAGGGGTGATTGGCAACGACCTAGATGGGTTGACGTCAAACAATCCCTAAGACATATCGATTGACCCTAAAAAAATTGACTGACCTAGGTCGACATCGATTAGGTTAGATTGGATAGATTAAGGTTTAGATTAAAATTTGGATGAAACTTTGGATGGATTTTTGGATCAGAGGTCTAATGTATGCATGTTTTGTTTATGATTACAGCCGAGAGACCTTATATTTGAGAGATCGAGTGCCAACTCTATATGAGTAGATCAGAGGGGATGTGACAAATGCTAAGTGGGATCATCTATCTGCAGTTGGATTAGGAGGATTTAGATACTTTCAGAGGATCCCATGGGATGTGGGGCTTATGATTGCTTTGGTTGAGAGGTGGGATAGGAAGACATGTACATTTTAGTTTAGGACAAAGGGGAGATGAATATCACCTTGGAGGATGTGTATCAGATTCTTAGGCTACCTTGATATAGGGGGAGAAGATAGTTCCCATTACTAGTGATGAAAGATTGGCAGTTTTGACATGACTATTTGGAGCCAATGCACCCCATATTATATTTTATTTAGGGATTTTTCCTATGAGAAGAGATATGAGGTTGGGGTGACACGTTGTCGGTTGATTCGCATAGTGATGATGGCAAAGTGTCACGATATAATTTTTTGGACTCGGGAGGAGCTCGGTTTCCATGGGCATTGAATGGTGTAGTGGCCGAGGACTGTATTCTCTTTTGGGACCACATTTTTGGCTCAAGTTTACCACAAGTTATCTAGATATAGGGTGGGTAGGATGCCGGTGTTGGATGTAGGCTTCTTGCTTCACCATGGGGCCTACGAGCATAATGTGTAATTAGGCCACTTGGGCTTCCATGGGTCGCGAGGAGACCATATAGATATGATAGTTGGATTTTTGAGATGGAGGGTCGATTAGGCATTTGGTGACAGGAGTGAGAGGAGGGTGGATTAGATTATGGATCGAGATCACAAAGTTGGATGTTGATCGCATTAGGTGGTGGCCATATCGAGATTTCCCGCATGGCCGAGGCGAGATGTAGAGTTGGCGACATGAGATGAATGAGGTGGGCACAAGGGAGACAACTGGAGATGATTGAGGCCATTCAGTTTGACAGGTGAGACTATAGTTTTGATTTTTTTGATCGGTGCCTCATGATTTGATTTTATACATGAGGGAGGATCGAATAGAGAATTGTCGAGTCCTACTATGGCATACCCATTGGAGGAGGAGGTTGTGCCATGGGATGATGACAATGATGTTGGAGTAGGAGTGGGATACTCTGATTGGCATACAATAGCATGGGTAGCTCGGGTGGTTGAGGAGGGAGGAGAGGAGGAGATAGAGGAGATGGAGGTTGAGGTTGAGGTTGAGGTGGCTCCAGGAGGTGGCAAAGACGGAGCGAGAAGAGGTTACAGAGGTGGCACACTTATGTGCCGAGCTAGATTAGATGAGTGTAGAGAGAGATAACCTTGTAGTAGTGGCATGCGGTCATTGAGGAGAGAGATCAAGTTACTCATGAGAGAGACCACTACCGTGGGAAGAGGGAGGCCTACAGGGCCCATTTTTGAGATCTAGCTACTATTATAGCGACAAAGATAGCCAAAGTTGTTTAGGTAGCACCACGAGGGATTAGAAAAGGTGACACCCCCTAGCATGATTGGGATGTATAGGTACTTGGCATTGGATGTTGATGCCGAATATTATGAGGACATTATGATCCATAGGATACCTCCACCGAGATACTAGGAGCATCTCTAGAGGGGCGACAAGTGGAGTTGGGTCGTTGAGGAGAATAATGAGTGTAGCTTAGCCACGGTGAGAGGAAGGAGGCTAGGAGGATGGAGATGGCACGTAGGGTTCAGGTGTTGTACCTACCCCAAAGGGAGAGGACTTGAGAGCCTCAGACATTAACTTCACTAATTTTGATAACAATTTTTCTTTGAGGGATCCCCCTAGAGGGCCATGATGTATTGAGATACTTTTTGATATATGATATATGGTTTTTTTGTGGATTATTATGTGTTCATTATGTGATGTGATGGATTTAATTCGATGTGTGATGATTTTAGATTATATGTCATGATGATAACTTTTAGATTAGATGTGATGGTGATTTTAGATTGTATGTTTGTTTTATATTTGATGATGATGGTGAAATAAATGTATGATTAGATGGTTATTTGGATGTGCATGTGTATGGATGATGATATAAATGTGTGATGTGGTAACATGTTTTGTGTTTAAATTTGATCATGATGATTAGAATGTATATGGGTAAGATGTGATGGAAACAAATTAAGAATGAATGTGATTAATGATGGATGTAAGTTTAAATAAATGTGTTGTAAGATAGATAGATAACATATAGGTGATTGAGACAAAGAAAGATGTGTTGAAAGATAGATGCAATAAGATTAGGATAAAAATGCTTCGTAATGGTGGCAACCTATAAGTGCAAACAACACTACATTATAGCGAGGAACATGTGAGGAAAATATTCCTCCAACTACATTGGAGGTAAACAAGGAGGAGATCCAGGTAACGCAATGCACATGCGACCAAAGAAGAAGTTAGCAATATAACCAACGATAGTTAGTCATTTCAAATATCATAAGGAAAGAATGGATGAGATGATTGCATAAACCTAATGTTGACATGGAAAAGAGGTTTACAATGAAACTTGTACAAGGAAAGAGGGTTCTCAAAAAGCGGTGTTCCCTAAACTATGCCCCAACTTTGGGAAGGGGAAAGAGCAAAACTGATCAATGCGGGAAGTCTGCTAGAAGAAAGTTGATCAATGCGGGAAGATTTATTAGGATGCTAATAAAATGGAAGGATGATCAATGTGGGAATCCTTAAAATTCCATAAGGAGTAGCCATCCTTTGAGGGTATGGTATACTTTATACAATATAGATGGAAAGAATAATGTATGATAGCCATCCTTCGAGGGATCGGTCTATTTATTTGATTTTGATTTTGATTTCATGCTTTTGATTTTTGATTTTTTTTAATTTTTTTTTCATGAACAACTATCCTTCAAGGGATCATTTTGTTTTTGATAAATTTGATCTTTTTGATAAGAGCATCCATGAATTTTTATTTTACACAAGGGAGAGTTGGGACTAGCTAAGTAGACCACTTAGGAGGGGATAAAGAGTGTACAAGAGACACCCCTGGACCCTTTTTATGGTTCCAATAGGTGAATAAGAAGGTGATGGATGTAATGATCATGAAGTTCTCACCAAAGGGGAGAACCTATCCATAAGGAATATACTATGGGAAGAGTTGTGGTGCCCATATTTAAGGTCACATCTAGGAAGTGACGAAAGACCACATAGTCCAAATCATCACAACAAGAAATGGAAGAGGCTAAGATGGAGGAATGATCCAAATACATGACTAAGGGAACATTGGTAAATGTGCTAACAATAGAATGGTCGTAAGTGTAATGCATTAAGCAGCCCCACTTTTAGTTTACCATCAAGGGAATCCAAATGATAGGCTTCGACCCATACTTGTGTGTAATAACGTATGGTCTGATCCAGTTAGGGGAAAACTTTCCACATTGGCTCCTTTCTAGAGTAGTGACATTCGATAAACTTATGAGGCTGCTGATGTTAATGTTGTATTAAGAATATGAGACGAGATGAACAAAGGAAAATAAGAGCAAGTGCTTCCTATTAGGGAAGCAAATGATATGTATCTAGGATGAATAAATGCCCCCCCTAGGGAGAGAAAATATAAATTAGGATCGGATGAGATGAGTTAAAGAAATATTATAAAATAGGCTCCACAATGGTGCATTTTAGATAAAGCTATGGTGCTTTCAAGGGAAGCACAAATATGGTCATGAAGGTGGTCGTAGGAGGAAGAGATAAAAAGTGCCATCGAATGAGATAAAAAGATAAGACATTGTCATACATGATGAGGAACTAATATGTGAACAGAAAAGTCCTAGAAATAAGTCCCCCTAGCGTGGGAGGATGAATCGATGAATACAAGAAGAAATATGCTAAAGGATCAATAATGGGGGAAGATGCTCCCCCAAGTGAAAGGGATGTGGATAGGATAGTGGATGTCAAAGGATATGGATGTTAGGAGGATGGTGTATCAAGGTGAATAGTATCGATGAACAAGGGAGGACCCTCATCAAGAAGAGTGATAGGAGATGATGTAGATGGGTGAAGAGACCTAGGAAGCTGAATGGATGGAGATGTGGTAAAAGGGATCAGATGGGCTATGGATGAAGTAGTAGATGGATAAGGGGAATCATTGAGGAGGTCCTCTCGCTCAATAAGATCATGGAAAATAGTTTGAAGGGCCTTATAATGCTTGGTGTCATGGCCTGGAGTGTGATGATAAGCACAGATGCAATAGGGATCAAACCATGAGGGATTCGGATGGTTCAGTCAAAGGCCCTGATAGGTGGGAGCGTGATGGCAGAAGTTTGAAGAAAATTTTGGAGGACCTCCGCATATGATTTGATGTGGGCACCAGGGAAAGTTTTGTAAGATGGTGTGGATGGCGATGGTGAAGGTGGATTGGGTTGAGGTCTAGGTGGTCTAGAAGAAGACGTAGTGGTGGATGATTTAGGCCTAGATGGATGGATAATTGGAGGTGTTTTTAATGAGGGCGTTGGCCCTAGGAGGGAATCATACAGTTTGGATTTGTATTGGTTGATTGATCACGATGGAGGACGGGGTCCTAAGATAGAGGACATGGCCCCAGGATGGAGGATGTGGATCTGGTCTTGATAGGAGGAATGTCAATCTTTTTATGAGGATGTTTAAGGGTCGCTATGGAAGAATGCCAAGGTTCTTGGATTTGGATTGTTGAGGAGCACTCTTTGCAGGGATGATGATGATTTCGACCGATAGATCCAAAGATGGGGTTGTGGGTGATAGAGGAAGTAATTTTTGCATGATTTGTTCTAAGGAGGAAGGGGATTAGCTTGTTGTGGGAATGTGTGGTCGTGTGGATGAGACATTAGGATCACCTATGGTAGATGCAAGTTGAAGTGCTCTCCAATATTTCTCAAATGTTGTAGGTAGTGTAGAATAAGTAGGAGATAATGGGGATGTGGTCATGATAGTCGATGGTAAGTGTAGGAAAAATAACAAAAGAGGAACTGGTATGGAATATAAGCATGGCATGATAGGAAAAGGTGGAAGAGATTTGGATGGGGGAATAGGGTTCGATGTAGTGGATTGAGTAGATTCGGGCGTGGAATCAATAATAGGAATAGATGTGGATATGGAAATAGAAAGGGGTGTTTAGATCCCGTGGTTAATAATATCTATGTCGAGGTGGATGATGTGGTTTACTGATGAATATGTGTATAAATGAGGGGTTGTGTGGGAGAAGTATGAATTCATTTTGTGTTTGTCTTATAAATTTAAAGAGGCATTGTGGATGTAGATGTAAATCGAGAAGATGTGATGGGGTATGTAGATGTAGGAATGGTAGATGTTGGAGGAATGGATGATGTGGGCATGGGTAAAGAAATATGTGATAGTGATGTCAAGGTATACTGGGGTGGACTCGTGGATGTGGAAGAAATAATCATGGTGATAGGTGTGTGTGGGAGAGATGTAGGTAATGGTCTAGGTATGATAGGTGTGGATGGTGATGTAGGTGCACTAAAGGCTAGTGTGGATGCGGTAAGAATAAGATTGGATGTATATGAGAGAGAGAAGATGGTGGAGGTTAAGGTGGTAGGTAATGGGATCATGGGTATAGTGGATGTGAGGATAGCCCTTGAAGGGGCGGTAGGCACAATATCTAAGATAGGGGTAGATGATGAAGATGGTAAAATAGATGTGGGGGAAGATGTCTGATGTATGGTGTTGATTGAAAAGGGGTTGAATTGATGTGATGTAGGAGGTGAGGATGAGTTTATCTGGTGGTAGATTGGGGAAAGATATTAGGTGGTGAAGATTGGATTGATTGAGGAGATATATGATGGGGAGAAGTAGGATCATAATAAGATGGTGGAAGTTAGACAGGAGATTTGATGTGGGGGAGACAGAAGGTCAATAGGATATCTATGCATGGTGATATCAGATACATCATGGATGATAGGAAATGGCGGGGAAGGAGTGGAATCCACCGGTTGGCATGGTCGTGAAGTGAAGTAGGGGGTCTACGATGAAGGTAGTCATAGATGGGGCTAGAGGAAGACCTAGAAGCAACCAATGGTCTGGATGGGGTCATGGTGGAATTCTCGAGGAAAAATTTGGTTCCATTATTAAATAGAAAAAACAAGCAAACAATTCCATTTTTTATGTTTTGATTAAGAATGTGGAAAGAAAAGGGGGTTGTATAACAAAGGTCCTAGGAGAAGGTGAACTATGTTTTGTTTAGGTAAGTTGTGGCTAGGGAATGTCTGAGGTGGCTTCCTATTGGGTGATCAAATCCCAATTAGTCTACCGGGAAAGGGAGTGTTTGATGTGTTAATTGATTCGTGAGGTTTAGGTTGTGTGTGATAAATGTGAGATGTAAAATATTGAACCCCTACTTAGACTATGTGAGCAAGTAGGATGCAAAAATAAGGGTTCTTTTAAAGCTAAAATGAAGTGTTATTTTTATGAGAACTTGCAGACAGAAGGGGAAATACCATCAAAAATGAGAAAATAGGGAAAAGAGGAATACTTGGATAGTGATTTTCCTATTTATCTACACTTTTGGGTGATGAGTGATCCAGTGGTGAACCCAACATGAGCAAGCAATAAAGCAAATCCTCATGTTGTAGAGTTAGTTAGTAGAAAAAGTAGAATATATAAAATAAAGAAACCACCTAAAGGGGGTCCCACTAGGCATTCCAATAATTTTTTCCATTGTTCTCAATGAAGATTAATGCACTAGCTACTAAAGAAACTAGAAAACTCAGAAATGCTAGAGGGTTTATGTTACCTCAAATATGATGTGATACAGGCATTGAATGACGATGGATACCCATTGCTCCAAATTAGATCAAACCTACAAACCGGGTCTGAAGATGGATTATATAGATATATGTGGGGGTTTCCTGATAATGTGGTTCTAAGAAGTGATTAGCTTCCTTTCACAGATGTCAACCCTTGTTTTAATAAAAGTGATGTAATAGATGAAATTGAAGGAACATGCAGAAACATAAATAGTATTGAATCTAAGTAGATGACAAAAATTGATCTAAAAGCTAATTAGATGACAATAACTATAAATTGACTATTACCTAGTTTGGGTTGAAGTTAACCCAGACTATGTAGAGGTAGGTTGACGATGACTTCGGAGGGTAGATTTGGATTGTAAGATGAATATGCAGACCTGAAGGGTCTAAATGCCAACTAGAGGATGACATAATCTTGTGTATGTTTTGAGTAGTATGCATGAAGGAACTAGAGATAGAAAACCCCAGAAAATGACTAGAAATGAAAAGGAGGAAGTCTTATTGACAAATTGGGCTGGGTCGATGGCGACCCAGTCTAAACAATGATGATTATATTAGAGTCAGATATGGCCAAAGAAAGGCAATATAGAAGAACAACATACACACAGATAATTGAGAGAGGTTGTTGTTGAAGAATTTCTAAGTGTTGTTGTTGATGGTCTGAACTTGCAAGAGATTAGATACAAAAATACCTAGATAATATGATAAAAGATAAATAAAACAACATGAGGATAATGGTAAATATCATGATAGATGATTATGAATGATGCAAGCAAACTGAAAAGATGTCAAAAATATATGTGGATGTCTTAGAACTACTCGGACATGAGGATGGATGCTCAAAGCTAGGAGAGAGCTTGAGAATTTCATGTATCGATAATGAATAGAAAGAAAACAACTAGTTTTATAGGGTCGATGGTGACCAGTCAGGTCGCCACCGATTACAGGGAAATTTTCCCTAATGTGTCACTTTTGTGCTTTTGATGGGATTTTTAGCTTCTTAAATAATAGAAGGATGCTTTAAAGCACTTAGGTGGAAAGAGATGAGATAAGGGTAGTTAGGGCATAAAAATAGATAAAAGATAGAAAATAAAAGGGGATGTGTGTGTAGGATAAAAGCAATAGAAATAGAAGGTTGGTTAGGGAAATGGATGAGGATTAATTAATTAATATGAATTAATTAATTAATAGGAATAAAGATCAATGTGGATGGGATAATTGGGCATGTGAGATATTAAATGATTAATTAATTAATGTCACTTAATTAATTAATGTCGGTTAATTAATTAATGAGAATTATATGGGAATTTAATTAAATAAGGGGGATTATTAAATAAACACGTGCAAGCGGGCGATGAGGGTATATATACTAGATCTAGGTGTCTACACCGCTTAGACAAGATATTGTCCATTTCGGTTAAACAACTCTCCTTTTCTGAACCCTCTTGGTCAATTTATTGATTCAATTTTCTAAATGAAAAATATTTGAATGAAAGAATTATCAAAATTCGTTAGAGCTTCGACTCCCCCACAACATGTATTTTTAGAATATCAAATAATCTATCTATATTTTTAGTCCCTGGAGTATACATTTTCAAGGGGACACATCTTTTCAATCTTAGAGTTAAGGTCATCAACATATTCTCTTTCGCCTTTTCCTTGCATTCGGAGGTTGTGAATGCAATCTCATAGAGTCTCCATACATAATTTGATAGCATTTTAATATTCATTTTATATTCCTCTACAATCTAGGGGAATATACCCTTTTTCTCAACTTCTTCATCCTTCATGGCGAGTTATAGTTTCAAGTTTTGGTATCATGCCATCCTAATATTCTACTTCATCTTTACATTTACCATTCAATGTTTCACTTTCCTCCATTTACTTGGTAATATGGTCATATCCCAAAATTACCTTTCTAATGATTTGATTGCCTCTATCAATAAGCTCCTCTTCTCATATTTTGGTGGCTTCCCCTCTCGCATTTATGTCCTTTACACTTTTCATAGCTGCATAAGTAATATTAGGACCTTGTCTTCTCCGAGGCGTTTGGACTAACTTTTCAACAATTAATGATAAAAAATTAACCTTTTCCTTTAGTTTATCCTTGGTTTATTTTTCCTAGTCTTTTTTTGGACTATACCCTTAAACACAAAATTGATCTCATGTTTAAGTCCCTTAGTATAATTTTTACCAAGTGGAATTTGAGTTACCTAGAAGTTTGCGGGGGTTGCTTCAATTTTGATAACATTTGGTTGTAGAATAAAGATTTCCACAAACCTTTCTCCATGAGCCCCCACCATATTATTTAATATGACTCTAGCATTATTTTGTGGCCTTGATGGGTTAAAGGAAGTGATTCTCATCAGGTCATCTACTTCCACATGTACTTTCACTTCTATTTTCCTTGGAAGGGCTGGCCCCAACCAATTTCCCACTGGTACTTCCTCCTCTCCTTTCCTTTACAATAAAGACATTGTTGTTGTGATAACTTAATATTAGGAAGGTAGAGGAGTGATTTGAAGCTCAACAGTTAGGACCTTGGTCTGAATTAGAGGTTCAAAAATAACTTCTTGTCCTTTTCCTTTGTTTGTATTCTAGATGCGACATGGGACTCAATAATAATTTCTTACACCGCTCAATGGTTTCCCCTTTGCCTCGGTACCTTTGGATTATTATTATTATTTTCTTAGGGTCCTTGACATATTCTCCCACCGATATTAGGGATTTTTGGTCACTTGTAGTAATAGAACTTAGAATTTTACCCACTTCTCCTCCTGGCGGGGAAAAGGTTCTCTATTCACTTCAAATTGTGGCTCACTCGGACTCTCGATGTCTCCCTCATCTATTGTAATAATATTTTCCACTCTTTAAAACAACATCAATAGATTCTTGAGTGGTATGGTGTTGTTCGATCTATATCATTGGGCCCCCTTCAGCTTTCTTCAATCATAGGCTAACCCACGATTCTAGTTGTATTATCTACTCCTTTGATAAGACTTGAGCCTAAATCTTCTTTAGTAAATGTTATCTCGTCACCACCACTTTGAATAATGTCATCCCCTTGATCTCTAGACAAATACTTCAATAAATAAATGAAAATTTGTTCATGCACTAGGTTATTTTCTTGTTGTTTCACTTCGCATGGGATCTCGATTCTAGCATAATTAAAGTCTAAGATGGGGGTAGTTAGGAAATCTTGAAATTTAACAACATGATCATCAATAGGAATTGCATCTATACTTTTAACAGGTAGATGCACTTGTGTTGGAGGAACTAGAGCATAGGGAATGGTAGTTGGATTTGGTACCTTGAGTACTTGAACTCGGAACCTCTATATCGGCTATCATAGTGACACTTGGTTGTATAATAGCCTCTTCTACAAAAAATATTTCAACTCTTTTCCTTTTGTGTCTAATAATAATAGAAACATGTATCTCCTCCTCTTCCTCTTCTTCATTAATGGATCTCGAATAGGGTTTCCCAATACTATATTCGGGGAGGGACTTGTTCCTTAATATTATCTTTCTAGTGTAATTTCTTAAAAGGATGTTTTGTATCATCATGCATGCTTTGTCCTCTTGGTTGATAAACTTTAGGCACTAGAACAAAAGTTGGAATTGACCAAAGAGGTGTAGCAGAAATAGGAATAGTTTTCTTAAATATTTCTTCAACCTTTTGAACCAGTTGAGACACATAAGTCCCAGCCTTACTTGCATAAGAACTTAGTTCATCCCTCCATTAAGAAGTCAATGGTGCCTTGAAAGATATCTAAGGAACACCTTGATTCACTCCAGTTTATATTTTAAATTCAGAAACACATCATATATAAGCCCATTGCTTCTATATTATTTCAAAACAATAGTGTTTTTTTTAATTATGCCAACCTTATGAGCTAACAACCATCTTAAAGTTCTTTTTATTACATCGACGTCCTGTTACATAGGGATTTATCCTCAATAATATCCAAATTTCCCCTTGGAATAATTTGATCAACAAGATTATCTTGAACATAATATTGGCTTACCACATTACCATGATCAATAACTCCTTGAGGCACCATTGCAACCTTGTATTGCAATGATTTACACAAGGGTCATCATTGAGTAATCTCTTAACATGAATTATTTTAACAACCTCATTATTACTCTTCATCAAACTAAGGGAATTTTTTTATTTACCTAGTTAATTATCTTGATGCCTTAAATGATTAATAGCTTACATAAGATTAATTCATCATTAATTAATGTTTAAAATCCAACCAGACAATCTATGATAACCATATGCAACTGCAAGGGTTTACAGATCCTACTTGATCCCCTTTAAAAACTCATTATGAGCCAATATACCCAGTATATCATTTGGTTAATTTTTTTCAAAAGTACGAGAGAACTGTGTGTATCTTCTTAGTGTCGGCTAAAAATAATACAACTAATTCACTCCTACTCACGACATAGTTTAAAAGAAGAAATGGTGACAAACAATGCAATCAGTCATTTGCATTATTATGGCCATAATTTTACAACATTGTGCTAGTAATCTTGGTTTCGTGTTTATATAGAAGCCACTTGAAACTTGTCCCTACATTCACTGCATAAAGATCTCATTCGTAGTATCAAGATTCTTTTCTATTGTTTAATTATTAAGTTTACTATTCATCAAATTAAGTAATCATGGACGAGGTATGTATTGGTCTATTTGAGACACTCGCATAATGTGTGTACCTCTTTTAACACGATAATCAACTATATTAGTTTATGATATATGATTATGTTTAGGTTGGTACAAGACTTAAATAATTTCATAGCATTGATTAAACATTATTATTCCGCCCATTAGCGGGTTCTAGGTTTATTTAGTTTATTTATGTTAGATATGAACATGAGATCCATTTCATGCATCGTCAATGTACTTTCGTATTTGATGATATTACGTTGTATCTTCTTTCATATCGCAATTTAATAGTATCGGGTTTGTTCATACGACAATGATACTTATCCATAAAAGTTTATGTCTTCGCTAAAAAATGAAGCAAGAGGGATTCTTATTGTTTGAGACATATAAACCGACATTACCATTGATGAATCATTTTATTTCATTTTTAAACATGTCATCTATTGTATTTTGGTTATCCAATTGTACCCTTGAACTTGTATTTCCTAGTGATACTGCTGAACATTTCCATTATAACTTGAACTCATGGCATAGATATTAGTTAATATAATTATTACTAAGGTTTACTTTATTTTGTGGATTATGAGTATGCATTTATTCTTTTGGTTACAATATGATGTTAAATAATGTTTTGTATAAATTCCAACCTTGTTTGCAAAGAATTTGTTATATGCAACAACTAACATGCAACAAAGAATCCATACACAACAACCGACATGCAACCAAAGGAACTCATTCACAGTGAAGAGGTCGTCCACAAAAAATGACATGTAGCCAAAGGGACCCATCTACAACAAAGCGTTTGTAGCCAAAGGAGGTCACACACATACATAAAGCCATGATTTTGAGGAGATCACGCAACATGGACACTACACCTAAGCTCACACGTGTTGATAGAAGAAGAAGTTATGTGAACAAGAAGACTCAACACCATCACTTGATTATGCATTGTAACTCAAAAAAAGAACTAATTGATTTAATTCATAACTTAATAACTAGTTGATTGACTGATCAGTTAGTTAAGTTATGTGATTGTATGAGAACATCTATTGAATAGTTTTGTTGCATGCATGTAAGTTTCCGGGTTGTTTGGTTAAGATCTTTCACTTAATCCAACTGGAACTACTAGTAGGACTTTATCTCTTCACACCTCTGCTTTGTAATGAAAGATATAAAAAGGAAAGATTAACTCTATAGAAATAATAATATAGAGAGAGGGAGATAAATCCATAGATAAGGAGGTTGTTGTATTTTCCACTTGTAATATTCATGTTGATGAAATAAGAATCGAGTTCTATTAAATTGTTGTAGACACAGGCCTTAGGAGGGATTAGCACCCAAGGCAGTCCCATTTACGGTTCGTTAACCCTCTCCTTTTGTTTTTTGTTTGAATTCATGCGTGCATGGTTAGGATTGCAACAATTTATTTCTTTATCTTCATTTTATTTTTGCATGCTTTTCAATAGCCATAGTATTTAATTTCAGTCATAATCTAGCTCATTTCCAGTATAGTTATTTCCTAAATGTAGTGACATAAATTTACATTTACACCTCTCAAACATATTTAACTGTGCATACAACATTGGTAATATTGAAATTTTATGTCCCTAGGTTTGATATTAAATGACTGTGGATTGAGGAACAACATATTAATTTATGCAAGTTAATTTGCACTACCATTTTTGGTGTCATTGTTAGGGATACTGTCAAGTTATAAGGTTTTTCTTTCTTAGAGCAGTTTAAGTTTTAGGAAATTCACTTCCAACCAACCCCCAACTAATTTTCTGTTGATATACTTGATTAGTTAATGTATGCACCACCCAAGGGATACCCATGGTATATTTTTTCATAATCCATAGGTAACAAAAATATCTTCATATACATATGAGGATTCGGAAAAGAAACCTCCGTACTAGGTTTGTTGTTTGAAGACAATCCTCCAAGTGAAAGCTCTGAAGTTGCTCTTGAGCAGCCAACAATGGAAAATTAATTAAATCAAAATGTTTGAAATGGGGAAACCACCTTTGAGTTCCCCATCACTGAAAAAATGTAGTTGTTGGTATGAATAATATTTCTCCCTCATCCTTGCCTAACTTTCATGGATCCATGTCAGAAGACCCAGACACCTTTCTATTTGAGTTTGATGTTCTGTGTAGGAGTTATGATTATACTATTGATGCACATAAATTAAATCTATTTCCTACTACACTCAAGGATGTAACCTTGAGATGGTTCATGGGATTGGGAAGAAATGTTGTAACCACGTGGGCACAAATGAAGGATAAATTCCTCGATAAGTACCAAGATTATTACAGACCAAGAAATAGAGGAGGTGATGAAATCTCAGAATAGAACAAAAGAGGATGAACCATTGGAAGACTATTTGGAAAGGTTCTTGTTCTGCGTTCAAAATTCAAGGAACACCGAACTACCACCTGAATCTCTCAAATTACTCTTTTTGAAGGGACTCGATGAGGAGGACATGGATGCTCTAGATCTGATAGGAGCATGAGACATTTCAAAAGATAATTTTGCAGACATCTGTGAATCTTACAAAAATTACTCAAGAGCTACTATGAAGAGGGTAAGAAGTGTAAGATCAAGAGGTGGATCAACTACCAAAATAATTGGGGACATATCCAAGTTAGAGATTGTCAATATGTTTAAAAACATGAAGCAGGATATTGTCAATGACATGGCTAATCAATTAAATTCTCTACATGTATGCTAAGAAGAAAAAGGAAGATGTAGAAGAAACACTCACAAAGTATTGTCATGCATGCAGAAGGAAGAAATATGACTGTAGATGTAGATAATTAGCCAACATTGCTCAAGAAAGGGAGGATTCACCTAAGTTCAAGATGTTGGAGACAGAGAGGATGGAAATTTTTCTATATTTCTCAATGAAAAAAATGGCCACCGAGGCAAGAAGGTATCACACAAGACCCTATGCATTCATTTAAAAATTGGTCTAATAATTCATATATGCAGCCCCCGCCTTCAGCTAACCCTCAAGGTTGGGCCCCATATCCCAACCAATAAAAATAATAGTGGCAAACTCAATTCCAATGCAACCAAAATAAAAATGGAAACAACTTCGTCAATCATGGCAACAACCTTAGAGAGGAGGACATCAGTGGAATAACCCACCTCCAAATTACCAAAAATCTTATCAACAACCTCCTTATCCATAGCAATAAGCTCTGATTCCAAAACCCTAAACAAGATCTCAACTAAAATTTACCCAACTACCAGCTTAGTCAATGCCTAACCCAAAAAATAAAGCTGCTCAGCCAACCTATTCCACTGAACCAACTCAATACCCTACCTATTATGTTGATATCAACAATATCCATATTTTCTCAGGAAGAAAACTTCCTCGTCCAGTTGGACCCATCATTACTGAGATTGTTGAGGAACCACATATGTTGTAGTATGATCCGTAGCAAAGAAATAAAATGCTACATATAGATCCACAGAAACAACAAAAGACGTTGCATGTTGACCCGCAACAACATGAGAAAAATTCTAGCAAGGGAAAAACACAAGGTAATGGGCCACCATTTCGAAAGGTTACAAGAAAATAATACTGACCTCAAATTAGAATCTGATTCTGATTTTTTCAATCAACTAAAAGACATTTGTGTCAAAATTCCATTGATTCAAGCTATTAAGGATGTGCCCATCTATAACAAAAATGTTTAAATATCTATGCATAAATAAAACTAGACATAAAGAGGAAAGATCCAACTACTGTAAAGGTCATTGGAAAACTAGATGATATTATGCTTGGGAACTCAATTCTTCCCAAATACATAGATCTAGGAAGTCCTTTGGTAAATGTCACAATTAATGACACAGTGATCAAGAACAAACCTGATTGAATTTGGGGCAGCAATAAATGTAATGACAAAAAAATGGATGACTTGAAGTTAGAGGGACTAAGACCAACAACCACAGTCTTGCAGCTTGTAGAAAGATCAATAGTTAAGCCTGAAGGATTCTGGAGGACATAGTAGTAGTGGTAGACTCTTGGGAGTACCCTATTGATTTTATTGTTCTTCAGCCAAAAACAAGCTTGGGAGGATATCCTATCATCTTAGGAAGACCATGGTTGGAAACTATTGATGCATTCATAGGATGTAAATATGGTAATATGATTATCTCTAATGGAAGTGGTACCAAGAAGCTCATGTTTTACCCCCTTGCACAACCGTTCAATGAAGAAGACCAAACCATTTGGGTTGAAGAGCTAGAAGAAGACCAAATCTCAATTCAATAGCTCATGATGCTAGAGAAGTCATGTACAATTAAAGGGAAGAAGAAGATGTTTTTATTTCTAATGTCTTGCAAAATAATTATGGAAAGAATGAAGAAGTAGATGGAAAATTATGGTGTATAAGCTATCATGAGAATCAAATCCTACCATAGTAAAGCACTATGAACATTCCAGGTAAGAATTAAATCCTCCACCATTCCAGGTAAGAATTAAATCCTCCACCAACTTCTTCCACATGATTGTATATTTTATTCTATAAGTAGTAGTATATGTTGATTGACTCATCTCTCTAAGAAAGTGGAAATTACTCCGGGTGAGACACTCAATGTAAACAAAATCCTAAGCATGTAGCAAGAGCGTCTGTTAATTGCTCTTCTTCGTAGAAACACAAGACAACATTTGCATGGGACTATGGAGATATGCATGGGATACACCCTAAGCTCTGTACACATAATATATACATCAAATATAGTTGTAAGCCAATAAGACAACCACAAAGAAGAATGAACCCAACAGTGAGGGATATAGTGAAAGAATAATTAAAAAAATTATTGGATGTTGGATTCATATATCCAATTTTAGATAGTCAATGGGTGTCACCCTTGTCATTGTACCTAAGAAGAATGAAAAATGGAGGATCTGCGTGGACTATAGAGAGTTGAATGCAACAACAAAGAAGGATCATTTTCCACTTCCTTTCATTGATCAAGTACTTGAAACTCTTTGGAAAGAAATATTTTTCTTTTTTACGGATGGCTATAGTGGCTATAACCAAATTCAAATTGCACCAGAGGACCAAGAAAAGACCACATTCACGTGCCCATGGGGAACATTTTCATATTATGTTCTTCCTTTTGGTTTGTGCAATGCACTTGCTACATTTCAGTGAGCAATTTTGAGCATTTTTTAGATCTAACCAATGACTGCATGGAAGTATATATGGATGATTTTATAGTATATGGAAATAATTTTGATGAAGCAATGAAGAATATGGAAAAAGTTCTTAAGATGTGCAAGGAGCATAACCTATCCTTAAGAAATGAAAAATTTTATATGATGATGTCTGAAGGAATAGTGTTGGGGCATTATCTATCAACTGCTGGAATTCAGGTAGATCCAACAAAAATATATGTGATTATAAATATGCCAACACCAAAGAAGAAGAAGGATGTGAGGAGATTCTTGGGACATGTTGGGTATTATATAATATTTATACATGACTCAAGAAGATTTCAGCACCATTATTTGTCCTTATGGGAAAATATGTTGCCTTTGAGTGGATTGAGAAATGTAAGGTTACATTCCAGACTTTGAAGAAAATATTGACTTCAACACCTGTGTTAAGAGGAAAAAATTGGAGTTTTACATTTAAAATTCATATTGATGCCTTAGATCACTCCATTGGAGTTGTTTTAGGATAGAAAGATGGAATTATAAACTATGTAATATACTATGTCAGTAAGAACATGTAGCACGTTGAACTCAACTATACAGTCACAAAGAAAGAGTTCTTAGTGGTGGTTAATGCTATAAATAAGTTAAAGAAATACATCACAAGTTATCCAGTATTCATTCATATTGATCATACATCAATTAAATATTTGATCAACAAACCAGTTGTAAGCAATAGAATAATCAGATGGTTTCTTCTCTTACAAGATTTTTATGTCACCACTATGGATAAGCCTGGTAAGGACAATGTTGTAGCTAAATTTATTTCAAGAATAGAGAATAATAATGAAGAACAAGTAGTGGATGACTCTTTTCCAGATGAGAACCTATTTTCCATTTCCACTAGAACACCTGGTATAATGATATAGCTAATTATTTAGTCTTAGGTAAGACACCTCCACACTATTTATATTCTAAAAAGAAATACATAGTTGAGAAAAGTATGAATTTTTCTTGGATAACTGGTTTTCTATTTCACGGAGTAGGATAATGTTATGAGGAGATGCATAGATGATGAGGAAATATATGATGTCCTTAAATCCTACCACAATGAACCATGTGGAGGACATTTTGTTTAAAAAAAAAAAACAAAAAGTGTTGACAACAAGGTATTACTGGCCTACACTACATAAGGATGCAACATTTTACATAAGAAGGTGTGATAAATTCCAAAGAATGGGTTATCCTACTAATTCAGATGAGATGCGATTATAGGCTCGCTTAGTATGGTAGTCATTTGATAAATGGGGTTTGGACTTCATTGGTCCAATAGATCCTAAATCTCAATAGAAAGAGTACATTTTGGTGTGTACATATTACTTCACTAAATGGATAGAAGCAAAAGCATTGCCAAATCGAAAGAGTGAGAAAGTTGCTAAATTCTTATATGAACACATTTTCACAAGGTATGAAGTACTAAGGGAAATTATTACAGATCAAAGTACACACTTCACTACTAAAGTTATTTTTGATCTAGCTAAGGAATATGAAATCAGACACATGAAGTCTACACCTTATCATCCCCAATCTAATGGTCAATTTGAGGTAACAAATAGGAAAATAGAAGCTATCTTGATAAAAACTATTGCACTCCATAGGAGAGATTGAGCAAAAAAAGCTTCCAAAGGTAGTTTTGGCATTAAAAAAAACTTGGAATTCAACAAGAGGCTTCACACCATTCGAGCTTTTGTACGGTAAGACTAATATTCTCCCTATTAAATATGAGCATAAGACATTAAGAACTGCACTTGAATTAGGCATATATTTGTCTAAATCCTAAAGGCAAAGGATTCTCTAACTCAACGAGCTGGATGGAATGAGGAGACAAGTTGTGCATAATATAAAAGTAGTACAAAAGAAAAGGATAAAATGGCATGACAAATTCATTAAGACAAGAAAATTTCAAGAAGGTGATTGGGATCTCTTATTTGACTCCAAGTACAATGACCACATGGGAAAACTCAGGACAAGGTGGTTAGGCCCATATGAGATTGAAAAAATCCTTCCTAAAGTAGTTGTGAAACTCACTACCATAGATCCTATGAGATTCAAACTATTGTTGAATGGTCATAGGTTGACTCTTGAGGTTGTAAAAATCCAACCGATAGGATCACCTTCATGTAACAATTCAGAGGAGGTCAAGCCATGATGGAGATGGAAACATCGAGTTAAGGTCGAAGTTGAACCTATTGGTTCATCTTCCAAGTTGCTAAAGAATGATATGTTCGGTTTCCTTGGTATATTAATCTTCTTTGGATACTCCAAGGGTGAATAAAAGTGATGTGAGTAACCCTCTTAGTGATCAACACCACTCAACTAGCATGTTTTTTTTTCTTAGAATTTTTGTTTTGCATGATTTGGTGTATTTTTGCAAGAAGTGCATGGTCTCTAATAAAAGGAGATGGTGCAAAGACTAAATGTCCACTTACAACAACATGCAACAAATATCTATTTTTTTATTGGATGAACTTATGATTGCATGGATAAAATAAGGAACAAACTACATGTGTGATAGTGATGAAGATGACTAGCACAGAAAAAGTCATCTTCCTCTCCGAGAATTAATTAATTTCATTAAGGAGCCTTCAACATAATGTTGCATACACTTACAACACCGAAAAACAACATCTATAACATCATGGAACCTCAACATGTAACATCATGATAAATCTGCATGCAACAAAGGCATAAATTACAAAAAGAAACATGCCATCATCATCCAATGCATATCTCGAGATAAGTGCACTCATTTAACTTTAATAAAGTAGTGATAGAATGATTATGTTTAATTAATATTTATGCCATATCATGAATAAATTTAAATAGAAATTATTTCCGCCACCTTTAAACCCTATGAGTTGTCACCCCACTCTATCACACCATGTCACCTCACATGTTTACAACATTCAAACAAATTTAATTCATTTCCTTATTGTGTTGCATGTGAGCCAGTCACGGAACTAAAAATGCAAGTACTCCAAAACTTTAACACTCACTTGAATTCTTGCATCATCACTACAAACTATAAAAATTTTCCATCAAAGCTCAAGAAGTTTGTAGAATTTAGGATGTGAGGAGATCTGATTCTCCATGAACCTATAGACCATTCACAACTCCACAGTTAGCCACATATATTGCAGTATTTTCAAGATAGCGGATGGATGGGATATATCAGTAAGTTTCAAGGTTTCAACAAAACCATGGTAAAATAATTTTTTGCTACATTCAAGGATGGAGAGGCTATTATTAAGTGTTTAATAATAAAAGTGGATGATGAGATTCTAACTACTGTAGAATAGGCATCTCATGGAAGGTGGGATTTTCCATGAGAAGGAAAACCCAGATGCAGTTCGATGAGAATTTGGTGATGTAGATGATAACTTCATGATTGATAGACAAGGTACATTTCACACTTCTCTGAAACCATTTTGGGTTGATGTTTCCAATTACATTATCAAATACTTTACTTGTGAGGGTAGATACTCCAAATTAAATACTATCCATTTTAAGTTGTTGAATCATTTGAAGAATGGTGTACATGTTAATGTTCCCAATTTCTTAAATGAAATTCTGAAAATAATGAGTAGAGAGTCCCAAAGAGGGGAAGATCAACTTTATCTCACCATTGTCTTGTCACTTTGATTATAAAACATACATTGGAAAGAGAACACCCTGCATTGAAATGGGAATATTTCTCAAGGGCCAAAAATATTGATGAGTTATTGTGCAAAGGGAAGAAAATAAGAAGAAGCACATGTAGTTCTTCCACTCATAGAGTTGAACCTGTAGCTTCCACTTATTAGTTTGAACCTACAACTTCCACTTCTCAGGCCACATAAACCCCTATTTCGAGAAACCACCATCTCTAGAGAAAAACCCTCGACCTATTTCTCCTGAGAGAATTCTAATTTCAAACCCTACTTGGATTTTCAACCCCTGAATCATCCACCTCAAGAAGTAAGAGGTAGTGTTCTAGACCTACTTCTAAATCATCCAAGTCCACTCCTTCATCTTCCAAATCCACTCCTACACCACCTAAGCGTTCTCATCGGCTAAAAATAAAAATCCAAAGAAATCAAGAACCACAAATATGAAGCCACAACATTTTATAGTGATAAAAATCGGCATAGGAAAATATTGAGGTCACATCAATGAACATAGATCAGGAAGGTTTTAATATGGAGACTCAGGATCCCATGGAGGGTATGGAAAATAAGAAAGGAGAAAGAAGTAGTGATAAATTGTTCAGAAGGCCCTTCATAATAGTCTAAGGTTCAAGAGAGGAAGTTCATGTGGGAAACCCATTAGAAGCATGAAGGAGGAGTTGTCCATGAAATAAAAGATGTAACAGTTCTTGAAGTACAAACTGATGATATGAAAGTTGGGGATGATATTCCCCATGTTCTTGAGGAAATTATTAACAATATTTTTCACAGTGTTGAAACAAAACAACCACCTGAGAAGATTACAAAGGTACAGGAGAATCTTCCCATAGTTACTGAGGATACAACTGAGACCATATTAGAGCTTGCTTCCCCATTGTTTCCACAAGTTAGCCTGCAACCACAGTTATCATCAGAGAAGTTTTCAAAGACCCTCCAAAACCAGCTTGTAGAAACATGGCCACTCAGACAACCTTGTTAGATTACTGGGTGCAACAATTTGAAAACTATGTTAATAGGTTGCAAGGAAAATGGGAAAGGGATAAGGAAGAGTTAATCTTTGAACATCAACAGGACTTGAAGAAAAGGATAAATAGCTCAAGGCAAAGGACAAAGAAATTGAAAGACTCAAGAAGAAGCAGGAAGATACAATTCAAGTGACCAATGAAATATTTAAATACAGACCACCATCTAACATTTATGCCATTTTCTTGAAAGAACAAATGTTGCAGTTAAAGTATACCTGTATCAACAATGATATCCCATTTGATATTAGTGGAGCTGTGTATTTCTTTAGAATTTACCTGCAAATGCCTCATGAAATTCAATTGTTGTTATGTGAGTTGTACATGTACAATTATGCCCTTGAATATGACTAGGATTGGATTCCAGTACTTTACATTGGAGATGTTCCAATTAGGGAATTGTGCTCTTATTTTAACAATGAATTATACAGAGAGAGAAGCGGATGGAAGAATACATGCAATTGTCAAAAGAGCAACCATTGATGATCAGAGGTGAAGCTTCAAATACATGGAGAAATTATTGAGGAGTATGGAAAATACATGCAACATAAAGATATTAGACAATAAGTACACCAGATGAGACATGAAGCTCATGATGTATCCGGAAACAACATTAAATTCAATGACCAAGAGATAGTATAGGCCTGCAGGATGCGTTGATAATAAATATCCCTTGAAATGCAAAGAAAAGAAATGCATTCTTATCATAATATCATTCCCACTTTCAGGAGGATAAATGCATACATTGAAGTTTCTAAAGGATGTGGAAAACTTGGTTTCCTATTGATTATTATCCACCAATTTTCTACTATCTTATACCACATTGGTCTAGAAACAAGGAACTAGATGAGGACATACAAGACAGAATCATGGAAAGATATAAAAGAAATTCAAGGTACTTCTTCAGTGAACAGAAGGAACATCTACACCAACTAACTTCATGTGCTTATGCAACATCATTCAAGCAGATCCTAAACCAGTAGATGCACCTAAAGAATATTGAATGAGGACATTCAAGAAGTTAAGTCTTGGGGTGTGATGAGTTGTTTTATTTCCTTTTAAAACCTCATCTATTATATTTTGTTTAGCCAATTGTACCCCTGAACTTGTATTTCCTAGTGATATTGTTAAACATTTCCATTATAACTTGAACTCATGGCATAGATATTAGTTAATATAATTATTACTAAGGTTTAATTTATTTTTTGGATTATGAGTATGCATTTATTATTTTGGTTGCAATATAATGTTAAATGATGCTTTGTGTAAATGTCAACCTTGTTTGCAAAGAAGTTGTTATATACAACAACTAACATGCAACAAATAATCCATACACAACCAAAATGCAGCCAAAGGAACTCATTCACAAAGAAAGAGGTCGTCCACAACAACTTTACATACAACCAAAGGGGCCCATCTACAACAAAGCATCTCCGCAGCCAAAGGAGGTCACACACATACATAAATTCATGATTATGAGGAGCTTGCACAACGTGGACACTACACCTAAGCTCACACGTGTTGATAGAAGAAGCAATTATGTGAACAAGAATAAGACTCAATGCCATCACCTGATTATGCATTGCAACTCAAACAAAGAACTAATTAATTTAATTCATAACTTAATAATTGGTTGATTGACTGATCGATTAGTTAAGTTATGTGATTGTATATGAGAACATCTATTCAATAGTTTTGTTGCATGCATGTAATTTTTTGAGTTGTTTGGTTAAGATCTTTCATATAATCCAATTGAAACTACTATTAGGACTTTATCTCTTCACGTATATCTGTTGTAATGAAAGATATAAATAGGAAAGATTAATGTTGTAGAAATTTATATATATATATATATATATATAGAGAGAGAGAGAGAGAGAGAGAGAGAGAGAGAGAGAGAGAGTTAGTTGTATTTTCCACTTGTAATCTTCATGCTGATGAAATAAGAATCTGATTTCTATTAAATTGTTGTAGACACAGGCCTTAGGAGGGATTAACACCCAAGGCAGGCCCCATTTGGGGTTTTCTAACCCTCTCATTTTGTTTTTTGTTTTAATTCATTACATGGCTAAGATTATGAAGTTTATGTATTTATATGTATTATGTTTTTACATGCTTTGCCATAACCATAGTATTTGCTTTCAATCATAATCTAGTTCATTTCTAGTATTGTTATTTCTTAATTGTAGTGACATAAATTTACCTTTACATCTCTCAAACATCGTAATTATGCATATGACACTAGAAATATTCAAATTTTATGTCCCTAAGTCTGATAATTAAATGACTGTAGATTGAGGAACAACATGTTAATTGCGACAAGTTAATTTGCACAACCAACCATCATGTTTATCTATGTTAACTGGATATACTTTTATACCGGATCTATGTGGATGTCTTTGTTCACCAAGATTAACATGTATGTATTTTTACTTATCTCTTTTTTAGTATACATCTCTAAGTTCTTACTTACAATACTGTTTCGTTAATCATTTAATCATTCTTGATGTTATCATAAAAACAATTAGAATTATCTTAATTAATCAAAAAATTATAATGATAAAAAATCATCATATTGTACCTTCATTATTGCACTCATATTATGCCATAATTTCAGCATTATAACATTTTGTTAAAATATAAGTGCGATATAAACCGACAACATATATTGCATAAAATGGAGGTTAAACCTAATTAATGAAATACATAATGATATTGTAATTAACAACAAATTACAACAGCCTTTGAAATTCATAATTACAACATGCGAAGTCAATATTTTTGCTTTTATTTATTTATTTTTATTGATAAAGCGGGTTGAAGGGACCCGTTCCCTATATTTAAAGCAGAGGTTAGATCCTCAGGATGACAAAGACTATAAAAGCCAAAAGTTAACAACAACTACAATTGAACACCAACTAACAACAACATATAGTAAAACTATAACCAAAACATCCTAAACCAAAAATATCCTGAATTACTTCCCACCCGGAATGGAAAATAATCCTCAATGCTGCCCATTCGACCCTTTTTGTTTTTTCACTTTTTTACTTCAAACCACTTGCCCTGGTCAGTCGAAATCACCAGTGCAAGGTCACTAGAAGTTGTCGAGGCCATCATTTTTTTGACACTGAATCCCGATCTGATTCTAAGCTTTTTGATGTATGTCCCCTCTTCGTTCCACCTACAACCAGGTGATTTTCTGGATTCCCTTTTCAGTGTCCTCCTTCTCTGTAGCCACTTTGTTCTCAGAGTTTGGATTACTCGAGATCATCCTTAAAATTTGCAGTGGATACCAAATCCAGATTAACTGAGCCCCATCCGCTAGAAGAAGTCGATCCATTCTTTTTGTAGATTTTTATTTTTATCGAAGGGACAAGAAGCTTGTAGATGACCCATATTTCGTATATTCTACACCGGAATGTAGTATTCTCATAGTCTAGGATCTGGATATGCTGAAGGTCACCAAATTTAAGATTGATTTGATCAGGTAAACCCTTGCTCAAATCGATTTCAACGCATATATGGGCAAACGAACACAGACCAGAGTGTGTTCTATCCAAGTCTTCTTTGATAAACTTGCCCAAGCTATTGCCAATGTCTTCAGGGCATACCACAGATGCAAGGGGAGGTTAGGAAGCCTGACCCAAACTAACATTTTGGCAACCGAATAAGTGTTCGGATCGAAATCTGGAAACCATGGAGTTATAAATAAACCCGCATGCCCCTAGAACCACGGACCATCTGTCAAACATCTCTGATAGTCTTCAGATTCTCTAAAATGGACAACAAAAAAACCCTTGGAACATAGGGATATTTCACACTTATTGGTCCAAGTATTGAATACCCACTAGTACAGAGCAGAGGAGGAAGGCCAGAAACCATTAAACCTACCGATCACTGCATCCTATGATAAATTTTTGAAATATTCCTCCACTTCAGGGTTCGATGATGAGTCGTACCTTGATGGCCCTTAGCATCGCCCCCGCAACACCTGTTAATGTCTTTACTTTGCCCACCAATCCTACATGAAATCTCGATGGATTTTGAAACCCTAGGGCTAGGGCACCGCTCCTCCTCAATCTTCTCCCGTCCCCCATTTCCGTGCTCTCCTCCACCAAGCCGGAATCCCCCCGGAGCCAAACCAAAGTCCTTCTTTTCCCCTTTCGTGGCCTGCGAGCCCTCACGGCTTCATCAGTGACCATTCCATTGCTCTCCGCCTTCTCAATTTTTCGCTCCATTCTCCTTCGCACCCCTATCCTTAATGTGTCATATTTTTGCTTTAATTCAATACCATACACTTATGATATGTCACAATCGAAAAATAATAACCTAGTATATTGAATCTAGTGTTTATTTCTTTTTGTAATCACTTACAAAACCTGTAATATGAAAATATTAAAGTACAACATTATACATAGTTAGTTCACAAGAACCGGCATGAATATCTACTCACTTCATACTATTATATTACTTAACTAAATAATATAATATGATTTACCTAGATGATAACATTTATTTACATTATGAACTTTCTTGAGTCATTATTCTAGGGTGCAAATAAATGGATCATTACTCATATGACAAGACTCTAAAAGAATGAACCTTCAAAATGATAAGATTAAAAATACATTTGAACAACCCATTAATTCATTCAATTCACCTCCTAAAGAGTAGTTATCATAATTTAACTTTTTGTCATAGCTTAGTATTCTACATGGTCTCCTTATTATCCAATAAGAATAGAAGAAGGAAGTAATATAATATATCATATTGAGTGTAATAATTACACTATGACCAATTTTCTAACATAATTAATACAATCAACCAAAATCATTTCCGTTCATTATGATAAAATGAAGCAACAATATTATATTTGATAGAAAATATCTTTTGCAAACAATATTGCGTTTTCTCTTAAGATTCCTACCAAAAGTAATCTATTTGAAGGAAATACTACTACTTAGTATCTGGACAATCCATATTACAATAGCAAGGAGATTTTGTAATAGTTTAATTCATTCTGCAGAATACTGAAGAGATCATTATAGTTAGGAAGGAGAGAAATCCCATAGTATCCAACCTAACAGCCGAACAATGCTGAAGAAAGAAATTCCAATATTATTCACTTCATATTCGGTACAATATTTAATTACCTATTCATGCCACAACCATCTCAGATGTTAAAAAAGGTTCGGTATCCTGATTTACTAATTGGTTCAATAAATTTGAAGACCCCTTTCTCAATAGTAAACATTCAATGAACCAGACAATTCCAAGCATTCATTTCAAGAATATGACCAAGTATCAATTTGGTTGATTCTTTTAGTTTATTTCATTTACTTGCTAGCAGTCTATCACTCCTACTTCCTGAAAAAAAAAAAAAAAAATGATCCAAATTAGGAATTATCTCATAGACCCTATTGAGAATCTATTTCCAACAAATTCTTAAAGGAAAACCGTACCAGACATCCCATCTGAGAGTTTAACTAAAAATTTGCAATTCACAAATCAAGAAATTGTGATCTCGGGTTTGTATTTTGAAACAAAAACCCTTCCTCAAATTTATCCAAATACTCAACAAAGGAAGAAAACTATCTCTGCAATAATTCCCAAAACCCTTTCAGATTTTCTCTCTTTAATTAGAAGAAACGTTGCAGATTTAGATAAGAAAATAAATTCTTTTCCTTCCATACATTTTTTTATCAAGTTTATCAAGTTTTCCAATTTAACTTAATAAATTAACTTCGTTACTAATCATCTAGAGGAATACCCACAATATTTTTTCAATTCACAATATAATAACAAGAAATGAGTTTAGAATTCATGCCTGCAAATGACCTGGAGTTACCTTTTGGATTTCCAAGCAATGCAAACCAGGAAACGTCTCCTCTTGAATTCTCCCAAAAGAAATCAAGAACTTACACAATAGAAAACCTCCAAAACTTCATCTTTATTTTTATACGGAATTCACTCCTAAACTGTAGCATCAAATATTTGTAATGTAGCTCCATAAACATGCATAGTTCACAAATATTCATGCAATCTATCATTAGCTTGAAAGCTCTATAATTAACAAACTGAAAATAGCATGCAAGGATCCTCTAGGAATAGAGCTCGAGATTAATTGGATTCAGAGCAATTACGTAGATATTTTAACAGTGGCTGATCTTACAACCTTGTTTGAAGAGGAAAGGGTGACAAAAACAGCAGATTTCTTGATCAAAATTCAGCAGAAGAAGCAAGCTTAGGAACGAGCTGGAAGAAAGGAAAAAGTAGAGGACATTGGTTGGTGATTGCACTTCGAGTCCCATAGACTGCTTCGTCTCGTGGACGTCATTAAAAAAACTTTTATTTCATTTCATTTCTCCTCACATGGATCGTCGACGGAGTTTAACAAACCCAAAACAAACAATCAAAAGTGAAACCCACATATTGCATGTGTTGGTAGCTTCTCAAGGAATATTAATTCATTTCGAGGCAATTCAATACCATTAATTTCTCTCAGTGCCACATAGTGGCCAAACGAATTACCCTCCTCCATCCATTTTATCTGATATACCTTGTAAGGATGTTTTTTAAGAATGGGAAAGATTAACTATGTTTCATGGTGAGAAGAAAAACTAAGCAATCATCATTTATTTATCAATTATCATTTGAGTTTGGTCAAACTATAATGATTCCATACAAACAAGACCAAGACTCTAATAATCACAAATCAAGCCAACTAAATATCTTACTAATTTGCATGGTAACCCATATTATGCTTTAATATGCCTTTTAAAAATATGCATGGTGGTTGATGATCGAGCAACAAACAATCAAGAAAACTCATAATCTTAGCAATTTGCTAGATGGTCTAAGATTGAATGATTATGCCATGATTAATGTTTTCCCTAGTCAATTCATATGGTCGGGGAATGATCTCGAAAATAATCAGATTATTACGACCTGATCTCGGACCCTTATAGGCTTTAATTATTTGCCGATGATTTACTCCTTTTAAGTAATCAATTTAAAATAATGCAAGACAATAATGACAATTGCACACAGATTGATTACGGAGTTCGGCAATTGCCTACGTCTCCGGGTTCGTGATCGAACCGTTCCACTAGTCAAAACTTGTAAGTTACAATAGTACTTTCACAAGAAAACCTAATGGAATTTTACTTGCCTACCAGTACACCAAACCTTCGGACGACAAGGGTGAAAAATAGCACCCGACTTCCACCTTCTTGATGCACAATCTCCTTCGGCTGTGATCGGCCTTCCCGACGCAAACAATGCGAAGCTAGCACTCCGGTCGACAATCCAGGATTTACAAGTACTTGGTGTGGCTCAATGGGCCTATTGGGTAGTTTACATTTCACTCCCAATCACAAATATTCCATCTAATATTGCCTAAAATAATAGGCCAATAGACAATACTTGTCGACACATCCCGCAAATAAGCTTAACAAATAATAAGCTCGGGATCGGTGTCTCCGTTGCACCCACAAATTGTAATGTGTGTCACTAGTGTGTGTGTCCACAACAAGCTTAACAAATAATAAGCTCGTGTTGTGTTTTTTTACAATAGAATGGGTTCCCTATTTATACAAAATTAGGGCCCAAAAATAATGCACTCCATATAATCCTTAGGCTAATATTAGCCTAGCCCGTACATATAAATTGGGATAAAATATTTCCCACTTGGGCGGTTTGCATATAATATGGGATTAATTCCCACTTTAGCCGCATTTGGATATTTAATGGGATAAAATCCCATATAAAACGGATTGCATGTTTAATGAGGGATAAGAATCCCATGGTGGCGGATCCGCATTTGTATAGGCTCCCACATTATTAGCGGTGGAGAATAATGTATAAGGCTTTAAAGCCTTTTCCACGCGCATAGTGGTCAAAGACCATGTTAGGATAACCGCCCCCAACAACCGCTTCATCCTCCTTCTTCCACGTGGAACAGTCCACGCATGGGCCTTTGCCCCCACACCACCACTTCACCTCCTCCACGTGGACATTTGGCGGTTTAGTGGAGTTTAATACTAATGTATACACATTAATATATACATGTGGCTTTTGAAAAGTGGCCTTACCAAAATAATATTATTTCGACCCATACAATGTGGAATAGAAATAATCCTGTAGTCCACTTGTCGTCTCCCGATAGGCAAATCGAGCGAATTCGATGAGTGTTTGGCAAGCCACGTGTCACATAGTGCGATTCGGTCCAATATTGACCAGTTGACCAGAGTTGACTTTCGTTGACCGAACTTTGACCGAACATATCTAGAGCTCCCGATGTCCGTTTGTCGCGTTCTCACAGTCGTTGGAAAGCTCTCGAGATGATCTTCTACACTGAAACCATTTAGAGATGTTTAGGGAACTTTTAGAAATGATCCCCTGATCACACCTCCCCACTGAGAAAAGCTTTTTGTCCCAAAAAGCTTCCATACTGTCCTGAATCTGAAAACTCTGCTGCCACCTCGGAAGTGCTGCTGTAGTAGACCCTTGGGTCTTCTCCTCCAACCTTCTCACTTCGACAACTCTGCTCCGATCCTGGGACTTGTGGGTTATGGGTCCACGATGCTTCCGCTGCGCCACTCTGATATCCGAAGAAGACCTCCACGCCTCCGCTTTATGGTGCTAAGTTTCTGAATGAAACCTCAACGCTCCTTCTGTGCGGTGCTAAGCTTCTTGATATCTGACAACAAGGATCTTCTTTTACTCTATAACACAGCTCCTGGCTCCGAGTTGATTCCGCAGAATCCAAACTGGTTTGAAGGAACTCCATGTTACGTAGAGCTTTGATTGATCCGATGTCAATGATGGACAATGCCTTGTCCCTTTACAGACCTCAACGCCTCCGATGCATGATGCTAAGCCTCTTTCAAGACCTCGAGCCTCCGATGCACATGATGCTAAGTCTCTGTAGACCTCAACGCCTCCGATACATGATGCTAAGCCTTTTCAAGACCTCGAGCCTCCGATGCATGATGCTAAGTCTCGTGTAGACCTCAACACCTCCGATACATGATGCTAAGCCTTTTCAAGACCTCGAGCCTCCGATGTACGATGCTAAGTCTCTCAGAGACCTCAACACCTCCAATACATGATGCTAAGCCTTTTCAAGACCTCGAGCCTCCGATGTATGATGCTAAGTCTCTGTAGACCTCAACGCCTCCAATACATGATGCTAAGCCTTTTTCAAGACTTCGAGCCTCCGATGTATGATGCTAAGTCTGTTGATCAGCTACCATTCATATGTGTGGTCGCAATGCCTTGACACCGAATGACGTTCCGAGCTGATCCTTTGAGAGCTCCTCTTGTTGACATACTAATATCAGGTACCATTCTGCTGCACGGTCGCAATGCCTCTACACAGAATGAAGTTCGACCCGACATCAATGCCAATGGTGATTCAGCTACCATTCTGCTACACGGTCACAATGCCTCTACACAGAATGAAGTTCCGAGCTGATCTCTGCGAACTCTACTGTCTGCACAAATGGCAGATCAATCTCCAAGCTTTATATGAGTCAAATCCTGTATCCAAGCTGTAACAGGTACTCACACGCTGATTAGGAGATATGTTAGGAGCATTAATCAAATTTTCTAAGTAAGAAAATCCACTGAGTATTGTAAACCTTTCTCTCAGCATTTTCTCACAATATCTGATCTCCAAACTTAATACTGCATACGATTCATCAATCTAAATTATGCAATATATAATTGAAAAATTGTTGACTTACCCATTTTAAAGGACTTTCACTTTCAGGTATTACCTGGTCCTGGGTTGACTTGTCAACTAGTGGTGGAGTAGAAACCTCTTCTGCCTTTGCAATAGGCCTCCATTCCATCTTTGGCTTGCCATTACTCTGATGGCGAGATGGATGCAGTTTCCAGCAATTTTCCACCCGATGCCCATTCCTCTGGCAATGAGCACAAAAATTCCTCTTAATCTCCTTCTTCTGGGATGAGGAACTCTTTTTGCCATTTCTCGACTCTGCATGACGAGATTGGTCTTTCTCCACTGCATTGCAATGTGGATTGACTTCATTTGTCTCCTCCCTGCCAGAACAATGACTAAACAAGGAAAATATACTACATTTTATGGTGTTAGCAAAATCACCAAAATAATTGCCCTCTGGGGGTCTTACTAATGCAAGTATAACAGAGTACAAACATTGCCCAAAATTGGGTCTTTAACTAATGTGCCATGTATGGTTAGATGTATACAAATGTTGCCCTCAAAGGGGTCTTACCAATACATTCTACCTTACACAATAGTTTTTGGTTTTATCTGCATATGAGATATAATGGATTCATCCAAATAGAAATGAGAAAATTACTGAGTATGTTAAACCTGTCTCTCAGTCTATCCCACCAATCTGGAAATCTAGAAGTACAAGCCAATGCCATCCCTATCAAAGCAACCTGTACTGATTAACCTGCTCCATACCAACTTGCTTCGAAGATTAGTAAGTTTGCAGGTGTCGATTACCAGCTCTGATACCAAACATGATCCGAAAATAATCAGATTATTACGACCTGATCTCGGACCCTTATAGGCTTTAATTATTTGCCGATAATTTACTCCTTTTAAGTAATCAATTTAAAATAATGCAAGACAATAACGACAATTGCACACAGATTGATTACGGAGTTCGGCAATTGCCTACGTCTCCGGGTTCGTGATCGAACCGTTCCACTAGTCAAAACTTGTAAGTTACAATAGTACTTTCACAAGAAAACCTAATGGAATTTTACTTGCCTACCAGTACACCAAACCTTCGGACGACAAGGGTGAAAAATAGCACCGACTTCCACCTTCTTGATGCACAATCTCCTTCGGCTGTGATCGGCCTTCCCGACACAAACAATGCGAAGCTAGCACTCCGGTCGACAATCCAGGATTTACAAGTACTTGGTGTGGCTCAATGGGCCTATTGGGTAGTTTACATTTCACTCCCAATCACAAATATTCCATCTAATATTGCCTAAAATAATAGGCCAATAGACAATACCTGTCGACACATCCCGCAAATAAGCTTAACAAATAATAAGCTCGGGATCGGTGTCTCCGTTGCACCGGTGTCCACTATTCCGTGTTAACAATGTGTGTGTCCATGTGTGTCATGTGTGTCACACAAAAGTTGTGTCCACAACAAGCTTAACAAATAACAAGCTCGTGTTGTGTCCCTTTACAATAGAATGGGTTCCCTATTTATACAAAATTAGGGCCCAAAATAATGCACTCCATATAATCCTTAGGCTAATATTAGCCTAGCCCGTACATATAAATTGGGATAAAATATTTCCCACTTGGGCGGTTTGCATATAATATGGGATTAATTCCCACTTTAGCCGCATTTGGATATTTAATGGGATAAAATCCCATATAAAACGGATTGCATGTTTAATGAGGGATAAGAATCCCATGGTGGCGGATCCACATTTGTATAGGCTCCCACATTATTGGCGGTGGAGAATAATGTATAAGGCTTTAAAGCCTTTTCCACGCGCATAGTGGTCAAAAGACCATGTTAGGATAAACCACCCCCAACAACCGCTTCATCCTCCTTCTTCCACGTGGAACAGTCCACGCATGGGCCTTTGCCCCCACACCACCGCTTCATCCCTCCTCCACGTGGACATTTGGCGGTTTAGTGGAGTTTAATACTAATGTATACACATTAATATATACATGTGGCGTTTGAAAAGTGGCCTTACCAAAATAATATTATTTCGACCCATACAATGTGGAATAGAAATAATCCTGTAGTCCACTTGTCATCTCCCAATAGGAAAATCGAGTGAATTCGACGAGTGTTTGGCAAGCCACGTGTCACATGCGATTTGGTCCAATATTGACCAGATTGAGTTTTCCATTGACGAACTTTGAGAACATATCTGAGCTCCCGATTCCGTTTTGACGTTCTCATAGTCGTTGGAAAGCTCTCGAGATGATCCGAACACCATTTAGAGATGTTTAAGGAACCCGAAATGATCCTGATTAGGGAACATATGACACATAGGCATAATAGAAGTCTAGGTTAAATACCATTCACAATTTATAAACTAAACTTTTGGAAAGCTCTCGAGATGATCTACGAGTTACATAACAATGCCCTCATCCATTTTAATCATTTGTTTGGGGTCGTTTAAAGTACATAACAATGTCAATGGTCTTAGACCATTTAAAACCCAAAACAATTATAATCATATTCTATAAAGTTTCGAGGGTCTTGATAGCAATCATATTCTTTTCATGTTAACCATGTGATATTTAGACCATTTTCATTTCTATCCCATTACCATTACCCGCTTTTTTCACAACAATGGCTTTACAACAAATAAACAAACGTTACCTTTTTGCTATGTGGTCCTAGACCAACAATCGTAAAAAATATAACCAAATAGTTACTCGCAAACAATTCTACCATCTTGAAATGATTAATCGTCAAGTAATAAACATTACATCCATATTACACTATTAAAGTACATACCAAGTCCATAATGGAATTTGTATTGTCAACATAGTAATAAAATCCTTTTTAATGTATTACATTCAATGGTCAATTAAACCATGGAAGGTTAGCATTATATAGTCATATCTTTAACTCCATATTGATATAATACTATCAATACATATATTACTATTGCATGTTTTTAACATTCTTTATCAAGCCAATAATTACATCAAGTGAGATGTACCAATATATCAATAAAAATACAAGAATAAAAAAAAGGTACCACCGCATCGAAATCATCACTTTCAGTGGGGTAACTCATAACACACAACATAGAATGGTGCACCACAATATTTAGGTACAATGATTAAACAGTCCAACCATGCATTAAATCATCAAACCCATAAAAATATATACATACAATTATCAAAGAAAAATAAGAATACACCATAAATGCTAAGTACATTATGAGTGCCAAACGACAAGCGTTGTTGCATTGTTGCACATGAAATTACAAGTAAAGGTGCATATCCTTTTGGGATATGCATATGCATGTGTGGCTGCATATATACAGCTACGCAATAGAGTTTATTCTCTAAATACCATAACCCACTCTTCATTTATGACTTATTTATTTCTAGAAACAAACAAAAATTGCAGGATGTGACACTTCTTCTTCATCCCCTTAATCCATCCCGTAATCCTCATAGTGAGGCTCATGCTTCAAAGAAGTACCTGGGTATGATGCACTAACCATATTACACCGAGTTTGGTCTTATGGAAAAAATTTCCTTTGAGAACCTATTCTTTTAGCCACTAATAGTTTTGTCTTAACCAGAGTGGGACATGTGTATATTCCAATAATAATGGGAAACTTGATGTTGTCATTATTCTTTACAACAAGGATTTTTACACATACATAAGTTTCATAACCAATTCAAGTAGGGCCCACTTATCATCCACATGTCTAGGAAACATAAAGGGAGCACATATAAATCCACTCACCCTTATATATGAAAAAGTAGGGAATTGTATAAAATAACAACCCCATTCAATAATATTTCTTTTCAATTTTGAAGATAACCTTACATATTTCCAGTCCGGTAAGAATAAACAGATAACATGGGAAAATAAGGTATCAAATACCCTTCTAAATTGGTCAACATAGTTCACAAGGTGCAATTGTGGATATACATCATACACTTTGAATACATTAACATCCTTTTCCTTCCTAAAACCTGGGAAAACCCTAAAGCATGCAAGTTTGTAAACCAAGTAGGAGGTCATGTAGAATTCGGTAGTGCCAACAATCCCCGCTTTACAATAATGGCTACATTCAAAAAATTCTCATGGATGCAATTGCTAATCAACTCTCCCCAATGAATTGTAGGTTTGTTTGATAAGATAAGTTGGATGAAATAACACATCCAATATTGGTATGGGTAGGCATAATCCTTCTCCATAACCCTATTCAACATTTTTATATAGTCCTCAATTTCCTCAATGAAATCTATTATATCCAGCTTCTTTGGTACCCTATAAGCGGTGCCCTTGGATTTGCAATACGTTCATTCAACATTTTGCCCAATCATACCGAATTGACATCCCAAAATTTTTGTGTTATTTCCATAATGACATCTTAAACTTGTTGTGCATCAAGGATACCTAGAATTTTGTCAAATGTGTCTACAATTAAGGATAATAATAGTACACCACTCCCATCCCTTACCTCCTTAGCTAGTCGGGTTGTAGTTTTGAGTACATACCCATACAAGTTTAGGCAATTGGGTAGATGGAGGAAATGAAGAAGCAAGTGCTACCCCACTATCATTAATTTGTTGTAACATCTCACTTATTACAGGAGCATAAAATCTCTAATTAAATTCAGCAAAGTCTACACCAAACAAATTGGTATCAGTGATTTTATTCGGGGGTGAAAATTGAAGTGGTCTAGGGAGAACTCAATAACACCTTGATTTGGGAAACTCGGGCCGAATCTAGAATGCAAGAGAAACACCTTATATCTTTAAATGGATCAAAACCCTTGCATGATTTTGAACCTTAGAACCTTGTAATGGGGGAAAAGTACAAAAAAATAAACAAACTAGGGAAATTACATGTGAAAGTGGTTCTACAAACTAGTATGAAAATAAAAACCATCTTTGATCGTCCCTACTTTCTGCAACAATTGTTCCATAATTAGGTGTATGTTCTTAACTCTTTTTAAAATGGGTTATAGCTTCACATAATGCTTCATAAATTGTATCTTGATGAATTTTTTTTATCATTATTTGATTTTTGATTATATAATACCTTTGCATACTTGCATTAATGGCATAAAGGGCTTCGTGTCACCAATTTATTTTTTATATTTTTGATTGAAATGAAATGAAATGAAATGAAAGATGTTAATGACGTCCACGAGACTAAAGAGTCTATGGGAACACAAAATAGAGATTTTTAATCATCTGTCAAACTCCTTTCAATATCCACTCTTTGGCTGTGAATCTTGAGGATGAAACTCACGGTCACTTGAAGCTTTGTTCCTTGAAGAGATCCTCAAGTCCGTCCACCTTCAGGTTGTTTTTATACTTTGGATATGAATATCATCATATGCCAAACACTCCATGATGAAATGCCATTCTGTCTCCACGACCCCTTTGTTGTAGAAAAGAAAAATTATCATTTCCCAATCTTCCTTTGGAATAGTCTATCTACCGATTTCGCATCGAAGATGATGCGATCCATCCTTAACTGTGCCACTATAATCCTTGCTTTACCCTTGATAGCAGCCCCTAGATAATATTTTTCATCATGTTCCCCAGTGGGGTTGAATTCTCTGATATAATGCACTTTCTTTCGACCAATCTATCCCTTCCACATGGCAATCCTGAACTTTTCTATCACATAATATTTTATTTCCCTATTATTGTTAGGACACTCTTATAAGTTGATGCCCCATTTGTTCATCCATTTAGTATTTTGTTTCATCCAGGTTTTCTTTCTGCGTTCCAGAGTATCGTCCACAACTATTTTGGGCCAATGAAGATTGTCCATGCTTTCAAATTTCTTCAAATAGCTTACCGTCGAGATATTGCTGAAGCTTCCAACGAGGAAGTACCCGCTTCAGCCAACAGGATCTCATAAGGAACAGTCGATTTGACTTTGAGAGTGCTTGTGATTAGATGTTTTTGAATTCATTCTATCTGTCTCCACCCGTGATTTGACATGCTACTTCCCCAAACTTCGCAACCATAGAGAACCAGAGTGACCAACAATCCAAAAAGAGTTTTCTTAGTTTTCCAGTCCCAAAGTTTAGCTTTCCTACACCTGTTTTGAAGTAGGTAAGATGCTTTCCAACCTCCCTGTATCCTTTTTTCTTTACAAGTCTCCCAACTAAGTTTGTGGTGAAAGTCAATCCCAAGATATTTGTATTCAGTGACTATTTCCAAAGGGCTCCCTTCAAAAAGAAAGTTAATTTGTCTCTCTTTCCTTTTCAAGGAGAAAATCATGATTTTTGTTTTGCTAGTGTTCACTTGCATCCCAACTTCTTGGCAGAAGAGCTCTAGCACTTTTAGTTGTTCCCTCAAACCTTGGGCTATTTTTGAAATTAGGATAAGATCGTCAGCATAAAGAAGTAACTTCACCATGTAACTTGCCAACTGTATACCTCCTCCCTCAGTTTTATTTAACCATTCTTCAAGCTTGTCAATGTATAGACCAAATAAAGTGGGAGAGAGAGGGCAACCTTGCTTGACACCAATGTCACTACCGAAACACTCGGACATACCTTCTCTGGTTCTGATTTTAGCTCTGACCTGCTCATACAGTTTATGAACTGCTGCTCTAAGCTCATCTGGAATCCCAAGTTCCTCCATCCTGTTCCAAAGTTTTTTTCTGGGCACTGTGTCGAAAGCTTTCCTGAAATCAACAAAACAGCAAAAAGCTTCTTCTCCTTGGGTGTCCCAAACCTTCTCAATCAAATGCCTAAGAGTGATACAATGGTCAATTGTTGAGTGTTTAGGTCGGAATCCTGCTTGCCCTTTTGCTCTTTTACCCTCTCTTTCGGCCCAACTGCTGATTCTCCGTTCTATCATGCCTCCAAAAATTTTACCAAGAAGAGGATTGATCATAATGGTGCGATAATTAGACGGGTTATTAATGTCACCACTTTTAAATAGAGGAATAACAACGCTAGTTGTCCACTCTGTCGGAAAGCCATTTTGATTGACATCATTGAATATTTTTCTGATGTGTGGTGTGAGGACCTCAACTCCCCATTTTAAAAATTCAGCTTGTAGACCATCAATGTCTTGAGCTTTACCACTTGCTAGATTCTTTATGCCCTGCTTGATGTCTTCTGTCGAAAAAAGCTCAAACGAAGTCTTGATTATGGGAGGAATATCTTTTTGTTGGGAACGCTCATAAAGGGTCCTTGCATATTCTAACCAATGAGCACCTGTGATATTATTTTCTATGTATTTTTTCTTTTGTTGTAGCTCCCTCCAAAAACCTTTGGGGTTGTGTTTTCCAAGATAAATTAATTTTGTTCTTCTCTTGCTCACATAGCTTTCTTTTTTGTGTTGCACCAATCTCTCATAAGTCTTTTTATTTTCTTTGTTCATCCCACTTTCCTTCAAAGCTCTCTTGGCAGCTTTACACTCTTCATCATACCACGGGTTTGTCGGAAAAGTATTTGCCGCTCCCTTTCTAGGTTTAGATCTCTCACAAACACTTAGAGCCTTTTGGATTAAAGATATCAGCAGATTACTACGTATATAACCACTCATTCCCTTGGACGTCGTGTTCTCTATATCTTTCCTCATTATCTGAAATTGTTGCTTAAGGGTTGCAACAAAGATTTCTTGATTTTCTTTATTGAGAATGATTTTTCCCTATTTTTGAGATGCCTTTTGCATGTGATGAGTCTGATTTTGTTGCTGATTTAAGATGGTCCCAAGCTTTACCAAAAGAGGACTATGATCTGATTTTAATTCGATAGGACAATCTCCAATTTCAAACTCAAGCAACGTGGAGATAGAACTTTGAGAACAGATTACATAGTCCACTACACTTTGACCATTGTATGTTTTACATGTGATATTACCTGATCTAGGCCAAGCCCTCATGCCATTACAAATGACCATGTTGTATAAGCTACATAGGCCAAGAAGCTCAACCCCAAAATGTGTCACCCCTCCATTACCGTCTTCAGATACTCTTTCCCAAAGCTTGTTTTCTTCTTCCTTAAGCCATAATGGATTGTCTTCATCTCCTTCTAAGCTGGTCAACTGAAGGGATTGCTTATTAGAAATCCTCACATTGAAATCCCCTAAAAGAATTATTTCCCCAGATGCACTGAAAACAAAAATGTCTTTTTTTATTGAAGCGTATGGATCTTCATTATCTAGATTTCTTCTCTTATATGTCTTTGAACCTTTTGGTGCAAAGTAACAGGCAGCTAATCTGATTGTTGTCTTGTCATCTATTATTTTCAACCATATGTATTGCTTATTTGGATCTTCTTTTTCAACTTTGACATTTTCGAGCCATATTTCCTTGATTAGCACTATGATTCCGCCGTGACCTTTCCCTGTTTCATTCCCTTCATTCCAAACTGAAATTTTCTTGTAGCCTTCAAACTCTAGTACCTTGCAGCCTTCATGCTCATGCGTTTCGTAAGAATAATAATATCTTTCCCTTCTGCTATGGGCCCCAAACCCGGTCCTCTTCTCCACGGATATCCTCTGCAATATGAATTCCCATGGGACCCCTAATTCCTATTTCCTATTTGATAAATGATCACTGATTTGGGCTTTCCCATTTCTCATTTGTGCCCATTTTCCTACTTCCCTTGCTTTTCTCACTTTCTCCCATTCTTTCCTTCGCTCTTCTTGTTGAGTGAATGTCAAATCCTCATCTAGATATATGGGTGTGCCTCTAAGAAGTCCCCTATTTTTTAAGATAGCATGTTTGTCTTCTATTTTTCTCATGACCACGTGCACGTGACGGTCCTTTCCTCCTTCTGTTATCATGTCAATCCTATTTGCTTGTTGTATGTATCCTGTCCACTTCAATTCGTCTTTAAGAAAGTCTCTTGCTAATAGGTCAGTTCTCTCTTTTTCACCAAAATCTTTTAGACCCTTGATAATAAAATTTACTTGCTCTATCTTGTTGATCTTTCTCTTCTTTTATCTTTGTTTTGATGTGTTTCTCTATGACTTGCCTTTGTTCATTTGATGATCCACTTACTAATTGTGACCAAGTTTTGGCTTCTTCTATCCGATCCTTTAGTTGATTTTCTTTTATTTCCATGTCTTTGATTGCTGATTGGATCTCATTTATCTATATTGTTTCCTTCCCTTTTACCATTTCAGGCTTTTTTCTCCCCTGTTTTCATATGTCCTAGATCTTGTTTTAGCATGGTTAACTCCTGATGTCCTCTCTCCATGAGGTTTTGGAGATTTAGTACCTGTTCTTTGAGAATTTTATTTTCTCTTTCCAACCTGTATCTAACTTCTGTAAGTTCTTTCCTCTCACTGTTTTCTTGCAATTTCTGGTTTTCTAAAATTCCAAGCCTTTCTTTCATGTTCATGAGCTCATTCACATATAGTTAAGACCACAATAAAGGGGTTGAAGTAGGACTGTATAGGTATTTAGGATCCTAGACTGCGTCTTCTCGTTCTTCTTTGTATGTTGTAGTTTTGTCGGTTTTGTTCAGCTTTGACTCCTTTTTACTATCCTTCTGACTTGATTGTTTTCCTTCCATTTTATATTCTCTGAAAAAGAAGTTCTCTTTGTTATTTGTTGTCTTCGGTAAAATCAAAGTGAGATTTTTCTTCTGGGTTCTTCTTAGTTTTTTGGCCTGCCTCCGTCGTAGGATCCCCTTGTATTGTTTTGCATTCACATAAACCAACTTTTTAACTGTACCGTTGTATTATTTTGGGAGATTTCTACCTTTTCCAAAATTTTGTTTTCTGTTGCTGTATGTGTTTCCGAAATAGTAGATCTCTGTAATGCCATATTTGGGTTGTCTTTGAAACCCTCATGTTTAAGCATGGCTTGCATGCTTTGTTGAAACCAGATTTGACAGATAAATATAAAGAGTGCTACAAAGAATGATGGGGTTTGGTCTACCTGAAAGAACTGGCTTGTCGGGTTGTGCCCTAGCTTCTAAACAAAATGCTGAAACGGGGCCCACGTTTCTGTTGTTTATCGAAGCATGTGCTTGTCAGTTTCTGTTGAAATCTCCGTTCCGTTCCAGCCTACAGATCCGTTCCTAGCCGCAGCCTGCTCCCGCTGTCTCCACTATCCGAGTCCCGAGATTGTTTCCTCTTTATTCATGTATAATAACATGTCGTGGTCTCCTTTGGATGATTTAGTCCTTTCCTATTGGCCACTTTTAATAGTATGCTTACATATCATCCACTTGTTCATTGAAAAAGTCAAACACTAACGAGCTTCAAAACCAAATTTGCATCTTGCAAAAGTGCAACCTACAACTCACCTTTTCACTTCCAAAATGATGCCATGTGTCACATTGACCATATTTGTCCCATCAAACCTTGGGGTAAAATTTTCATCTTTTAAAAATGCAATGATGCAAATCGCTAACTGTAATTGCCTCCTAGACCTCCGTGTTGTTGCCACGTGTCTTTCCTTTACGGGTTTGAGAGATGCGTATGCACTTTGTATTTTGCATGAAATGTAAAAATGTAAAATTATAAAGTGAAAAGTGTGGTCTTCACTTGTTCATTCTAAATCCAAAATGTATCCTCCTTCCAAAAGGATTTGGGCAAGGAATTTAATTTTACATCTTGAAAAAGTGTAACGATGTAAAAATGTAAATTGCAATATGTACTTGCACTGCGAATTACTGATTCCTCAAATATTCCATTCGACAAGGTTCATGGATGGAATTACAACTTACAACTCACATATCTTGAATTTTATTTAAAGGATGAATGGAGAAAATAATATTAGGATAATATTCCATCGGGGCTTGGGGATGTATTTTCATTTTGCAACATTGCAAAAAGTGTAAAGTTGTGATTAAATCCCAAGTACCGAATACTTAGAATATTCCATTTTTCAAGCATGGGGAAGGATTTACATTTTAAAATTTACAAGAAGAAAACTCCCAAAATGGATGTCCCTTCTATCATACTTGAGACACAAATACACCCATTTTTCCTTCATTAAACATGTAACTCTAGTACGAAATATATAAAACGTTAAGGAAAACATAGACAAGGGAGTAGGGTCAAAACATGACATTATCATGCTCAACAGCTTGAGAGGTGAATACAAAAAGGTCAAGAACGATAAAAAGGATGTGAAAAAGTTTAACAAATATTTAGGGAACTCAAAAAGTGGTGCCTAAAATTAAACATGAAATTTGTAGGCACCAAAAAAAGAAATCATACATAAACATAACATAAATCCATAAACATGATATCACCACAACAATGTTATCTCATATATATCTAATAAAAAATCATTTTATACATCATCATAATATAATGTTTCTCTAAAAAATACATCATAATACATATCCATTTCTCAAGCATCTCCTCCCTCAATTATAGGTTGTCCTATTTTGTTAGTTGATTGTGCATGAATAGTAGTACATAGGGACCATGCTAATGTTGTGGATATCAACCAAGCCCTTATAATCTATCCATATTCTCTCGGTGTGTGAATCTATATCTATGAAATACATGCCACATCCATATTACGATATAAAAACACATCTTGTGCATATAAAAATATATTTACCTTATCTTGAGCCAAATCTATCGTGCATGGATAAGGCCATGTACAAATGAATTCATGTCTCCTTACTCCATAGCTTTATGAGAACTCGATATCTCTATAACTTGTGAGCTCCTCTCCTATAATCTTAAGGGAGCTCACCTTTGAGTACCTTGTTGTTGTTGATACTAGATCTACCATTGTAGATATATCCATAATGTCTAATGCACCATATAATGTCTTTTGGTGTGTACCCTTAATCAACAAGTTCCACTAAAATATCATATACTCTAAAATCGAAATACCATGTATCTCATTATCATTATATAAATATCAACATTTTAATCTAATCTACTCTATCATACATATCTACACCTCACATAAACCACTTTTAGGCTCACTTGGATCACTCGGGTTGCTCCACCATGATGGCTCTATCTTTTGTCCTCCAACAATTTCCCCATCCTCATCATACCTTGATGTCTAATATCATACCAAATTGTAACCACCTATCTTGGGGCACCAAAATTATTTTCAACCTCCTCTAATCCTTTTTTCTCGCCTTAGATGTTACATCATGTGGGCCATAATAGGGGATCCTATCACCATTATATACCCGCTCTTGGTCTCCACAACAACCAATCAGTTCCATACTCTCAAAGTATCTCTATACCTTTCACCTCCAAGGAACCCTCTTACTCGAAAACTTGTATTTTTGGGTTGTCCCCAACCTTTATAATTTGTGACCCCTCTACTCCTTGTATTATTTCCATCATAACTCAAATATCTCAAACCATATGACCTCAGAGCTCAAAATATGATAATCAAAATTATAAAAGTAACAAGTTACTTTCTCTCTCTATTATTTATAACAATCCCTACACCTGATCTCACTGTGATTTTCTCCAATCTTCAAATCTTCATATTTTTAAACGAACAATACTAAAATATTATTCTATAAATTATTCCACAACAAGTGGTGGAGAGCTGATAATTTTTACATATTAAATGCATCTCTATAATATTTTATGAAAATTTATCATTTATCATACCTCTTCATCATTACGATGCTCGGTTACATCATTCATATGACCTCCTAGCTAGGTGACATTATTTTAATAATTATCTTCTAGTGTTCCTTATGAGTATTACTTCTTTAGGGTTACATGCAACTATTACACCCACCATAGGAAAGTTGAGTGACATCATAAGGTAAGTATGAGGTAGGTATATATATTATTTTGTGGAGTTCATTACTTCTTTCATGCGCTTACAATATTACTTTATTTTTAACATTTACTTTTGATAGTATCCATTGCATCAATATTTTTATTAATACCATCTCATTTTTCAATCCATTGCATCAATATTTTTCTTAATACCATCTTGTGTTTTGCTATTGTGACATGTATTGATATTCGGATTGGGGTATATGTAAACACCTCATTTTTACGCTTGCTAAATTTTTCTCTTGTGCAAGGGTTGTTGATGCGTTATCCTCCCGAGTGTTTTCATTAAGGGGCATTTGGGGTGTAATCAGACTTGGTCATGTGAGCCAAAGAAAAACATTTGAGATATGTTTCTATTATAACATAGTTACCATACCCTCTCTTTATTTCCTCTCATTCCACTTATCCCATTATGTTAACTTAATTACACTCATTTATGATCTTACCACCAACTTTGGTCATCTTGAACCTTTATCACAAATCCTTTATTGCATTGGCTTCCACTTCCCATTGTTTCCCACCCTTTGACATTAGGTTTCCACTAAGGTTGATGTAATCAACCATGGGTGATTATTTCGGATTTAGTTTTTCCCATGGGTGTCACATTTACCCATGGGAGATTGTGTTGAGTATATATGATTGACCACTCTTAATTTTTTCATTACTCATTCATCATTCAAAGCACTTCACTTTACTTGCACATTTTACATTTATGCTTATTTTCATACATAGTTATTAGAATTAAGGTTTTTAAGCTTATCCCTTTGCATTTGAGTCACCATAATGAGCCGGACTCGGAGGTATTTTTAATAGATTTCACCTTCTCCATCTATATAGATTCTCTCTCAAGCTCTGTTTTCTCTAGGGAAGCTCATGAATAACGGTCACACTATAGGTAAGTATCTCTAACCCTTCTTTGTCCTTTGTTTCTTTTTTTTATTATTGTGTGGATGGTTTATAGTTCATTGTTAGAGATTAGGGTGGATGTATGTTTTCTTTAGTGTATTATATTTTTATTAATTTATGCCCCTTGTATTTATCCATCTCTTTACCTAACTTATTTTAAATCCTAGTGGTATAACTCTCTTAGTCTTAGGTATAGACCTTAAAAACCAATAACTACCTTAGGGAAACACTACTATCCTCTAGAATTATGTTAATTGCAATCCTTAAGCACCTTTGGTATATGCATATTGTGTGTAGTCCTAGATTTTATCCCTAACATTTGAGAAAAAGTGGAGATCTATCTTAGCCTATCATATATAGTATGTTTTACCTCATTGAAAAAAATCAAGTGAAATTTATATTAAAAATTTATTTATGATCCAAGGTTTTTGACGGGATCCTACCCAAGGTACAAATGACAAAGTCCAGATTTTTAGGAAAAACAACATACAAAAACACAGAGCACAACGAAGGGAGAGCTAAAAGAAAAATAGGAGTGCTACCAAACCACAACAACAAAACATCCAAACCCAGCAGTATCAATGCAAAACTACAACAAAACTAAAAAGCAAGATAATTACAAAACAAGGAGAAACAATGAGGCCTAGATCATGTCCAACCACTCCTTGGTTGTCTTAGTCAAGTTCTTCTTGAGGCTTCCTAGATTATCCTTGATATATTTTATAGTGGTACCATCCTTAGCCTTTTCCTTGCCTTTAGTAGTCTCAAGAATGGAGATGAAGCTTGATAAGATGTCAAAATTGCCCTTAAGAACTGAGAGAATATCACATTGCATGTTTCTAATCTTTTCTTATTCTTCTTCTATGGATTTAATTCTCTTTTCCATTTCATCCATCAAATGCTCATCTTTTCTCCCACTTTCCACTACAATTTTATAACCCCTAACAATATCTTTCAGAATATTACATTCTTTCCTGATCCAGGTGATCATATCAAAGTGCAACTCAAGCTTGGCCATGAATCCTTCAGTTTTAGTACTAGTAAGGTTCTATTTTTCACCCATGGACAAAAAACTAGTAGTAATGTCCACATCTCTAGAAGTAAAATGACGGGTAGTCGAAGGAAATTGGTCAGGTTTAGTCCTTTTTCTCCTAAGGACATGACTAGAAGGAGGGGGAAGAGAGGCAGTAGAGTGGCATTTGGAGGAAGAACGAGGAGGGGGAGTGGGTGGGTGAAGGGGAGGAGCAAGGGGTGTTTAAAATGAGAAGGTCAAAGTGCTTGTAGAGCAAGAGAATGAGGGCATGGTGAGAGGGTTTAGCGCATTTCCTTTAAAGGACCAAGTTCACAAAGTGGTCAAGGGATTGAATGAGGTAGAAAGGAAAATTGACCATGACATCCCTTCTAAAATGATTCAAAAACACTAGATGAAAAAATGAGGTAACTTTGAACCTCCCATCTAGAGTAAGATATTTCATGATGATCAAACTTACCTTGTCATACGGTTTGGGAAAAGAATCTCTGAGGTATCCACTTTTGGCTTAAATCAGTTCTTCTTGCCCCTCAAGAAATTTTTCCTCCTCCCTTCTATCATAGTGGTTCTTGAAAAATGCATACCCTTTGGATGTAGACCAATAACAACCAATATTGTTTCCTTAGTGATTTGGAACTCCCTATTTATATAATAGATCTTGTGTCCATTCCAAGTTTGGAAAAATTTCTGAGACATGTGGTAGTCGTAACCCTTCACCACATTCATAAAGTGGTTGAATCCACCCTTCTTCAGAATCTCCCAAACCTTGGAATATTCCTTCCAATGGTTCCAATCAATGGGCTCCACTTTGTAGATGTCTCCCCCCATGGCAGTCCCAACCCTATCAACGCGAGTGAAGGTGGTAGAGAAGAATCGTAGGTAAAATTAAAAATGCCAAAAGAAAAAAGTGCCTTTATTTTCTCCAATATTCATTAAGTTATGAATGGCAGCTCTCCTTTTTAATGATGAGTTGTACATGATTAGGCAGAAGGGAGGAGTTGTTGTAAATTTGAAAATCATTAGCACTGACTCCAATGTTAGCAAGAGAGTCCGCTAAATAGTTTCCTTCCCTATAAGTATGAACAAGAGTATAATTGGGAAAATATTTAACAATCGAATTGCCTCATCAATGATTTTTTTAATAGACCAACTGGCTTGAGTATTCCCTTTGAGGAAATTGATGATATTCAATGAATCTCCTTCAATAATGATATTCTGGATATTATGGGAGTGAGCAATACGGATTCCCCACAACGCTGCAAGGGCTTCAGAATAATGATTAGTGTGAAGTCCCATGGGTCCCACATAAACAACTACAATTTTCCTAGAATTTCCCCTAATACAACCACCACCCCCAAGCTCCCAAGGTTCTATTTGTTGGCTCCCCAAAGTTTATCTTATGGGAATTAATAGGAGGGGGAATCCAAGAAATCAATTATCTATCAATTTTTGGAGGTGCACTAGGAATACAATAATCAAACATATTCCATTTCTTAAGTAACTTACCCTCTTGTTCATTCTGGTTGAGGTTCTTCTTAGGTCTGAACATGAATATATCAAATTTAATCCCTTCCATAAGTTGGTTGAAGAGACTTAAGCGCTCTCGTTGAATCCATCCAACCACACACAATGAATTCCAAATTGATGTGGTGTATAAAATGCTCTAAAAAATTAGTGAATTGATATGACATTCCTAGCTAATTATATTATGCTAGCTCTATAGTATTAACATGTAAATTTTGTGGGGTTTGATGTCTAGTGAAAAGTACAAGATCCTCACTATGAAGTTATCATTGATTCCTTCCAAACCACCTAGCTTTAAATTAAAATCTTATGAAATATTTACTTCTTTCCATAGAAAGAGTAACCAATTGAAAGAGAAAGGTAATAAAACTAAACCATTATAACGACTTTAAGCCGCGACATTTTAAAATTTAGGAACTAGAAACAAATTGAAATCAAAACAAGATTTAAATATTAAATTAGAAATATTGGTGATGCAAGACCTATCAAATTTCACCTTCAAGTCAATAAATTAGTAAAAACAACTCACCAAAAATTACCTTTTGCCTTGCAAAGAAGAATAACCTTCTTGAACCATGAATGATCTCTCAATCATGAAATTTTGGTTCTTGGAACCCTTAATGAGGTATGAACACCATATAACATGTTTACCTATCCTTTACATGCAATGTCAACTTAGAAAAAGTTGAAGAACAAAGAAATTTTCAAGTTATAAAATTTTTCTCCTTGACTGCTCCTTTTCTTCTTGACTCTCCTAACCTTCAAAGGTTATAGTTTGAAATAATCTACAATGACCCATGACAAAGTAACAACACTTATGAGTACCCTTTTGGGCACTTATGCTTCATTCCAAATATTATTTCTCAATTCCAAAAGTAACACCGCCTTTCACTATCTTGTTCTTGTTCATCTAGGTCTCCTTCCTTGTAGCCCCACCACAAGGGTTTTCTAAGCCCAAAATTTGATTTAGAAGGAATATAAACAAACCCAATCACTTTTGGGATACCCTTTATCCCTTTCTAAGCATCAAACAAATTTTCATTCCCAAACTCACACTTTAGACCCTTCAAGTCACCAATTTTGTTCTCAAATTAGGTCTCCAAAACTAAAAACATGGTTCCTAGAAGAGAAATCATTGTTTCACACATGTTAGATAGAAATCGAGACCCAAAACCTTAAAAGTCTTATTCCCACCTCTTATAGTATCTATAGACCAAATCTTGGTCTTTGAAAAGCTTATTAAACCCTTAAACTCAAGATTGTTCTTAAACCCTAACTATGGTTTCTGACTAGACCCAGTAAGAATAGAAATACAAAATTAAATGAAAATGTGAGTTTCAAGCCCTAAAATTTTGTGAGAAAATCTGTACCACCCTCCTACACCTATAGGAATGAATTATCCTCTTGAAACTTTGTTGTAAATGTGTATAATGGACAAATACAATCAATATGAGTAAGAAATCTTACTTACACATGTCGAAGATATCTAAGGTTAGCTTATTCATTTCTTCGATCAATGAAATGAAAGTCAAATCACATGAAACACAATACTTTCATGGTCTTAATTCCCTTCATATTCACATAGAAACATTCTAATCATTCAGAAAGTTGCCCCTTCTTTGATTAAATGAATGCAATTCCATGTTCATTCAAACACAGTCCTTCATTTTCATCCATAACATCTCCTTTTGCATCCCCTATCACCTAGAACACATCTCTCCTATATTCTTCAACCTCCTACCACTCAAATCATGTCTTCATTCATAACTACTTTTAATAGTTATTGCTTAATTAGACTCAACAACACCAAAAGTCATGTTATCTACTTAAGTTAGAGAAAGAAGTATATTTTGAGTTAGATGCATACTTACTTGATAGTTGGATCACCCCAAAAGAAGACTCTCAAGCTCTATTTTGACCCCTAGACCTAACTAGTCTCCCAAAAATAGTAACAAAGCCACAATCGACAAAAGTGGAAAATCCTTCCTAAGAAATTCAAATTTGAGTTTTGGAGGGAAAACTCATACATGCCAAAATTTGAATTTTTAAGCCCTCCAATGACCTCAAATCACCCCAACTAGCCTACTTTGACCCCCAAAAATTCTCAAAAGGAAAATTTGACTCTATGAAGCTCTCTAAGTTTATGCTCTTAGATCATTCTCCTAGATACAAGAAAGCTTAATGCGTGAGATTTTGTGCGGAAAAAGACTTTCTTCTTCTTTATGAATTTCCAATTGTAGTTGACCTCCTTGATCTTTTCTTGTTTCCATGCCATGAGTTTACAATTTTCATGATCTAAACTATGTTTTGTAGCATCACACTTATCCTTTGAATTATCCATCTTATATGTAAAGAAGTTATCTTTGAACTATATGTGTTCCTCATTACCACTTGCTCATCATTCCACCCCCCTACTCCAGTTGTAGATGAACCATTTCTTAACTATTTATGGCTATGAAATCATCTTATTTACTATGTTTTTTTCCTTGTTGATGTATTGTGATCTTAAGAATTGAGAATGAAGACTCTTTCTTTCATAAATTTATTGTCTTCACTTATTTTATTACCACCATATCAACTGGTATCCCTACACAATCATCACTAAATGAAGAGCTTTAACAACCCTCTTGACCATCTATTCCATTTCATCTTGGTCTTTTTCAACTAGATATTCTCGGTCTCCTTCTTGAACCTGAACTTTATCATCCTTATCAGCTATTTCAATCCTCTTCTTTGGATTTTCATATTCCTTATTAGTAGGTGATTAATCCATGGTAGTTTCATGCTCAAATTATAACTCATTTTTTTCTTAGTTTTTGTGCTTCTAAGAGCTCTTCTTTGTCCTCCTTTCCTTTGAGATCAGCATCTTCGTTATTCTCATCTTCCTTGCTTCTTCTCCTTTGAATATTATCTTGGTATTCCTCTTCCCAACTTAACCATTGCCATAGTATTTTGACTATACTTTCCTTGTTTTCCATCTTACCACACTTCCTTTCAATTGTAGTTTTTGAGGATTCAAGACCATCTCTCTCTTCCTGCTGCAAATAAGCCTTTATACTCATTAACATGACTCTTGAGTAGTCTTCATTCCATGCATTGCTGTCCTTGAGAGGGTTTAGTGTGTGCTTAACACCATTCTTCATGAGAGTATATGTATTTTCTCAACCATCATGAATAACTCTCCTATCAAACTACCAAGGTCTTCCAAGTAAGACATGACAAGCATCCATGGGCATCACATCACAAAGAACCTCATCCTTATAACTACCAATATGAAAACTAACAAGACACTACTCATTTACCAACACTTGATGATTTATTTGAACCATCCTTATCCCTCTGTTCGGGTGCATACGTAAGGATTTGCAGAGGATCTATATCTATACCTAGTCTAAAGCTTGCCAAGGAGACATGGATAAAAGAGTATAGAAATGAGAAATAACTAAACTACCAGGTGATGCACCAAAGGAATGATGAATACTTAGTTTACCTTCGACACAAACCAATAAAATGTATACAGTAAACAAGCACAGATAGCCAGATGTGTAATGAGAGACCAGATAGAAGAAAAAGAAACAAGAAGGATCTGAGATCGATCACAAATGTATTTTATTGCTCCAAAGATTGATATATAATTCATTAAAAAATAGCCAAAAATAGAGACATGTGTTACAGTTTTAATGGAAGGCTGAACCCCACAAATCTTTTGCTAGAAGGAGAAGGGAGCCTACAAAACTAAGAATATCCAACCCTTTACAATGAACCTGCATCCGTCTTTATAGATTCATCCTGAGAGAAAAAGAGAGAGAGAGAGAGAGAAGGGAAAATGTGGGTCGAGGCTCAACCACCATTGTTAATGCCTCTGCTAAAATCTACCCCGAATCCATCTTTTTGCATCGATCCTTGGTTCGGTGCCTTGAAGGAAGAGGAAATGGAAAAATAGATCGAATCGATCTGGTTGTTGAGACTGATGATCCTGCATTGAAAGCTTGAAGATGTTTCTCCATTTTACCTCCACCTAACTTCCCAAAAATTAAATTTTCAGACTCCCATGGCATAGAAGAGATCGAGATCTTTCCAACGGTGTCAGATTTGCAATATTTTGAGCCCTGGGTTGAAAGATATGCCCCTTTGAAGTTTGAATCGATTTCGTACAAATGGGAAGGAAAAAATTTGAAAAATGGGTCCCCCTTTTGGATTGGGACACATGTGGTAGCTAGATTGGAACAAAATTCGGGCCCATGGGTCCGTAATTCACCTTTTATCCTTTTGGGAAAAAAAAATGCAAAACTTAAAAAGTTCCCGCAGCCCCGAAGCTCCGCATGGACACGTGGCTCCTTTTGGTTGGATGGGAAATGCACTCCCATTTTACCTTTATGCCTTTTGGGTGAAAGGAAAATTTTCACCTTTTCCCCCGACTCCCCACCTTGGCTTTGACTCGGGTCTAAATGTTGACTTTTTCCCTAGGCGGAGTTGCGGGCCATTTTGTAACTTTTACTCCCTTTTGAGGCAAAGGGAAAAAATCAACTTTTTCCCCGATGCCCCACTTTCCTCTGGGACACGTGTCACTCTGGTGCTTGTTTGGAAACCTTTTCTCTATTTGACCCTTGAATCAGCACCCATTGAGACACTTGGTAGCCTCCACTTGGCCTATTTGTGCATTGACTATTCAACTAACTCTGCCCTCTTGATAGAACATGTGGAGGCACCGTGCTTGTTTGCAAACCCGACCCAAAGTTTTCCTTTGGAGGAGCGTCGAGTTGACACTTGTCGGCCTCCACCTGATCTCTGGAATTTTCAATAGTCTTTCTTACTTTTAGACTTTGGGCTACGTGGTGAGCTTGCGCTCATTTGGGTCTCCGCCTTTGGGCCAACTCTTGGAAATGCAAGCTGACACTTGGCACTCTCCGCTTACACTTCTATACTTAGTCAATTTTGAGGCCACCTATCTATCCCTTTGACCTTTGACTCTTTTTGACCATTTTACTACGTGGAGGAGGTGGAGATGCGGTGCAAGTTTGAGCCTCTCTTTTGGATTCATCTTTGGAGAAGCGTCGTTGGACACGTGGCTCCTCTCTCCGCTTCCTCCATTTTCATACTTAGTCATTTTTGTCCCTTTTCTGAAGTTCAGTTTTCAAGATTCACTTTTGGGACTTTGAATCTTTTTCTTCTTCCTCCTTCTTTCTTTTGGCTCCTTTTGAACTGTTTTGAGCTCGAGGGCCATTGATCTTGTTATTCTTCTTTCTTCCCTTTTAATCTTTTAGCATCTTCCTAGTTATCAACCCCTTATTATTTTTTCCTTTCCTAGATTTGGAGAATGGATTTAAGATGTAGAAACAACCCAGAAGAGTCATTTCTTTAATGCGGAGATCCTTTGCTCTTTCTTTATCCCACCACTTCATTGTTGGATCCTTTTTTGCTTCCAATTTGTAGGATTAAAATGAGTTTCTCTCGGGTTCTCCTATGTGGGGTTGTGTTTGATCCAATATTTAGCTCGGGGTGAAATATGGATAACAATTTGGTGACTCACGGGAACATCTACCTGCTAGATGAAGAGATCAGTTGCCTTGTCGTATCTATTGGGCATGGAGTCAAGAATAACAGGCTGATACTAATTCTTCCTCTGGTTCATGAGCCCGGCCACTTGCATTCTCAGATTTTATAAGAAAATCTTGAATTGAAAATTTTTGAGAGTAGAAAATTGTTTCAAATCTAGGGCTTCATCTATTTCTCTGAATGAACTATGCATAAGAGCAACAAAACAACACCATGACTATGTACAAAATTGAAAATCATACATGCTCCAAATGGAACATGCAGAGAGCATGCAAAAGCACTTAGGAGAAAATCAATCTACACTACAACAAGACAATGTGTAGAAGCACTTAGAGGAAAGAGAAACTAAACTAATATGTATAGGGTGGACCTCCCTTTTAGTAGTAGTTCTTAAGATAGATCCCATTTCATTGGAATCTGTAACTCTTCACCCTCCAATGTAGACAATTGGAAAGCATTACTACTTTTACATCTTATTATCATATAGGGGCCACTCCAGATGGCATTGAACTTAGAATGTCTCCCTGGTTTTGCTCGATCTGCATCCCATTTCAAAACCAGGTCCCCTTCCTGGAAGGTCCTTGCTCTAGCCTTCTTATCAAAGCATTTCTTGATGAAGCTGATTCTTCTCCAATGCTTGGAGAGCATTCTCTCTAGCTTCTTCTAATTCTATTAGCTCACATACCTGGCCTCCATTGGTTCAAATTCAAGACATTTCTAGTTGCTTCACAAGCTCCAAATGTTGGTAATTCAAGTGATATGGGCAACACTGCTTCTTTCCCATAGACAAGCTTGAATGGGGAGCTTCTGTAGATCTCTTGGGCATTATTCTATCAGCCCATAAGGCCATTTTGAGCTTTGTGTGCTAGGTCCTTTGATTTTCATCAAGGGTTCTTTGATGATCTTTAACGGAGGTTTTGTTTGTAGACTCAGCTTGGCCATTACCTTGAGGGTAATAGTTTGATGAAGTGCTCAAATAAGTCCCATTTTTAATAGCCCATCCTGTGATCTTGGAACCTATAAATGCTAATGCATTATTCTGAGATGATGGTGGCTGGTACTCCAAATCTGGTCACTATCCCTTCATAGAAATCCAGGATACTAGACTCATTTGCTTCTTTGAGTGCCCTGCCTCGGTCCACTTAGTGAAATAATTAGTTGCGTTGTTAGGATCCATTTGTGACCTTGGCTTGAGTTTGGGTTGATGACTCCAATGAAGTCCAATCCCCATTGCATGAAAGGTTGGTCTACTGAGATTGGGTGCAATGGAAGTGTTGCTAGCTTCTCTTTGCCTTTGAAGAATGCACAACTCTTGCACCTTTTGATCCATGTGAAATAGTCACTAAACACTCTGGGCCAATAATATCCTACTTTCATGATTTTGAGTGTTGTCACTCTTGGAGAGAAAAATGGCCTCAACTACTTCAACATGAAATTCTTGTAGCACTCTCTCCACCTGATATTGATCCAATGCATCTCAGCAGAATACCATTGATGTCTCTTTTGAACAAGACACCATCAATAAGGACATATGGGATGGCTGTAGCCTGAAATGCCTTCTTTTTGCTTTACTCATCCCATGAGGACATAGACCTATTTGAAGGAAGTGCACCATGTCTTGGGTCCAACAAGGAGTAGGTATATCATCTCTCCCTTCTCCTTGATCATCTTGTAAGATAAGAATGACCTCTTTATCACTGTTTGTTTCATCTTGTAGAGCAGAGGCTAATTGCTCACACAAGCCCCTCCCATGGACCAGCTTGGTGACCTTAATCTCAATGTCATATTCCATGACATGAGTGATCCACCCTACATGTTTCTCATTTAGGTCCTTGCTGAGGAGGAATTCTTTGACTCCTGCATGGGAGACCAATAGTTGGATTTTGTTGTTTGACACTAAATGCTTAAACTTCTTCAGTCCCCTGATCACCACCAGGACTTGCTTCTCAATGAAGGAATACCTCACCTCATAGTCTTCTAGACTCTGACTAAAGAAAGTAATTGGTTGTTCTGAGTTTTCTTTGTTCTGTTGAACTAGGATTGTAGAGATAGTGTCATTACCACCAAAGGCATACAATATGAAGTCCTTGGAAAAATATGGATTTACAAGAGTTGGGGCTGTGATATAGCCTCTTTGATAGCTTCAAAGCTTTCCTTTCCTTTAGTTGTCCATCTGAATGCTAAGCTCTTCTTCAACATCAATGTTATTGGCTTAACAGAGCAACAAAGTTTGGGACAAACCTTGAACAAAGTTGATCTTCCCCAAGAAGCTTTGAAGAGCCTTCTTGTGACTTGGCAATGGCAGTGCTTTTATTGCTTCAACTCTTTCTGGATCAATTTCAGACCCTCCTTAGACACAATGTGGCCTAAAATCTTGCCCTCATGGGCCAAGAATATGCATTTTTTAGGGTTCAAAGATACCCCAAATCTTCTGCATCTTTGAAACACTTGCCTTAGATGAAAAAGGTGGTCTGTTGCATTCTTGGAGAACACAGTGATATCATCCAGATAGATCAACACTATTTTGTTGATTAGCCCTTTGAATGCCATATCCATGGCTCTTTGGAAAGTAGCACCAGCATTAGACAGTCCAAATGGCATTTTTTTGTATGCATAGGTGCCCCATTTGGTGGTGAAGGTAGTTTTGAATTGATCATCTTCTTTCACCATGATCTGATTGTATCTGAGTAGCCATCTAAGAGAGAGAATCTCTCTGACCCAAACACTACTTGCAAGATCTGTTCCATTGAAGGGAGTGGGTAGTGATCTTTAAGAGAGGCTCTGTTCAAATCCTGAAGTCAACACACAACCTGATTTCTCCATTTTTCTTTCTGACTGGGACAGATTTGTAACCCAACTTGAGTGTTTTATTGGAAATATGATGCTTGCCTCTATTAGTTTGTTCAGACTCCTTTTCATTAGAGGCTCAATATGTGGGTTGACTGGTCTCTGCTTCTACCTGATAGGCTGAGCAACTGGGTCCAATTCAATTGTGTGTTGTGCTAGTTTTGGATTGAACCCTCTTAGGTCTTCATAACTCCAAGAAAACACATCAGGGAATTCTTGGAAAAGTTGTATGAATTCATACCTTTCTTGCTCGGTGGCCACCTTGCCAATTTGAAGTGTTTTGTCTTCTCCAACTGGGATTGACTCTGAATCCTCTCCTTTGATCTGTATGTTAGCCTTCTCTTTTTGAGCTGATCATTAGGATTGAAAATGGATTCAGTGTTACTAAGCCTTTGGGAAGCTTGTTTGTATGTAGTTGTACTATTTGATTTCCATATTGTTGTCCCAATTTGCTTTGATTATGGGTTGAGAATTCAACTTCTTCTTGCAAAAATTTAATGATCTGTTGATCATTCTCAAACACTTGCCAAGCATGTATTATTTTGGCACTTGCTTGGCCTCACAACCACATGGATATGTGGTTGTTCTTTGTCTCTTTTGATGTTGTCCACCACATCAAAGGCTGCTCCAACTATTGCAAGTCTATCAACAGCTTCATTTTCTTTTCTAGGTATGGACATAATGTTGAAGGCTTCAAAAATCCTCCATGAGGTCCCATACTCTATTCTTATAGTTCTTGAGTAGGTCATTTTTGACAGCATTTAGTCCTCTGACTTGATTGGCAACCAATTCACTATCACCAAACACTTGTAAATTCTTGATTCCTAGCTTTCTTGCCCAATGAAGACCTTGGACTAAAGCCTCATATTCAACAACATTATTTGAACAAGAAAACTGAAATCTAAAGGCTGAATAATACTTCATACCTTTGGGAGACACAATCATAGCTCCTCCTCCAGCTCCTTGTCTACTCCTTGAACCATCAAAGAATAATTTCCATACCTCATTGTCATCTTTATGTTTTGGCTTGATTAAGGTAGGAAGAGGGTGATTTTCTTCATGTAGAAGGTAGACACCCAACTCAGATTCTTCCATTTCTTTATAGGGGTCAAAAGCATGTCTTTTTTTGGCCCACTCATCTAGAGTCAAGTCTGGGATACATTCCAACTTGGTATTTGCTTCATTAGTGCTTAGGAGGTCTTCTTGATCAAAAGGCTGAGTAGTTAGCATTGATTGGGCTAGGTACATAGGATTCAATATGATAGTCAACAATAGGTTCAGATCTGATTGTGGCCTTTTCCCCATACCTTGTCCTAAAGAGCATATGTGACCAATCAGCAGACAGGTAGCCTCCAATTTTGGTAGTGAAGTCCCTAGACAGACACAAAGAAAAATGTGGTGGAAAATCTATGATGGACACATTTTGCAAGATAGTCACATTGGGGTAGGCATGTAGGGTGAGGCTCAGATCTTTGATGATTCCCATAGTGGTTACTGTTGTCCCATCTAATTGAACTACTCCTCTAGAGATAACCTCATATTGGAGACCCAACTGGTCGGCTATTTGTTTGGGCATCACAGAACTACTAGCCCAGAGTCAATCATACAATTGTGCACTAATTTGTCCCAATAATTAATGAGACATAGAATGGAGGGGGTCTCAAGTTCTTACCTTGTTGTTCTCCTTGGTTCTTCTCAGGTTGAACTGCATTGGAAAGCACTCTCTCTCTAATTGATTAGGGGTTGATTTGAGCTTGACCAATTTTGCATGGTAGTTTGTAATAGATCCCTCTACCCTGGAATGGCCAATGACTCCCATAGTGAAATGTTCACACTTGTCCTCTTCATTTGCTCAATAATATTGAATGAGCTATCTTTTTTGCTGCCCTTTCCCAGACACATTTCTTTCTTGCACATAGGTTGTTACAACCGGTGCCTGACTGGATTTGGAAGGTGGCTTGGATTGGTTCTGCATGTTGGGAGTTGCACTTGGAACACCAGGACCTTGTGGAGTGATGGAAGGTTGAGGTTACCTGAGTTTAGTGGTTGGCCTCTCCAATACTTCTCTTTTTGGACCATGTATTGGTAGCCACACTTTGAGGAGGGAACTGATTCATCCCACAAAGTCTCTTCACCTACCAATTTACAAGCATGGTCTCTCTGGAGGTTCACTTTGTTGAGCTTCTTGCTATTGATCTCCTCTTGACTAGGCTCTTGTGACACCATACTGGTTTGCACCATTAGAGCTTGATTCAGAGCACCATTAAAACACATGGATTGGTTATGTGGCTGACTGCATGGAAAACACCAATCATATTCCTGTGCCATATTGTTTTGTGTAGGGACCAATGCCTTTGATGTTGAGGTTGTATTTGGATCATAAGACCTAAAAGGTCTAGCAACTTGAGGTTGTCCTTGATTTTGATTTTGATTTTTGATTTGTAGTGAGGTGGTGGCCTATTTTGTTGGTATTGGGGTCTAGTTTGATATTGAGCCTGAGGCTGATATGGCCTAGAGCTCTGTGCTTGCTACCTTTTGATGGTCACTAGTTCATTTCCTAGGTTTTGTAGTTGCTTCATCACTTCTTGAAGCTCTTTAGAGGTGTTAGATGATGAAGTGGAAGCTTCAGCTGAGCTTTGACTCTGGGGTGGGTATAGGAGCTAATGTGGGTGCTTGGTTAGTATCTGGGCTTCCTAACTCAGGGTACAGAGGCATGGATGGCCTAGGAGTGATTTTTCCAGCTTGAATCAAATGGTTTTCAGCCCCTATAGAGAGGCTATAGGCTGCAGGTAATGTAGTGCCCCCATTGACTGAATCATTAGAGAAATATCAGAATTTAAAGCCCTAAGAAAGTATAAGAAGGCACCTTCATCAGTGGGCTTTACTGTTGTTGGAATCCTATCCCAAGTTCGTTGGAATATGAGGTTGAAGTCAGTCAGTTGTTCATTTGGGGCTCTCTTGATTGTTGTTAGTTGTTCCAACAAAGACAAGTTATCACCTTTTTCCCCAAACTGATTGTGAAGGGCCATGCACAATTGGTTCCAGTTCTGGATAGAGCCTGCTGTAAGACTCTGAACCATTGTGAAGCCTTCCCTTTGAGTGAAGAGGTGAGCAACTTGACTGCTATGTCCATTTCATGAATCTCATGGATTGTGTAGACATTTGCAATATCTTGGACATGATCACCAGAGAAGTTTGGTTCTCCCCCTAGTGAAATATGGGATACTCTTTAATGTTGCAATAGGAACTAGATTTTGTGCATTCAAGGCAAGTGGACTACTGTAGTGAAATTAACATAAGGATTTGGTTGAGCCATTCTGATTGGCCTGAGCACTCCTCTTGATTGAATGAATGGTCTACTGGGAGGAGGTGTTGATAAAGCTCTACTTGGTGGGGATAGAGACCTCTGGAACTCTTCTTCTTCTCCCTTTATCTGGGGATAAGTCTAAATAGAAAAATAGTCCCTCTTCTCTGGTTCTTGACCGTGTTTGTATTCTTCTCATGAATTTACTTGGACTGCTGAAACTAGTAGATTTGTTTCTTTTGGAGTCTAGATGTACATTTTAAAAGCTTCTTAAAAGCTAGAATCACAACAAGTGTACATCAATCCCTATTGTAATAAGATGGAGACTTCTTAGTCCCACCTGGTGCATGCCAAAACTGTTAGTGCAGAATCACAACACCCCAAAATGAGCTCTAAAAGATCTACTTTTCTAAGGTAGGCTCATTTAGTGTGATTGCATAACATGGAACTTTTCCTAAGGTGTGGGACCTTACAAATTGGAAAATCTCTCCAAATTTAAAGGTTGGTTCCTTATTCCTCTGTTCAGGTGCATACGTAAGGATTTGTAGAGGATCTATATCTATACCTAGTCTAAAACTTGCCAAGGAGACAGGGATAAAAGAGTATAGAAATGAGAAATAACTAAACTACCAGGTGATGCACCAAAGGAATGATGAATACTTAGTTTACCTTTGACACAAACCAATAAAATGTATATCAATAAACAAGCACAGATAGCTAGACGTGTAATGAGAGACCAGATAGAAGAAAAAGAAAGCAAGAAGGATCTGAGATCGATCACAACGTATTTTATTGCTCCAAAGATTGATACAGTTCATTACAAAATAGCCAAATAAAGGTAGAGATGTGTTACAATTTTAATGGAAGGCTGAACCCCACAAATATTTTCTAGAAGGAGAAGGGAGCCTATAAAACTAAGAATATCCAACCCTTTACAATGAACCCTGCATCCATCTTTATAGATTCATCTAGAGAGAAGAAAGAGAGAGAGAGAGAAGTGGGAAAATGTGGGTCGAGGCTCAACCACCATTATTAATGCCTCTACTAAAATCTTCCCCGAATCCATCTTTTTGCATCGATCCTTGGTTGGCGCCTTGAAGGAAGAGGAAACGACAAAAATAGATCGAATCGATCTGGTTGTTGAGATTGATGATCCTGCATTGAAAGCTCGAAGAATTTCTCCATTTTACCTCCACCTAACTTCCCAAAAATTAAAGTTTTAGACTCTCATGGTGTAGAAGAGATCGAGATCTTTCCAATGGTGTCAGATTTGTAATATTTCGAGCCCTGGGTCGAAAGATATGCCCCTTTGAAGTTTGAATCGATTCTATACAAATGGGTGGGAAAAAATTTGAAAAATGGGTCCCCCTTTTGGATTGGGACATGTGGCAGCTAGATTGGAACAAAATTTGGGCCCATGGGTCCATAATTCACCTTTTATCCTTTTAGGTGAAAAACACAAAACTTAAAAAGTTCCCACAGCCCCAAAGCTCCACATGGACACGTGGCCCCTTTTGGTTGGATGGGAAATGTGCTCCCATTCTTACCTTTATGCCTTTTGGGTGAAAGGAAAATTTTCACCTTTTCCCCGACTCCCCGCCTTGGCTTTGACTCGGGTCTAAATGTTGACTTTTCCCTGGGGGAGTTGTGGGCCATTTTGTAACTTTTACTCCTTTTGAGGCAAAGGGAAAAAATCAACTTTTTCCCCGATGCCCCACTTTCCTCTGGGACATGTGTCACTCTGGCACTTGTTTGGAAACCTTTTCTCTATTTGACCCTTGAATCAAGTGCCCTTGAGACACTTGGCAGCCTCTGCCGGCCTATTTGTGCATTGACTATTCAACTAACTCTACCTCCGTTGATAGAACACGTGGAGGGACCGCGCTTGTTTACAAACCCAACCCAAAGTTTGCCTTTAGAGGAGCGTCGAGTTGACACTTGTCGGCCTCCATTGATTTGTGGAATTTTCAATAGTCTTTCTTACTTTTAGACTTTGGGCTACGTGGCGAGCTTGCGCTCATTTGGGTCTCGCCTTTGGGCCAACTCTTGAAATGCGCAAGCTGACACTTGGCACTCTCCGCTTACACTTCTATACTTAGTCAATTTTGAGGCCGCCTGCCTGTCCACCTTTGACTTAGTTTGACCATTTGCTACATGGAGGGCCGGCACAAGTTTGAGCTTCTCTTTTTGGATTCACTTTTGGAGAAGCGTTGTTGGGACACATGGCCTCTTCCGCTGCCTCCTTCATACTTAGTCAATTTTGTCCCTTTTCCTGAATCATTTCAAGCCGGGGACTCCAAATCTTTGTTGTTCTTCCTCCTTCTTGCTTTTGGCTCCTTACTACATTAATCCTCATTGTTTGATTACTTCATCTTATCAATTTAGTTGATGTTGTCCTTTATTTGTCTGTTGATGTTGTCCCTCTACCTATGATTCCTATAGCTCTACCTCTAGAATATTGTACTAGCCTTATAGACAAATTTTCTTCTACTTTCAATGTTGTTTGATAAGCTTCTTCCACTATTCTCAAAGTGAACAAGATGATTTCATCCTGAATGTTAAGTATTAATCTATTCAAATATATTAACACTTATTTAGCACCTCCATCTATATGACCTGATCTCATAGCTAACTTATAAAATTATTTAGTATATTCAACCACACTCATCTCTCTTTTCCTTAAATTTTGTAATTTCTTAAACAAACTTGTCTAATAATCAGTTTAAATGAACTTACCTCTTAACTTAGAAACCATCCTATCCCAAGTTCTGATTTTTTCATTTCTTCTACTCCTTTCTTCTTGCAGAAATTCCCACCAAATATATGCATGCCTTTGTCAACTTAGTACAAGCAAACTTTACCTTATTTTCTTCACTTAATCCCTCAAAATCAAATTATTTATCCATCTTGGTGATCCAGTCTATTAAGTATTCGGATATAGAATTCCTCCATACTCGGCACCTTCATTATTATATTAGAACCTTCTCCCATGACTACTTCCAAGAGTCTCATATCTAGTCGTTATTCTTCTATAATTGTTACTTCTACCACATCTTCTCCTACCTCTTCTTCTTTATCACTTTCTTATGCTAAGACCATAACTCTTCTTTGAGTAACCTCTAAAGCTACCAATCTATCGTGTATGTTCCTCAATATAATAACCCACTAATTTTCTCGAGATGTCCTCTTCTCAATATTTCTCTCGGAACCATCTTGTTTTCTCTCTTCTAGCAAACTTTTGTTTCATAGTTTTTTTCTTTTCCACCTATTTATCTTTCACAACTTCTTAATAATATTTCCTTTCTTTTATATGAGAAAAACCCTGCTCGATACTAATTGATGAAAGGCCTATCAAAGTCCACCTTCAAGTCAATAAGTTAGTAAAAAAACTCACCAACATTTCCTTTTGCTTTGCAAAGAAGAACAACCTTCTTGAACCATAAATGGTCTCTCAATCATGAAGTTGGTTTTTAGAAACCTTAATGAGGTCTAAACAATGTATAATGTGTTTACATGCCCTTTACATGCAATGTCAATTTAGAAAAAGGTTGAATAACAAATAAATTTTTAATTTATAATATTTTTCTCCTTGATTGCCTTTTTTCGAACTCTCCTAAAATCCAAAGGTTATAGTTTGAAGCAATTATACAATGACCCATGATAAAGTAATAACACTTCTAAGTACCCTTTTGGGCAATTATCCAAAATTTATTTCTCAATTCCAAAAGTAACCCTACCTTACACTATCTAATTCTTGTTCAACTAGATCTCCTTCCTTATAGCCCTATCGGAAGGGGTTTCTAGGCCAAAATTTTTATTTAGAAGGAATGTAAACAAACCCAAGAACTTTTGGAATTCCCTTTTATCCCTTTTTATCTTTAAATAAAGTTTCATTCCCAAACTCACACTTTAGACTCTTCAAGTCACCAATTGTGTTATCAAGTTAGGTCTTTAAGGCTAAAAACAAGGTTCCTAGAAGAGAAATCATTATTTCACACGTGCTAGATAACACTCCAAGACCCAAAACCTTAAAAATAGTATTCCCCACCTCCTAGAGTCTTCTACAAGCCAAATATTGGTCTTTGAAAAGCTTATTAAACCCTTACTAGGGTTTTCTATAGACCCGGTGGGAATATAAATACAAAATTCAATGAAAACTTAAGTTTCAAGCCCTGAAATTTTGTGAGAAAGTATGTACCATCCTCCTACACCTGTAGGAATTAATTATACTCTTGAAACTTTACTCTAAATGTGCATAATGGACACATACAACCAATCGGGTTAGAAATCTTACTTACATAGTCGGGATACCCGAGTTTATCTTATTTCTTTCTTTTGATCAATGAAATTAAAGTCAAATCACATGAAACACAATAATTTTAGGGTCTTCATTCACTTCATGTTCAAATAGAAACATTATAATGCTATAAGTTGTCCCTTCTTTCATTAATTGAATGTCAATTCCTTGTTACGATTAAGAAAATCCTTTGTTTTCATCCCTTAACATCTCATTTTTGCATCCCCTATCACTTAGAATATATATCTTCTACCTTATTCAACCACCTACCATTTGAATCCTACCTTCATTCATAACTAATTTTCATAATTATTTCTTAATTAGACTCAATGACACCAAAGACTCATGTTACCTACTTGAGTTAGAGAAACAAGTATGGTTTGATTTAGATGAATACTTACTTAATAGTTGGATGACCTAGAAAGAAGACTCAAAAGATTTTTGATCCCCCATACCTAACTTGTCTCCCACAAAACACTAACAAAGCCAAAAATTGACAAAAAGTGGCAAATCCTTCCCAAGAAATTTCAATTTGAGTTTTGGATGGAAAACTCAAACATGCAAAATTTTGAATTTTGAAGCCCTCCATTGACCTCAAATCACCCCAAATAGCCTACTTTGACCCCCTAAACATGCTCAAAAGGAATTTTTTATTCTATAAAGCTCTATATGTTGATGATCCTGCATCAATTGGTTTCAAATTAAACTTAAATTTTACTACTACACCATTTCAAATATTAAATCTATTTTGCAATTGTACTAAATTAATTTCTCTAATAAAGAAATGGAAAGTAAACTAGTTAACTATTACAATAAAGAAAGGGGAGTACCACATGTGAAAACATCAAAAAAATCTATAATAACATTATAATATTGTAGTTTGATCTCACACCCATCACATTAAATATACATAATCATTTAATGTAATAATATTATTCTACTTCTCTATTCATTTAATCTACTCACGCATGTACATGATTATGAGCTGCAATAACAATATTTTCTAATCCATTTTTCTATATAAATTTCAATATAATTATAAATTTCAATCTATAAATATTCTATTACATGTTTCTTATATTTAAATCATCTTGAAGAAGGAAGGAAATACCATATAACTACTACTCCTAATATATATAGATTTGCATATGCTCCTATGACAAAATATCCCCGAAAGATGGTTAGGAAGCCCTAAGGCTAGAGGTATCACTCACATAAGTATTATAAAAAAGTCCACAAATTTAGGTAGCTAAATCAAAACTAGAAATCCATACTAATAAAAAAATGATTGAATTAAAGTTTGGAAACATAAACTTAAGGGGTAAAGACAAACAAATAATATCATAACCATAATAGTATGCCCTAGAAAACCTTTTTACGTAGTATTTATAATTATATCATTATAATAATAAGTTTTCAAGGTCAAATCAAACCAAAAGAAAATTAATTGGTGTGATTAAAAACCTTGTAATTATCTCTAAATTTCTTTCATACGAAGAAATTTCATTTCAAGATATATCCTAAAGGGCATACTTTTCCATAATATACAAGATTTCCTCACTTGTATATGTCTTTGATACAATGTTATATTTTACATTGGGTCACCTTGTTGTTAAAAAATCATTTTATGGAACCTTAATTTATGGGTTTAATAATCGGTGGCACTTATTAGCTTTGATAAAACATGCATTATTAAAATAACTATTGACAATTCATAATTATGAATAAATTTCAAGCCAATTCATATGTTAAGGTTAAAAAATCAAAACTATAAATGACTCTCATTTTTGTTATTGGTGGATAAGGAAAGTAATCTTTACTAATTAATTAATAATTAATTCCAAAATTAAGCTCCACTTAAGTCACCTTTGATGAATTAAGCTACACGTACATCCTCCAACATGCATACTTAACCTTTTTGTTTAAAAAAATTCCATGCCATAAAGATATGATAAGTAGTTAAATTATATAAATTTGCATGCTATGTTAAATGATTAAACAACGTTAACAAAACATCTAAATAAAAGTTAAAAATATTTGATATGATTAAATATTTAAGATAAGAATATTTTATTTGATAATGAAGATAATGAAATTGAACATCCTTCACACCAAATTTTCCATTACATTGTATCAAAGTGCATTGATAATGATATTCACAATGACAAATGTGATTTATAGTTGTCTTTATTAATTTCAACCTTTGTTATCTTCTTCATCTTTGAATTATTCACATGTAAAGTGCCTTGGAAAAAATAACCAATCATAAATAAAATATCTTAATAAACCGGTATACATAAACACCCTAATAGAGACAAAAATTGAGGTCCCTACCTTTCTATATAAATATGTGTGTCATAAATGGATTAGTTAATTTGATTTGGTAGAGATGTAGTCAGCCAAGAGAGCCAATGAACACTTCTTGATCTTTGGTGTTATTGTAAAATAATATCAAGTTATACATGTTAGAGAAAATAAAGATCACATAAAATTAACTATACTAATAATATTGATGAGGATATTAAAGAGTAATATAATAATAAGACCAATGAAATAATTATACGTAAAAAGAGAAATAAAACATAACACAAGATTTACGTGAAGAGAACATTTTCAAGTAAAAATCCCACCAGAATGCACATCCAATTTTATTAATAACAATGTGGAACTTACAAACAATGTTCCCGCCAATTACATTTTACCCCAATATATATCCACCTTCTCACTTATTCACAAAAGTGTCATAACATGAATTATCATCAATAAATAAAATTAATAAATCTCTAATGGATTACCACCCTATTTACATGGAGTGTGAATTGGTTGTAACCTTTGGTTGAATGGATTCATTCTTAACTTAATAACTAAATTAATTGAGTAGAACTTTAAAATAAATATACACCTTATATAACTTATAAAATAAGTTATTATTATAATTTTTAAAATAACATGCTCCAACTCCCTTGTAATGTTTAATGGGGATACATGCCAAGGTCACTATTTTATACACAAGAACTACAATCCTTACACCATATAGGATGATTTTATGCTAGCACATATACATGGATAATCTAAAATATATATCCAAATTTCTGCCTAGATAAGTGTGTATATGAAGTATTACATGATTTTATAGAGCCTTTTATAAAATAAGGTATCTTTATAATACAACACTTTTTTGGTTTACAAATAAACTCACATAAGGTGATTCTTACAAACTAACATGGGATGGCTTTTACAAAGCATTTTTTACAAGGTAGAAAAATTATAAAGAAGAAAAATATAACAAAGACATTAGGAGGTGAAATCTTCATGTAAAATACCTGTTAATAAAGAACTCCAAAATGTTGAGCATTTCTCAAAACTTGCAAACCTTCACAAAACATAAGGGCTTCATGAATATAATTACTACTTGATCTTTAACAACATAGAACTAGATGTCAATATAACCATTTAGGAATTTCCTAAAATGAAATGCATATGAATCTCAATCTTCTTCACTGTTTGATACTAAATGGATTGTTTATAAGAGCTATACAACTCAACCTATCACACATAAGTGAATTTATTCCTTTGACATATATATGAAGTTCTTCGACAATATTTTTTGGCCACATGGATTATTTATATGTTTCCATAGTACTTCCATACTATGTTTTAGTAGAAGAGATATACATTGTTGGTTGTTTCTTTCTACTCCAAATTATGAAACATGTACCAATCGAAAACATATCTAAACATATATTCTCTATATATATCACATATCCAACATGTGAGAATCAAAATAATCATATAAGTGAGCATCATCAAAACAAGAATTATATAAATCATAATTGATTATACCTTTAATATATTTTAATATTAGTTTAGCCAATATCTAATGATATTCATTAGGATATTACATAGATATAGAAGCAATAAATACTACATAAGAAATATCAAGCCTAGTAGTAGTTAAAAAGATTAATTTGCCAACTAGTTTCTGTTTAAGGTAGAGTTTTCTTTGACACAAACAAGTTTGGGATTAAGTTTTAGACTATTTCAATAGGATTTGTAGGTGGTTTACAATCAATCATGTTAAATATTTTAAGAAAATTATATGCATATTGATATCGAGATACAACAATAGAGTTTTGATTTTAGTAAACAACCATGCCTAACAAATGATGCAGTGGGCCTAAATTAGTCATTTCAAAATATTGTTTTAACTTAGTTTTAATTTTAGGAATTTAAGTAGTTTGGATGCTTGTGATAATAAGATCACCAAAATATTATAAATACTTGGATAATCTGATTATTTTCAAATTTTACAAATAAATAATTATCAGAAGAACAATTAGAGAAACCAATATCTTTGAAAAATAATTGATTTTATCATACCAAGCTTGAGGAGCTTGTTTTAAATTATTCAAATATTTTTTCATTTTACAAACAAATATTCATTATTCAAGTTCTCAAAGCCTTTAGGTCAGGACATATAGATTTCTTCTTTGAGATCACCATTCAAGAATGCATATTTCACATCTATATAGTGGATTTCCCAACCATATTGAGAAACTAGAGCTAGTAAAATTGCAATTGTTCTCATATTTTCTATAGGAGAATAAATTCCAATATAATAAATTCTAGGTTTTTGAGTGAGCCCATGAGCCACTAATATAGCATTAAATTTATCATTTTCACGAGTGGAATTGTATTTGATCTTATATAGCCACCAAGATCCAATGACAATCCATTTTAATGGAGGAGGGAAAAGTTACCAAGTTTGATTTTTAATAAGCACATTACACTTAGATTTAACAGTCTTTATCCATATTTCATCTTGGTTTTCTCTTTGAAATATCGGGGCTCACACTCATATAAGGTCATTAAGAAATGGTAAGTGTTTTGACTTCTATTCATTTTTTTTATCGTATCAGTACATAAATCATGAATTAGGGATTAATCCCATTTAGGATTCTACAAGGAACCGCATGTTGTGAGATCTCCCCCTCAAATTAAGGAATGAAAGAATCTAGGATAGGATCAACATCCTATAAAATATATGATTCTTCATTTAGATACATATACGAGGGTTCATGTAAGATAACAATTTTTGAAGGACTTGAATGTTCCTATTTTAAATGATCTAATATTTATATGGATCATACGCACTTAATGATTTTTTCCTTCCTCTTTAGACAACAACAATGCAAGAATAGGAGATAGGATCAATATTCTTTATTTTAACTTTAGGAATGAAAATAGAAGCGAGAATTACTAAATATTTTCAAATGGGAAACATTTGGTTTCTTATTTAACCAAATTTATAGAGGTGTGGTTTGAATTAGATATTTTTATGAACCCTATTTAAGAAATGGAAAATTGTATTCAATCATTCTACCCCACGAAACTTAGGGACTTGAGTAGATTCACAAAATGAATAATCATCCTAGCCATTTATAAAATAGTCCTATTTTTCCTTTTTGTGATCCCATTTTTGTGTGGAGAGTATAGAGTGGTTAAATATTTTTGAATTCCATAGGAGGTGTAGAATGCATCAAAATATTTACAAACATATTCACCCCTATCGTCAATTATTAATCTTTTGATTTTGAGGTTAGAAGAGTTTTCAACTCGAGCTTAAAATTCGTTAAATTTAGAAAACACATCAAACTTTTTAAAAATATAATAAGTCCAAGTAATCATATTTTGGTTGCCAATAAAATTGAAAAAATATAGAGTACCACTTAGGAGGCTACTTCAAGTGGTCATATAACATCATTTAGAACCAAATCTAAAGAATGAAAATAGTTAGCTTGATGATGTTAGTGAAAAGGTTGAATATTTTTCTTATCGAGTAAGAAAATTTTGCATGCTTCATGATGGGTTTTTATAGACGTGACATATTAGAAATATTCTTAAAATTTATATGACTTAGTATTTCATGCAATAACAAGGTTTTATTCTTAATATGAGAGGAGCGAAAAGTTTCATATGCAAGATTAATGAAAAGGTACAAGCCATTATTTTGAATGCCTTCAATAATAAAAAATTTGGATGGATTTTTATGAAACGTTTATGTCTAAGTAAGGTAACACTAAAGTTTTATTGAGTTGGTGAGAGAAAGATAAAAAGTTCATTTTTTCAGTTTAGGAACATACAAAACATTGTTAACGAAACCATCAAATACCTTATCTATAACGTGAATATGAGACTATAATATAGAATTATCACCTAGATACATTTGATCATGACATTATATGATATCAATGATGATTTAACACATGTAGGTCATGTTTCTTGAGTAGTGTTGGAGATCAAAATTACACCCATCCCAAATTAGGATGATTCAAGGCTTTAAGGAAAGATGGGACTATCTCCAAGTTGTGGGAACTTGTACTTAATACTGAGACCTCTAAAAGAGGCGATTCTATACTTATTTCTATTGCTTCAATAACTCTTAGGAAGGGAGATGCAACTATCTAACTCTACTCTATCATTTCAAGGGCCCGGGGTGAGAGGGAGATGTATGAAATGAAATTTTAAGCTAAAGGGAAGTGATAACACTGGAATGAGGGAGATGGAAATCTATTAATGTGAGTAAAAATGAGGTAAAATGGAGAAAATAAAGGAAGACATATGTGACACAGTCCAAGACAATATTCAAGCTCTCATTTTCATGGAGAACAATAGAAAAGACACCATGCAAGAGATGTAAACAATGCACAACATACCAATAATGTAAAAAAGGAAAAAAGATGCAATAAAATGTGAGCTAGGACAAAATATTACCACTAAACATAACTTCTATTACTTCTAAAGTATGCACAATCCAATACAATGGTGGAGGAGGAAAGAATCACACGGGGTGAGACAAATTTGAGGTCTGCAAGTTAAAATGAAAAAGGAACACTACTATGAGTAATGCTCTTACTGATCAAGAGAGTCTAACCTTTACAAATGAGCATTACTTGACAATATATAGAATAAAGGGGAGATAATAGGAGGGAAACTTCATATTTCCAATCAAAACAACCAATAAGATGTAATAAATGTCTGTAAACCCATGCCAATTTTCTTTTAGAAGAAGGAAATAAGCTAAATCCCATGAAATCGGGTGGTTGAGACAACTAGAACTCGCATTAATGACTGAAGTCACATTTTCCCATTTTTACCTACCAAAACTATCAAAATTTGATTTTGAAAATCCTAGAGTGTAGCCCACATTAATAGATTTCCAAAAAGACTAGGCACACATGAATTTAATATTTGTAGCTGAAATTATGGCCATTTGAAGTTGTAGAGTTAAAGAAGAACACATCGGACAATTGGTGTGATTTAATTGGTTGCAAGAATTTGGAAACTGATAGAAAGTCATCTTTTCAATGTGTCGTGTGGCCATTCGTAATTAGGATTTATCCACACATCTCATTTTTCTATTCATCCTTAGGATTTTAACTTTATCTATCAAGTTCCCGGAATGGACACATGGCACATAAGGATTGGCACGTAAGGGTTACAAACTTGGTACATGTGCGGGAGTAGGTAAAAAAGGGAAAATATGTAGAATAAATATGGCACATGGGAGAGAGTGTGTAGGGAATAGGAAGAAGGATTCATACTTGGTAAGGCATGAAAATATGCATAGAGGCATGACGATCTAAAAAAAGGTCCAAGGTGCATAAGTTCGGGAAAGATGACACATGGAGGAGCATACCAAAGAGGAAAAGGTAAGCGCATGAATAGAAACAAGTGGTCATGAGGGAATACATGGAACTTGAGGAAGAAAAAGGCATGCATGTAAAAAAATGCCAGGACTTACAAAATTACAAGGAAAGTATGTTGATGCGCGGCGAGGGATTGAAGAATGAATGCACGAGTAAAGTGTGGGAAGGGATTTTAGAGGAAGATAGAAGAATTCAAGGAAGGAAAGAAAGAGCGTGTGAAACATGTGTGGAATAAAGTGAAGGAAGGGAAAGAAGAAATGAGATCATGTAGGGGTGTGCACGAGGAAGCGTAACCAAGGAAATATGCCAAGGAAGTAAATAATGGTGTGTGTAACCTAAAAACTTGAAGCTATAGCTAGAATGGAACTAAAAACTACCTAAATAACAAAGGGGTTTATTTTGGGCAATATTTTGGTGAATTTTGGGGACATCTACCCACTAGATGATGAAGACCATGAAAATTCTAATATGTACCTTGAAGAGTTCACTCCTTGAAGCCAAATGAATTACTTTATAAACTTTGCATTGGAATGATTGTTCCTAATTATGAGAGATATTGTGATTTTAAATCTAATAAGAGTGGAAAATTGTCTTGTAAAAAACTTTCCACCTCATTTTTGGGAACACGCACTAAAACCGTTGGAATTCACAAAACTAGCTGAAACATAACCTCCACCACCACAACCTTTATGACATGTAAGCACATAGCTTCCATCCCATAAGCAACAAAATATCACGCGCAAAAGTGTGCAAGAGAAAGGAAACCTACACTACCAACAAAAAATTGTGCATAAGGTACACTTGGAGGAATTAAAACTACTCTAATATATACATGATGTAAAATAACTTAATGAAAATGCTTGAGATAAATCCCATTTATTGGGATCTGTCATGCATCTCCATAAATTTGAGACAAATCAAAAGAATTGGCCTTATTATAAGAACTAATGACATATGGTGCACTAAAAAGTGCATTAAATTTTGAATGGTGCCCTAGTTTAGCTCTGTCAACATCCCATTTTAAGACCAAATCACCCACTTTGAAAGATTGAGTTCTATCCCTTTTGTCAAACCACTTTTTGGTTGAATTATAATGCTTCTCTCATTTGATCATGGTAGGAATTATCAATTCTTCAAGTTTAACCAATTCTACCATTCCAATTTCCCTTTAATTTGCACCCTCAAATTCCGGATGTTTAACCAATTCACCATGATTCTATCTTCCTAGAGTGTACATGAGACCTTTTTATGCCACTACCTCTGGTTGATGTCCATTGTTTGCTTCATGATTCTAATCAGGTTCTTATTGGTATAATATTCCAAGCCATTACATTGGGGGTAGTAGTTGGAATAAGTATTCAAATATATTCCAAGACTAAGATCACAATAAGAAAGTCTAGTACCAAGGAAGGATTTTTATTAGCATAGACTATTTTTGAGGAATACCAAACCTTATCACAATACATTTAAGGAATTTGAGGATGACTGACTCATTTACTTCTTTGAGCGCGACAACTTTTGTTCATCTGGTGAAGTAATCCATTATTTTCAGGACCCACTTATGACCCAGCACTCAAAGGAGGATTGATCATGCCAATAAAGTCAAGAACCCATTTCAAAAACATGTAATTCACTTGGATTGTACGGAGGAAAGTGTGGCTAACTTATTTTTACATGTGAAGAAGGCACATTCTTTGAATTTTATGAAAAACTTGTACGCATCAAAAAATAAGGTATGCCAAAAGTATCCTGCCATAATGATTTTCGATGTCATATCTTTGGTAGAGAAGTTTCCACCAGAGAATCCATCATGAAATTATTCTAACACTTTCTTGACCTGTAAACCATCAATGCATCTTAACAACACACCATTAATGTTTCTCTTTAAGAGAACGCCATCAATCAATGCATAAGGAATGGACTACATCCTTAGATGGCTTCTCTTTGTTTTGTTCAAGCCATGAGGGTATATGCCAAAAGATAGGAATGTTATCATATCATTGATCCAGCTGCGTGCACTAGGTAAATATTCATCTTGCTCATCTTTAGCTCATAGAGGTTACTCATCTATGAACAAAGAAATATCTTGATCATTACGCGCATCTAAAGAAAGTTACTTGAAGAGTGCACTTCCTGTAACCAATTTTGTGGCTTTGATAGTCATATCATATTCCATGATTTTGGTCACCCATCTAGCTCTTTTCTAACTGATTTTCACTCCCATGATGAAGTTTCTCACATTGGAATGTGAAACTAGAAATTTGACATGATTTTTGGTGTGCATACTTTTAAAATTATTCAGGGGTACATGTTGAAAAAGACATTTTTATAGTGTGATTGTATTTAAATTCACAATCCTTCAGTGTTTGAATGAAGAAAGCCACTAAATACTCCATTCCTTGGTCATTTTGTTGACTCAACACAACAATAAAACTTAGTATCGGCTCCATATGCATAAATTATGAAATCCTTAATTTATTCTAGATTGATAAGTGTTGGGGTGTACACAATTTCTTTCTTGATCTTATTGAAGCTTTCTTTTCCTTATGTTGTCCACTTGAAGACTGAATAATTCTTGAGCATGAGAGTGATCGGCATAACCAAATTTTCAAAGTTAGGAATAAATATCCTAACAAAGTTGATCTTTCCTAGGAATGATTACAAGGCCTTCTTATCAGCTAGAAGAGAGAGAGAGAGAGAGAGAGAGAGAGAGAGAGAGAGAGAGAGAGAGAGAGAGAGAGAGAAGAGGAGAATGGATGAGATTCTTTCTGGATCAATGGAAATGTCATCCTTTGAGACAACATGGCCCAAAATATTTCCTTGTGCAATAACAAATTTTCACTTCTTGGGGTTAAGAGACACCCTAAATTCTCTGCATCTCTCAAATATTTTCTCAAGATGATTGATGTGATCTGCACTTTACTTTGAGAAGATAATTATGTCATCCAAGTAAACTAGGATGAACTCATTGATGTACCCTTTGAAGGAAATGTCCATTTCTCTCTAAAAAGTGGTATATGCATTTGATAAACCAAAATGAATTTTCGATAGGCATAGGTTCCCCATTTGGTTGTAAATGTAGTCTTGAATTGATCTTCTTCCTTGACCATGATATGATTGAAACTTGAATAACCATAAAACATGGAAAACCCTTACGCCTCTACCACGAGTCTGCAAAATCTACTCCATACAAGGTAAAGGATAGTGATCTTTTAATTATTCCTTGTTCAAATATTTGAAATCAACACAAAGTCTGATTTCACCATTTTTCTTCCTTACTAGAACAAGATTTTCCACCCAAGTAGAGTACTTGATAGGAAATATTATTTTTTCCTCAATCATCTTGGATAACTCCTTCCTCATGAGGGCTCTATCTTAATATTGACAAGCATTTGGTTTTTTCTAATGGGTTTGACATCAATATCAAGATTGATAGAGTGTTGAACAACACTTAGATCAAATCCTTTGAGGTATTCATAATCCCATGAAAATATGTCACTATATTTTTGACATAATGAGATGAAGGCACGATTTTCTTCTTTTGCACATACTTTTCCAAGAATTTTCTTTTTCTGCATGTTATAATGTTTGGCTGGACATCTTCTTGCACCAAGCTCATGTTCTTTTCTTCACCCTTGAACTTGTCATCTAGACTAAAAAATATGCTCTAAAGTGACCAGCTCTTTTAGGTATATGTTTGTCTTCAATTGAATCACTTGATCACCATAGCTATCATGAAAATCATATTTCATTCTTGAAGAGAAATCAAATTCATTATGGATGAATTACACAATATATGTATCACTTTGTTAAATACCTACTAGTTGGTCTCATTATCTGGATTAGATGGCCTAACCACTACCTTGATGTGTTGTGCATTACCTTGGATAAGATCATCAGTTAGTGATAATTTTGAACCAAGGGTTGCCATATGATCTATTTCTTTATTCAATTTCTTGGCACCACCTCTAGATTGAGAGCATCAAATCTCTCCAAGAAGTCCCAAACTCTATGTTTATAAGTTTTAAGAATCTTATACCTTGTCACACATCTGTTCTTGACTTGGTGGATAACCAATTCAATGTCCCCAAAGATCTGCAATGCCTTGATATAACTCTTCTCAACAATAATAAGGCCATGCACCAATGCCTCATACTTTGCTATATTGTTGGAGCATGAAAATTGAAACCTATGCGCAAAGAATAATTTCTCATCCTTAGGAGAGATGATAATAACACTTATGCCTACACCATTTTTTTCTAAAACCATCAAATAACATCTTCCATAGTCTAGAAATATCATCCTTTTACTTTAGTGGGGTAGGAAACATGGATTATTCTTCTAGAATGTAATAGGTTCCAAGTCAGTTTCACATTATATCATAAGGATCAAATTCATAATCTCCTAGGCCCATTCATCTAATAATAGATTAGGTATTGAAGGAGGAATAAGATGCTCACCTAAAACTAACTCTTATTTTTGGTCTTCTTGGATGAGGAAATTTTCTTGGAGATGAGAGAGGGTCATAAGACTCAACATGATAAGAAAATATAGGCTCATCTTATATGGTAAATATTGTACCATACCTTGTTCTAAGGAGCATATGAGACCAATTTGAAGATAAGTAGCCACCCAATTTGGATGTGAAATATCTTGATAGGTAGATGGAAAATAAGTCGGGAAAGTCAATAATAGACACATCTTGAGTTATGGTTAGACTTGGAAAAACATGAAGGGTTAACTCAATATCTTTGATGAATCTTGGATGTTGACAATTGAGCATCAAGTTGTAAGACTCCTTTAGAAATAGGATTGTACTTAAGACCTAGGATATAAACAATTTTATTAGGCATGACAGAAGTACTAGCCCCAGTCAATCATACAATTATGAACAAGGTGTTTTCCTACTATCAAAGACATATAAAAGGGTGGAGTTTTGAAAAAAATCTTACTTATTTCTCTTGTGCTTGACATAAGTTGACAACATTCTAAGTTCTTTAAATAATTGGATCAGTTTGAGGGAGCTACATAAGAACTTCATGTATGAGGTCGTGATGTAATAAAATAGAAAAACATCCCACATTATGACATTTACATTTGTATTCTTCATCTAATCAACAACGTTGAATGGAAGACCCATGGAATTGTGCATTTCAAGTGCAACATTGTTTTTTATTGAATATTTAGGTGTTGAGATAGGCGATTAAGGCCATGTAACAACTTGATTTAGAGAGGAACAAGGTGCAAAAACTAATTCATTTACAACTATGCGTGGAACCTCACACATGTTAGTATGTGTGCCAAAACTGTTATCTAAAACTGCATCATCCTTCTACTTTTGAAGTGGGTCACTCTGATTAGAAAAAGGTGAAGGTTGTGTGTTGGCTTCAACACTCTTTTCTTTGACCTTATGTTGTTAACTACTTGCATGCAGTCTATTTGAGATTTCCATGGCTTGGTTCATTGTGTAGAAGTCATCAACCCCAAATAATATTAGATTGGTCAAGATACTAACCTCCTAAAATTATTCGTGGTGGGTTCACATGCACTCATGAATGAATTAGGATTGGAAACATTTAAATCATGAAGGCTTTCATGCGCAAAACCATTTTACAGATTTATATTGTCTATGTGGAAAATTGCAAGGGAAACACCACTCTATCTCTTAAACCATATTATTCTAAACTGGAACCAATGCTTTACTTGAGTTGGGTGCTAGAAGAGGTTGCATAGGAGAAATGTCTGAAGAGGAAAGTGTGCATGATGACCCTCCCATATTTCATTCTACTGATTTTTTCCATACTTCTGATTTGGATATTGATTTCTAAAGGGTTGATGGATTTGATTGAATCCTTGATTAAAATTAATTCTAAAGGATTGCACATGTTTTTTTCTAAAGACACAACTTTATTAGATAAATTTTTATCCAATGACTTCATATATTCATATTTATTTTTCTTTTGGGGAGAATATGATGTGGAGGCAATGGGTTGGGAACTCTACTCAGGAATGGAACAATGGTAAGCTAAGAAGGTTGAGGTAACTAAGGGAGTAAAGGCATATGCAATCTAGGGGCTATTTTTTCAACTTGTATTAGATAATTTTCAGCCCTAATGGCTATAGGATAGACATTAGGAAATTGCATAACACCCATAGATTGTATCATAACAACAATATCAAAATTCAATGCTCTTAAGAAATAAAGAAAAGAACCTTGTGGGGTCAATCTTAAGAGAAGAGGAATTTTATCCCATGTCTTCTGAAATTTGAAGTTGAAATCAGCCATAAGCTCATTGGGATATCTCTTGATGATTTTTAGATGTTCTAACAAGGAGTTGTTGTATTATTTCTCCTCAAACTGATTACAAAGTGCAGTGCCAAGCTCATCCCAATTATGAATAGAGGAAGGTATTAGGATTTTGTACCATTGAAGTGTTTTTCCTTAGAGTGAAGAATCTAAAATAATAACTGCACCATCATCTTCTATGACTAGATGAGCTGAGAAGATATCTAAAATGTCTTGAATTTGATAAATAGGAGTAGTTTGATTCTCACCAATGAAAAATGGAATAATTTTGAGTGCATCCACTTGTATATCATGTTTTCCCCTAAGGGACAAATAGATACCATCATTAAATATAACAAAGGGTGGATTTCTCTATTGTGTCATGAAGATAATGGGCCTTAGGAATATGGATAAGCGCGTGAAATTCCTACCGGGTGGAGGAGTAGAAAGAGCCCTATGTGTGGGAGATGGAGATCTGTGTGCAATTCTTCTTCTTCTTCTTTATGAAGACAATTGTAAATATTCAAAGACTTCTCTAGTTGTTGGGCGTTATCTAGTTTGAATCCTTCTCACAAAATATACACTATAACTACTAAAACTAGTAGATATGATGATTTAAAAGTCGTTAGATGTGTTTAAAAAAACCTCCAAGTGTTGAAATCACTTGGTCACACATCAAAACTTAGTAATAATGAAATGCGTGTTTTTCAATACTTCTCCCACGGACATGCCAAAATTTTGGAGCTCAAAATTACACCCATCCCAAATCAAGATGATTCAGGGCTTGAGGAAACACGAGATTTTCTCTAAGTTGTGAGACCTTGCACTTGAGACAGACCTCCGGAGAAGGTGACTTCCTCTACTTATTTCTACTACTAAAACGACTGCTAGGAAGGGAAATGTAGCTATCTAACTCTACTCTATGATTCCAAAGGACCAGAGTGAGAGGGAGTTCCATGAAACAAAATCATAAGCTAAGGAGAGGTGATAGCACCTGAAAGAAGGGGATGAACACTCTCAGATGAGTAAAAATAAGGGAAAATGGATAAAAGGAAGGGAAGACATATGTGCCACAGTCCAAGGTACCATTAAAGCTCTCATTTTCATGGAGCACAACTAAAAATACACCCTACAAGAGACATAAACAATGCGCAACATACCAATAATGTAAAATAAAAAAGAACATGAAATAAAATATGAGATAGGGCAACAAATAGCCATAAAACACAACTTCTACTGCTTCTAAAGTATGCACATTCGAATACAATGATAGAGGAGGTAAGAATCCACATGCAATGAGCCAAATCTTTCAAATCAGTAACTCAAAATGTAAAAGTGGAGAGAAGAGGATGGAAAAGAGAGGAAAAACTCAGATTTCCAATCATAAACACCAACAAGATGCAATAAATTCATGTAAACCCACATGGAGATCTATCAAATCAGCCTACCCATGTCACTTTGCTTGTGGAAGAAGGAAAGAAACCAAATCCCATTAAATATGGGTGGTTGAGTCGACTAGAACTTTGTATTAATGACCTAAGTTGCATTTTCCCATTTTCACCTATAAAAACCCATAAAATACAATTTTGAAAATCCTAAAGTGTATCCCACGTCATCATATTTCCAATAAGACTAGGTACGTATGAATTTGATCTTTGTAGTAGAAGTTATGGAAATTTAAAGTTCTATAGTGCAAGAGGAACATGCTAAACATGTGGCATGATTTGATTGGTTGCGGGAGTTTACAACTAACTTTGCAAGTCAATTTTTCCATGTGTTGCATGGCCATTCACAATCGAGGATTCGGCCACACCTATCATTTTTCTATTCATCCTCGGGATTTGCACTTTATCCATTAATTTCCCAAAATGGACACATGGCATGTAAGGATTGGCACATGAGGGTTATAACCTTGGTGCATGCGCATGAGTAGGGAAGGAAAAATGGAAAATATGAAGAATATGAAGAATAACTCTAATGCATGTGAGAGAGTGCGCGAGACTAAGAAGAAGGATGCATAATTGCTAAGGCATGTAAGTATGTATAGAGATGTGAAGATCGATAAAGGAAGGTGTAAAATTTCAAGAAATACAGATTGTGGAGGGAGCATGCCAAAGAGGAAAATAGAAGCGTGCAAAGGGAAAAAGTGCGTACAAGGGAATGCATGGGATTGGGGAAGAAAAAGGTATGCATACAAAAGCATGTCGATACTTGAAAAATTACAAGGAAATTTCGTAGCTATGTGTGAGAGGATGCGCGACAGTTAAGATTGAATAATGGATGCACAGAGAAAAATGCTTGAAGGGATTTTGGAGGAAGATAACAAAATGCAAGGAAGGAAATCAAGAGCACGCAAAGCATGCACATGAGAAAGTGAAGGAAGGGAAAAAGAAAGGAAATTATGGAAGAGTGCGCGTGAGGAACTATAACCAAGGAAATATGCCAAGGAAGGAAACATTAGCATATACAACCTGAAAAATTATCATATTTGGTTTTCAATTGGTCGGATATGTATTTTTTCGTAGAACTAGTGCTAAGGAGAATTATTTTATAAACCCATATCCATTTTACATTCTTAAGTTGTTTTAATGAAAATATGGCATTCCAATTGCATGTAGAGTGTCATAAAAGTTAGTTTTGAATTTTTTTTCTCTTGAATAAGACACTATTAGTTCATTTTGCAAGCATTCAAGTTTTTAAGAGAAGGGCATAAAGACATGTAAGAAAAAAATTCTAATTTTAGTTCAAATTGACTCAAATTATATATTTTTGGATTGTGCATTATGAGATATTTCCAAAAGTCAAGTACAACAAAATTTGGACAATTTTGGCTTTTAGGGCATACATTTGTAGTTTCCATCACAAATGGGCCTCTTCTTTGGAGTTGTTTTATCTCACGGCCTCATAGTTTTGATCCGGGAAGTCAAGGAAAAGGTTTTTTTACCTTTCCTATTTCGATCAAATATTTTTCCATGATTTATAATTCTCATTTGATATTATGACCAATCCCTATTTTTGGACCTTCCAAAGGGCATAAATTTTGATTGGTAGTTGGGATTGACTTACAACATTATTTAAAAGTACTTGTATTTTAATTCTCTTTACAATAATGATATTTATTTATTTTGATTTTATATCAAATTCTCATTCAACATAATGACTTGGCTTTTAAACTATAAATCCTAATGTTTTATGTACTATAGGGTTCTTCCTCTCTCTTAAGAGGGGATCAATTTTTAGTGCTTCATATAAGTTCATACATGGAATATTGTGCACTCTAACCCAACTATTTTTAGTGTTTGTGTTTATGACCTTGATTTTCCTTCACAAATTTGTTGATGTGTTTTTGAACACATACCACATTGACATTTTTAAGATTTTGGTTGATTTCGTAACATATTCATGTCTTGGTTGATAATAAAATAAAATTTCTCCCTTGTTTGAAGAAAATATCACATCGAGGTTAACATATTTTTTTTTTTTTTTTTTTTTTTATAAATAAAAAATGAGGAACCATGGCCCACTATTCAAAATATTTACACAAAAAGACCTTGTGAACTACGTATAAGTTTGAGTTTTGTCACCACCTACACGTGGTGAGAATATACAATGACTAAGCTAATTTAAAAAAACTTAAAAACACTTGACATATGAGACTCGAGACTATACATCATACTCCTATAAGGAGCTTAAGACCATAATTGTTGGTTTTACTGCATCTCTAGCTTCTTTCTCGATTATCAAAGTGAATCGATTTCATTTTCTTAGAATCTTCAAATTTATCTACTGGATACCAGTGGAAAAAATGACATTCAACTTATTTCCTTGAGAAATAATTTCCATATCCTTTTCCGTAGATAACATCTAAATTTGGTCCATTCAAAGCCCAATATCAAACCCAAGCTACTCTATATCCTTATGTATAGAAAAGGAATTAATCACCTCCAAGAGGACATTATGAACCCCACTTATCTATTCCACTTTCAAAGTGTCAAAATGAATAGAGGCTGTATTGGGTCACCCATGGCCTTAACCACCTCCTACACTTTGTAATTGTACTTCCAAGTTGAGTCAATAATTGTGCACGTAGAAGGTGTATAGAAATCCATTGGAGCATCTAGGGTCCTTCACCCGAGTGATTAAAGTCTTATGACATAACTCCATAGCTTTTTGTATCCATGATTCTCGTGCCCTTTTATAGTAAGTGTCCCTAATTCGAAGCTAACATAATTTTAGATCATTCACCAACCCAAGGAAGAAGTAGTGCACATCATCAATGGAGTACCCATGAATAAGATTATCCTGCATTTCCTAAACCATATTGCTTGCCATCACCTTTCCCTTATTGGCCTTGGTACACTTTTTCCGGATCTACCACACTTTTCCCTTTATCCATTACCTAGCAAAAAAACTGTGAGAGCTTCTCAATCAAATTTCCAAAGCTGAATGACCAAGAACAATGGGTGGGCAAAGCTTATAAAACCCCTCACACATGTCGAAAAACTTCTCTCCCAGTGCGAGTAAATATGGAAATAATGAATTTTTGTGGGAAAGATATGTGCAAAAATCCTATCTTCATTACGAGGACAACTATTTGAGCTTCATGCCCATCACTTGATTTGATGTGACAAGCCCATCTTGTTTAATTATTTCTCCTACTTCCCTGCTTATATCCTTAGGTTGCATAATAATTATATTTTCATTTTTGGAATTGAGATCAATTCCAAGATTAGCAAGATAGTTAACAACCTTATTAGTGCTTTTATAGGTGTGAAGTATCTTTCTTGAATTATTAAGAGCAATACAGTCTTCCATAATGTGGATCAAATTCTAGTGATCCATATTCTTCTTGTTTACAACATTGATGATGATCTGTGAATCACCTTCAACAATGAGATTCCCCAACCTTTTTCCTTTGTGATTTTGAGGCTACACAAAATACACTTGGATTCCGCAAGGTTATTGGAGAAGTGACCAAGAGAATCAACTAAGACAAGGATAGGACTGCCTAATGAGTTGTAAAAATACGGCATGTTCTTGCTCCGGGCCTATAAGGATTATTTTTTTCAGCCCCATCGAAGTTGAATTTGATAAGTTCATTTGGAGGTGGATTCTATTTGACTGTTTTTTGCATTAATTTTTTTGTTGGTGTGAGTTATCCTATGTGTCCTCCTCACATATTGGAGGGTCATCTCACATGGGTTAGGTTTAGGGTTTGCTATTGAGTCATGCACTAGGGTTACTCAGCACCCTATATGTACCCTTTCACTATTCATTTATGAGCATGCCAAGACACTCCATTGTCTTTCTCTATGTGCAAGCTTTGTTTTGTTATGCAAGATTGTTCAGTTATTGATCGATTCTTCTTGTGATTACGTTGGAGCCATTACGATTCAACCAGAGTGCAACTTGATTGTGGTGCACATTTTCTGATACGATCCGTCAACTCTTTCATGGTATCAAAGATGAGATCAGAGTAAACGTGCACTCATTTTTTTGAGTTGTGATTACTCTTTTTTTTCATTTTTACTCCTCATGCAATTTTTTGATCATTATTTTCTAATTTTTTATTGCTAACGTATTTAACTTGTTGCTCTTGGAAAGTTTTCCATGTTCTTCGTGTGTGTGTAAGTATTCCTAAAGCTTTCAGGGGTTTTGTAGCTACTTCTAGCTAACTATAGCTAAATTCGGAGATCAGTTAAAAATAGAGTTATTTTTTTGGGTTTTTGATTTTTTATTAAACTCAAAATTTCTATCTCTGTTTTTGGTCTCTCTTCTGTGTTTGCATGGTATTTTGTAGAATACAGGTTTAATATTCAAATTTGAAGGACTTGATTTTAGCTCAACAAGATCCTTCGTTCACCACCGGATTCTTTCGGGTTTCCTTCTTGCAAGTCGAGGTGAGTTTGTGATTTTTCCCTCGGCTCATGTCGCCCTACTTTTTTGAGAACATGTTTTTTCGTGCTCATCCACTTGTGGCTGTCCCCCTCTGCTGCGTTTTTTAGGACGTGTTCCCTCCCAACCGCCGACTGTGCAAACCATGGCTACATTTTCTTCCAACTGAGGACTGTGCAAGCCTACATGTGGTCTGTTGGGTCTCCTTCTCCCTCTCCAACGCTTGGATCTGCTACGGATTGCACCTTCTTCCCAGACTATGCATCTTTTAAATCCGCGTATTTTTATGGTATGTTCTTCTAAATCCACGTTTTTCTTTGGAGTTTGGTAAGTATTTAAATACTTTGTTTTTTTTTAAAACAAAATGCAAAATAAGCTTTTCATCTTACTTTAATCTTATAAAGTTTCTAACTTAAGTTCATACGGTTCGCTTTTAAAAAAAAAAAAGAGGTAAGTTTTTTAAAACTTTACTTTTTTAAAAAGCTTTTTTAAATATCCTTTAAAAAAAACAAATACGTAAGCCTTTTAAAATAGAATTTTTTTCTTTTTTTAATATTCTTTCTATCTAAAATAAAAAGAAGCTTTTTATATTTTAAATTAGTTTTATTTAATTTAAAATTGTTTTTTAAAAGGGAAAGTATCTTTAATCTTTAATTAGGATTTTTTTCTTCTTTAGATCTTAATTAAATTAATTATAATTAATTAGATTTACTTAAATCTATTTTTATTAATTACAATCCTCTAATGTACGATTAGATAATTTTTTTTTAAATCATCTTTTACATTAACATTTTTTATCATTTTTTAAAAACTCCAATAGCTCTAAAATTAGCCAGATTGGACGTTTCAAAACGGTAATTCTTTAGGCGTTATTATCAATTTTTTTACTAATCATGCGCTCAAGTGTGCAGTGACACTCTGAGCACTCCTTGTCTTCCACGTGCCTTTCCGGCATTCTAAAGATCATCAGAACTCTTTCCGAGTTCATCTAAACATTGTATTTTACCCTTATTATTGCTTGCGACTAGTGAGCGCGTCACAGTCTGTAGCAAGGGGGTACTCTTTGCGACGTGAGACGTTTTTTCTCACAACCAAGATTTACTTTCGCCTCCTTCCTTGTCTTTTGCTTTGTGCTTGTTTACGGTGTCTTATTTTGCTGCGCTCCATGAAACATTGTTGTGGTCTCCTCTCTTGCGCGTTATTACGCTGATTGCAAGTTGAGTTACTAAGTGTTTCCAACCATACGCACGAACCGATTGTAATCAACGCACTAAACTATAAAGTGTTGAAAGCAAGGGGTTATTATATTGTCCTAGGTGGTTGTGTTTCTTTTTTGCATTTTTCTCTCTCTCTCTTCACTATGGATGCACTTTCAATTCCTTTGCTTATGCCGTTCAACTTCTTCGAATGGAGATCGAAAATGATTATGAAACTAAGGGGTAAAGGGTTATATCGCATCACCATGGGAACTGAGACTGAACTAGACGATGATCCTGAAAAATCTAAGTGGTTAAACCGTAGTGATGAAGCTTTAGGTCTTCTTTGCATGTTTGTTTCTCCTAACTTGCTCTTCCACATTGAGGCATCCAAAACACCTAAATCTGCGTGGAAAATGCTAGATGCAATGTTTGGACAACAAGATGACATGAGAGCGCATGAGTTGGAAAATGAACTACTAGGGTTAAATCCTAGTGAATTTGAAAACCTACAAGCTTTCTTCTTGAAATTTGTCCACATTAGATTATTGTTAAAGGGATGTCAAGTAGAGAAGAAATATCCTCAATTGATCTTGTCGATTCTCTCTAAGCTAGGTCCGAATATTCTATCTTCGTGTCAAATTTCTACGCTATAAAATATGCTTTGGGTGATGCTTGGACTATGCCCTCCTTTGACTGTTTTTCGTCCCAACTCATTCAAGAACAAGACAAACTCATTCAAATGGGGTCTCTCAAGTAAAATTCACATGCCTTTGTAGCAAGTACTAGTAAGGGAAAGAAGACTAAAAATAAGAAAGAAACAAAGGATCAACCTAAGAAAGAAACCAAGAAAAAACCTAAAAATGACACAAACACTTCGAATTCTGAGCCTAAGGCATAGAAAGCAAGTTTTTTTGTTCCTATTGCAAGAAGTCTAGTCACGATGAGCACCACTATTTTTGGAAACAAATTGATCACTTATCTCATTTACTTGAGAAGAATAAAATAAGTGTTCCTGAATCCATAAAACAAAGTGCTCCGAAGGTTGAGTCTTCTGCTGCAAAAGGTTCTAAAAATGATAAGAAGAAAGGAAAGGCCCTTGTAGCCAGAGTTGCTCCTTCATCGACGTGGATTATAGATTCTAGTGCCTCACACCACATGGGTTCTTTGCATGTTGATTTCTCCAACATCAAACCTTGTGGAATGTCCCAAATCACGATGGGTAATGACACGACAGTGTCATTTTCCGATAGTGGATCGGTAGAGATGGATGGGGGAACATTCAACCAAGTGTTAAGTGTTCCTGATCTCTCTACCAATCTCCTATCGGTTTACCAAATTACTCACCTTGGTGAAGGAATGCGAGTGGAATTTGGTCTTAACTCGGTGATTATTCGTGAGCTTAACAATGACACTACAGTGGCTGAGGGAAAGGCGGATCACCATTCATGGTTATATACCTTTTCCCACTTATGATTCTACACCCACTGCCTTGCTCACTTATGTAAATGAGGTTAGTAAGCTATGACATGAGCATTTTGGACATCTAAATTATTTCTACCTTAAACAATTGAGACAAAATGAAATGGTCAATGGGTTACCCCACGTCAGGTTTTCTAAGGGTCTTTATGAGGGTCGTACCCTTGGAAAGCATCCTGAAAAGAAATTTGACAAAGGAAAATCCTGGAAAGCTACTCGTCCCTTGGATCTTGTTCACAGTGATATTTCTGGTCCATTTCCTTCTCCTTCATTTACTAGAGCTCTTTATGTGCCAACCTTCATTAATGAATTTTCGCGATATACTTGGGTATATTTTCTTAATCTTAAGTCTGAAGTCTTTGAACATTTTTAGGACTTAAGGATCTTGCTGAGAAACAGGTGGAATGGTCTATCAATTTTCTTCGAACCGATAATGGAGGTGAATATGTAAACAATAGGTTCATGGATTTCTATACTTCTGAAGGGATTTCTTTGCAGTATTCCGTTGCTTATAGCCCTTCATAGAATAGAGTCACAGAAAGAAATAACCATACTCTTAAGGAGATGGCCACTTGTATGATTCACTTGAAGTCTCTTCCTCCATAGTATTGGGCTGAAGTAGTGAATTATGAAAATTACATTCAGAACCATGTTCCACACAAGGCAATAAGAGGGATGACACCCTTTGAAGCCTAGTTTGGATGCAAGCCTGATGTTGATCACTTTCGAGTCTTCAAATCCAAGGCTATGGCTCGGATTCCCAAGAAGAAACGTAAGGATTTGGAACCACAATCCAAACCTTGTATCTTTGTAGGGTATCCTAATGGCGTGAAGGGATATCGATTGATGAATCCTACTTCTCATGAGCTATATATCGAGATAAGTGTTAAGTTCGATGAGTCTTCTTCGACTTCTACTTCTCTACCTATTGAGGTTCTTCATCTCATTGATTCAGATTCTGACTCATCAGATGATGATGTTGTTGAGCGCCCCGATCCTCCCGACCATCGACCTTTGAATCTTCGATTCTAACAATAGTGATAACGAGGAATATGTCCCTTCTCACTCAAGTGAAGACTCTTCCGACTCTGAGCCTGATCCTCCTCGTCCTCTTTGGACTAGGAAAAATTTACAAAGTGTTGGAGATTTAGTTGGAGATACTTCGGATATGAGACGTACTCGCTTAGATTTCATTGGACCCCACTCTTTCTTCACCTCTACTTCTGATCCACAATCTTTTTGGGAGGCTTCTGGTATTCCTGAGTGGGATTTTGCCATGGATGAGGAGTATTCCTCTCTCATGAAGATCGATACTTGGGATCTCACCCCTCTTCTAAAAGGAAAAAAATCATTCGGTGTAAGTGGGTGTTCGAACAAAGTATGGAGTAGATGGAGACGTCGAAAAGTTTAAAGCGCGATTAGTAGCTAAGGGTTTCTCCCAGATAGCTGGGGTTGATTATACTGAAACCTTTTCTTTGGTTGCGAAGATGACTTCTATTCGACTGACCCTAGCCATTGCCGTAGTGAACAGATGGAAAGTCTATCAAATGGACGTTAAGAGTGCCTTCCTTCATGGTGACCTAGAGGAAGAGATCTATATGGAACAATGGGATCGTGTCCAGATTCATGTAGGAGCCATATGAGCTGCATTAGAAAGCAGATAAATGGATTCTTCATTATGTTCTTGGCACTTATACTCATGGCATTCATTATCATGGAGGGGTAGATATCGACTTAATTGGGTTCACTGATTCTAATTGGGCGGTGACTTAGATCATCGAAATATACTTACGAGATACGTTTCTCTCTTAGTTCGGGTCTTATTAGTTGGTCTAGCAAGAAGCAGAATGTAATTGCAATATCATCTATAGAGGTAGAATACAGAGGAGCAATTAACATTGCCACATAAGCTATTTGGCTATAGGGTATTTTGACAGAGTTTGGAATCCACTTTCGGCTGACCCTACCATTATCTACTATGATAACATGAGCACTATCTCTATTTGTAAAAATCCGGTTCAACATCAGCGGACGAAGCACATTGAGATCCATATGCACTTCATACGGGGATTATTCATGATGGCATCATCGACATTTAGTACATTCAGACACGATCGATTGTAGATTTATTTACCAAGCCCTTCACTGAGATGAAATTTCTTCACTTACAGTCTCTTCTCTGGGTGAGGTCTTCTGTAGCTACTCATCTTCTTCAGCCTAAGTGGTCCTTCTTTTCTTCTTCTTCTTCTAGGAAGATTGTGTTTGTATATGGGCACCTTATCAGGCCTTTAGTTGTCGGGCCCCATTAACACATCTTTCTTAGTTGTTTAGGAGTGTCTTCTCTTTTTGTCTAACTCATCATAGCCACTACCCTAGCTTCAATGAAGGGGGGGTGTTGGTGTGAGTTATCCTATGTGTCCTCCTCACATATTGGAGGGTCATCTCACATGGGTTAGGTTTAGGGTTTGCTATTGAGTCTTGCACTAGGGTTACTCAGCACCCTATGTGTACCCTTTCGCTATTCATTTATGAGCATGTCAAGACACTCCGTTGTCTTTCTCTATGTGCAAGCTTTGTTTTGTTATGCAATATTGTTTAGTTATTGATCGATTCTTCTTTTGATTATGTTGGAGCCATTACGATTCAACTAGAGTGCAACTTGATCATGGTGCACAATTTTCGATACAATCCATCAACTCTTTCATTTACTAACCCATTTATCGAGGGTTCCTGATAGTATACTTTTCTAGTTGTTGAACGTGATGATATCTTCTAGAAATATTTTCCCATATTTAGGGGTCCATGTCATGATGAGATCCTTGATGCTCATCAAGATCCTGGGAAAGGGTTGTTTTAATGCTTCTATTATTATATTTATAAATTATTATTTTTCTTTCCAACCATATCCTCCAACAAACAATTATAGATGTGGTTCTCCAAATTTGAAGTAGCGGGACAAAGAAAAGTCTACGGTCCCACCATGCAATGATATATACTTGACAATGATAGGTAGCACAAAGTGGAAATTTAATTTCTAGAGAAGTTTAGAACATATTTAAAAGGTATATGTATAATGGATGATAAGGTGATTGGTCTCTTCTTAAAATTGCAAACAAAGGGGGCACCATGATGGTCCATAAAATCCTCATTTTTTGAGATTGGATTATGTAAGAATCTTTTCCTAATAACCCATCCATAGGAATGCATTAGCTTTTGGGAGGTCGTATTTAAACCAAATCCTCTACGTAGGGAAGGAGATGTCTACTCTAGAGGAGGAGGAGATGATGAAAATATATCCATCCTTTACATTGTATCTACTAGATTTTCCCCCATCCAGATCAACTGATCATGGTGATTTGAGAAATGAAAGGGTTTAAGAATGTTCAATAAATCCATTTTCTTATCAATCATATTTTGTGGGACCGATAAATAAATCTATCTTTCTTTAGATTGGTTAAAATAATCCCTCACATATGGTCCTTACATGTCGCGCCAATATTTTATCCTTTTGAGATTATGGTTTACGTAGGGGAATTGAGTATCCATGCGTCATTCCAAAAAAAAATATTAAACATTTTCCAATGTTCCATCTTAGGAGGGATTTGAGAATGACCAAGGATTTAATCATGAAGTACCAGATGTGAGATCTGGCCAAGTGCTCACAAAAAGTGAAAATTATTTTGAGGAGCATATTATTCAAATATTTATTTTTGAGTATGATACTCCACAAGGAATGAGGCTCAACGCAAAGTCTCTAGGTGATTTTTTCTCCTAAGGCCAACTTCATTTTATTGTTGATTATGAACCCTAGACCGCCCCATTCTTGGGGGAGACAAATTTTCTCCCATATCACCAAATTATTTTTTTCCTCATTCATTCCGCCTTAGAGGAAATTTTTTTGAATGGATTTTATATATCTATCTAATTTGGAGGGAGAGACAACACAAACATCATGTAGATAGGGATAGCTTGAAAAAAAAGGAGACTAATTGAAATCTTTGAGTAAAGGATAGCCACTTACCTTTCCAAGTGTCTAACTTTTTCAAAATCTTATCAATGGTGGTTTTCTAGAGATATGGGGAGTTCTTGTCATGGAATAGGGGGATGCCAAGATAAGAGCAAAGAATGGATCATGGGTTAGTGTCCAAAATCTTGTAAATAAAAGTTTGAGAGTATTTATTCATGTTGAAGAAGAATATTATTGATTTTCTTTTGTTCACTTTCTGATCTAATGCTTCCTCTTATAGATCAAGATTTTGTTTAAAGGCTCAAGCCTCACCAATGGTATATTGGCTAACAAGGCCAATATCATCAGTGAATTGAAAATAGTGATCATAAGAGCATCATTGGTGACCAAAACACTATTGAGGATTCTATTTTATTTTATATGAGATAACCACTAGCTTAATGCATACTCCATGACGATGAACATATATGGAGAGAAAGGATCACCTTTTCGAGCCCTCCGGAGGAGATAAAGAATCTAACAGGATCATAATTAATAAGTACGAGATAAATTGGCCTACCTAGTATAGTTTAAAATCCATTTCCTCTAGGTAGGATTTAATACAAATTTCTATAACGTGGAAATAATGAAATCCCGATTAGATTTGTCAAAGCATTTTGTCATATCCAACTTTATTAACATTTTTCCATGATTATGATTATGATGTTTCCATGTTTCCCAAGAGTGGTTCATCTCGTGGGAAATATAATTCCATCCAAGATTTGTCTCCCAACCACAAACCCACCTTGCTCAGGAGAGATAATCTTATGGAAGATATTTTTGAGTATGGTGTCAATCAACTTCAAAATAATATTGTATGAAACAACGTAGAGAGAGATAGGCTTGGAAGAATCAAAAGAATAGGAATTCTTAGAATTGGGGATCAAGGAAATGAAGGTAGAGTTAAGCTTGTTCAAAAGATATTTGGAGGAGTTGATGTAGGAACATCATCAAGAATCCATTCAAGTGCAAGTGTTCCTAGCTATGAAGTTAATGAAGTGTTCTATGGTATGTGGATTCAAAAGAGAGAGTTAAGAGTGAGGGATTTGAAAATTCAAATTAGATATTTTCCCTCCAAAATTGTATTTCAATTATAAAGGCTTAGAAAAGAATCCTAGAGGTTTATTTAGGGTTGGTAGGTGTTTTTTTGAATCATAGGGTGTGTATCGAGTCTTAAGAATAGGGTGACAATAATGAAATATGTGAAATAATGTAAAATTTTCAAAAAGGTAGTAGAAGCACATGATGAGTCATCATAGATTTTGAAAGGAAGTTACACTTTAGGTAGGAGTTACATGCATGATAAAATCGTATATAGGAGGAAATGGGAGTGAGTCAGTTAGTTTTTGGGAGAGATAATTCCTTGTAGTAGGAGGAATGAGGTAAGGTCAAGCAGACATTTTTAAGAAACAAAATGGATATGAATATAAATTTTGTTTTGTGAGGAACTCTGTTCTAATGGATATTGTGTTAGGAATTTGAATGATTCTAAATCTGATAGCTTGGGATAGTTGATCATTCCTAATGAACAATGAAGATGTGTTTGAACTCGTAGGAAGAACTTATGGAAACTTGTGAAATTTATCCCCTATCCAAGTTGTATAAAGGAGTTTAAACTTACATGACCTTAGCTGTAATCAATTTTGCAAAGGTATCTTGAGGAGTTAGATTATTGTTTCACATGTATAAATGTATGGATATTCATTTTAATATTTTAAGGATGTGTAGCATGGTATTTTGATTTTCATGTTGGAACAACCTTGAGAAAGAAAAGCGTGATAGTGACTAAGCAAGCCTATGTCAAAATGAGATAATGTTACTTAGAAGTTTCCTAGATGCTTTAGAAACTCTCAAGAAGGTTGAACATCAAACTTAGTGTGTATCCATTGTGTTAAGATGTACTGAAAAATACAAACATGCATGTTATAATTGTTAAGAGTTTCTTTACATAATTGTGATTGTGTGTTCACTTAGGGCATGACAAGAAGAAAGGTGAAGAAAAATAGATTCCTCGTATTCCTCTAACCTTAATGGTAAATAAATATTATAGAGGACATTGAGATAAAAATGAATGAAATTTTTTAATCCTTTAAGCGGGGTTCCATGCATTTTATAACCATTGTATTCTCTTGGGTTCTTGGGAGGACTTCAAAAGGACAATACTAGGGTTTGTCTTTGGCATGTAGGCCTAATAGGTGTTGTCATTGATGAAAAACCACATTAATGAAAAAGTTAATGTTTTATGATGATGTCATGATATTTTTTTATGGTGCTAACATATTGGTCTAGATGCTTATCAGCTGGTACAATGGGATTCAGTGATGTGTGTTTGCTTTATCAAGCCTATACAGGTGTCTAGGATGTGTTGTTTAGCGGTGTGAGATTCTTAGTTTCTTGGGAAGCATGTTGTCATGTTGACTATCATGATTTATGGGTGCTTGAGAACTCATAGTAGTGAAATAGTGCAGGTACATGTGATTCTCCATGTTACAAGTACTCATTGGGAACAAGTATGACAACTTAGAGGTGTGACAGAGTGTATTGGAGAAATTTTATCTCATGGATGCATGATATTAGGTGTATAATGAAATATGAGGTATGGTTGGGTCATTTTCATAGGTTTCTTGTTCAGTTCTTGCATTATTTCAGTTGACCCTAGTTGTTATTATGAAGATCTAGCATGCAAGAATAGGTAAGTCTTAGTGACTAGAGAGATTGGGATATGGTGTTATCATTATGATTATTGGAGATGTTATAGGGATGAGTGATGGTGCTCCCTTAAAAAAATTTCAAGCTCTCATGATGTGTATTGTGTCAAATATGACTAATTTTGTGAGACAAGGTCAAGAATAGGTGAAAATCAAGCTTAAATTTGAACTTCGATGCTCATTGTGAACAATGTACTTTGCATGGGACCTTGTGGATTTCAATGATTTTATAAGTTTATTTTAGAATGTTTCACAAAAATAATCAGGTTACTTGATCTTCACATTTTTATGAACGATCGTTAAGAAGGTAAAGTGGTCTAAAACTCTAGCTAAACCCCTAGCTACGAGCGGTTTGCAAAAAGTGAAGTGTTGTGACCTATTTTTGATTGGTTAAAAAAAATTTATGATTGTATGTTGTAGAGGAATCCTCATTATTTCCATAAATTTATGGTTTAGGTCATGGTGATATGTGGCCCCCACCTAAAAATAGCAATTTCTGGGAAAGATGGATATTGAGCAGGATCGTCAAAAGAAGAAGCATGAAAAAATAATGTTACATGATGATTAGGAGGTTTTACTGATGTAGATGGAGGTTTTAGGAAAATTTTACGTAGGTTCATGATGTTTTGAGGTCCAAACAGATTGACTAGTCAAAGGGCAGTTTTGGGGTCTCAAATAACAGTGGTCTAGTTTTTGGCCATAACTTGAGCTACGAGGTGGAATTTGAGGTGATTAAAGTTGTGTTGCAAATTATATTAATATATATTTCCATTTATATATTTATTTCCTCATGATGAGTTTATTGGTAGGGTTTCCATGGAATTATTTCAATAAGAAGGTTTTTGGCGATTCAAGACAGATCTGTTTTTTGGTGAAAGTTTAATGTTGTTTGAAGCATGAGATGGATTAGGTGATACTTCCTATCACATGTAAATTTAATAGGGATTAATTTATAATCCAATGAATCCATTTAAAGTTATTTAATGCATCTATAAATTATTTTATGAGCTAACCTTTGGAAACAACACTTTTGACATGTTGATTTGGTGAAGGAAAATGTTGTTGTGGTTTGAAGTGAAGGATTTTTCATGACTTATAAATTTCTTAAAAGTGTTATAAGATTTTTCCATTTATTTTTTGTGGTCACATGGATTTTTTTGGTTCATTAGGATTCATTTGGTGGAGTTATGAAGTTTCCAAGGTGTTAAAGGGTGCATGAAACAATTGTTTTGAGAATTGTAAAGGGAATTGGGCCTAGTAAATGAAATAATCTGATTGGTTGATTAAATGTGTGACCATATTTGAATTTTTTATGATTTATTACTCATATGTAAAGGGTTTTGGGTCATGAAATATTATGGTACTAATGTTAGGGCATTTTTAAGAATGTGCTTATGGGGTTTTAAGCCATTTTTGGCACATGTAATGAGGTTTTGGCTAGGCCGACCTACTTGGGTCATATGTAACTATTGTAATTAAAAATTATGAATTTTATATAGTTTTATGGGTTTAAATTATGATGAGGTACCGACCTCTTTTGGTTTGGAAGGAATAAAAACATATTTAAGTGCTTGTTTGGTTCATTTTTGAACTAGTGCTCTTGGAGGGAAGGTGTGCGACCTAGAGAGATATATTTTGTAGGTATGAGAGCATGTTTTGAAGGATAATAAATATCATGATAGGTTGAAGAAGATTAGATAGCATGAGAGAAAGAGGATAGAGCAAATAAATAAGGAGAAAGAGCAAGTTTGATGCCCTAGGGTATGAGCTAGGGTTTGTGAGCTGAATTAGTGATCTCCATCAGTTGTGGCAGCATCATTTTCAGAGATCAAACATCTTCAGGTGGCTAATTTTGTGCTTGGTTATCTTTTTTGGTTTGTATACTCCTTGTGGAGTTGTTTTTTCACTAAATTAGGGGTTGACGCTCCTTGTAGGGTTGGTGCTCTACTAAATTAAGGGTTGGTGCTCCTTGTGTAGTTGGTGCTACACTAAATTACTTTGATTTGTGTAATATAAGTAGAGTTTCAATGGGTTTTCTTCCCCATGAGGGTTTCCCACTTAATTTTGGTGTCTTGTGTACTCTCTTTCTCTTGATTTTGTTTATGGTTTTTTATATGGTTAAGTTGACATATATATGATACATGGATGCATAAATGGTAACACATGATGAATAATACATGAATTAAAAAAATTAGGACTGATTCACCCCCCTTTAGTCCCCTTTTCTTCTAAAAATTGGTACCAAAGTAGGTCCTTTTGCAAAAGTTTGACAACTTGAAAGGAGATCCTTTGAAGCACAAATAATGGGTAAGTCTGTAGATCTTTGGAAAATAAAGTATGAGATAATCTGAGTCTTTGGTTTTGGATTACAAGAGACAATGGATGAAATGGAGAAATATCATGATCTAGCTATCAAATATTTGAAATCTCAAGTGGAAATTTTGTCTAATGCTCTAAAGGAGAAATAAGATGCTTGTTCCAAGTATGAAGACAAGTTGAAATCCCTTGAATCAGATTTGAAGGATGCAACTAGTGAGTTGCAGATGCATGAAATATTTGAGAAGAGATCCAAGGCTCTTAATGACATGTTGGAGAGTCAAAGAGGCACAAATGATAAAACAAGCCTAGGGTTTGAAGGAGAACAAAAGAAGGATGATCATGAAGCTGGTTCAAGAACTAAACCTTGAGAGATAACTATGAAAGCTAATTCAAAAAGGTCTAACTCTCAGGTTAGAAAACCTAATGGTATGAGTTATGGATCTGTATTCAATGGTTATTGCTTTGTTTTCCATGATTTTTTTCATAGAGCTATAGATTGTAAAAAGAGGGCTCCAAGGAATGAAGTAGGTGTCTTCAAGGGTGAATGCTACTCTTGTTGTGAATATGGACATAGAGCTAAAGATTATGGATGGAATCTAAGGGTGTTTGAACCTAGAAGGAAAAATAATGTTTTTGTTTGTTTCAATTGTCATCAATCAGGTCATATTACAAAAAAAAAAATCAAAACAAAAGGAGGTTCATTGTAAGATCTGATCCTATGGTCAAGAGAGAGGTTAGGTCAGATCCTAAGGGAAAGAAGATGGTTAATCAAACTAAATATGCCAATAGGACTGATTCTTATTCCATCATGCACAAGTATGAGGCTTGTCAAAGAAGGATCCTAATGGGAACAAGATTGAAAAAAACTCAACTTTCTAATGACATCTAAAAAGGGTATGTTTTCTCAAGTTCAAGAAGATCATTGGTGCCTCCATGCTTCAACTCATGAAAAGTTTAGAAGGTTGGGAATATGGGACACCTCTAAAGTCATAAGGTATGTCAAATAACATCTTCATGATTCTTTGAGTCTTTGTTGCCAATAAGTGTCGAGTTTGTGTGTAAAATCTTGTGATTTTTCTTTGAGTGTTGTGAGTCTGAAAACAAGTCAGTACCTTCATAGTCTATCGAGCTTGTGTCTTGAGTTTAAAAATTTCAAGGTGCTTGTTATGCTAAGTATTGTAGTTAAAGTACTAATGATATTTAAATGTTCCTTCATGAAGTTGTAGGTCCTTATCATGATATCAAAAATCCTTGGAAAATGTAACATTCAATGTATAAGTTGTTGTCCCTTGCATTATTAGGAGGTTTCATGATATATATTAGGTCTAGTGTCAAAAAAATTAGTATTATCCCAAGGGGAGTTAGTATGTCTCTACATGACTCTTATGGTGGCTAATCCAAGTGTGTAGCATATGTTTGGATCTATGTTCATATTGTCATAGTTGTTGCTCCATGAATTATCATATCTCATTCATAGTATGAAGGGTTATTTGGTTGACATGATCATCAGAAGTTATGATATTCTCTACACATGTTTGCAATGTACAAAAGTGGTCAAGTTTATATTGTCAAGTCATATTGATTCAATCTTTCATGTCATGAAGTCGTGATGAATCATTAAGTTTGAAAGTCTATAAGAGTATGGTGTAATATCAATTTTTTATTTGAGTTATGTTCTATCTCATTAGGTTATCATTCCTAAGTTATCTACTAAACAAAGTTTCTTGTGCAAGGAAATGTCTCTAATCGTGTCATTAACCTATAAATAAATTGATATCCCTTTTGAGTTCATTGTTTGTTTCATATTATGTCATTGTGATGAGTCATCAAATTAGATAAGGGTTGTTAAGGGCATCATCTTGTTGTCTCAGTATGTAGTGGTGGTATGTCTCATGTATCCTAAATTGATGATGACTAGTGCATAAAACCATGAGGTGATCATTGATGACAAAGATGAAAATAGGATTCCTAAAGTACTATGCATTGTCAAAGACTGTACTTGACCAAAATGTAAAGTGAAGAGGTCCACAAAGTACAAGTAAGTCTAAAATGTTTCCCTTTTTTGAATTAACCTCAGTGTTGATCAAAATAATTCAAGTCTACAGGTGATTGGTAACTATAAATAAGTGAATTCATGATAGAAAGTCTTTGTTTAAGGAAAAATTGGTGTTCTACAATTATTTAAGATAGAGAATATGAGACCAAGAAGCTACAAAGTGAGTCTCTAGGTTTCTTATGAGTAAGATAAGATCATGAAAAGCTCAAAGTTGGAAAGAGAGAGAGAGAGAGAGATTTGTTATGATTACAAACATGTGAGGGTTTGTAGATTTGAAATCCCTGATCTATGTCTTCACTATTGGAAGGTCTAAAATGCAAAGTTGATGTTGACCTTAGTCATGTTTCAAAAGGTGGTAAATGTCTCTAATCACTATGTCAAGTAAATATGAAAAAGACAATTAGGTTTTTGAGTTGACACAAGTGTTTTTTAACACTATCTCTAAGAGAGGCGTAAGAATCAAAACTCAAGATTCAAAGTGAACTGAAGTTGATATTACAAGATGCTATGAAGTGTCTACTACAATGTCTTAGAGGACAAAATATTACCTAAAATTGTAAAGAAAAATGTTATAGAAATATTTCTACAGTGATCAATGGATTTTTATGAAGTTGTAGGTGCCTCAAAGAGCTAAGAAGTATGAAGTTAAAGGACTAAAAAGTGTTTTGAAGTTATTTTGGGAACCTTAGAAGGTCAAAAGAATTAGATGGTAGACTCAGAACTTATATTTTTTCAGAATATTAAATTATGTTAAAGAATAAATGTCCACCCACAAGTCTATCCATCATACAAAATGATTTAACCTTTGGAATATGGCTCATTGCACAAGTCGAGAAAGTGTGTGTTAGTATCAATGTACCTGTAAGGTCCAGTTAGTAGCATTATGAAAGTGTCTTGGTGTTTAAAGTCAAGGGTATAAATGCATCATTGTATGAACAAAGTGTGAAGTTGACTATGCTTGAACGGTTCTCTCATGAAGAAATCAAGAATGTATCAGGTGCTAAAAGTATTTTTCATGTCTTAGGAGATTATTCAAAAGTGTAGAGATCAAGAAGGTCTATTTTTGTGATATTCCATGATTTCTCAAAGAAGTGATGGTAGTTGAAAAAGAGTGTGTTCATGACTTTAAGACTATGTTTTCACCATAGAAACCTATAGGGTAAGGTATTGAGTAATGTGAAATTGCATTGAGTTTTATAGATATGATCATGAAGTGTAATGAAGTTCTCCTACTCCATGTATGAATCTTGTGAGTGAAAATTGTACTATCTCTGTCAAGATCATGTATTCAAGATGTTTGTTCATGAAATTGTTGGTCTCAATGTGTGTAATGTTTCAAGAAAATCAAGTGTAATTCATTAGTAGATGAAGACCTACAAAGGATACAAGCCTTAGACTCTCTAGGATGTGTGAAAAGAATGGTCTGTGCAATGAATATTGTGCTTTTTCTGATCTCAAGCGTTTGAGGAATTAAGGATGTGAAATGAATGTACTATACAGAGTTATCGGTGCCCTAGATTTTCTTGTGGTTTGAAATAGGATGTTTTAGGTAGTTTCAAGAGCATTTTGTCACTTCAATGGAAGTATGAGTTGATAAAGCAGTACTAAATGCTCAAAATAAAATTGTTCGAGGTAGAGCATGGCTTCTCGTTGAGGAGTGACACATGGGGAGAGCATATTTGATTTTCTTGGAGAATCAAGGTTTTTTTATTTCACTTGCTTAGGTATGTCAAGACTAATAATAGTTTCCATTTTTAGTCAAATAGGATTGTTAAAGACTGAAAATGTTGTTTTGGGACTAATAAAAGTTGTAAAGTTGATTTCAAGGCATGATAGCTAGGCTAGTAGCTCAAATTTGTACTCTTGAGCTAGAAATGGAGGTATTTTTGTCTAGTGGGAGTGAAAATTTCTGGATTCAATGCTTGAGTGACCTATAGGTGGATGTCAAAATTGGCCTAAAATGCACTAAAAGGTTTGTTATGGGCACCTAGTATTGACATAGTATGAAGAGTGTGAAGATTCCTTGTATGCATGTCTTAGGACTAAGAAAGGTGATTTTTTTGTCAAGATTGATGGATTAATGATAATATATGGTATCTCATGTTGTTTTTGGCATGTTAAGAGTGATGTTGCCTCTATTTCATGATTGCTACAATTCTTTCAAGAAGGCTGAAAACATGGGTATAGTAGAAAAATTGGTTGTTTACATGCTCAAGAAGTGGATAATGATGTTTGTACTCCATAACAAGTTAATATTATGTTTTTCATGGTGTAATGATGTTCTTCATGTAGGAAGTGTTCTTTCTAGGGGGAGCTTGTTATTTGCATACCCAAAATGAAGGTAGAATTTAAATTGTTTGAGAAAAAAACAAGAAAATGAGGTAAGTTTGAAACCTTTGGTTGATGTTTCTAACCAAATTAAGGAGGTATAAATCTGAATAAGGTAATGAAGGTGAGGTAAAATACCTCTTTGTCATTAATGTAAAAAGGGGGAGAAGTTTAGGGTGTTTTCCATCAATGATAAAGGGGGATTGTTGGCATGTAGGCCTAATAAGTGTTGTCATTGATGAAAAACACATTAATGACAAAGTGAATGTTCTATGATGATTTCATGATGTTTTTATGGTGCTAACATATTGTTTTAAGATACTTATCAACTTATGTACAATGGGATTCAGTGATGTGTGCTTACTCTAACAAGCCTATACAGATGCCTAGGAGGTGTTGTTTGGTAGTGTGAGATTCTTGGTTGCTTTGGAATAATTTTGGAATGTTGAATATAATTATTTTATGGTTCTTGAGCACTCACAAAAATGAAATAATGCAGGTATAAGTGATTCTCCATGTTTGGTACTCATTGGGAGTAGGTATGACAACTTGGAGGTGTGATAGAGTGTATTGGATCCATTTGAGCTCATGGATGCATACTATCAGGTGTATAATGAAATATTAGGTATTTTTGGGTCATTTTCAGATGTTTCTTGTTCATTTATTACATTATTTCAATTGACCCTAGTTGTTACTATGAAGATCTAACATGCAAACATAGGTAAGTCTTAGTGACTAGAGAGATTGGACTATGGTGTTATAATTTTTGATGATTGTATATGTTATAGGGATGAGTGATGGTGCTCTCATAAAAATTTCAGACTCCCATGATGTCTATTTTGTTAGATATGACTGATTTTGTGAGACATGGTCAAGAATAAGTAAAAATCAAGCTTAAATTTGAACTTCTTATGCTCGTTGTGAACATTGTGATTCTCATGGGACCTTGTGGCTTTCAAGGATGTTTCTAAGGTGATTTTATAAGGTTTGAAAAAATAATCAGATTAGTTCATAGTTACATTTTTATGAATGATTGTTAAGAAGGTAAAGTGGTTTAAAACCCTAATTAAACCCTAACTAGGAGCAGTTTGAAAAAGTGAAGTATTTTGAACCATTTTTTATTGGTTCATAAAAATTTATGATTGGATGTTGTATAGGAATACTCATTATTTCCATAAATGTATGGTTGAGTTCATGGTAATTTGTGGGCCCCACCTAAAAATAGTTGTTTTTGGGAAAGAAGGATATTAGGTATGATGGTCCAAATGAGTAGCATGAAAAATTCATGTTGATAGATTATTAGGAGGTGTTATTGTTATATTTGTAGGTTTTAGGACATGTTCATGTATTTTTATGATGTTTTGAGGTCTAAATAGGTTGACTGGTCAAAGGGTAGTTTTGGGGTCTCAAATAGCAGGGTCTAGTGTTTTGGCCATAACTTGAGCTACATGTGGAATTTTTAGTGATTAAAGTTGTGTTGGAAATTATATTAAGATATATTTCCATTGATATATGGATTTATTTATGATGAGGTTATTTGACAGGGTTTCCAGGAATTATTTCAGCAAGAAGGTTTTTGGCAGTTCAAGATATGATCTGTTTTGGTGCAAGTTTGATGTTGTTTGAAGCATGATATGGATTGGGTGATGCTTTATATCACATGTAAAGTTAAGAGGGGTGAAATTTTCATCCAATGAATCAATTTTTAGGTATTTAATGCATTTATAAATGATTTTATGAGCTAACCTTTGGAAACAATGGTTTTGGCAAGTTGATTTGATGAAGGTAAATGTTGTTGTGGTTTGAAGTAAAGGATGTTTCATGGCTTAGAAATTGATTAGAAATGTTCTAAATGTTATTAAATTTATTTGGAGTGTCACAGGGCATGTTTTTTTTTAGCATAATCCATTTGGTGGATTTATGAAGTTTCGAGGTAATCGAAGGTGCAAAAGAAACATCTATTTCGAGAATCAGTAAAGGGAACTAAGCCCATAAATGAAATAATATGATATTTTGATTAAATATGGGACCATATTTTAATTTTTTATGATTTATTAATCATATTTAAATGGTTTTGGGTCATGAAAAACTATGGTACTAATGTTAGGGAATTTTTAAGAATGTGCCTATGGGGTTTTGAGCCGTTTTTGGCACATGTAATGAGGTTTTGGCTAGGCTGACCTACTTGGTTCATATGTAAATTTTGTAATAAAAATTATGAATTTTATAGATTTTTACAGGTCAAAATTATCATGGGGTACCTACCTTTTTGGTTTAGAAGGATGAAAACATATTTAAGTGTTTGTTATGTTCATTTTTGAACTAGTGCCTCAAGGGAAGGTGTGTGACCTAGAGAGAGATATTTTGTAGGTATGAGAGCATATTTTTAAGGATGATAAAGACCATTACATGTTGAGGAAAATTAGATAACATGAGAGCAAGAGTATAAAGAAAATAAAAAAGGTGAAAGAGCAAGTTTGATGCCCTAGTGTATGAGCTAGGGTTTATGAGCTGAATTAGTGATCTACATCGGTTGTGGCAAGATAATTTTCGTGAGAGATCAAATATATTCAGGTGGCTGATTTGGTGCTTTGTCATCTTTAGGGGGTTGATTCCTCCTTTTGGAGTGGGTGCTTCACTAAATTAGGGGTTGGTGATCCTTGTAGGGTTGATGCTCTACTAAACTAGGTTGGCTCCTTCTATAGTTAGTGCTAAACTAAATTACTTTTATTTATGTAATATAAGAAGTCTTTCAATGGGTTTTCATCCCCATGAGGGTTTCCCACTTAATTTTGGTGTCTTGTGTACTCTCTTGCTCTTGATTTTTCTTATGGTTGCTTATATGGTTAAGTTGACATATATATGATACATGGATGAATGAATGGATGCATAAATGGTAACACATGATGAATGGTAAATGAATTAAAAAAATTGTAGGACTAATTCACCCCCCCTCTCAGTCCCTTGTGCTTCTAAAAATTTCTATGTTGAGGAAATTAAACACCAAATTTTGTTCTAAAATATTCAGGATATCATGATATGGGTCATAGAGAGGTATGTTAAAGGAATTTTTAAAACCCAAGGGTTCAATCTTGATATTTTCATGATAGTCTAGTATTAGGGGTTAAACACAATTAAAAGGTTAATCTAGAGAGGTGTTTTTACAAAGGAAGTGGTATTTTCCCTTTGAGTTAAAATATGAAAATTCACATACTTCAAAAACTCCTTAATGGATGAAAAAAACTATATTTTGTGTCCTAAAGTCATTTGCATTAAAATTTATGTTGGAATCAAGACTATCCTAGGCTAGTAGGGGCTTGTGGGTAAGAAAGAGGAAAAATTGAGATGGAAGGAGGACTAGGAGTTTGGCTCTAAAAATTTGCAAGCACCTTAGGGATGATGAAATAAAACTAATGAAGTCTATGAGATTTTTGGGTAGCTCCATAAACATATATAAGATTTTGAAAGAATACCTATTCTTAAGAGCATACTAGACAATTTTAACAAAGGGGATAAATGTGGGTATTTTAATTGCTTTGAATGAATTTCCTTGTTTTATCTAAGTTATTTTGAGGTTTTAAACAGGTTGTAAGGCCTTAGAATCCTTTATGGAGCTAAAGAACACAAAAATTTCATGGTGGGAAAAGGGAGCTAGTCAAGGAATTTGAAGAGAAGAATGAACAAGGTGAGTACAATTGGGTATGAATGAAGAGTGAGATCTTTAATGGATGAAGTGGTGTTGAGGAGTACATGTAAGCAATATTGAAATTGAGAATATAGTCTAATGAGTACCTTTGATGTGATAATTGTCGTTGTTACAAGTTTTAAGCCACCTTAGGCTCGTTGATTGATCCTCAAATTAGAGTAAGGGTGAAAGTTGTTGCATTAAACCCTCTTTATTATTGTAGTACATGAATTAATTTACGTTGCTATGCATTATTTGGTATCAGAGCATGGATTTTATTATGATTTGGTTTTGAGATTTGAACGTATTCTTTTTCACTAACGGTGTTGTGGAAGCGTGTGTAGTGAATGAAGTGACAAGTGAAGAGTAAAGTGAAGAGAAGTGTGAAGGTGAAAGAGATAGTGAGCTAAAATACATGGTAAGGAAAAGGTGAGGTGTGGAGGAGAAGAGGCAAGGTGAAATAGACATGTCAGAGAGAGTATGGATCAAGAAGAAGAAAAAAGAGAGTTGTGGAAATTGGTTAGCCATAAGAGAAGACAAAAAGAGTTAGAGTATGATAAGAGAGATGAATCCAAGAAGAAATAAGAGAAAAGGAAGCATGAGAGATGGATGGAATCAAAAATAAATAAGGGAGATTATATATAGAGAATTTGTGAGCTAATGATGGAGCAACCAAAGTATGGACTTGAGTTTGTCATGAAGAAGAAAGCCAAATGGCTTATAGAGCATATCATGAGAATAAATAAGAGATTTTATTTTCAAAGAAGAATCAAGAGTGAAGAAAAGAAGTTGAGGGAATAAAAGAGAGAGGACAAGGTCGAAAATAAGAAGAATGAAGAGGAAATTCAAGAGAATACATTGAGACCAGTTCCAAGCCATGGTTACATAATGCCTATATGGTGGAAGAAACTAGCATCAAAGAGTACAGAAGACAAACCAAAGAAAAAGGATGAAGGAGAAAGTAATTTGAAGGCACAAACAATGCACAATAAACCAAAGCTGATACAAAAAGAAAAGAAACCAGAAAGGAGAAGACACAAGAAGATGAAATGCATAACTAAGATAATGATATCATAACAAACAAGAAAATCTTAGAGACTAAAGAAGAAAAGCAAGCCAAGGATGAATGCAAGGTAAGCCAAATTGATGAATTATTGCTTGGTATTGAGGATTATGTGAGTTAATTCTATGAAATTTTCTATAATGACATCATTTGTGCATTTGTGAATGATATTGATGATATGATGCAAAATTTTCTGGATGGACAAGTGAAAAATGTAGGTATGAATAAGAATGTAGAGGTTTCTTGGGCATAAGATAATAAAAATGGAAGAAAAAATGAAGGAAGTATAGTCATGGAGCAGATTGGTATGGTAAAGAAGATGGATAGGAAAGTGAATGAGCAGGAAAATGAAGACTTTGACAAGACTAGTGATGCATACAAGTTGGATATGGAATATACATGGATGGAAAGCACTATAGAACATAACGCAAAGTGTATTTTTGTTGTTATTGTGTTTGTGTGTGTAGGTACAATGAGTGAAATCATGAAGATGGTACAAGTGAAGGTGAAGATCACAAAGGAAAGATTCTAAGTGAAGGTAAATGGAAGATAAAAGGCAACTATGTGGGACCCAGGTGGATATGAGGAAGCTAAGGACATTGGGAACAATGGAGACTAAGAACCAATAATGAAGATGAAGATATGAACCAACAAACAAAGTATATGGACATTTTTCTCCACCTTGGGATTATGATGTAGGAGCATCATCAAGAAACCATTCAAGTGAAAGTATTCCTAGCTATGAAGTCAATGAAGTGTTCTATGGTATGTGGAGTCAAGAGAGAGAGTTAAGAGTGAGGGAGTTTTGAAAATTCAAAATAGAGATTTTCCCTCCAAAAGTGTATTTCAGTTATAAAGGCTTAGCAAAGAGTCCTATAGGTTGATTTAGGGTTGGTAGGTGCTTTTTTGAATCATAGGGTGTGTAATGAGTCTTAAGAATAGGGTGAGAGTCATGAAATATGTGAAATAATGTAAAAATTCCAAAAAAGGTAGTAGAAGCACATGATGAGTCATCATAGCTTTTGAAAGGGCAATTACACTTTAGGTAGGATTTACATGCATGATAAAATTGAATATAGGATGAAATGGGAGTGAGTTAGTCTTTTTTCAAGGAGATATCATTCCTCGTAGTAGGAGGAAGGAGGTAGGGTGAAGCATGACATTTTGTAATAAACACAATGTATATGAATATAAGCTCTATTTTGTGAGGAGCTCTATTCGATGGATATTGTGTTAGGAATTTGAATGATTATGAATCCGATAGCTTGGGATAGTTCATCATTCCTAATGAACAATGAATATGTGTTTGAACTCATAGGAAGAACTCATGGAAACTTTGTACAGTGTATACCCTATTCTCGGTTATATGAAGGAGTTTAAACTTGCATGACCTTGACTGTAATCACTTTTGTAAAGGTGTCTTGAGGATTTGGCTTGTTTTTTCATGTGTAGAAAGGTATGGATAGTAATTTTCAAGATTTTAATAATATGTAGCATGATAGTTTTATTTTCATGTTGGAACAACCTTGAGAAATAAAAATGTGATAGTGACTAAGCAAGCCTATGTCAAAATGATAGAATCTTGCTTAGAATTTTCATAGATGATTTATAAACTCTCAATAAGGGTGAACATAAAACTTAGTGTGTATCCATTTTGTTGATAGGGATTTAAAAATACAAGCATGCATGTTATAAATGTTAAGGTATTCTTTACAAAACTCGTGACTGTGTGTTTGCTCGGATAGGTTAGTATGAAAGGTGAAGAAAAAGAGATCCCTCGTTCTCCTCTAACCTTACTAGTAAAGAAATAATATAGAGGACATTTAGACAAAAAGATATGACAAATTTCAATCCTTGAATCAAGGTTTCAAGTGTTTATAACCATTATATTCTCTCGGGTTCCTAGGAGGACTTCAATAGGACAATACTAGGGTTTGTATGTTGAGGCACTTAAACACCACATTTTTTTCTAAAATATTTAGGATATCATGATAAGGGGTCATAGATAGGGGTTTTGAAGTAATTTTGAAAAACCAAGGGTTCAATCTTAATATTTTCATGACAGTTTGGTATTAGGGGGTTAAATACAATCAAAAGGCTAATCTAGAGAGGTGTTTTACAAAGGAAGTGGTATTTCCCCTTTGAGTTAAAATATGAAACTTCACATACTTGAATAAATCCTTAATGGGTGATTAAAAATCTATATTTTTTTCCCGAATTCATTTACATAAAAATTTATGTTGGAATCAAGACTATCCTATGCTAGTAGGAGCTTGTGGGTAAGGAAGCAGAAAAAGTGAGATAGAAGGAGAAGGACTAGGAGTTGGATTATAAAACTTCACAGGAACCTTAGGTATGATGAAATAGAGATAATAAAGTCTATGCTATTTTATAGGTATCTCTAGAAACCTAAATGTAAGATTGTTGCAGAATACCTTGTCTTAAGGGCATATTAGACAATTTTGACAAAGGGCATAAATGTGGGTATTTTAATTTCTTTCAATGCATTTCCTTGATTGATATAAGATATTTTTAGGTGTCAAGCAGGTTGAAAGGACTTGTAAGCCTTGGTGGAGCTAAATGACACAAAAATTGCATGGTGAGAAAAGGGAGCTAGTTAAGTAATTTGAAGAGAAGAAGGAACAAGGTGAGTACGGTTGGGTATAAATGAAGAGTGAGCTCTTTAATGGATGAAGTGGTGTTGAGGAGTACATGTAAGAAATATTAAAACATGGCATCTAGTCTAATGAAGACATTTGATGTGATATTTGTCAAAGTTTTAAGTTTTTAAGCCACTTTAGGCATGTTAGTTGATCCTCAAAGCATAACAAGGGTGAAAGTTGTGCATTATTAAACCCTCTTGATTGTTGTAGTACATGAATGAATTTATGTTTCTCTCGCATCGATAACCTGATTCCTATACTTCTTCCACATCATCTTTACCAACAATGTCCTAGTACATTTGATATAAGATAACAAAGAATCCATTTGGCCTAGGATATTTTTGTCAGGTTTAAAAGAAAAAATAGCCACCTTAATTTATTTTTTAGTAATACGACCATTGATAATTTCATTATCCTCATGGGAAACAAGAGTGGAAATTTGGCTAAGGATATAGTTTCTAGAAAGGGTTTTATCTTTACGTAATCATTCAATAGGTCTTTAAAGTATCATTTAAAAGTATCGTTCAACTTCCTCACCAATTTTATTATTTTCAATGGTGTGCTCGTAAGAAGGAACATTGATTTTGGAAATCCTAGTGAAATTTCTTCACATTACTACAGATTTGTGGAAAAATCCAATGTTTTTGTGACCTCTTGAAGCCATTTAATTCTTGATTGTTTCTTCTAATGGATTTATTCTTAGGTTGTAAATATCTTCCCCCTAGGTAGATATAGACAAGCAGAAGAATATGGAAATCAAAGGAACTCAAAACCCGACATTTATGCCAAAAGTTGCGCCTTGGTGCACGTAAAGGGCGCATGACACAGAGTGTCGACATGGAAAAAGTCGTGCCTTGGCACACGTAAAGGGCGCATGACACAGAGTGTCGACATGGAAAAATTTGTGCCTTGGTGCACGTAAAGGGCGCATGACACAGAGTGTCGACATGGCAAAAAGTCGTGCCTTGGCGCACACGTAAAGGGCGCATGACACAGAGTGTCGACATGGAAAAAGTCGCGCCTTGGTGCATGTAAAGGGTGCATGACATGAGAGTGTCGACATGGAAAAATTTGACACCTTGGCACACGTAAAGGGTGCATGACACAGAGTGTCGACATGGCAAAAGTCACGCCTTGGCGCACGTAAAGGGCGCATGACACAGAGTGTCGACATGGAAAAAGTCGTGCCTTGGCGCACGTAAAGGGTGCATGACACAGAGTGTCGACATGGAAAAAGTTGCACCTTGGCACATGTAAGGGTATGTTGACATAAGGATGGATGCGCCAAGGCACACCTTTAGGAGGCGCAACATTTTGAGCGCTGACAGGAAGCAGACCCTAACCCAGATATTCAGACGGCCATAACTTTTCACAGGGAGCTCGGATTCACGCAAGGTTGGATTTTCAGAAAGCTTACGAGGTCCTCTATCCAACTACGACTGGATATCTTTAATTGGGTGAGAAAAAATTCTTAAAAATGAAAAAATACAGTTCGCCACTTTTTGGGTTTCTAGGGTTCTCACCTACCACCATAATGAGATGAATTAAATGCAACCTAGAGGTGGTTGGGGTAGATTTGGATTTCCTCTCTCTTCCCTCTCTCATTCTTCCTATAAATTGTAAGGAGGGGATTCTTTCTAAAGGTTGGACATTCTTGTTTTTCCCCTCCCTTCTTCTCTTTGGCAGGTGAATTTGTGGAGTTCAAACCTCCCATCTAAAACTATAATGCAACTTTGCCTCTTGGCATTTTGTAGTGTATTGTATCAATATTTGGAGCAAATAATGCATGTCTGTGGATGATTCTCAACCCTCTCTATGTTCATTTGCATCCTCCTGATCTTTCACTACAAATTTGGTTATCTGTGCATGATCTTGCATTACATTTTAATGGTTTGTGTTTATTGGCAAGACAGTGTTCTTCATTCCTCGGTGCATCACCTTTGTTAGTTTAGGTTTATTTTTATGCATCTTCTTACCCTGTCTCCTTGGAAAGTTAGATTAGGTTTTTGAGTAAACCCTCTGCATTTTTATGTGTGCATCTGAACAGAGGAATAGGAACCGGCCTTCATCCGGAGAGCTTTCCGATTCACAAGGTCCCACACTTGGGAAAAGCTCCATGTTATGCAATCGCACTGAGAGTCTCAACCCATCGAGTTGCAGACATTCAGGGGTGTTGTGATTCGCCATCAATAGTTTTGGCATGCCCAGTGGGACAAGAGGTCATTCCACAAGATTTGAAGGAATTTTCAAGAAATTTGGACTAAAAATTGCAGGTTTTACAATTTCAGATTTTTCACCTTCCAGGCTGAACTTTGAAATCGATTTTCAAGGGCTTAACTTGCTCAAAACAAGTCAAAATTTCACCAGTTGATAGATCGGGGGTAATCTTCAAAAGGGTATTCTTAGATTTTTGAGATTTTGACTTTCAAAATTTCATGGTTTTTAGTATTTCAGGTTTTCCCAGGTATTGAGCATGTCCCAAGTTCTGACACGGTGTATTTCAGGTTTTGTAAGTTGCCTTGCATGACCGAGTTTTCACCTGTACCTTTTGGGGATTAGTAACTACACAACAATACCCGATAACCGAATTGAAGAACTGTATCTTTCGGGTCCTTCAAAGTTTTAAATTATTTTTAATATTGTCAGGTTTGGTGTGTAACTTGGCAGAATCTAGCCTTTTGAGGCTCACTTTCTAACACATCTGGCGACTCCGAAGGGATAGAATTTAGTGGTATAGTAGCACAAGTTGCCCAGGCACATGAGAAGAATTTGAACCAGGTCTGATACTCGAGAAGAGGGGCTATTTGTTCACTTGCAGCTATCACCAGGCAGAGGAAGGAGAGGAAGAAGACCACAAAGGTCACCATCTCCACCTAACCGGACTTTGTCTACACCTCCACCTGGTAGACCTTTTCTCGCATCAACCAGAGTTCTTAGGCCAATCATAATGGCACATCTACCACCGAATCCCTTTGTCAATTTCACTGGCAGCAGCCCACTTGCCCTCAATGCACAGAATCCAGTTCCAATTGCAGCATTGAAGAACATTCCATTTTTCACTGGAGAAAATCATACCACTCCTAGTGATCATGTCAAAGACATTGCTAACATTTGTGCAATCCATGAGATAAATGAAATGGATGTTGCTGTCAAATTGCTTGGCATCTTCATTCAAAGGGAAGGCATTGCAATGGTTTAGGAGCCTTGGAGCTGGTTCTATCCAAAATTGGAATCAGTTATGCATAGTTCTCCATGAGCAGTTTGGAGAAAAGGGAGACAATTTGTCTCTACTAGAACAATTGACGACTATCAAGAGAGCTCCCAACGAGCAAGCTGACTGACTTCAACTTCAGATTTCAAAGGTCTTGGGATAGGATTCCAGTGGCCGTTAGGCCAACAGTTGAAGGTGCTTTTCTATATTATCTTAAGGCTTTGAATTCTGATATTTCTATGTTAATTCAATCTATGGGAGGCACAACCTTACCTGCTGCTTATAGCATCGCCATTAGGGCTGAAAACTGTCTTATTCAAGCTGGTAAGCTGGCTCCTAGGCCTCCCATGCCCTTGTATCCAAACTTAGAAAATCTAAGCACTAGTCAGGCACCCACTTTGGCTCCTATTCCCACTCCTAGAAATCAAAGTTCAAATGAAACTTCTACTTCATCCTCTAGTGCTTCAAATGAACTCCAAGAGGTTATGAAACAATTGCAGAACCTTGGAAATGAGCTGGTGACTATCAAAAGACAACAAGCTCAAAGTGCTAGACCGTATCAGCCTCAAGCACAGTACCAGGCTAGGCCCCCATACCAACAAAATAGGTCACCAGCTCAGGCTGCAAATCAAAATCAAAGCCAAGTAAGGCCTCCCACTAATAGACCATTTCAGCCCTATAACCCCAATGTTGCATCTGCTTCTAAAGCATTAGTGCCAGTCCAAAACAACATAGCTCAAGAGTATGATTGGTGTTTCCCATGCAATGAACCTCACAACCAATCTATGTGCTTTAATGGTGCTTTAAACCAAGCCTTGATGGTGACAACTACTGGTGTTGAGGGTGAAGTGAGTCAAGAAGCAAATCAGCAACAAGGGACATCTCAGCAAAACACAGCTCCAAATGATACCGCACTTGCGAATTGGCAAGCTGAGGATTTTTGTGGCATGAATCAAACAATTTCTCAGAGTGTAGCAGCTAACACAAGATCAAAGAAGAGGAATATTGGTGAAGGGCAGTCATTGGCTCCAAGTGATCTACAACCTTCCATCACTCCACAAGGTGTTGGTAAGCAAAATACAGTTCCAAACACGCAAGGACAGCCCAAACCACCTTCTAAACCAACTCAAATGCTAGTTGTTGCTGCCCATGCACAAGAAAGGAATGTGCCTAAAGGACAGCAAAGAGATCTTTCATCCCCATTTAGCATCATTGATCAAATGAAGAAGACAAATGTGAATATATCAATGTGGGAATCTTTATCCATCCCAGGCCAAAGAGATCTTCTACAAGCTGCCATGAAGAATTGGTCAACTTTGAACCAGCAGGTCCATATGCAAGAGAATGTCCTCACAAATGTTGCTCAACCTGAAGGGAATCATGGAGGACAACAAGGTAAAGTTTTGAAACCCCCTCCATTCTATGTTTCATTAATCATTGGCAATAAACTAGTACACAATTGCATGATTGATTCTGGGGCGAGTAGTTCTGTCATGCCCAAGCAAATAGCTGATCAGCTGGGTCTCCAATATGAAGTCATATCAAAGGGGGTAGTGCAATTGGATGGGACAACAGTAGAAATGGTAGGAGTGATTAAAACTTTGAATCTTACCTTGCATGCATGCCCCAACGTTACCGTTTTGCAAGATGTGTCAGTGATAGATTTGCCACCACTCTTTGCCCTATGCTTATCAAGGGATTTCACAGCTAAAATTGGAGGCTACTTATCTGCTGATTGGTCACACATGTTGTTCAGAACAAGATATGGTACTAAGGTCACAATCAGATCCGAACCAATTGCAAACTTTCATATTGAGCCTCATACTCCAAGCCAAATCAATGCCAACTATTCAACATTTGATCAAGAAGATTATCCAAGCACAGATGAAGCTGACACCAAAGTTGGAAGCATTCCAGATTTGACTCTTGATGAATGGGCAAGCAAGGTACATGCTTTTGATCCCTACCAAGAAGTAGAAGAATCTGAGCTAGGAGTCTATTGCATACATGAAGGAAACCAACCTATTCCTAGCATCACCAAACCAGACCATAAGGATGACAATGAGGTATGGAAGTTATTTTTGATGGATCAAGGAGTAGGCAAGGTGCAGGAGGAGGAGCTATGCTTGTTTCACCTCAAGGCATCAAATATTATTCAACTTTCCATTTCTAGTTTTCCTGTTCAAACAACACAGCTGAATATGAGGCCTTGATTCATGGACTTCATTGGGCCAGGAAAAAGGGCATAAAGAACTTGCAGGTGTTCGGGGATAGTGAGCTAATCGTCAATCAAGTCAGGGGACAACATGCTACAAAGAATGAACTACTGAAGAACTACAAGAATAGGGTGTGGGACCTCGTTGAGGATTTGAAGCTTTCAATATCGTGTCCATACCTGGAAGAAAAATGAAGCAGCGGATAGGCTCGCAGTAGTTGGAGCAACGTTTGATGTGGTTGACAACATCAAAAGGGAAAAAATGCAACCACATGTCCATGTGATTGTGAGGCCAATAGTTCCAGATAATAACACAAGTTGGTAGGTGTTTGAGAACGATCAACAGATCGTCAATTTCTTACAAGAAGAGGCTGAATTCTCAGCTAGGAATCAAGACAGATTAGAGCAGCAGTATGGGGATCAAGTAGTGCAGCTACGGACAAACAAGCTTCCCAAGGGTTTAGTAACATTGGAGTCTATCTTCAACCCTAATGACCAATTCCGTAAGGAAAAGGCTAACATACAAGGTCAAGAGAGAAGATTCAGAGCCAATTCCGGTTGGGGAAGGCAAAACACTTCAAATTGGCAAAGTGGCCACTGAGCAGGAGAAATCAGATTTCATACAACTTTGCCAAGAATTTCCAGATGTCTTCGCTTGGAGCTATGAAGACTTAAGAGGTTTCAATCCAAAGTTGGCACAACATACCATAGAATTGGATCCAGATGCTAAGCCCATCAGGCAGAAGCAGAGACCAGTCAACCCTCACATTGAGCCTCTAATGAAGAAAGAGTTAAGCAAGCTAATAGAGGCAAGCATTATATTTCCGATCAAGCACTCAAGTTGGGTTGCAAACTTGGTTCCGGTTAGAAAGAAGAGTGGAGAAATCAGGTTGTGTGTGGACTTCCGAGACCTAAACAGGGCATCTCTCAAAGACCATTACCCACTTCCTTCAATGGAACAAATATTGCAAGTAGTATCTGGTTTGGAGAGATTCTCTCTCCTAGATGGCTACTCAGGGTATAATCAGGTAATGGTGAAAGAAGATGACCAATTCAAGATGGCTTTCACCACCAAATGGGGCACCTATGCCTACAAGAAGATGCCATTTGGACTATCAAATGCTGGAGCCACTTTCCAAAGGGCAATGGATATGGCATTCAAGGGATTGATCAATAAAATAGTTTATGATATATCTTGACGACATCACTGTATTCTCAAAAAATGTAGCGGATCACCTCTTCCATTTGAGGTAGGTGTTTCAGAGGTGTAGAAGATTTGGGGTATCATTAAATCCCAAAAAATGCATATTCTTGGCTCACGAGGGAAAACTTCTAGGCCATATTGTTTCAAAGGAGGGGTTGACGATTGACCCAGAAAGAGTTGAAGCAATTCGAGCGTTGCCATTGCCAAGTCACAAGAAGGCTCTTCAAAGCTTCTTGGGAAGGATCAATTTTGTCCGCAGGTTTGTTCCAAACTTTGCAGCTCTCGTAAAGCCAATAACGCTGATGTTGAAAAAGAGCATGACATTTAAGTGGACATCTGAAGGCAAGGCAAGTTTTGAGGCAATAAAAGAGGCTATATCTCAAGCTCCGACTCTCGTCAATCCAGACTTCTCCAAGGACTTCGTGTTATATGCCTTCGGTGGTGGAGACACAATTTCTGCAATCTTGGTACAACAAAACAAGGAAGGATTAGAACAACCAGTTGCTTTCTTCAGTCAAGGCTTGGAGGAATATGAAAATAGGTACTCTTTCATTGAAAAGCATGTCCTCGCAGTGATCAGGAGCTTAAAGAAATTCAAGCACCTAGTCTCAAACAACAAGATCCAATTGTTGGTCTCTCTCATGGGAGTCAAGGACTTCCTTCTAAACAAGGATTTGAATGAGAAACGTGCAGGATGGATAACCCATGTCATGGAATATGACATCGAGATTAAGGTCACTAAGCTAGTACGTGGAAAAGGACTATGTGAACAACTAGCTTTGAGTCGGAAAGTTGAAGTAGGTGATGAAAAAGAGACTGCCTTGGTACTGCAGGATGGTCAAGAACAAGAAAATGATGATGTGCCCACTCCTTGTTGGACTCAGAATATGATACACTTCCTACAGGTAGGCCTATGCCCTCCAGAATTGAGCAAAGCGAAAAGGAGATACTTCAGATTACAAGCCATTCCATATGTGCTTGTTGATGGTGTTTTGTTCAAGAAAGACATCAATGGAGTTCTATTAAGGTGCATTGGGACAGGTCAAATTGAGAGGGTGTTACAAGATTTTCATGATGGAGATTCTAGAGGACATTTTTCCCCATGGATAACAACTCTCAAGATAATGAAGGTAGGGTATTATTGGCCCACAGTGTTCAATGACTGCTATACATGGATAAGAAAGTGTAAGAAATGTGCACTCTTCACAGGCAAAGAAAGACTAGCAGTGCTTCCATTGCACCCAATTTTGGTTGACCAACCATTTATGCAATGGGGATTGGACTTCGTCGGGGTCATCAACCCAAACTCAAGCCAAGGCCACAAGTGGATTCTCACGGCAACGGACTATTTCACCAAGTGGACTAAACAGTAGTGCTCAAAGAGGCAAATGAGTCTAACATACTAGACTTTTATGAAGGAATAGTGACCAGGTTCGGTGTGCCGGCCACTATCATATCAGATAATGCATTGGCATTCATAGGTTCCAAGATTACAGAATGGGCTATCAAGAATGGAATCTATTTGAGCACCTCTTCAAATTATTACCCACAGGGTAATGGACAGGTAGAGTCCACGAACAAGAATTTGCTAAGAATCATCAGAAGGACTCTGGATGAAAACCAAAGGACATGGCATACCAAGCTAAAATCAGCATTGTGGGCTGATAGAATAATGCCAAAGAGGTCTACTGGTAATTCTCCCTACAAGTTGGTCTATGGGAAAGAGGCAGTATTGCCTATATCATTAGAATTGCCAGCATTGGAGCTCATGAAGTAGTTGGAGTTGTCTGAGTTCGAACCAATGGAGGCCAGGTATGTAGAGTTGATGGAATTGGAAGAAATAAGAGAACATGCAGTTCTGATGATTGAAAAGGATCAAGCCTTAGTAAAAAGATGGTTTGATAAGAAGGCAAGAGCAAGGACCTTCCAGGAAGGGGACCTAGTTCTGAAATGGGATGCAGATCGGGAAAAACCAGGAAGGCACTCCAAGTTTGATTCCATTTGGAGTGGCCCCTACATGGTCACGGGATGTAAAAGTAGTAATGCCTTCCAATTGTCTACATTGGATGGAGAAGAACTCCCGATTCCGGTTAACGGAATCTATCTTAAACATTGCTACTAAAAGGAAAAGGTTTACCCTTGTAAATATTAGCCTAGATTTCAATTCCTCTAAGTGCGTATGCACATCATCTTGTTATAGTTAGGTTTCAATTTCCCTAAGTGCTTTGGCATAGGTTTTGTTGCTCTTAGGTTGAATTTCTATAGTTCAGCATGCTCTCGAAGAAGGAGTTGCGGTATCAGGCTTGGGATCAGAGATCAAGTTGGTTTCAAGTTATTACTTATGACTCCATACCCAATGGATTGCTAAAAGGCCACTGATCTTCTACCTAGCAGGTAGGTGATCCCGTTGAGTCACCAAATTGTTGTAAATATCTTCCCCCGGGTAGATATAGACAAGCAAAAGAATATGGAAATCAAAGGAACTCAAAACCCGACATTTATTTATGCCAAAATTTGCCTTGGCACACATAAAGGGAGCATGACACAAAGTGTCGACATGGCAAAAGTCACGCGCCTTGGCGCACGTAAAGTGTGACACATGACATGGCAAAAGTGTCGACATGGCAAAAATCGACATGCCTTGCCTTGGCGCACGTAAAGGGCGCATGACATAGAGTGTCGACATGGAAAAAGTCACACCTTGGTGCACACGTAAAGGGCGCATGACACAGAGTGTCGACATGGCAAAATTCATGCCTTGGCGCACGTAAAGGGTGCATGACATAGAGTGTCGACATGGAAAAAATCGCGCCTTGGTGAGTGTAAAGGGCACATGACACAGAGTGTCGACATGGCAAAAGTCGCGCCTTGGCGCACGTAAAGGGCACATGACACAGAGTGTCGACATGGAAAAATTTGTGCCTTGGCACACGTAAGGGTATGTCGACATAAGGATGGATGTGCCAAGGCGCACCTTCAGGAGGCGCAACATTTTGAGCGCTGACAGGAAGCAGACCCTGACCAGATATTCAGATGGCCATAACTTTTCACAGGGAGCTCGGATTCACGCAAGGTTGGACTTTTCAGAAAGCTTACAAGGTCCTCTATCCAACTATGATTGGATATCTTTAATTGGGTGAGAAAAATTCTTAAAAATGCAAAATACAGTTTCGCCACTTTTTGGGTTTGCTAGGGTTCTCACCTACCACCATAATGAGATGAATTAAATGCAACCTAGAGGTGGTTGGGGTAGATTTGGATTTCCTCTCTCTTCCCTCTCTCATTCTTCCTATAAATTTTAAGGAGGGCTTCTTTCTAAAGGTTGGACATTCTTGTTTTGCCCCTCCCTTCTTCTCTTTGGCAAGTGAATTTGTGGAGTTCAAACCTCCCATCTAAAACTGTAATGCAACTTTGCCTCTTGGCATTTTGTAGTGTATTGTATCAATATTTGGAGAAAATAATGCATGTCTGTGGATGATTCTCAACCCTCTCTATATTCATTTGCATCCTCCTGATCTTTCACTACAAATTTGGTTATCTGTGCATGATCTTGCATTGCATTTTAATGGTTTGTGTTTATTGGCAAGACAGGTGTTCTTCATTCCTCGGTGCATCACCTTTGTTAGTTTAGGTTTATTTTTATGCATCTTCTTACCCTATCTCCTTGGCAAGTTAGATTAGGTTTTTGAGTAAACCCTCTGCATTTTTATGTGTGCATCTGAACAGAGGAATAGGAACCGGCCTTCATCCAGAGAGCTTTCCCGATTCACAAGGTCCCACACTTGGGAAAAGCTCCATGTTATGCAATCGCACTGAGAGTCTCAACCCATCGAGTTGTAGACATTCAGGGGTGTTGTGATTCGCCATCAACGAGCAATATGGGCCATTGGTCGTAGCCTTCCTCCCAAGATATTTTAGATTCAATTAAAGTGCTTTATTGAACCCAATATTCACTTATGATAAACCTATCGATATTTCAACAACAAATTTATCGCTTATTCTTTTTTTTTTACAAGTGAAATTCCCATTTTGGGGGGATGTTCACAAGGTCATTATCTTTGATGAATTGGGAGAAATTTAAATCTAATTGGGAAATGATCCTAGATCCACCAGATTTATTGAGAGGTGAGATGATCATATTGAAGTCACCCCTAAAGATCCAATTTACATTAAAGTGCATGGATTTTAGATTTTTGAGGGACATTCAACATATCTCCCTACCAATGTTAGTTCTTGAGCCATAGACATTGACACAAATGAAATTTTGGTGCATGCCATTAATATAAAATTCAATCACTTTCCAATTGATACAATCATTAAAAATAGTAATAGAGACTTTAGTGGGTTCCAAATCAAAGAAAGCCCACTAGAATAGCCTATAACATCTTTGGTAACAAAATTATTATTTTTGCAAACATACTTAATGATCAGTTGAATAGAGTTAAATCCATTTTAGTTTATTGAAAGACTAGAATATCGGTTTATTTTTATCAATAATTTTCCTTAACAATAGATGCTTATGTTGGGAATTTAACCCACACATATTCTAGGAGTCAATTACCATTGAGGGGATTGATCCTTCTACTATAGCAGGTTTGAGGAAAATTTGGGGATTTTCTTCCTGTCTTTAGGATTGGACCATCTTTTTTTTTCTTTGTCTTGATCTCTAATTCCATTGGTACATGGTTTTATTTGTTTGATCTGATTTTCTTGTGAAACATTTCATAGGTTTGCTTTTGATTTCCTTTACCGATATTGATTTATGATTCCAAGTTGCGAGAGTTGGAGAGAGGGGGTCTCTTAGGTTTGCTTTTTCCAATTTTAATTATTTTGATTGCATTATCTGTCTCTTCTATCTTGTATGGAACTTGAATATTTAAGATGTATTTTAGCTATTCAAGGGAGATATAATCTATTATTACTTCCTCCTCTATTTCCTCCTCCAATCCACGGATCTCTCCATCTTTAGACTCAACCTCATTAGAATCTAATTTGGATAGCGGGTTGATTTCAGCTCAAGGGAAATCAATGATTCACCCAAGTTTTTAAGAGTTTTGAATCCATTTTGAGTGGAAATTTCTTAAGTGGGATCGTGCCTAACTTCTCTAATTTCACCATTTTTTTCCATAATTTCTTTGCGGTGGGTCTATTTTTCCTCTTGGGTTTATCAAATCCCTCATCTCTTATTGTTTTTTTTTTCATTTCTAGGCACCATCGAACACAGTGACCATGCTTGTGAAATTTGTGACATTGAAAGGGGACATTTTCTTAGTCTAGGTCCTTTTGTTATACCCTGGTTCCATATTTAAACAAATGGAGCTAGACATTGGCTAGAAATGTCCATATTGATTCAAATTTGGGTGTAGAAAACAAACACCCCAACTTCTATTGTTTTTGTCATGAAAATGAATTCACCGAGTTGATTTTCAATTTAAACAAAGGTATTTGCATTCCAAATTTTAGTGGGATGCCCATATAATCAGGTCCAAACAAGAGCTTTTTTCATATTTTCTAGATTTGGGTTGAAAATTTCCACCCAAGTTTTCATGAACATGCCATCTCCACCCATGAACTAGGGGCCGAGAGCAGAAAGCATCATCTCAAGCCAAAGATATTTCAAATGAAACTTAAAAATCCTTGGGGTAGGAGCTTAACCTAGTGGGTGAGGTAATTTTCTAATTCTTTTGCATCCAATTTAGAATATCCTAAGATTTAGGCCAAAAATAATGAACCTGCAGATTAGGATACGCTTGGAAAACAATCTGGATGGTGGTATAAATGTCTTCGTCATTGATATATATGAATGAGACATCCTCCGCCTATGGGAGGATACGAGATAGGGTGCTCATTAAAGGCATAGGGGGCAGGCTAGGTGCAAGAGGCATCCATGCTCCCTAACCAAAGCACAATTGAAGAATCACGAAACTGAAAAGTGAATAACTACGAAATGCATTTTTCTTTGTGTTATGTATCTTGTAATCACATTAATTTATAAAATAATATGTTTTTTTGGTTTCAGTCTTGTTTACGTTCATGCAAGTGTATGCTTTTTTGTTGGCAAAATAAATTGTTTCAAGGGAAAATGAGTTGTTTTCACCAATGGTCATGGGACTAGTCCCTCCTATTAGGAATGGGGAGGCTCTCATTTATTGAATGTAGAGAATAATAAAATATATGGGTGGCTATTAGGATAGAGATCACACAAGAATACTCCACTAAAACTATGGTAAATTTCTTGTTTGGAATACAAGGAGGAGTTTTCGTGAGAGAGGTAAAGAGGAGGTAAGAAAATAGGGAGATGGTTAAGTTTGTGAGTAGGCACTTAAAAATTTCACAAACACTAACCATAGTGGTTCCACATTCAATAGGAAGGAAAATAAGTGTGTAAGAAATAAAAATATTAACAAATCAAAGACACAAAGTTGTATTGATTTATTCCTCAAAGAAACAAAAAAATTCCTGGTTTTTAATATTACAAGCTTACATGGTTCGAAAGTAGGAATTATAAGAACATAGATAAGGAGATAGAAGAAAAAAATTTATTTCTTGTAGTAGAATAAAAAAATCTATTAACCCTTGAAAAGAAGAAGTCATTCCAATATATAGCTTACCAAATGTCTCTTCTTGTCCCCCTAAGTGAATTTTCATATTCCTACCACTTGTGACCTTTCATATTCTCGTATGAATAAAAATAATTTCTTTTCTTATTTATGAAAATTAAATTTTATAACACAAAATAAAAATTTCACTTAAGTGAATAAGATGAAATATCCAAAAGTAAATTCCCAATAAAGAAATATAATGTAGATATAGAAGGAAGATGAAAGAGAAGAAGAGAGTAAAAGGAATAATAACCAAATTGTACCAAGCCAAGAACACAGATGCTAATCAAACACCACGATCAATATGATAAAAGCAATTCTCCAGAATAACTTTACATAAAACCTTTGCAAACAAATGAGCAACAATATCATATATTATTATGGAACTCAAAATGAATTACAATGAAAATGGTCCTTGCTTATATAGGCAAGGAATAAAATTCTAAGAACCAATCAAGGTCGTAGATCAAGCCATAAATCAATTAAATAAGTAGTCATCAAAGAACTAGTCAAGACCATAGATTTAGGAGAGAACTAGACATCAAGGATTTATTCAATACCATAGATCAAGGAAAAACTATACCTAAGAACTAGATAATATCTCCTAATATCTAAATAAGATAAAATAAATATCCACACACATAAGTGGGTGAGGATAAATACAATAAAGGTAAATAAAGTACCCAGTGAACATGAGCTAAGGTAAATACCTACTCTAACATAGAGAATTCAATATAAGGATGAAGAAGATTCCGATGATGAAGAGCTTTCTCTTGGTAAAATCTATGGAAATTATCTAGAGATGAAATCCTTACCTTTGACCTCTTTGCTGAACCGAGATTCTACGAGTGTAACCTTCTCTTCCTTATGGGATATTATTTCTCCTAAGGAGTGAGAATAAAGATAACTTATCTTGAACATAAATGGGGAAAAAATATCCCAATGGGTTTTTTCTTTCTCAATCTCAACCTTTTCCATCTTCACCTTGGAAATAATGGTGAGAGAAAAATTGAATAGAGAGAATATCTCGGGTAATAGTGCTTTCCTTTTTCAATGATCTTCTCTACCCATCCATCTACAATTCGATCAAAAACTGATTATTTGATCCTCACGATGACGAAAGCTAGTGAAATGGATGGGAGATGAATAAATATGAATAGTTTGAACAAAATTCCAAAACTTACTATTTTTAGTAGGTCCTATCCACTTTCACCAAGGGACAAGGGACAAGGAATAAAACCTTTAAAATGTGCCAAGGGTGAAGGGGTCATGATTTTAAGTTGTGAAACAAGCCTAGGAGACAAGTTGCAAGGTTTTAAGTGACACAAACTAACTCATCAATAGGGGTTGAAATTTTATGTTCCTACTATCACCTTGCACCAAAGGACAAGGGAAAAGGGATAAAAGAGGTGAAAATTTGCACTCAAGCTTATTAAACATACATGTGTCACCCTGCCAATGTGAGAATAGAACACAAAAGTTAATTTTTCTACCTCGAGCTTAAATTTTAAAGTTTTAAGGAAAAACTTATATAATTTTGATTCAAAAACAACAAATGAGTTAATTATAACCATTTTCAAGTGATGGTTCTACTTGAAATTTGAATTTAAGGCTTATTCACTCTTTTAGCACAAAGGGGTAGTGATAGTGACCCAAACTATCACAAAACGTTGTTTTGCAGGATCAAAATTGATATATCCAAAATGTATTAGAATCCAATATATTTCCATTGAATATTTGTTTAGATTATAAATCCTCATGAAACTTTTGTAATCTTTAGAACAAGGTCACTTTCTCCATTGAAGCTTGCATTCCATGTACCGCAATGACCCAGTTTTACTTGAATGGATCTGGACACTACATGCATATACATATATATTTGAAATTTCCATTGATAACTCCATTTATCTCCTAAAAACAAATATATGGGTTGATACCTTACAGTTAGCTTCTAGAGGATATTATTTTGTTGTAACATGACTAAAAATAGCCATTATGGTGCTTCCAGAAACACTATTCCACCTTAGAGATTAGTAGCTTCATAAATCAACTTAGATATACTTCCCTGCACATGAAACACACTTAAAAACTAAGTTATAAAATTCCTGTTATCAAAAATTAGGATGAAACTAAATCAAAGGGACTAGATGAGTTGAAAGTAAGACATGAGAAAGGGTTCACAATGACCAGGAAAGAGGATTTCAAGTGGGGGTTAGTTGTCATGGAAAAAATTTAAAATATTTCATGCTAGACATTTAACATGACAAGAATTGGCTCTAACTCAGGCAAATAGACCATAAGGGATAATGAAGAACCTCATATACCTCATGAAGGAGCAAACCAATGCATTATCCTTTTGGAAATAGAATCACCATTTGAACAACTAGTACAAGCAACGAGAGACAACTAAGGGAAAAAAACACATGATAGAAAAGGGAAACAAAATGAGAAAAAAACCTAGCTCACCTATGTACATGTGGGGGACAACCCACTTTCATTGCATTACTTATTATTTTCTAAATGTTACCCATGTACAAATAACACCAAATGAATTTTCTCTACAAATCCATTAACCGGATCAATAAACTAGGATTTTTTTCTCAACTATTTGAGAAAACCAGCTGTTACAGGAGGTATCCATATACTTGAGAAAGAGAAAACTATATTGTTATTCTTTAAAAAAAAAATTATGAATCCTCTTGTCAGTATGGATCCACATGATCAACTCATTATCATTGCTACTATGAAATTCTGACTCTTCTCACCAATTCATTTCTAGATTTTCCCACACTTCAAGTTTCTCATTTTCACTTCAACATTGTTGTAAGGTGAATTAATAATCTTACCAAGTTTTCCATGTTCACAACCAATCTTATGTTCTTTCATGAGAATTTTATCTTTGTTTTTCATACTCCATATGACCATTGTCTTTGTAGGTGGGTTCTTGGTAAATAATTTGAGACTTTTGACACCATAAGAGGATTCTTGGTGTTTCACATTTACCAATTGTTCCAAATGGTTCTCTTTCATACTCATCAGCTCATTCTTGATTTTTTCTCACTATGGTGTGACTTGCACAATGCTTCATCCTCTTGAAAGGAGAATGAACACAAGGTTGGTGCTGAAATATGGATATCATCACTCTCCTCATCATGACCATATTGAGCTACAATACTCATCTTCATGATGGAGATATCTTTGTCTTGAGTGGAATCATCCTTGAGAGACTTGAAATCCCCTTTCCATTTATACATTCCTCATTTAGAATGTCCTCTTCTCTAAATGGAAAAGAGAAATATTCATATTCACAATCATGTCCATTGGGTAAGTCTTCATACTGAATCTTGAGAAAATGATTGGGAACATGGGGCTCACATTGCCGAGACTTATTCAATATCACTTTTTCTTCATGGTCCACATTACTTATCATCTTAGGGTGGTTTTGTGGTACGTCAAAATATCCATTATCCTTATCATTGCCAAGTAGAAAACTTGTATCCATATCCAATGAGAAGTACATACTATTAAATTCGTGGTCCAACAGTCATCATGTTATTTTTCAATTTTCTCAATAACACTGGGTACTTTGTTGAGCCCATGATTATCTTATTATTTATTATTTAAGTCCTGGAGGAATTAGTATTTTTATATATGATTCAAAGGTGCACAAGAAGTGGTTAAAGTTAGGCACAAATATAAGCAGGGGATCACGTAAGAAGTGGCCATGTAAGGAATAAAAGGAGGAAACATGCACACAAGAAAAATAGTGGAGATGTAAAGAAGGAATCAAAAGAAGGATTACATAGGAAAATATAATACCAAAAGAGAGGGCATTCAGAACAACAAAGGAATAGGGATAGAAAATGAGTCCAAACATGTAATTAAATTTAGTTCTCACCGTATACATGAAGTTGATAGAAGGCGGTGAATAAAAGTCTATTATTATCTTTTGTAAGACTAGTAAAGGAAGATTTCCCACCAGTATAAATACCCTTAATGAGGTCTAGTCTAGGAGAGTAATAAAGAGATGTACTGGTGAGATAAATCTAGTAGAATGAGGTGCGAAGGACTTGTACTTGGATTTTGGGCTACTAGATAGCCAAAACTTGTATTGTGCAATGATTAATATATGAGCATTATGGTTGGTGTATGCACAGTCTTGTTATATTGCTAATTGCTAAATGAATATCTTACTTCATTCACTTCACTCTTACTAACTATGATGGGACATGGAAAATGTTCATGCTTTAGGTGAGTGCAACCTTAGTCTACCTAGGTGTGATATGTCGAGTGTGATGGGAGGGAGAACTTGTGTGCAATAAACATAATAATGATACGTGCATAAGGATGAAGGATACTCAATTCTAAAATTTTAGTTCCATTGCTCATACCATCATTAAAATACAAGAACGAAGTAGACAGAAGATGTAATGTTTAACGCATGAGAATATTGAAAATTGTTTATACACTATTGAGGACACTTTTTCAGAAATTCACCACAATGTAAGAATTTTCTCTAAGAAAATGGGTCAAGGATAATCTTTATGATTCATTATATGAGACATTTTTCTGTGAGATTCTAGTACACCTACATGCATGGTTAGTTTCTTTTTATTTTGGAAAAGTAGGAATTTGGGTCGGAAGTATTTGTAGACCACTGCATGCATAATGAATATATCTCAATACGACATGACGTGGACATGAGCAATCAACTATTGGTAGAAAGGAACACTATAAATCTATATTATTCAATATTTAGTCTCAATCTTCTCTTGTGTGGACAAAGAACAAGTATAATTTTTTTCAAGGAACCGCTAAGATCCTACTTACAATGCTTACCATTGGAAATTAATAAAATGATGATCGATATGGGAATATAAAATTTACCCATGGAAGGATAAACATTCCTAAACATAGGTAGCTCTAGGAAGGTATCAAATCCGAGGAGCTCTAGAAAGGTATAACAAAGGTGCGACAGGGACAATTTACGGGACCCGAGAGGATGATGAAGGATGATATAACACTAATTTGATCTTGATCCAACCATCCAAAACTATTCACACAATTGGGAAAACTAATACAAAACATGTTTTGATATAAAGTGATAGTGATGAAGAAGTTAAACAGATAAGAAGAAGGATAATTTAGATAAAATTTTACCATGTGTGCTAAAATCATTACAACCAAAACCAAAGAGACCACCAATAAATCCTAATATACCAAAAGCAAAATGATTTGGAATGATGAATACCAATATAACAACACTAGTCCCTACATGTGGGCAAGGTAATATAGTGACACAACCCATCGTGGGAATAGTCCCTTGCCTACAAGTGGAAGTGGAAGTAAGAACGTCACATCTACAATAATTAACCTTGTATAAGGTGGGGTTGGGAACACTACACAATAGGTATCCACACAAAATATATAATATGAAATGTCTCTACATTTTTGGAGTACCATGGGGTCGAGAATGCAACTGATCATATGCTCAAATATGAACTGATATGGTGAGAAAAAGGTATCACTTCCTTTAAAAAAGGCAACACAATGTTCAACTATGTTGTTAGGGCGTTCCCATACCGGTATGAAAACATGACCCATCACAAGCTTTAGTAGAGTATGATCTACTTAAAGTGGCATTTTTAACATAATTTGATCTCCCATAGTTTGATTAGTAGACTATTTCAGTGCTCAAAGATATCAAACAAGAACTCACATAGATTGTACGAGATTATGATGCACATTTCAAAACTCTCATTTCCAAACCTTCTTATGAAATACATACTACACAACATGTGCAATGCTTTTAGGAGGGATATTTCTACCATTCAGAACATATTGTCAAATAAGATCTTTACCAATCTAAGGGATGCATTAGAAGTATCCTTACGCACCTTGAATTAGCGAGAAGTCTTGCACTAGTGTAAGCTAATTCATGGAGGCACACATCACATCAATAGAGACATAGCTAGAGAATTTAATAGAAAATAATACCCACGTGACGTGTAATGGCATTTGGTGCAATGAGTATGAAGTGAAAGGCCACCAAAAATCACATGCCCGCACAAAATTTTGAATGAAATTCTCATAACATGTGAGATGTGAAAATATAACCAAGACACACAAAACTATCCCCTAATACACCATGCCAAACAGAAAAAGTAGCCACCTATTACAAAATATGTGACACACACATTCATGATACATGAAAGTGTCAAATCATTGATAAAATTGGGAAGCTAGTTAATTAGGATTTTCAGTCAAGCTCACGTAGAAGATACCACTATAGAGCACGATGGATATGGTCATATAAGAAATGGACAAAGCCAAAGATGGCGTGAAGGTGGTATATATCTACCCAGATCTTGCTATAAATGTGGATCACTAGACCATTACCAACATTATTTACCAAACTTTATATTATTCACAAATTATCAAAAGGAGCATAAGGTGGAATATTTTCCTGAATTATATAAGATAATGAAGGGAATTAGGTGAGAAGGGCATTGGAATGATTAAAATTTCTCGCATTATCAGGAATTAGGATAAATTGAAAACTATCTTGATATAGAGCCCAACCACTAAAATACAGGTCATACATGCACAAGAGGTGCCTTCTAAAAAACTATAACCAACCAAACTCCATTAAAAATCCCTACCCTATTGGTCAAAAGAAGAAGAAGGTCCTTCAAGGGTCAAATATTTGATAAGGGATCTCCAAGGAGAAATATAATTTCTCAAAGATGAGGAAAAACTACTCAATGATAAGTTAAGAGATATCAAGGATGAACGGGTCAACAAAGATGAGTTCCGGAAGGTATGTAGGTTGTTACACATGTAAGGTATACTACCCTTATTAGATAAATAGTTATCTCATAAGATAATAAAAGTATCACTTAAATAATAAGTAAGGACGATGCAAAGCGAGGATGTTAGATCATTTAAGACAGAGGGTTTTGGTAGAGATATACTTGTTGATTCATGTATATACATATGGAACATTAATGACATCTTGGCTGACAAATGTGTGAGATTTAATATGCTCACAGTGGATTCCTAGAACAATATGGGGTAACCAACATTACATGCATCCCCACACATTTTTTTCATGGCTAACAAAACATAGGTTATTCCTATCAGAGTCTTAAAGAATGTCATAATCAGTATTATGGGGGTGAAGTTCCATGGAGATTTTGAAGTCATACCTCTAGATAAAGTGGATGATTTCTCATTGCTACTTCGAATCCCGTGGTGTTATGCTGATAATGATGACATATGATTTAAGAAACAAGATGTATTTTTGAAAATGATGGTCAGTTCATTATCTTTTCGATGGACCCTAAACAGAGTACACCTTATGTGGAGATTGTAGAAGAGAATGAATATTTGGAGCATATATATAATATCCAAGCTATGGGGATAGCAAGTTTAGAGCCAAAAATGTATGGAGAAATAAAATGGGGGGATGACCAATCAATATTCGACACTAAGAGTGTTACCTATGAAAATTTTGGCACATGGATCATATGAATTAATAGGGTGAGAGTTTGGAATGATTCAAGTACACAATAGTCCACAAGATACTATCCAAGCATCCTTCAAAATTCACAAAAATGTTCAAGAAATTAGTACATATTACACTCAATCTCCACCAAGCTATAATGGGAGTGAAGATATCAATTATTTTCTTAAGGACGTGGAATCATACATGTAAACTAACAAGGTATGATTGAACTGTTTAGAATATTTAATAAAAGGAACTATAATAAGGTGGTGGGCTACACATCAGCTGATGTTATTCTCATAGGTAGACATGATAGAGGCCATGAAGGCTTGGTTTTAATGAAAAAATAACACACAAATACATCCCAACCATAGTGGAGTCACTATCCCATAAGAACACATTAATAAATGTGTAGTGATATGGACAACTACACAGAGTTAGTGAAGCAACATGGACACATCTATTTTATCATACACTATGTGTATGGGTGTAAGTGTTGTATGTTGGTTATGAGTTGCTTGAGAGAATGACATTCTTGGGAAAGGATAGTTTAAGGATTCATCCATACCATTTCCTTTGTATCAACAGTTCCACAGATGGATCCTTCTCTTTGATATGTAAAATATGTGATATTTGGAGATGACGCTCCTATAGAAGATAAAATTTTGGAGCTACACAAAGATAATAGTTTTGATCCAACTAAAATTTTCACTGAGATTATTAAGGACAATGTATCTAGTGTTAAAGAGGATGTAATAGTAGAGTGGAAAATTAATGTGTAAATAGATAAGAACAAATTGGTGTGCCAAATAACCGATGAAGATGAAATTTATCATTTGAATGTGGTGTTAGTATGTGTGTACTTGTGTGTTGTCATTAATGTAAAATTTCCATTAATGACAAAACAGGATGTGATAGGGTATCATGGTGATGTCCTAGATTCTTGAGAAAATGTGTGATGATGTGATATGGTGTGCACAAATGTGCATGAGTGGAAATAGTGAAAGTTTCTTGGTCTAGATAGCCTAGATAGGAGGCTTATTCAATAAGATGGATTTGTATGATGGAATAAAGGTATGAGGCATTTGGATGAGAATGTTCAATGCATGGAGAGAATGAGGAGAGAGTTTTAAGACACTCATGTTACTTTCAGAGTGCATGTACATGTTGAGAGCATGATTTTTGGGTCTAAACTAGACCTTGTCCTTAAGCGTGGAGGCCTAATAAGGCATGATGATCAGGTATAGAGGTTTGTGGGCCCATGATGGCATGAAGATGTGTGATACATGTTGTCTCAAATGTGTTATATCCATTTGAATATCTTGGAAGCAAATGTATGATGCTTTCTTTCTTTTTCTAGGTCTTAACTAGACCTAATTCTAGGACCTAGTTGTACAAGTCTTATTGGTTGAGAAGATGCAGAGATATTTATGATCAGGTGGGAATTGGATATTTTAATAGAGGTTTTCCTAGTGATTTGTGCCTAGTTTCATGCCAGTATGATGAGATTTTCTCAAGTTATGATGTTTTTGGCTATATCAAGCTCAAGAAGCTGAATTTTCCAGCTCAAAGTGAAAGAAATCATCTTGGTTGGCACATGTAAAGTTTTTATGGTACCCTAATCCTTTTAGGGATGTTGAGGTATGGATTTAAGAATATCTCAAATTTGTAATGAAGTTAAATGTGGATCTATACTTTATGAACGATTGTTAAGAAGGTATGTTGGTAAAAACCCTAATTAAACCCTAGTTTACTAGCGATGGAGAAAATATTGACGGTGTTAGCTCAATATTCATTGTATAATTAAAATTTATGATTGGTAGATAGAGAGGACTCTCACATATTTCATATGGTGGTGGTTTGAGGTCTTCACTGGAGATGGAGCCCACTCAAATATGTTAGTTTCTAGGAAAGTTTTTTTTTCTCATGTTTTCCATTAGACCCAATGTATAAATTGATTTTATGAGTTTATGAGGATTTATTATACATGTTTCAAGTGATTTAGAATATTGGTGAATTCATTTTTAGGTTTTCACATGTCCATCTTTGAAGACTAGTTTTTAGCCCTAAAGGGCGGCTTTTGGCAATCATGGTGAAAGGAGGTTCTTAGGCATGTGTGGCCTAAGTTAACGAGTCTAAAGGATATGGATATTTTTAGACATCCAATATGATGTATTGCATACTTTTTTATCTCTTCAGATCAGATTTGGTGGCATGATTGAGGTCATAGGGTTTCGGAAAATTATGATTCCTCTATGAAATTGGTCTAGAATACCAATTTCTTGGCTTGGTTGATGGTTCATATATATTTTATAGTGAAGAGGGATGAAAATTTATCATAATACATTAATTTATAAGGTTTTAAAGTTTCATAAAGGGTGGAAGAAGGTCCTACTTCCAATATTGGTTTCTAGGAAGAATTTGTCTTCGAAGGTCAAAGAGGTTTGGATGGCTCTATGGGTTGATTCATGGTGTATAAAGTGGTTATAAGTGTTCCTTGGGTGAATTTAGTTCCAATTATTGGTTTCATGCCATATTTTATGTGTTTTGGTGAATCTTGGTCTTCATCTTTGAAGACTATTCTGCTGGAGGTGCCTAGTTTGAGTAGGAAACAATCTTGCTTGGCAAAGTGTCATGAAGGAGATAGTTGATGCAAAGGATTGTGAGCTTATGGAATATGTTAATATGATGTATTTGACATGTTTTTATCCTTTGGAGGTATGATGGATCTACTTGGTATCCTTGGAGTCCATGGAGTGCTTAGTGAAGGAGGATTTAGCCTTTCAAGCCTAGTTTGTGCTTGTTAAGTGTCTTGGTGAATTTCCGACCTATATGGGTTTTTGTTATGATTTTACATGATGTTGTAGATGTAATTTTATGTTGTTATGACAGAAATTAATGGTTATGGATGACCTAGTAGTGTTTTAGAGAAATATTCGTGTATTCAAGTGAACTATTTTGGTCATTTGTGATTAGTTATGTGTGAGAGAAAAGTGTGAGGCTATAGAGAGTGTGATAGAGGTTTGATGGAATCAAGATAGAGTTGAGAGAGGGTATAGATGTTTGATAAATATATAAGAGTATAGTATCAAGGTAAATAGACCTAATCTTCCCATAAAGAAGATATATTGAGCGAAGAAGGAGAGAGTGTGTTTGAAGAGGGTTTTGAGGAGTAGAGCTGAATTTGTGATCACTATCAGTTGTAGCAGAAAAAAAAACATCAAAGTGGTATTCATCTTCAGGTGGTTAATTTTTTTTTTTATCACATTAGGTATTTGTAGCCTCCTTGTAAGGTTGGTTCCTTACTAAATAGGGGTTGGTGCTCATTGTGGGATTGATGTCTCACTAAACAAATCTTGTGTGATGTGTCATATATATGCAAGTATTTTTTTAGTAATATAATCAAAAGTTTCAACGGTTTTCTTCCCCTTCAAGGATTCCCACTTTAAATTTTTGTTCTTGTGTACTCTCTCTTGGTTATGCTCCTATGAATGATTTTTAATGTTGTTAAGCTCACATTAATGAATGGTTAATGATTTGTGAAAGTTAAATATAATTGGTTAAAGATTTTGATGGTGATTCCCCCCCTTCAATCCATTGTGCTTCCAAAAATGGTATCAAATAATTTCCTTTTGAATAAGTTTAATCACTTGAAATGAGATACTTTGAAGCACTAAAATGGCGAGTCAGCAAAGTGGCACTTCTACAAGCAAATATCCCTTGTTTGATGGATCAAATTATGCATTTTGGATCATCATGATGAGGACTACCATCATGTCCATAAGGTTTGATATTTTTAAATCTATGATGGATGGGTATATTGTTCCTCAAACTAGTGTTGCAAAAAAGAAGGAAAATAATGAAAATCAGGGAAATTAATGCAATCATGTGTGGTCTAGCTAAATCATAATTCATGAAGGTCATGTATTGTACATCATTTAAAGATATGTGGGAGAAAATTCAATTCATATATGAAGAATATTCCAAAGTAAGGACATAAAAGCTCAAAACTTTCATAAATCAGTTTGAAGGTCTAACCATGAAAGAAGAAGAATCTATTGTTGCATATCTACTCAAAGTTGATCAATTTGTCAACTCCATGAGAGGTTCAAATTTGAAGAAGTGAAGGAGGAAGTATTGGTGCAAAATTTTTGATATCCCTTACCTCCAAGTTTGATCCAAAAGTGTCTGGAAATTATAAAGCTAAGGATTTGAAGGTCGTGTTAATGGATGAGCTACATGGCATCTTGAATGCACACGAAATGAGGATCATGGATTCTAAACCTATCAAAAAGGATATTGGTTTCAAGACTAAGATTAATAAAAAGGATAAGAAAACTAAGGATGATGGTGTTGTTCCTGAGATTAATGATGATGAACTAATTTCCATCTTTTCTAGAATACTAAAACTAGGGTCTACTAAATATTAAGGTAAAATTCCTTTTAAATGTTTCAATTGTGGAGAAGTAGGTAATTTTTTGATTAAGCGCCATAATAATATCAAAGATGAAAGTTATAAATAACATGATGATGATCATGACAAAAATAATCATGGCTATGACAAGGAGAAAATGAATTCAAGAGGTTTTAGACCCTATATAGTGCAAGATAGGAGGCAAGGAAGGTTATGGGAGCGAAGATTGAACAATGTAATTTCAACAAAAATAGATATGGAAGAAAAAAAAAAAGGAAGATTATCAAGGTCTAGATAAGAATAAATAAGGAAAAGGTGAGTCTTAAGTATCAAAGGAGGCATGAGACCTCTTTAGTATGTTTTTCTAGAATCCTTATGTAGAAATATGTCTCTATTAGGCTTCATAGAGGCATTCACCATCCATATGAAGCATAGTTTTAAGGGGAGCATGAACGGTGTGAAATATTATGCTCTAGAAGTGTATTAATGAATTTGAGGTATGATCATTTTGTTTTTGACGGTATTCTTCAATCTATTTTGGGATAATTTATGCACTATCATGATGCAAGTCTGTTGAATCCATGAAGAAGAGAGTCATTATGTAGGATGACTTGATCATACCATCATAGGAAAGGTGTATTGGTACATACCAAGTATTTTTGAAGTTTAATGGGTCTACATGTTGTGTCATTAGTTCTTGAATCATTTTTTGGTATATCTTAAGTGTAACTATGCATCATGGAAGAAGTATGAAGAAGTGTAACACATGATCAAGTCTGTGAAAGTCAATAAGGTAAGTTACATAATTAATAAGCATGGTTGCAGTGTCCGTGGGTATGAAGTAGTGTCTCTAATAGGTGTATGAAAATTTAATATGGTTTGTAAGGTTATTTAGGCCTAGAATGAAGAGTTAAAATTTTGATGAAGGTTTGTGGAAACTGTGCAAGTGAATCAAATCCAAGCTATGTCTTTGAGTTCATTCTTGAAGTGATAACAATGTTGTAAGGGTAAGCATGTACTACTACAAGTATGCACATGAATATTCATTATGTTTTGTATTGATAAATGATTTTGAGGGGGATATTGAGTTTTTATTACCCTTAGGAGAGGAAGCTACAAGTGTAGCAGGACTTGTATGATTGAAAAAATACATCATAAAAGTGTACAATAGCATGTTGTGTACTATAATGATGAGCTACATGTCTATGAAGGCTTCTTGAAACAAGGAGATATTTCAATGACCTTCAAGAAAAAAATTTAGGTGTCAAGAAGCACTAGTAAGGAAAATTGATGGTTGTTTTCTAGCATAGTTGTAGGGCAAGAAGTCATAAGTTCAATAAGATATGAAGATATGAAAAGAAGATTAAAAACAATGAAAATTTGTTTTAGGATTGTGCTTGGTATGTTTGATCCATTTACATGGCATGAGATCAAGGTATGTACTTATGTGTTTGCATAGGCAATTAAATGATGATGATATCTTACTAGAGGGAGTAACTAGTTAATGTTTCATGTGATAAGTGTGCTTCTATAGCAAGGAGGTCCTAAATTTTGCTAACAATATGTGTATGTCAACTCAAGTTTGTTTGAGGATGTCTTCAGCTGAAATTGGTCAGGTATGAGTCTAGCATGATTTCCTTTTATCAAAACAAATATAGTTGGTATGTGTGAGTTCTTTGATATGCTTCCGCCTAGGGGGAGCTATAATGACATAATGAAGCCAAAAACATATTCAAGAAGAGAATGATAGGATAGTGAGCTTATTTTATGTTTTTGAGGTGATCCTATTATGCTGATGAAGATGGAAACTATGTGTTATAAGTATTTACTTTGTCATTAATGTTAAAAGAGGGAGAAGAACTAGGTTGTTTTCCATCAATGAAAAATGGGGATATGTGTGTACTTGTGTTTTTTCATTGATGCAAAAGGTTCGTTAATGACAAAGGAGGATGTGATAGGGTGTCATGGTTATGTCCTAGATTATTGAGAAAATTTGTAATGATGTTATATGGTATGAAAAAATGTGCATGAGTGTAAATAGTGATGGTTATTTGGTCTAGATAGCCTAGATAATAGGCCTAGTCAACAGGATGGATTTGCATGATAGAATGAATATATGAGGCACTTAGATGAGCATGTTTAAAGCATGGAGAGCACAAGGAGAGATATTTGAGACACTCGTGTGAGTTTCAAATTGAAGGTACATGTTGAGAGCGTGATTTGTGGGGTCTAATGGAGGCCTAGACCTGGGACTATGATCATGAAAAGGTGTGATACATGAGCTATGTATTTTTGAAGATATTGGAAGAAAATATGTATGGAGGCATAATAAGGATATTTATAACATCTTGATTTTGGAAGCTACTACGATAACTTCTTTTCGTGATGCTACAACTATGGAAATGAGGATTATTATGTTAAGATGTATCTTTTAATCTTTATAAAAATCATGTGTCACTAATCTAAACCCTTGCTTATTGTAAGCTTGTTTACTTGGGACTGAGGTCATTATAACTTGTGTTTGCAAAGTTGTGAACTAACAAAATTACTTTTGTACTTGATGAACTCATAATCATGAGACAACACACCTTGAATCAATTCCATTGATCCAAGGTATGCTTCAACCTTCTTTATTATCGTCTTATCGATTGACTTCCCTAGATAAAATGAAGTCTAGAACCAAACAGGAAATTGTTGTAAATTTTAAAAGAATCGAGTTACAAGTATACTTACTAGGCACCATGTAGCCAATGGTAAGATTTGATTTCCTGAATACATACGAGTTATGACTTTGGAAAGTGTAAGATAGAAAGGGGTTTGATATAAAGTTAGCAAGGTATATGTTAAGCATTGGATAGAATGTCCTGCATTATCTTGGTTTGAACATAAGTCGGTAAAACCTACTTGGAACCTATTAATTAAAATACTATGGGTTATATTTTAACCTATGACCTAAAAATTATCCTATGAGGATTTTTAAATTAAAAGGATGCAAATTATTACAAATCCTAATGATTTACGACCTAGATGGAAATCTAACTATGGACAATGTAACCTAAACTATTGTTAGTCCTAAGAGGGGCCTATGGATACATGTCAATGAAAGGATAAGGAGGGAAGGTTTAAACTTAATGAAGGACATTAAATTCTATCCTTGAAGTTTTAAATGCCAAGTTTGGCGGGAGCAAGAGAAGTTGGAGGCTCCTAATTAAACCATACTACTAAATTTAAATTACAAGCAAACTTGTAAGAAAAAGCTTGCCAAATCTGAGTCGGTGGTGGCATGGAGAAAGAGGAAAAAGTAATGCATTCAATGCATTTATTGGTCTTGGTTTTGGCAACCACCCGCCTAGGAAAGAGGAAAGAGGAATTTTTGAACCATTGTTTTCATTTGGTTTCGGGTTTTCTCTCTCTCTGCATTGTGTTTCCCTTTCGAGCCTACAAATTTGTGTTCCGGCCATTGTTGTTCGACCACCTTCGAGTGGTTCTAGACCTGTGTAAACAAGGAAGTAGTTGAGAGAACTACTGAATAAGTAGTTGGAGGGAAGAACTCGGGAGGAGCTCGACCGTGACCTTCCACGAGCTAACCAGAAGTTATACAGGCATGTTGGGCTCTTTTCTTTAAACAATTTTTCTCTTTATTAAGCGTCTTCATTAAAAGAACTCTACTCTTATAAATGTATGTTCTTGTGAAAATATGATGATATGTTGGATGTGATCTTTTGCTTGAGTTGTTGTTTAGAGAGGATACGATGTGGGTATTTTCTCGATGCTTACATGAGTAAAATGAATATGGAAATTGTCTCTGTTGTTTTGATTTCCAAAGTAATGGGTATACGGGTTTTATTGTCTTTTGTGGATTGGAACTCGTTGAAAGTGACAATGATGTGTAAACTATTTTCTAAGTTTTGTGTGTGTAAATGGTTATGAAAACCGTAGGAATGCTTTGACAAGACTAGTGTGAACTATTTTTCTTGTCATATTACAGTGTATGGTGGTGTGAATCCTCTTAGGGATAATAAGATCATAGTAGCATCTTTACATTTTTTTGTTCTAGATCGATATGATGTTCTCCTATTTTGTTCTTGGTACCCATGCATGACTGTTTGGAAAGAAATTCTTATCAAATTGGGAATATAGTAGTTTGATTATGAATGGATGGATTAGAGGTATAAATTTTATTTTATTTCTTCTTGAACTCAATGATGAATATATATATATATATATATATATATATATATATCTAACGGATTTAAACTTCTTCATTATTTTTTCATTGAATCTAAATTTGAGTAGGTTCCTTACTCTTGTGGTTGAAAAATGATTTCTTTAATTATTACTAGTGAAATTGTGATCTTGTTGTCTTGTTGTACACTCTTACTTATTTCATACCTAGATAGATGTGTTTGTTTTCAATGAATAAAACTAATGGAATAGTTGTAATTGAAAGTTTTGTTATTTTTGAGTACTTGCGGTTCGGATGCAAAGTGAATTCTTGATTACTTTCCTCGAACTAGTAGTTAGTAAACTATTAAGACTGTAACAGTCTGGATTGGAAAGAATTATCCTTTGGATAACAGGTCTGTACGTCATGGGTCGATATGCGGCTGTGAATTGGAAAGAGGTAACGTGAATCCTCTTCCTTTCATTTGGTTTTGACTTCTAAATATTTCTCTTTGACTGTTATCCCTGGTTATTGGCTCCTTTTTCACAAAATCAATCAATTCGGTTGTAATTAAATAAAAACAAGGATTATGGATTAGGTAATTGGAAATAGTATTTTCTTTTCCTTAGTATCCTATCCAAATTTTGATAAAAAGGTATTGAAGTCACATATGACTGCCCTCAGGAGTATGCAAATGCATTTTACGTTCTGTCTCTCTTTCTCTCTGAAGTAGATGAGTACTACTGTTGCCGGATAAATTTGAAAAGTTAAATATGTTGTTGTTATGATGTATGATTGCTTTTCACTTTCTGCATTTGATTTGGTTGAAGTCAAGTGAGTAACCAAAAGGTAAGGAAGTTCTATTTAAATTTATAGTCAATTCATTATATGAAATTCATTTATAATGATGAAATGGGTTGACAATGAGTGCATTCGAACAGTAATATATAAATTAGTTCATACAGATGCTCTAATATGAGATTGTTTAGAGAAAATATTCCTTTTAATATTTGCCTAAATTTGGAATGAACTCTTTTTTTTTTTTTTGGGAACAGTTATGAAAATGGTGATATATACATCATTGCATGTTAGCTGTTATAGAAATTGGGGAGTTGTTAATTATTAGTACTGTTTGACTTGATGCTAATTATTGAGATTGGGTTGTTAAATTGTTCACCTTATCGGTACTTAACTCTTACGTGATGTCCATCTCAATTATGGGATGTTTCATAAAAGCAGAGTTCTTTTATTGAGACAGTTAGTCAAGAGCACTTCATTTTAATGATAAGTGCTTAACATGCTCAGTTCGATGAACTGACCCGTGCTAGTAAATTTTGCAGATGGATTCCAGTGAGTAATAATGAAGACATGTTGTTTTATGATGTTTCTCTGATTATCTAAAGGATGGATCTTTTTATGAGATTTTATCATTCTTCCCGAAGGAAATGGAAAAAGGAAAAGTTGTATTCTTCTTCTTTTTGAGTTATCAATGCTTGATTGGCATGAATGAAGTTCGTTGTTCGGATTAGCAAAATGTATAAATTTTATCTAGAAGAATGAGAGAAGGGAATGGTGTGTTATTTTAATTGTTGTACCATTGTTGAATTGTTGAAATATGATTGAGAATATATTCTTACTCGTTGAAATTGTATTTATTCAAATGATGGTTGTTAGATTTAAAAGGACATAACGTCTATTCTTCACTTGAATACAACTTTTAAGTTGGGATGTGAAAATGCTTAGTACTTAGGTCAATATGGATTTTTAAATTGACATTAGTAAAAGAGTAAGATGCATATGAACTCTTGTATAAATGAAAGATGGAATTAGATTCTAACTAATGAATGTAAAGGAAAGGACAAATGAAATTTGTATTCAGATTTTGATAAAACTCCTTGGGATGTCTTACCCAAAGGATATTTGGAAGGAGGAATCATATAGCCTCTTATCAAACCTTAGACTGATGTAAGGTAATTGTAAATAAATGAAAACATCTATATGAGGAATAGACCTCATTCAAATGACTTCTAATAAAATGGAAACTTGAATTTAAAATCAGATTTGGATAAACTTGATTAAGCTTAGTAAGTTAATCTTACTTCATTAAGTTGTAGTGGACTGTAAGTCCGAAGCTTTAATTAATGAACTAAGAAAGGAATATGCAATCCTTCGGTATGGAGGAGTGAATGTATATTAAATTATGAGATAATTCAAGTCATTTCTAGTTATGCAACTGTAATGAACTATGAGGTTAGAGGATCAACAAGGTTGCTGAAACTTATTCTTAAATATTTAAGATAAGAATCTAATCAAACTTTTAGCTGGATGTGTAACCCTTGATGGGAGGATTCCGTAGGATGTTGGCACACGCCAGCTGCAATAAGGTGTCTTCATGAAGGCTAGGCCTTCATGATGACACAATGTTGTAGCTGACATGTTACAACACCCTTCCGAATCAAATCATCGAGGTTTACATAAGCTTGGACTTGGCCTCAGTTTTACTTTGGACCAAGCTAGGAATGTGACCTTGTATACGGAGTGACTCGCGAAGACTAAAGGTAACTAGACACACAGTTGACTAGGGTCGATGAGGTATGTCTGCATACCTTTAGTCACCTCAAGTGCCTCTCTATACTCTTTCATATTGCTATCTTGGGTTAAAGTTCAACCTTGGACAAGAGGACTGACTGAAGTTAGAAAAGACCATTCTAGATAACAGATGAAGTGGGGTGAAGGACGTATTCCATTGATGAGTATGACATCTAGGAATATGATCATGCTAAGCATGTGAAAATATTTGGCCAAAGTATCACAAGCTGTTGGTTGCGTTGTCCTAAATCACCTAGTTTAAGAAGCAAGATTTCAGATGAATATCGGTAATAGATATTCAGATAGGCCTCTTAAATGGAACACTTCAATAACCAAGAAGGTACAGGGAACCAAGTATATGTAGTATACGATGCATGGATTAACATGAAGGATCGGTAAGTAGCCGAGTCATGAAATGAGAGATCGATGAAACTCGAGCCATGAAATGGGAGATCGGTAGTTCTTCGAGTCATTACAGCAGACATATGGTTATCTGTTATATGATTGAATGGCATGGAATGTGTGTTCCATATTATGAATATGTGAATAGAGAACATTGGTTTTAAAATCCTTGTGTGTTCTAAAACTACGTCATTTGGAACAGAGAACAATTATTAAAACTTGAACATGTGTTCTGAATTACGTAATCTAGAGCAGAGAATGTTATAAAAAAAAATTTTTTCCCTTGTTCTAGTGTCTTAAAATGGGAATGTTACATCTTGGTATCAGAGCTGAAGGTTGCAGCTCTTGGACCTAATGAGTCCACAATTTAATAAGGTTTACATTTTCTTGTTGAATAGAAAATGGTTAGAACAAGAGGAATTGCAAACAACCCGTTACCGGGTGGAGAAGCAGCTACTGCCCAAAAACTAGATGAAATCCTTGCCCTACTAGATACGAGAGATCGTTTGACTGTTTTGGAACAAAAAGCAATGGGCAATGAGGAGGAGGAAGAAGATGTTGATATTAATGATCAGCCACCTCCTGTGGACAACACTAATGGAGGAAATCAGGTGTTGATAATAGTAACATGAATGTTCCTAATCAGCCTGAAAATAAAAGGGCAAGATTAGTGGCTGAACTCACAAATGATATAAAGAGAATAAGTCCTCCAAAGTTTGATGGAACTACACTTGGGGATGGGGCTGAAAATTGGCTCAGTGAAATGGAGAAGTACTTTGCAATAAGAAACTTCTCCGAGGAGACAAAAGTGATATGGGGAGCATATCAGCTTTCTCATGAAGCATCATCATGGTGGGACAACCGTAAGGTTGAGTTGAACATTGTCAAAATAGACATAACTTGGGATCAATTTAAAAGTTACTTTAGGCAACGATGGCTGCCTCAACTCTTTTTATTAGAAAATGACTAAATTTCAGAACTTGTCTCAAGGAAAGCTGACGGTGATAGAATACTGGGAAGGGTTTACTAAACTCCTTAAGTATGTACCAAAGTACCAAGATGACGAGAAGTTTAGGATATGAAAGTTCATAATGGGACTTGAATCCCATCATTGGTGGTGAGGTGGATGTCCACGGTCTGACCACTATGGAAGGAGTTGTCGAAAAGGCAATAAGACAAGAACAGAAATTGAGAGCAATCTCTGCTCATAGGGAGGAGATTAGGAAGAAGATTCCCAACTCTTCTTCATCTCTCACACCTAAAAAGGGACCCTGGAAGAGGTTTGGTATGAAAAACAAAATTGTTGCAGATAACAATAAGAAAACAGGAATGAACAAACCTATTACTAGTATGCGGAGCGGCTTTACAAAAATAGTGGTAATGGACAAAAGTCCTATGGAAGCTAGAATGATAACTTCAAGGCTGGAAATAAATTTGAGCCTAGGAAGGGGCCCGTTGGAGGCTGTTTCAACTATGGAAAGGACCATTACGTGAGTCACTATCCTTTGAAGAAGGACGATCGTGATCAACAGCACAGGATACATGTTGCGGTGGCTAACAAACAAGTTGAAAAGCAAGTCACACCCATAGAAGTTCTGGGTAAGTTATTCGGTACACCTGTAGTTATACTTTTTGATACTGGAGCTACTGAATGTTTTATATCTACTAAGTTAGCATTGAAATTAAAAAGGAAAGTTGAACGAATGGATAAGACATGGACGGTGCATTACGGAAATAATGTTGTCCATATAGTTGATATGTGTCTTTTTGGGGCAATCCTTGACCTACCTAGTTTCTCCATAGAAGTTGACCTGTATGTTACCCCTTTAGGGTCATATGATATAATTATAGGTGTTAATTGGTTGGTGGAACATAAGGTGAAGGTCGACTGTTATGAAAAATAGATTTTTTGTTTTGATGACTGCGAAAGCAGCGATCATCATTTCGGGGGTGTAAAACGTGGGATTGCAATTAGGAAACTAACAACTATGTAATTAAAAAGGGCTAAAAATAGAGGTTGCACTTTGTATGCCATAAAAATGATAGAAATTTCGAGGAAGATAATGATTTTATGGAAAAATATCCGTTGTTAAGAGATTTCAGTGATGTATTTCAGAGGAGTTACTGGGTCTTCCGCCCAAACGAGTTTGACTTTGCAATAGAGATCAACCAGAACCGAGCCCATATCTAAGGCACCCTATAGAATGACCACCATTGAGTTGGTGGAACTTAAGGCTTAGTTACAGGAACTTTTGACCAAAGGGTTGATAAGACCGAGTGTCTCACCATGGGGAGCACTGGTAATTTTTGTAAAGAAGAAGGATGGCACACTTAGATTGTGCATTGATTATAGAATGTTGAATAAGGAAACCATTAAGAATCGATATCCACTTCCTAGGATTGATGATCTATTCGATCAGATGCGTGGAGCATCAATTTATTCAAAAATAGATCTTCGATCTGGATATCATCAGCTGAGAATAAAAGAGGAAGATATTCATAAAACAACTTTTAGAACAAGATACGGACATTATGAATTCACAGTGTTGCCTTTTGGGTTGACGAATGCACCTGCCGCCTTCATGAATTTGATGAATAATATTTTTCAAGAATACTTGGACAAGTTTGTGCTTGTATTCTTGGATGACATTCTTATATACTCCAAAAATGTCGAAGAGCATCAGGAGCATTTAAAGATAGTACTGGAAATCTTGAGGAAGAGAAGGTTGTATGGTAAATTGTCTAAATGTTCCTTTTATGATGCAGAAGTGCATTATTTGGGACATGTTATAAGAAAGAATGGGATAGCTATAGACCCTTCAAAGATCATAGCTATAACTGAGTGGCTGCGCTAAGAACGTGCATGAAGTTAGAAGCTTCATGGGCCTAGCAGGGTACTATAGAAAGTTCGTTAAGGACTTTTCTAAGATTGTTGCACCAATCACTTCATTACAAAAGAAAGATAAGAAATTTTTTTAGAATGAAAAATGTGAATCTGCCTTTAAAATTCTAAAGGATCAGTTAACTACAACACCTATTCTGACTGTACCTGACCCAAATGGAGATTTTACGGTTGTAACGGATGCATCTGGAGAGGGTCTCGGAGGTATTCTGTTACAAAATGACCATGTCATAGCATATGAAAGTAAAAAAACTCAAGTTACATGAACAAAATTATGCTCCACATGACCTAGAGCTCGCTGCCATCATTCATGCACTTCAAATGTGGAGGCATTACCTTCTTGGTAAGCCTTTTGAGCTAAAAACCGACCATCTGGGGTTGAAGTATATTTTTACTCAACCAAACCTGAATGCAAGACAACGAAGATGGTTAGAATTTCTATCTCAGTATGATTTTGATATAAGCTATATTAAAGGAAAGGAAAATAGGGTAGCAGATGCTCTGAGTCGTAGGAAGCACATTTCTACTCTTATAACATTAAGAACTCAGTTTAAAGATGAGGTGAAAGATGTCATGGAATCTGACTCTTATTTTCAGCAAGTTAAAACAACACTTTCTGCAGATCCGAAAGATGTAAAGTATAAAGGATTTCATTTTGATAATGAAGGAATTTTGAGGTTTGAAAACAGGGTATATATACCCTTGGCAAATGATTTAAGAAAGAAATTATTAGCTGAATTTCATAATTCACCTTTTTCTGGACACCCTGGCATTATGAAAATGCTTGCTGATATCAAGCAACAATATTTCTGGAAGGGAATGAAAAAGGATGTGATGGAATTTGTGACACACTGCTTGGAATGTCAGCATGTTAAGGCGGAACATATGCATCCCGCCGGATTTATGTGTACATGTTTTGGTTGTTAGACATAGCATTCCGTAGTATAAATGGAAAGTGATAACTATGGATTTCGTTCAAGGATTACCTATGTCTAGGAATAAACATGATATCATCCTAGTTTTCGTCGACAAACTAACCAAAGTGGCACACTTTATTGTTGGTAATCTAAAAGATGATTCACCAGTGTTAGCAAGAAGGTTTGTACATGAAATTTTTAGATTACATGGAATACCGAATTGATCATATCGAGACAGAGATCGAGAATGACATCAAGATTCTGGAAAATGCTTAATGTGGCCTTGGGAACTAAACTAAATTTCAGTTCTGCATATCATCCGGAAATGGATGGACAGACTGAAAGAGTCAATCAAGTTTTAGAGGATATGTTAAGAATGTATTGCATGGACAGCAGTATAAATGGGAGGAATACCTTCGCATTGGTTGAATTTTCCTATAATAATACATACCATGCCTCTTTAAAGATGGCACCTTTGAAGCATTGTATGGAAGAAAATGTAGAACCCCTGTTAGTTGGGACAGCGTGGAGGATAGAGAGGTAATTGGGCCAGAAATCCTTACGGAAATGGAACAACAAATTAAAATGATTCATGAACGTTTAAAGGAGGTTGCCAACAGGAAAAAGAGTTATGTAGACTTAAAGTGGGTTGATAGGAATTATAAACTTGGTGAGAAGGTCTTTCTTCGGGTTAAGCCGAAAAAGAGTTCTATAACTTTTGGCAAGGCTGCCAAGTTATCACCTCGTTATGTGGGACCTTTTGAAATTGTTGAAATAATCAACCCTGTAGCTTATCGTTTAGCTTTACCTCCTGCTTTATCATGAATGCATGATGTTTTCCATATTTCTTTGCTTAAGAAATATGTATCAGATTTATCACATGTGCTGAATTGGGATTCCTTGCAGGTCCAAGACCCAAGAATAATCATGGTTAAGCCCATTCGAGTGCTGGGAACTCACTAGTTGTACTTAAGAAATCGTGAAGTGAATCAATGTAAGGTCCAGTGGGACCAGTTTAGTGAAGAAAGTGTAACTTGGGAGAATCTCGAAGAAATGAGATCTGCTTTTCCATACTTGTTTGATCGAAATTGAATTTGAAAAACTGATAATTCTACCAAACATGGACAGTTACTGAACTATTTTATGGTTATTTAAAACATTGTTTTGAAGATTTAAATTTGTTTTTGATATGAACTTATGAATGGAAGGATGATAACTAAATTTTGTCCTAAAACTCTATGATTTGACTAATTTGATCATCGGGATGATGATTCTTTTAAGAAGGGAGGTATGTAACGTCTTGATTTTGGCAGCTACTACGATAACTTCTTTTGTGATGCTACAACTATGGAAATGAGGATTATTATGTTAAGATGTATCTTTTAATCTTAAAAATCATGTGTCACTAATCTGAACCCTTGCTTACTGTAACTTTGTTTACTTGGGACTGAGGTCATTATAACTTGTGTTTGCAAAGTTGTGAACTAACAGAATTACTTTTGTACTTGATGAACTCATAATCATGAGACAACACACCTTGAATCAATTCCATTGATCCAAGGTATGCTTCAGCCTTCTTTATTATCATCTTGTCGATTGACTTCCCAGATAAAATGAAGTCTAGAACCGAACAGGAAATTGTTGCAAATTTTAAAAGAATCGAGTTACAAGTATACTTACTAGGCACCATGTAGCCAATGGTAAGGTTTGATTTCTGAATACATACGAGTTGTACGCTGGAAAGTGTAAGATAGAAAGGGGTTTGATATAAAGTTAGCAAGGTATATGTTAAGCATTGGATGGAACATCCTGCACTATACTGGTTTTGAACATAAGTGGTAAAACCTACTTGGAACCTATTAATTAAAATACTATGGGTTATATTTTAACCTATGACCTAAAAATTATCCTATGAGGATTTTTAAATTAAAAGGATGCAAATTATTACAAATCCTAATGATTTACGACCTAGATGGAAATCTAACTATTGACAATGTAACCTAAACTATTGTTAGTCCTAAAAGGGACCTATGGATACATGTCAAGTGGGAGGATAAGGGGGGAAGGTTTAAACTTAATGAAGGACTTTAAATTCAATCCTTGAAGTTTTAAATGCCAAGTTTGGCGGGAGCAAAGAAGTGGAGGTTTCTAACTAAACCATACTACTAAACTTGAATTACATGCAAAATATAAGAAAGAACTTGCCAAATCCGGTCGGTCGGGGTGGGTGGAGAAAGAGGAAGAAAATGCATTCAATGCATTTATTGGCCTTGGTTTTGGTAACCAGCCGCCTAGGAAAGAGGAAAGAGGAATTTTGTGAACCATTGTTTTTCATTTGGTTTGGGTTTTTCTCTCTCTCTGCATTGTGTTGCCCTTTCGAGCCTGCAAATTTGTGTTCCGGCCATTGTTGTTTGACTACCTTCGAGTGGTTCTGGACCTGTGTAAACAAGGAAGTAGTTGAGAGAACTATTGAATAAGTAGTTGGAGGGAAGAACTCGGGAGAAGCTCGGTTGTGACCTTCCACGAGCTAACAAGAAATTATACAGGCATGTTAGGCTCTTTTCTTTAAACAATTTTTCTCTTTATTAAGCGTCTTCATTAAAAGAACTCTGCTCTTATAAATGCGTGTTCTTGTGAAAATATGATGATATGTTGGATGTGATCTTTTGCTTGAGTTGTTGTTTGGAGAGGATGCGATTTGGGTATTTTCTCGATGCATACATGAGTAAATGGGTGATTTTTGTTGCATTAGTAAATGAATATGGAAATTGTCTCTACTGTTTTGATTTCCAAAGTAATGGGTATATGGGTTTTGTTGTCTTTTGTGGATTGGAACTCGTTGAAAGTGACAGCGATGTGTAAACTGTTTTCTAAGTTTTGTGTGTGTAAATGGTTATGAAAACCGTAGGAATGCTTGACAAGACTTTGTGTGAACTGTTTTCTTGTCATATTATAGTGAATGGTGGTGTGAATCCTTTTAGGGATAATAGATTTAATGTATCATCCTTACATTTTTTGAGCTAAAATCGATATGATGTTCCTCCTATTTTATTCTTGGTACCCATGAATGATTATTTGGAAATAAATTCTTATTGAATTGGGAACAAAGTAGTCTGTTTATTGAATGGACTGGGTAGAGCGTACAAATTTTATTTTATTTCTTCGTTGAACTCAATGATATATATATATATATATATATATATATATATATAACTGTGGGTTTAAAACTTCTTCATTGTTTTCATTGAAACTAAATCTGAGTAGATTTCTTACTCTTGTGGTTGAAAAATGATTTCTTTAATTATTACGGTGAAATCGTGATCATGTTGTCTTGTTGTACACTCTTACTTATTTCATACCTGGATAGATGTGTTTGTTTTCAATGAATAAAACTAATGGAATAGTTGCAATTGAAAGTTTTTTATTTTGAGTACTTGCGGTTCAGATGCAAAATGAATTCTTGATTACTTTCCTCGAATAGTAGTTAGTAAACTATTAAGACTATGTAAAGATTTGGATTGGAAAGAATTATCCTTGGGATAACAGTATGTATGCGTACGTCATGGGTCGATATGTGGGCTGTGAATTGGAAAGAGGTAACGTGAATCCTCTTCCTTTCATTCGGTTTTGAATTTTAAATATTTCTATGTTTGACTGTTATCCTGGTTATTAGCTCCTTTTTCACAAAATCAATCAATTCGGTTGTAATTAAATAAAAACAAGGATTATGGATTAGGTAATTGGAAATAGTATTTTCTTTTCCTTAGTATCCTATCCAAATTTTGTTAAAAAGGTATTGAAGTCACATATGACTGCCCTCAGGAGAAGTATGCAAATGCATTTTACGTTCTGTCTCTCTCTCTCTCTGAAGTAGATGAGTACTACGCTGCCGGATAAATTCTGAAAAGTTAAATATGTTGTTGTTATGATGTATGATTGCTTTTCACTTCTGCATTTGATTTGGTTGAAGTCAAGTGAGTAACCAGAAGGTAAAGGAGTTCTATTTAAATTTATAGTCAATTCATTATATGAAATTCATTTATAATGATGAAATGGGTTGGACAATGAGTGCATTCGAACAATAATATATAAATCAGTTCATACTAGATGCTCTAATATGAGATTGTTTAGAGAAAATATTCCTTTTAATATTTGCCTAAATTTGGAATGAACTCTTTTCTTTTTTTTGGGAACAATTATGAAAATGGTGATATATACATCATTGCATGTTAGTTGTTATAGAAATTGATGCAGTTGTTAATTATTAGTACTTGTTTGACTTGATGCTAATTATTGAAATTAGGTTGTTAAATTGTTCAACCTTATTAGTACTTAACTTTACGTGATGTCCATCTCAATTATGGGACATTTCATAAAAGCATAGTTCTTTTATTGAGACAGTTAGTCAAGAGCACTTCATTTTATTGATAAGTGCTTAACATGCTCGATTAAATGAAGGTGACCCGTCTTAATAAATTTTGCAGATGGATTCCAGTGAGTAATAATGAAGACATGTTGTTTTATGATGTTTCTTTTGATTATCTAAAGGATGGATCTTTTTTGAGATTTTATCATTCTTCCCGAAGGAAATGGAAAAAGGAAAAGTTGTATTCTTCTTCTTTTTGAGTTATCAATGCTGATTGGCATGAATGAAGTTCTGTTGTTCGGATTAGCGAAATGTATAAATTTTATCTAGAAGAATGAAAGAAGGAATGGTGTGTTATTTTAATTGTTGTACCATTGTTGAACTATTGAAATATGATTGAGAATATATTCTTACTCATTGAAATTGTATTCATTCAAATGATGGTTGTTAGATTTAAAAGGACATAACGTCTATTCTTCACTTGAATACAACTTTTAAGTTGGATGTGAAAATGCTTAGTACTTAGGTCAATATGGATTTTAAATTGACATTAGTAAAAGAGTAAGATGCATATGAACTCTTATATAAATGAAAGATGGAATTAGATTCTAACTAATGAATGTAAAGGAAAGGACAAATGAAATTTTGTATTAAGATTTCGATAAAACTCCTTGGGATGTCTTACCCAAAGGATATTCGGAAGGAGGAATCATACCACCTCTTATCAAACCTTAAACTGATGTAAGGTAATTGTAAATAAATGAAAACATCTATATGAGGAATAGACCTCATTCAAATGACTTCTAATAAAATGGAAACTTGAATTTAAAATCAGTTGCGGATAAACTTGATTAAGCTTAGTAAATTAATCTTACTTTGTTAAGCTGTAGTGGACTGTAAAGTCGAAGCTTTAATTAATGAACTAAGAAAGGAATATACAATCCTTCGGTATGGAGAAGTGAAAGTATATTAAATTATGAGACAATTCAAGTCATTCCTAGTTATGCAACTATAATGAACTATGAGGTTAGAGGATCAACAAGGTTGCTGAAACTTATTCTTAAAAATATTTAAGATAAGAATCTAATCAAAATTTTAGCTGGATGTGTAACCCTTGATGGGAGGATTCCATAGGATGTTGGCACACGCCAGCTATAATAAGGTGTCTTCATGAAGGCTAGGCCTTCATGACGACACAATGTTGCAGCTGACATGTTGCAACACCCTTCCGAATCAAATCATCTAGGTTTACATAAGCTTGGACTTGGCCTCAGTTTTACTTTGGACCAAGTTAGGAATATGACCTTGTATACGGAGTGACTCATGAAGACTAAAGGTAACTAGACACACGCAGTTGACTAGGGTCGATGAGGTATGTCTACATACCTTTAGTCACCTCAAGTGCCTCTCTATACTCTTTCATATTGCTATCTTGGGTTAAAGTTCAACCTTGGACAAGAGGACTGATAGAAGTCAGAAAATACCATTCTAGATAACAGATGAAGTGGGGTGAAGGACGTATTCCATTGATGAGTATGACATCTAGGAATATGATCATGCTAAGCATGTGAAAATCTTTGGCCAAAGTATCGCAAGCTATTGGTTATGTTGTCCTAAATCACCTAGTTTAAGAAGTAGGATTTCAGATGAATATCGGTAACAAATATTCAGATAGGCCTCTTAAATGGAACACTTCAATAACCGAGAAGGTAAAGGGAACCAAGTATACGTAGTATATGATGCATGAATTAACATGAAGGATTGGTAAGTAGCCGAGTCATGAAATGAGAGATCGATGAAACTCGAGCCATGAAATGGGAGATCGGTAGTTCTTCGAGTCATTACAACAACATATGGTTATCTGTTATATGATTGAATGGCATGGAATGTGTGTGTGTTCAGAGAACATTGGTTTTAAAATCCTTGTGTGTTCTAAAATACGAATTGAACAGAGAACAATTATTAAAACTTGAACATGTGTTCTAAATTACGTAATTTAGAGCAGAGAATGTTATCAAAAAAAAATTCCCTTGTTCTAGTGTCTTAAAATTGGAATGTTACAATAAGGGTCTATATTTTATGAACGATTGTTAAGAAGGTATGTTGGTCAAAAACCCTAGTTAAACCCTAGTTTACTAGCGATGGAGGAAATATTGATGGTGTGAGATCAATATGAATTTGATAATCAAATGTGATGCTTGGAATATGGATATGAATCTCCTATATTTCAAACACTTGTGGTTGACATCTTGACTATAGGTGGAGCCCACTCAAATATGCTAGTTTTCAGGAAAGTTTGTTTTACTATCATGTTTTCCATGAGACCAAGGTGTAAATTGATGTTATAAGTTTATGAGGAGATATTATACATGTTTTAATTTATTTCAGATCCCTGTGAAGTCATTTGGAAGTATGAACATGTCAATCTTTGAAGAGTGCTTTTTAGGCATAAAGGGTAGTTTTTAATGAGACATGGTGAAAGGAGGTTCTTGGGCATGTGTGGCCTAAGTTGGTGAGTAAAATGGTTATGGATATGGTTTATAAATCTAAAATTATGTTTTTCATGCTTTGGTTGACCTCTTCATGTCATATTTGGTGGCATGATTGAGGTGACAAGTTGACCTACTTGACAGGGTTTCAGGACAGTTATGATTCCTTGGTGAAATTGGTCCTGGAATTCCAATATATTGGCTTGGTTGATGGTTTCTATCCATTGGAGAGTCATGAGGGATGAAAATTCATCGTACTAAATGAATTTATAAGTCTTGAAAGTGTCGAGAAAAGGGTGCAAGAAGGTCCTACTTCCAAGATTGGTTTTTGGGCATCATTTGTATCCTAAAGGTAAAAGAGGTTTGGATGGATCTATGGGCCAAGTCATACTGTATAAATTTGTTATATGTGTTCCTTTGGTGAATTTATTTCAAATGAGTGGTCTCATCCCATATTTTATGTGTTTTGGTGAAGCTTGGTCTTCATCTTTCAAGACCTGGTTTGCTTGAGGTGCTAGTTTGAGTAGAAAACAATCCTACTTGGCAGTGTCATGAAGGAGATAGATTATGTAGAGGATTGTGAGCTTATGGAAGATGTTTATATGATGTATTTGAATTTTTTTTATCCTTTGGAGGCATGATGGATCTGATTGGTGTCCTTGGAGTCTATGGAGTGTTCAGTGAAGGAGGACTTAACCTTTCAGGCCTAGTTTGTGCTTGTTCAGTGTTTTGGTGCATTTCCAACATATATGGGTATTTGTTATGATTTTATATGATGTTGTAGATGTAATTTTATGTTGTAATGACTAACCTTAATGGTCATGGCTGACCTATTAGTTTTTAGAGAAAGAGTCATTTATTTAAGTGAGTGTTTTTGGTCATTAGTGATTAGTTTTGTGTGAGAGAAAAGTGTGAGCCTAGAGAGAGTATGATAGAGGTTTGAGGGCATTAATAAAAATATGAGAGGGGTATGGATGTTTGAGAAATATATAAGTGCATAGAATCAAGATAAATAGATATTATCATCCGTGAAGAAGATATATTGAGCGAAGTAGGAGAGAGTGTGTTTGAAGAGGGTTTTGAGAGAGTGGAGTTGAATTTGTGATCACTATCAGTTGTAGTAGTAACAATAAATCATTGGTATTCATATTTAGCTGGTTGAGTTGGTGATTGATCATCTTAAGTGGTTGTAGCCTCCTTGCAGGATTGGTTCCTTGTTAAATAGGGGTTTGTGGTCCTTGTGGGATTGGTGTCTCACTAAATAAATCTTGTGTGATGTGTCATAGGAATGCAAGTATTTTGGTTTGAGTAATATAATAAAAAAATTCAGTGGGTTTTCTTCCCCTTGAGGTTTCCCCACTTCACATCTTGTGTTCTTGTGTAATCTCTCTTGGTTATGCTCATATGATTGATTATTTCATGTTATTAAGCTCACATTAATGGATGGTTAAATGGTTAATGGTTTATGCAAGTTAAATATAATTGTTAAAGGTTTTGAAGGATTGATTCACCTCCCCTCTCAGTCTATTGTGCTTCTAGCATCTTTATGTTTCTTATGGGTCACATGGGGTCATAAATATAAAGGAACATGGGAGTCAACCACATGATAAAAATTTAAAATTGATCCAAATTAATATTGGTAGTGAGGAGGAACTCGAAGATGGCAACCATTGGTAATTATTGGAGTGAAATGGAGATCGCTAAAATTGTTGAGTTGTTATGTGAATATGAAGACATCTTCCCCTAAGGCTACCATGAAATGAAAGGACTATACCCATCCTTGGGGACAATGTAAATCAAATTAATAGAGGGGGCTAAGACAGTTTGGAAGTGCCCATGTAGGATGCACCCCAACCCGAGGATGAACGTAAAATAAGAACTTGACAACATGTTAGATGCAGGAGTAATCATCCTAATAGAATAATCTGAATGGGTAAACCCAATGGTGATCAACAACAATAAATATGGGTGCATCAGAATTTGCATTGATTATTTCTCTTTAAACTCTGTTTGTATAATTTATCCCTTCCCCACTCTATTTACAAATGAAATTCTAGAAGGCGTAGCAGGTAAGGAAATATATACTTTCATAAATGGATTCTATGGCTATCACCAAGTCAAAATTGTAGAAGATATACCAAATACCACATTTTCGACCGAATGGGGATCATACACCTACATGTTCACGCCATTTGGGTTGAATAATGCACCAATAGTTTTCTCATGCATTGTTATCACTGCCTTTGAGGATTTTATAGTTAAGTTTATTCAAGTCTATCTAGATGTTTGAACAATATATGGTTTGGTAAAAGACCACTATGATAACTTGCACTCGATGTTCGAGCACTCCGACAATTACAAATTTCCTTAAACTTGAAGAAATGTGTGTTCACTACTCCATTAGTTCCTTATTATGCCATATTATATGTAATTATAGACTCTTTGTGGACCCAACAAAAATTGAAATAATTGTAAATCTCTTATTTGTGAACATAGAGGGAGGTTTGTTCCTTTTAGGACATTGTGGGTATTATCACAAGTTTATAAAAGACTTTACATGCATTACGATGTCATTGGATAAGTTGATACATAAAACAAAATAATTTAAGTGGGGCTCAGAATAGAAACAATCTTTTGAACAACTCAAAGAGAAACTAACCCAAGCACCTATTTTGTAATTCCCATATTAGAACACACCTTTTCATGTACACATAGATGCCTCGAGAATTATTGTTGGAGAAATATTAGCACAACCCTGGGAAGGAAATATCGATCATCCAATCTACTTTGCAAGATAAAAATTGGCATACATGGAGAGGAATCAATCGCCATGGGGTGAGAGCGTACTATATATGGTTTATACACTTCAAAAATTATAACATTACCTGTTGGCAACACCATTCGTGTGTTTTACTAATCACTTGACACTTAAACATTTGGTCAACAAAGTTGCATGGGAGAATATATAGGTGGATAATATTATTCCAAGAGTTTTGGATCTTGATGGTGGTCAATCCAGAAAACACAATATTGGACCTAACCATTTATTATGAATTGATACTGGAGAAGCAATGTAACCCATAGAAGATGGTATGCAAGATGCTCATTTTCTTAGTATCTAAAGTGAATTTGGTGAACTGAAGGATGTTCCTACTCCCTATATACTAGAATGGATCATGAAGATTATAAAGCTAATCAATGCAAGAAATTCCCATTAAAGTAATATCATACCATATAATTGCTAATAAATCTACAAAATGGGGCACAACGAGATTCTATGACGATGTGTTTTGCATCATGAAAGAAGCAATATTCTCGGTGAAGTGCATGAAGTAATTTAAATTTGACACTATACAGATGATGTTACCCATTGAAAGATCCTTAATGCATGACTTTGGTGGTAGAGTTTATTTAAGGATGAAAAATAATATGTTAAATATTGTGACCAATGAAAATAATTGAAAAGCCATGAAAATGTAACAATATGCCTTTAATCCATATTATCTCTTGGGAGCCATTTGAAAATGGGATATTGATTTTATCTCGACCCATCAATCCTGCGGTGAAAAATAATGGGTGCACACTATATTATCAGAATCGCTAATTATCTTACACGATGAACAAAGGCCACACCAACAAAATATTGTACAACAAAAACATCAGCAATATTTATTTGGGAGAGCATTATAAGTAGATTTGGTTGCCCCTTGATCATAACTAGTGATAGAGAAACACATTTTATTCCAAAATTCATGGTTGTGTATCACAAAATTACCCGTATTATCTGCATGAAAATGCTAAATTGGAATAATTTAACAAAATACTAGGTTGTACGTTGATAAATATATAAAAAATCATAAGGATGGATTGGGATGAAAAAGTATAGGTAGTACTCTTCTAGGCATATTGAATAACTTACAAGTGCTTGAATAGAGCGACACCCTTTTAACTTGTGTATGTGAAGTAAGTTTTGTTACCAATCATTTTTTTGGAACCATCACTAAGAATTAAATGTGTTGTGAATTTGGATGATGAAGACTCCATTAAAGAAAGGTTGAAAAGCTTGTTGAATCTTAATGAAGCAATAAGGAAAGTAAGATTGTCCCAAAGCATCAAGAAACCACATCAAAAGGCTTAGTATGATTCCAAAATCAAAATAAATACTCTTACATTAGGTGTAAATGTGTTATTATATTACTCTAAATTTGCGTGAAATCCAATAAAACTTAAGATGCATTGGCTAGGGCCATACAAAATAGTTTATTTATTGTCGGTTGGGGAATGCAAGCTAATGGATCTTAGCAAAGAAACTACTTCCGTGCTACTTGAGAGTAGACTGAAGCCATATTTTTAGCCACGTCAAAATGTCTTGAATAAGGCATATGCCATTAGATTATTTATAATTTCCTTTCTTAAGTTATGTTTAAGAAAGGAAATTATCTTGTTTAGGACGACCTTGTAGAATATGCTTAAAAAATCGTCTTACATGTAAGACTCACAACACTTTAAAATGGTAGAAGTATTTGGTGAAAGATAATTGAAAAGGAATGTCAAGCATATGATGACAAAGAGGGGTGCAATAAAAGAAAAATAATATCTGAAAATTTGCATGAGAAAGCGGAAAATACCTATCAAAGGAGCTAGAATAGGGATGAAGCTGTGACAAATGGGGAAATAAGGAATCTTCGAGAGGAAATTATCTTTAAAATAGATATGGAGGAACAAGTGTGTAAGAAATAAGTAGAGGAGACATATCCTAAAGAAAAAATCTCATTAAATGTAGCCACAAGCATGATGGATAAATCTATAAGAAAGAACCCCATAATGCACACTTAAACGGTTACTTGTTAGAAAGTGGGAAAAACAGAGAAAGGGACAACTGTCAAATGAAAATTAATGACAGCTATGGGGAGTTAACAACTCATGCGATGATAAATGAAACAAGCATTTATTACTTCTAATAAAGGTATACCTAAGAAAGGGGATAAATCATTTTGTTTACCTTACAGTTAAAATAGAATCTTTGGTGAAAAAAGAGATAAATTAGTTGTCAAGACAATTCAACACTTGATCTTGTTAAGAAACCCACCACCATCAATGCCACCTCAAATTTAATTTAGTATAGATAGAGGAGCAGAAATGTATTATCATGTAAGATATCAAATTAGTCTCATCTTACATTAATGTGGGGGTCATCAAATCTTGAGAAGATACAATTTTTGGCGATTAGCGCCTAGGGTAAAACAAAGTGGTTTCGATTTGACAATAAAATAGGATAAACATGAAGGTAAGGTGCAAGAAGAAGGCGATAGATAAAGGTTCACAACTTTGACAAGTATGTCAAGTTTAGAATCCTTAAGAAAATGAGAGGCCATAATAATTATGGAGGAAAAGAGCACCAAAGAATTTACTATAATAAAGGAAACACCTTTCGAGGTAGGTGAAAACACTTCCATGCCACGAAGGAGAATACCAATGGCCGTAGGAAATAATTATAAGTACTAAATGTAAACACCACATTTTCACCCCTAGGTGACCCAAAATGCATCAATCATAATTATTAATATCATAACTATCCTAAGTACACTCAAAATTACTATCGTAAAATCTAGATTACCCACATAAGTCTTATTTACCCTACCCTAACCACTCAAAACAACCCTACACTAATTTAATCTATCATCCTAACCCCCTAACCTCTCACAACCTAAATCCCTAACCTCCCACCATTCACCTAACAACCTAAATCCATGGATGGTACGTGGTTTAAACCATTTTTCCATTCTTTTCTTTGTTGGTTTTAACCTATACAACAAATCGACGTTGATCTGCGATCGTCGGTGATCGTTACGATCATCATTGATCCTATTTAATCATCCTCTCTCTCCATTTCCCAGCTGGTTAGAATATGCATTTGAGGATGAGTTGTTGCACCTTTGACAACATCACTACACTCAATATTATCAACACTCTATTTTCCAAACCTTCAAGGATGCTTTCGGATCATCAATCAATATTTTGGGAGCTCTGTCATCTACACAAACAATTGTCAAGGTTAGTACCTTCCTTTTCGTCATCTTATTAGCTTGTTTTAAATTATTTATAATCCATAATATGTCATCAATATCATCCTTCATATCCTTCGTAACCCATGTTTCTTATCCACTCATTTGACAACCTTCGAATACTTTTCAATGTTCATAGATATTACCGCCTATCCCCGATCTTCATCAATCAGTCCCTTGACCTCCTTTCCTTTAATTACCCTTTTAAACACCTCTAGTTCTCCATTTTCAAAGTCTTACAGGTTCCTAAACTCCCTTTAGTTTACGTCTACACTTTATCAAACATTTTTATTATTAATCAAGTACCTACCTTACCATCCTTTTATCAAAGTAAGCAATATTCTACCCAATCATCGTTGATCGATATCCATAGCCCCTTGTTTTATCACTAGCCTTACAAAAACATCTCGAATATATGCAATCTAAGTTTCACGAACCTATAGATTCTTCATATTTTTCCTTAGGAACATCAATATCTCTTTGACATTCATTATTATTTATTTTATCAATATTTCATTAAAACAAACATTTTTCTCTAATCGTCATTGATCTCTAATATTTGTTGATCTCTATCATTTCTTATCATTTATAACATTATCATATTTACATCAATCTGATTTTGGTCTAACAAGTTATTTTCAAGATGGATCTTCTATAGATGACTATTCCAAGTTTTTCGAGATCTAATCACCATCATATAGGGTCTCTCGATCGTCAAAACCATTTATGTGGGAACAATTTAACATTTTCAATAGAATCATCTTTTAATCCATCACACTCTCTCCCAAAATCAAGGATATCTAGGATTAGATAGAAATCATTCAAAAAGAGAGATAAGTCATTGAAGAGTTCAGTACAAATACTTAGATGACTTTGAGTGTGCTACTTCCCTAGCACTCTGGGCCACTTACGAATTTGAACATCACATCACTATCCCTCTATATTTTTAAATCATTGGTTATCATTTCATATTATCATTATCAAAGAAACTTAATTGTACTAAATGAGTTCACACCCTTTAAGGAATTTCCATTAGATTCATGGGATCGGCATTTCTGAGCAACTCGTTATCATATTTATGTTATATATTTTTACCTAGATGTCTTTACATACATCTCTTCTCACTTGGAGAAATTAAGATTCTCTCCCATTTCTCACGTATTCTATCATCCCGAAATTACGATTCTCGGTGAAGGTATCGATAAAACCTACTTATTTAAGTTTTTTTATATTTTCTACACCTATAGCACCTAACTAAAAACACCTTAAACATCCGACACGCTGGGTGGGACATCTTAGTCCCTTTTGTTTTAGATTTTAGATTTTTCATTTATATTGTTCTCAATTCCATCTAACTTTTCAACTTGGAGTGTGTTGTTGTTTCTATTTACTTGAACATTAAAATTAAAAATTAAAAAGGAAAAGTGATCACAAGAACACTCTTCTTTTCTTTCATCATTTTATTTTTGTATTGCATCTTGTGTGTTTATTCTCATCGAATTAAATATTTCCTTTGGATCTTAAAATGAACATTCATACTTGTCTTCTCACATAGCTTAATTAGGAGTTAAAAGAATTACATTCACAAAACTCCCTTCACACACAACCAAACCACATCAAACACAACTTGCATCTAAACAATCCTTCCTAGGTGGACCTACTTGGATTTCATCACCAAGAGGATAATCGACTCAATGTTCTAGCCAAGTATAAAAAATATGGTGGGCGGTATATTGGCTAAGAATCGACACCCTTATCATTGTGGGATTGTGAAGTGAGGGGGTAGGCCCCAATACCATGCCTCGTACCGATACCAACATAGATTCGGACCTCACGTACCTTTGGGTATATCAAGGACTCCATCCTTTAACTTACCTAAAACCAACCTTAGAAAACCTTCTCTCATAACCAGTTTAACCATTTTTCACATTTCACACCTTTCTTAATTTAATAAAAAAAAATTAAAAACTTTCTTGTTTGAATTTTTTACGATTATGTAATCAACCACTTATATTTTTTATTTTTATTTATTTATTATGTGTTAGTTCATGGTTACGACCAAATAATAATCTCTTCTACAAGACCGATAATATGATTGATCGTCTCCAATAGTCCCTTGATAATATTCAATCTCGTCTTAATGAGATTCTAGGCGTAATGGGACAACTTCGATCACCTTCTGCGACCAATAAAGATTCCCCCATTCTCCTAGTAGTCAATCAGCCATGTCATAAATCTTAGATCCATCCGGTCCCCATTTTTTCAATAGTGGTGATCCATTCTTCATAGAGATCCTAGATTTTAACGCAGTCACCTTGAACACCTATATTACTTCTCGTGGTGTTTTCCTCTAGTAACCCACACCTAAATAATGACCTCCTATGACTACAATCACCTTTAAAACTTCCTATCTTATCAACCCTAACCATAAGCTATTCATCTAACAACTTCATCCCTATTTTTCCACCTTTGGCATATCAGGGGTGTCAACCCCACTTCATCATTTCAGTCATCACTTTCAACCTTAACATTGTTTCGTCACAAGAAATGTCCAATCAATAACCATCCTCATCACCAAATCCTTCATCATGCTCTTCATCTTCATAAAACAACACTAACACATCTCCTTCCACATCTAGTCTCGTAGTTTCCAAAGTGTCATTCCTATGCCTCATATGAGCTCATTAGCCATCCCTCTTAGTGTTTCTCAACCCATCCCTTCACAACACCCCATGTCCCGATGCGAAACATTATCTATAGTATGTACATAAGGATAAAAACATCAAATTTAGGTTTCTCAAGTATGTTTATAGGTTCTATAGGTTATGTGGAGTCATTTAGATGTGTTAGTCTCGAGTCTTAGCTTTAAAAATTTGAATTATGCACTTTTTGGAAAGTTTGAATCTAGAAATCCATTTTTGGCTTGTTTAGGAGTTTTAGCCTACTCTATGGGTCATTCTTAGACTATCAATCTTGTAGTAGGACCTATAGAGGGTTAGTAGTCATAATGTGTGTCTAGTTGTTAAATTTCTTAGAGATTTCTAATTAGATATCTCATTATTGTATTAATAGATAATCATATAACTAAGAAGGCCTAGATGCTTCCATTCGGATGGACACTAATTGAAGGAATATACATGAGAAAAATGTAATTGTTTTATCTCATTCTATTCGAATGAGAATCAATGAGGAGTTCAATAATATTTTTGAGAAGAAAAATTGGTTGCAAACATTTTTGTACATGTTTTCAAATTTTTAGATGGTATTTGGGATAATAAATGAATTTTTGCATGCATTTGTAGAGTAATTTATGACTGGTAAGAGATTTAATCTTATTTGTTTATATGGTTTTGATTGATTCCATTATTGAGAGAGTGGTATATGTGTTTGAATGAGACTATACATAATTGTAGTAGGTAATTTGAGGCTTTTTTACATTCTATAATGTAATTGTTGACAAATAATTGACCAAAATGTGGTGCATGTAAGTGAAGAAGACATATAACAATAGCACAAATCTTAAAGTATCTTGGGAGACTATGAAAGAGTGTTATTGATCATGAATTGTTGATGTTACGGTGAAGAATTGAAAAACCTTGTCTTAAGGGAAAAGTATAGTGTTTTTCCACTTGTTTTAAAGACCATTTAGATTCAATGAAGAAGGTTATTGAGTGTTTTAAGTTCGGGATAATTTTTGAAATTATTAAATAATCTTATAGCCATTCAAAGGCTTGAAACAGGTTGTCACGATACAATATACTATTAAACTCGAGGATACAAAGAGTGTAAGGTTGTTCATAGGATAATTTTTCTTTTGATAGTCTTTAAATGTTGGCATATTTCTCCTAGATCCTATAGGATGGATTAAGGAGAAAAAATAACCAAGAAACTTTGAAATATGTCTTCTCGGGCTATCTCAAAAGTTAAAACCCTTAAACTAGGGTTTACGAAGGAAAAGGCCAATTATCTTGCAAATAAACTAGTGAAATTGCATGAAATCTTATAAAACGTTCTACCTTGATGTTGTATAGGAGATTATTGAGGTTTTGGAATGAATCATTCATTCACGAGAATGATACTCTTGATAGTAGCCTTCTAGAATGTTGACAGTCCTTCTAGGAACAGGGTAGGAGTTGAAAAAGCACTTTAATGCTTGTAACTTGTCAAGATAATTACTTGAGGAGGTAGATAAAGATAAAGGGTGCCCTGAACAAGTTTTAGTTTTCCAAGAATACCTATAGTTTTCTTAGAGCTACCTCAATTGGATGGCATTAGGCCTAATTGTGTGAAGGGAAGTGTTGAAAAAGTACCTTGCATGTAGATTTTGGAGTTCAAACTTATTGGAAGGATCAAATAGAGTAAAGGGTGTCTAAGATGGTTTACATTTTGAGTTGGAACTTCCTATAATTCTCACAAATCTTGAAAACTTAGTCTTGTAGTGGTACAAGGAATCTAAAAGTGATGAAGAAGGAGATAATGGAAAACTGAACCAACAAAGAGTTGAGGCTTGAAATTGGTCCCACGCCTATATGAGGTAAATGGGTGCTTAGAAATAGTTGGAGTTTGTGTAAGGAAATTGTGATTTGATCTAACCATGAATTCACCTATGGCATGCTCTTAAGGAGCTTGGACATGCAGTTTTGGGGTAAAGGTGAGTAAATTTGTGTTTTTTTTATACTTAGGTCTAACTCAAAGGCTAGGTTAGGATTGATTAAGGATTAATAACATATTTCATGAGGTTTATAAGCTCAATTAAGAATTTAAGGGTAAAATTAGCTTATAAAGGAAGTGTCTAATCCTTAAGAAAGTGAGTATTTGTTTGTAGAAGGATAGTTTTTAGATTTTTGGGTCTAACTAACATCGTGATTCAAGTGACAAGTGATTAGTCTTTGCATCATTTGGTATCAAAGCAGGTAAATACATAGAAGAAATTGAGACAATATTTGATACGGTGTAGAAGAGGAAAGAAAACATGATGGTGTAAGTAAGAGTAGAGAGAAGACCATATTTGGAAGATAAGATAGATAGGATCTTTGGAGATTTTGATGAGGAGGTTGACTAATATATAGGAAAAATAAAGAATAATAAGAGTTAAGATAAGCCTTATGCAAAGGAATGATATAGGTAATCTGAATATAGTTTAGAGGAAAATGTTACATGTGTCAAAGATATGCAGGTCATAAAGCTTATGAATGCAAGGAGATGGATGTAAGGATGAAGAATGTTATCAGATATGTTGGTCTTATTATTCATAATAAATGTAAGTCTCTTCTAGTTAGAAGAGTTTCGTTAAAACCAAATAAGGTAATACATGATGCGACTCAGAGAAGAAGTTAAAATGTTGTGACATGATTATAGAAAATATGAGTACTGAAAATTTAGTTTCTTTTGAAATGGTAGAGAAGTTGGGATTGAAAACTATCATACACCCCAACCCATATCAAGTGTCTTGGATGTAAAAAGGTCATCGTGTCTTGGTTAGGGAACAATGTCAAGTTGAATTTCAGATTGGGAGATATAAGGACAAGGTGTTGTGTGATTTTATGTCTATGGATGTGTGTCATTTATTGTTAGGTAGGTCATGGCAATATGACAAGAAAGTAGTGCATGATGGTAAGAAGAACGTATACACTATTGTGTTAAATGGAGAGAGACACACTCTTTTACCCATTATAGGTGAATAAGATCCATAGAAAGGATTATTTATGATGATATCAACAAAGAAATATTTGATGGAAAAAAAGGCATGCCAACAGACATGGTTGAGGGCTATCGAGCCTTATTTTTAGATTTTATAACTGATTAGAATGGATGAGAAGTAGCAGCAAAGATGGTAAAAGGATTGATAGAGCTACTAAGTTACATAAAGAGAGAGAAAGAAGAGAGAAAGAAGAAAAGAAAGAGTAAAGGATGAAGAATCTAGAGAGAGATAGACTTATGGTTTTAGTAGGAGATCACGAGAGATTAAACAAGACATAGAACAACTGATGAAATTCATGGAAAGTGAAAGAGAATAAAAAAGTCAAGAAGTAGGGATAATGTTAAGGAAGAAAGTTAAGTAGATAATCTCACCTCCTCTCGCATCTAATCTCCCTAACCTCTCTCTACACCAATCTTTCCCCCACTCCTCCCTAGCTCTATGAGCCTCATCAACCCTCCATATAAAGAATCCCATAGATAGATATATGTGATACCCATCCACCCATTGAATCCTTAATGACCTTACCATAACTACATGCTCATAGGCCCGAAATGAAGTAAGAATCCCACATCCAATATAGACTGTATCTTAGTGATACAATCCCAATCTCATGGTATACCTAAGCTAATATATATGTCCCGAATGAAAATACTATCATGTGTTCCACTATATTAGCCAACACCCTTGATAATGTCCATGGAAATATAGATCCTCCTAAATCTAGTAAAACATAACATGAAATTGCCATCATGATCAAATAAATTAGTTGGTTCCCCAGTGTCACTAGCTGATATCATGCCTCTATATGGAATGCCCTAAAGTAAACACAATATGTGGGGAATCAGCTCAAAACAGCCATGCCAATACACCCAACCCCCTCTCTAATGTAATGGGATCTATCAGCTCCATTTTTATCGGTAATCACACAATATGGTTCACATCCTCTAGTGTAAGTGTCATCTCTCCTATCTGGAACCAGAATGTACTAATCCTAAAATCTCATCTATCAATTAGTATTATCATCAACCCTATAACCCTCAAAGCACCCTCCGATAGTGGTGGAATCTGCCCAATTTGATTGCCTCTAGGTGATGTCACTTTACATTTGTAACATCTCCTCTAATCCAATCAAACATCCCAAGGATTCTATCTCTCAAATACACCATTTCCCTAGCCTAAAAACCAACCAAAAATCATTCTTAGAATATGATCAACAAAAATCACCTTTATTCATTTGTAGACACAAGTTCACACACTTTGGGTAATTATCTAGTTCGATTGCATATTACTATTCATATGATTCATAAGTAAGAAAAGTAATAATTAACCCATGTCTTTGGCCATATTTTTTTGCTTTTTGTTGCCACTTTTGGTCTTACACACTCTCTAACTCAGTCTGTCTTTTCATACCTTGGCATTTCACATCCTAGCACCAAATGAACCATCCAAGATTCTAGCATCATGCGCCTCATCCCCTCTGTGCACCCGTAACCTCTCTATACTTTGTTCACATCTTTTGGGTCCTTTCTAGCTATTTGAGCATCTTATCTTTTTATTATTCTTCCTTTGGGGGTTAATTATGAAATTCAAGCAAGGGAATCATACAAATATAAATTTATGTGACCATAATAAAGGACCAAGCACTAACCATTAGTTATCACCACCTAAGGTTACATCAAAGGCCATTATCAAGAGCATTCAAGCATCCATCTAGCATCCACACAAGGGAAAGGGAATGCATTCTTCTACATACACTTCATAAGAGGGAAATTTTATTCTATTCCATGCACACATCTACTTCCATATTCTATATCTAGTTATTGATTGCTCTCAAGTGCGACACGAATAAGAGCCACCTAGGGCACAATTCCGCACACAAAAACACCTAAAACTACATTGGATTTGAAATGTAGTGTAATGCTCAATCATGAGTTCACTCGTTTGATAGCTAAGGATAGTTTGACCCCTCATTTTCATTATTTTCTTTTTAGGATTTGATGCACTTGTGAGGTTTTTATAGGTCATTCTTTCATTGCAGGTTATCGGCAACATCGATGATCATTGTGTGACATATTAGAGACAAGAAGTGAAGGACAATGAACATCTCGCGACCCTATAAAGGATTTTTCTTGAGGGTTTGAGCAGTCATAGTTGCCCAAAGTAGGTTTGTGGAACCCATAGGTTCCGTGACCAATTTCGATGCCTTAGTCAAGGCGAGATCATCCAATCGCACATTTTTCATAGGATCTCGTGTGACACATCTCCCTCGTTGTTCATCAAGTCACCACTTTTTCACATCCAGGATTAACTATGGATCAACTAATTCTTCTTATCCCTTCTTTGTAACTAGTGTTTCATATTATGTAACTTAATTTGTTTGGGTCATTTCCGTACTTAATTGTTTATTCATTTATTGCTACATTGTAATCAGATTTAGGAATCTATTTATCCAATATTTGTTTAATCATTTTGGTGAAGCCACATTTGAACACTCTTATGTTCTCGATCCTTCCACTATGAGTATCTCCCTTAATGCCTTCTTACAAGCCAATCCCAAGTGTGTTAATCAAATTCAATATTTTTATCTACTACTTCTCTTCATCCTAATACTTCTCCTGACTATGTGTATCATAGGTTCACTACAATATTATCATTTCATGAAGAGCATATTACTTTTACATATGATGAAATCACTTCTCAATCTATTTTAGATAATGATCCACCCCTTTATATTCAAGTTTGTATCAATAACATAGGGGTTAAGTGAGATTTAATCGATAATGGATCTGGGCTTAATATTTGTAATCTGGCATTTCTTCACCAAATAGGCCTCTCTATAATATCCTTAGCTCCTTCATTTGTTTATATTCACAGATTTGATAATACTTCTAAAAGAGTCTTAGCTACAATCACGCTTCCCATTATTGTTGGGCCATGCACTTTGTTCGTCCATTCCATGTCATGCCTAACAAGCTTAACTACAATTTTCTTCTCGGATGGCATTGGATCCATGTCATCCATATTGTCCCTTCTACCCTTCATGCACATATTAAATTTTTATATCAAGGTGTGGTTTATGAATCCTTAGCAGATCCCTCTCCATTTTCCTATTATAACACTATTTATCATTCACCTAAATCCCCTACTTTGGCCACCTCTCCTCCTAACTTCAAACAATATGGTCCTGGGTATTAGTATTTTCTTTGCTATGGTTTCAATGACAATGGGTTAGGAAAATATGCAAAAGGAGTCAAAGAACCTCTTTCCATTCTCGACACAATCCACCAGGATCGGCCTCGGATATCACCCTAAGATCATTTCTTTTATTCCTTCTACATATCCTCTTGAGGTTTACACCATTTCACATACTCATCATCATAAAAAAAAAATTCCATCTACTCTCAATGCTATAACTTACTTTGGAAAATCTACTACTCCTAACACATTTCCACATCCGCCACTATGGCATGCTTTCTCTTCCATCACCCACTTGGGTGGAATAAAAATTACTTTCCCCCTCCTAACATGCTAAGGTTTCTATCATTTATAATCATATGCTTTGTACTTCATACATGTTATTTCTAAGCATCATTATACAACATCATACACATAAATTTTATCGTCATTACCCAATGACACACTCTCGTGCTTTGGTTCACACTTGACTGTTGAGGACATCCTATACACATGAACCTCACACACAACACACTACATGACAATATACGCACTTGACACAATCATATAATATACTTCTCATGCATATTCATCACACTACACAATCAACACACTTACGAAACCTTCTTCCTAACACACATTCAACATAACATACTACACACTTACAATACATACTTCTCATGCCCATTCATCAATAAAATGCAACAAAAATTAACACCTACTCTCTATGCATATTAAACACAACATAGAACACATTGGACACTAAAAACATGCTTCACACTCAAGTATTTTCACAACATATCTCTTCCACATCACACAAACATACCTTTTTCACATTATATGACATAGCTCTCTTACGTGCAATCAACACAAACATCTTACACAATCTACATATGCACAACATACTACCTACGTAGTACTTTTAACATGCAACACAACTTACTACAATCCTTAAGCATTTATAACACATTTCTCTCAACACATAACATCACACACTCAACGAGTTCACAATCAATCTCTTTTGCTAACATTCAACATGAATTCATACAAAAATGACACATTCACAACAAATTTTCTCTCGGGCGTAAACAAAAAAACCCATTGAACATCCAACATATCTATCACACAATCAGCACAACACATTTCCCTATGACACACTCTAGTTCCATGGTCCATACTCAATTGTTGAGGGTCTACATCTCAAATGGACCTCACCACACTCACACATTCAATCACTCACTCATTCATTCGCACCCTTATACTCTATACTTTTACTTTGACAATCATATCTTTCTAGCACACACATTCAAACCATTTTCTGATGAGGCACTCTTGTTCTATGTTTCATTCTTGACTATTGATGGCCCGACACATATAAAATGAACCTCATATCATGCATACACATCCAAACTCACTCAAGGGGCACGTGACTCCTATCACACTCATTATGCATTACATTCCATCTCATCCATCTTCATCATGTTGCATATCTTGGTCGTATTTACTCTTGCTTACTTATGTTCACATGTACACTTTGTTACACATGCTAGATAGATATCTTGTATGTCATTATATTTCCATAAACACGTGCACGCTCACTTGCTTTCTAGTTTCGATCACAAATTCTACATATTGATATATGCAACATGGATGTTTGGCACAATACCTATTACCAGTCCCATAGTGGATCCTGGGGGAATACACTTTTGTACACCATAGGTGTTATTGTTTCATTTTTCATATCACACTACTATATTGTATTATACACACTTTGACATACTATCTATCTTTCTAACATGTTAATGAGTACTTCATGTGAATAATTTTTCTTGCAGGTATATTTAATTCCATGGTTTTCTGTTACATTTATTTCTCTTTTATGTCATTATTTTCCATTGTTTGCGAGATTTTCCCTTTGTATTTTGTGCACACTTGTATGCTTTTTTCCTAGTCAGCGATGATTATCTTGTGACATCATGAGTGATGTCTCATGTTTAAAGCCCACTTTTTGTGGTCTACATTTTTTTCATGTTTATTTTCTTCTTGCGTCTTAGCTTACACATTATATGTTTGTTTGTTACTTCATGTGTGTTTTTCTTGCTTATATTGACACTTGTCTCCTAGCCACTTTTTTATATGTTCCTTGGTTTCTACCAAGCACACTCCCTCCCCGTAGGGAATAGTTTCAGCATAGTGGTTGGTCTTCCTTTTGGTAGCATACTCCTCAATGATGTCCCATGCACCCCAAACAAGGGCAGAATCATTTGGGTGAATCAATCACCCCATACAACATGGTCATCAGTTTCAAACATGGCTGTACGATGATCGTGACTTGGGTCCTTATCACAACATAAACACCAATTCCCAAAACCAGACAGAGCACTGGTGCCCCTGACCCTTCCTAGATGCATGTGACTAGGGTCGATTACACATCCTTTTTAGTTTAACACTTCATACAATGGATTATACATGGCACAAAACCCTTAACACTCATTTCTATTTTTGAATTGGATCATAATTGGTCAAATCAGATCAGATTGTTACACACCATCTGCAGTGGTATTCCATACTTCAGGAAGCAGTTAAAGGTTGGAGGATAACACCAAACTTTTCTCCCTACACTTTTTCCAGTTCTTGGCATGAGATCACCCAAAAACTTGCTCCTCTACATCATCTACAGGATCCTTTCTACACTCTTTTCCTCATCACATATCTGGTACACATGTTCCTTTTTCATATTTTCACATTTTACATACTTTCTTACATGTTTTTTACTCATATACACGTGTATTTGACTACTTTTTCATTCTTCTCTTTTGCAGGTCCATCCTTATGGGAAGTGGTACTCAACATCATCCTACATCACAAAAACAACAAATACATGAACCACATCAGCATCAACATCAACAACAAGTATAATGGCAACATCTACACATGCGTTTCTACCCTAGGGTCATCATCATCACTTTTTACACTTTCTCCTCTCTAGTTTCCACGCTTCACATTTTTATCACTCCACGCTTTCTCTTGTCTCTCAACACATTTTCACCATCAATCTACATGGTTATCAGGTACACATCTCTTATCTACTTTATGTTATTGATCATTCACTCAAAAACATAAAGTGGGGGAAAATGTAGACACAAAATCACGCACTTTGGGTAATTATCTAGTCTTGATTGCATAATACTATTCATATGATTCCTAAGTAAGAAAAGTACTAATTAACCCATGTCTTTGGTCATATTTTCTTGCTCTATGTTACCACTTTTGGTATTACACTCTTTCTAGCTTAGTATTTCTTTTCATACCTCATAATTTCTCATCTTGGACACAGGTTCCTAGCTAAGATTCCAATGTCGGGATCCCTTGACCTCTCTATACTTTGTTCATATATTTTTGGTCCTTTCTATCCATTTGAGCATCTTATCTTTTTGGTAGTTTTCCTTTTCAGGGTTAATTATGAAATTCAAATAAGGGAATCATATAAATATAAAGTTATATAACCATAATAAAGGACCAAACACTAAGCATTAGTTATCACCACCTAAGGTTATATCAAAATGCCATTATCAAGAGCATTCAAGCATCCATCTAGCATTCCCACAAGGGAAAGGGACTGCATTCTTTTTCATACACTTCATAGGAGGGGAATTTTATTATATTCCATGCACACATCTACTTACATCTAACTATTACTCGTTATCAAGTGTGACATGCACAAGAGTCACCTAGGGCAAAATTCCACACACACACACACACACACACACACACACACACACACACACACACACACACACCTAGAACTACATTGGGTCTAAAATGTAGTGCAAATGCTCGATCATAAGTTGAATCATTTGACATCTGAGGACATTCTAACCCCTCATTTACATTATTTTATTTTTAGGATTTGATGTACTTCGAGAGTTTTACAGGTCATTATTTCAAAGTGTAGGTTATCAGCGACATCGATGATCATTGTGTGACATACTAGTGATAAGTAGTGAAGGACAAAGAACATCTCACAACCTGCGAAGGAGGTTTCGAGGGTTTGAGTAGTCACATGCACCCAAAGTAGGTCTTTGGCACCCATAGACACCCCCGACCCATTCCGGGCACCTCGGTCAGGCGGATCCTTGATCACACATTTTTATGAGGCTTTGTGCAACACTTCTCCCTCGTTTTCATCGGTCATCACTTTGGCATAGTCCAAAATTAATTGTGAATCAACTAAGTCTTCTTATCCCTTATTTGCATCTAGGGTTTCATATTTTGTAGCTTAATTTTCTTGGATCATTTTTGTACTTCATTGTTTATTCATTTATTGCTACATTGCAATCAGATTTAGGCATCTATTTATCCAATATTTGAAAAATCATCATCAAAAATTATCAATTTAACCTATAATCTACTCATTCGATGTTGACACCGACTTTCCTCGATCAATGACAACTGCCCGATACCATCTTGATCAGCCCTCCCGCGTATAAATTTTCCAAAAGAATGTAAAAACTTAAAAAAATCAACTAAAATTTAAAAACTAAGCTAGGGTTTTGATTCTTACCACCCAATTATTCCTCCTGGTGCTTCCTCACTCCCCCAATAGCTTCCATATCACTCAAGTTACATAGTTGTCTTCCTCTCAAAACTCTCAATTGACAAACTTACATTGTTAAAATAAGCTCTGGGTCGCTCTGGTCATTTATATAGGTGTGTCGACCCTAGACATTGTCGACTCACCCTAGTCATCATCAACCCAAGCCAAGTCACCATCAACTCACCCATTCATCGTCTACCCAAACCCTAATTTTTCCTCTTTTTCCCCATCTAGACCTATCTACTCATTAAATTATCCTTTCTACTACCTCATACTTGTGTGTCACCCATAACATACTTTGGCTTGTCCTACATAGCTCATCTTTCCTACCAGCCTTTCAATCTTGCATTTTCCATCCCATTTCGTGGCCATCGTTTACCCTTCTTGGGGCACCATTTCTCATCTTAAATCCCACCCTCATGGCCATATTTTATCTTTATCCCACCTAGGATGCATATTTTTCTTCCTCGTCTTCATAGAACAATGCATGCTCTCTTTTCCTCACTTTATTTCTCAGCTATTTATCATACCATACTCTTGAACATCCTCACATTTATTTACGTATATTTTTCATATCTATTTTTGACCCATGAGGTCCCACAACTTGCACATCCAACCGAGTGGATTCCCATTGGATTCCCTCCATCTCACAATGACTTTTTCTTACTCATAGGGTTCATAGGTCATTAACGCCACCTCCATCGCAGGTCGTGTTATGTCCCTACCGATGTGTTTCCAAGGTCACCTCTATATTTTAAATTTTTTTCTATCAATGGTCACCCCCTTCACTTGGGGCATCTTTCTATCTCTTTTCTATTCACTTTATCCTCCTTCTTTCCCCACCTATCTCTTTCAAACTCATAATTGATTCCCCTTCGTTTCATTGATCTCTAGTTTGAGGGGGAGCACCTCAACCATCATCTTTCATCACTTCTCATTTTTTGTCTCATGGTGTATTATGTTTTATTATTACTCAAACCCTATACGCACTGACACATCACTCAGATAGATCTGAGCACTCACCCGAAGCACGTGAAGGTACTAGGTCCCTCTTTTATGCCATATTTTTCAAGGAGTTAGCATGCATGAACATATATTCCATAATCATAACAACTAGATCCATGAACTCAATTTGGAAACACACATAAGTAAGTAAACATACAATTCATATAACCACTAAGATCAAATTCACCATATAGTTACCAATAATATAGACATCAACAATCAATATCTAACCAAAATGATCCATTATATTAATCCACAATAGTTAAATACATATATATGACTGTCATAAGTCAGGTTGCACTCATAAACCAACAACATAACTCTAACACACATGATCCTCTAAATCATGTAAATCAATATATATATAGGGGTGGGGAACTTTCCCTTCACCTCCCATGTATTCTCAAAATAGGTTGCATGCTAAGAATAGCCATGCGCCACTAAAAGATATCTATAGAAGAATACAAGTTCCACTTATTAATAGATCACCTATAGTTAAATCCTATTTTTGATCCTATTATTAGCTCCATGTGCCTATTTGAACTACAAGTTATTTCCTCAAAATAGGCTCTCATTGACCACCCAAACCGATGAGGGTCGTCAATCCTTACCATTAATAATGTCAATCTAGGTTGGTGTCTAAAGGTTGTATACATTAAGAGAAGAAAATCTTAGAAAGAAGCTCCCTTAAACACAATCCAAACTTGCATAAATTGAAAGCACACATGCGGAAATTTAATGCACACTTACAAAAATTGAAACACACTTGCATAAATGAAATCACACTTACAAGAATAAAACACACTTGCATAAATTGAAATTGTTGAATTGAAAATAAAGGAAAGAGGAAAAGACACCTGCAGGTTCACAAAAGAAATTACATAACATAAAAAAATAGAAATTTACAACAAAAGGAAAACTGCAGAAATAAAGAAATAAACATTAACACATTGATCCATATTCCTTGGAATGAGTGGCCAGCTCATTCCTTGGAAGAGGATTTAATTCATACTTTTAATTTAGAACTTACAGAAAAACTTTACTTCCAAAGATTGGAAAGAAAGAACAGATCTTGATTACTTGGGGAAAAGAATTACATATCTAAGTGTGGAAGGTTGCATTTATAATTTATGCATCCAACCAAATCCTTATTTTGGGAGATACAATCTGATCTTATCTTTATTCTAATCCTAACAACTAAGATCTCTATCTCCACAAAATATGGAGAGAGATATATTATTGGAGTCAAAGTCTTATCTCACTTATTTTAGGAAGATTTACTCCCAAATCTTCTCCTTGCTTTTTGGTAACAAGAATCATAATGATTTTATTCCTCTACATTATTAGAAGGAGTATTTTCCTCAAAATATTATTTTGACCAAATACCTTTCTCGGATTTTCCATTTGACTTTGTTGTTTTTTATTGTGGAACTTTTGACGCTTGTTTGATACGCTTTTTCCTTGGCTGTAGTTCACTAAAATTTAGATTTATCTTCATTAGTAAAACCTATTACAAATCTGAATGAGATTTTTGTTAAACACATTTCTATGAACAAAAACTTGTATCAGATTTTTTGTTTGACTTTTTGTTTTTGTTTATGGAACTTTTAGCGCTCGTCTAATACACTTTTCCTTAGACTGCAACTCACTAAAAGTTAGATCTCTCTTCATTGGTAAAACCTGTTACAAATCTGAATGATGTTTTTGTTAAACACATTGCTATGAATAAAAACCTCTCTCAGATTTTCCATTTGACTTTTTGTTTCTGTTTATGGAACTTTTAGTGCTCGTCTGATACACTTTTTCTCGGACTGCAGCTCACTAAAAGTTAGATCTCTCTTCATTGGTAAAACTTGTAGCAAATCTGAATGAGGTTTTTGTTAAAAAAATTCTATGAACAAAAACCTCTCTCAGATTTTCCATTTGACTTTTATGTTTATGTTTATGCTCAAATCGATACACTTTTCCTCGGACTGTAACTCACTAAAAGTTAGATCTCTCTTCATTGGTAAAACTTGTAGCAAATATGAATGAGGTTTTGTTAAACACATTGTTATGAATAAAAACCTCTCTTAGATTTCCCATTGGATTCTCTGATTTTTCACAATCCCTCAAAACTATCATTCTCGTTGATGATGACTTCCTAACTAAAGCTGTCATTCCTTTTATGCAAGTTCGGAACTAAATCTGCAAGTTTTGGAACTAAATCTAATTTTTCCATGAATTGCAAGTTCTGGAACTAACTTTCATTCAATTGATACAAGTTCTGGAACTAAATCTGTGATTTCGAACTAAACTTGTGAGTTTCGGAACTAACTCTGTGAGTTCGAAGCTAACTTAAAACAGCTACAACTTTTGCATGCGACCTCGGATTGAGATGATTATTTTTTGAACTTGCATAATTTTTCAAGAGGAATCTAAATATGAAATCATATTTGAGTTTAAATGTACTATTCATGATCAGTTCCACTTTTCCCAATACTAGCATTATCTTTCCTTTATGTCCTACATACACAAGACTTGCATCTTTTCCCAAATAATCAATAGGATTAGTCAACAAAATAGATAACAAAATATTTATAAAGAATGAAAAATATATATATCCTATATTCTATCTTAAGAAAACTATAAGTTCTTAGATTACATTTAAATCCACTTTCAAAGGTAACTTGGAAGGACAAAATAATGGTAATTTATGGTCATTTTATGGCCTCATCACAAACCTCCTTGTGTGTCACATACTCCAAGTCTATATTTAGCTCCATATGCTAAAAAATCACTAAGTCTTATGCTTGTCCATAATAACCCTTGTGTGCATCCCTTTCTATATTCCATGCATAAACCTTGTTCTTCTAGTGCATTCACCATGTTTATCCCTATGTGCATTCCTTCTACAACACTTCCATGTCTCTTTCACACACACGCGAACCTCTACACACATCAAATACTTAGCCATTTTCACGGGTCCAAAATTACCCCACACTAGGTATGTTGTCCATCCTAGGCAACAATCTTCCCAATCAATCAAAAATGATGAAGAATCTTTCAAGAATCAAAGAATGAAAAATTATTTAAACGGTTTGCGCTAATTAATGAAAGAATCCAAGTGCTCTTTTGTGTAAAAAGGAAGGGGAATATCTTATTCACTAATGCTTCTAATTCACCGCATGCTTGAGTAAAGGCATCCCTTATAATAGCAGTGAATTCTTCAAAAGTTAGATACTTGCCCTTAGCTTTCAATGTGTCCACTAGAGTCTCCAATTGTTTTCCTATATCGAGTTAACATGGACATACTATGCATAACTTGTGGGTAAAGTTATTTCAACTTATTTTTAATTGAGGCCCTCAACGAATCAATTTCCTCGTGCTTCTTCTCAACTTCTGCTAGGATTCTTTCTCGTTCCACCCTATTTCCTTTTTTCTTTTTGTGGAACTCTTTCAAATGTGCCTTATCCTTTGTAACCAGTAGTCCCACTACATGATCTCTATCATCACAATTTTCATAGACAACTTCTACCATGTGAGTTGTTGCTTTCACTGATTCAATTAACTCAATGTATTGTGTTATGGTGGCTTCAATTTGTTCTTTCTCTTGCTACTTTTTTCATTTCATAACTTCTTCTATAGTTTCTAATGTAAGGGGTGGTTGTTGAGATGTGATTATGCATGTTAAATCTTCCAAACAATGGAAGGAAGTTTCATACTTAGTTATATCAAGAGGTGTCACATCTAGGTGTGCTAGTAAGATCGCATCAACTATGTGTTTGGCCTTTTTATAAGCCACGCGTATCTACCCTTTCTCATCCCTTAGCTCTTGTTTTAACTGCACAATAATCTTCTCCTTCTCCTTTATCTCCTTATCCCTTTCTCTTATCTCTTTATTTTTCTCCTCCAACTCCCTCTGCATAAACCGTATATTTTTGTTCTTTTCAAAAACCCTAGAACCCACCTCCACCAATAGCTTATTAAGTGCATTGCATGCTTGTTCATATGTCAATTTTTGGGATTTAAATCTCTAATTTATCTCTCTTGATATTGTCGACTCACGGGTATCCAACAATGATTGGGTGCTTACTTCAAATTTTGGCTCCTCAATATGTGACTCAAGCACCCAAGACAACATCTTCCTTGTGTGCGGTAGTGCATCCTCCTTATTAAATGATGACCAAAAAATAATTGGTCTAAAGGTATCGTACTCTGATACCTCATACGTAAAACCTTGTTGGGATCTTCAACATACTACATGATAGGTCCTTGTGGGATGTATGCTCGCCTCTTATTCTTTCCGCGAACACTCTTGGGGAAACATATTGTAAGGTTCAATTCACCACCCATGATCCCTTCCTATCCTTCACTCCTTTCTTCTTCTATGTTGCATGTCACCTCATGCTCTACCAGTGTTCTATAATTTCCACGACCTCTTTTTCCACTCTGTTATCTAGCTCAGGTCGGGAATATGCCTAGTCTCTTGTGTTGTTGTTGGTTCTAATCTATCACCTAAAGTTTGAGTATCATGTGTTCTAACTTCTTCTTCTCTACCCGTCTCCATAACATGTGTGTCCTCAAAGTGGGCGTTATGGTCCTCCTCATCTGACTCACCCACCGAATATACATGTGGACTCACCTTTGGCTCCCATTCTTCCTCCTGCTCTTAGCCTCTTCATCTTTCAGGCTCTCCATCTCCTCAAAGTCTGATCTATGGACTATTTTATGTTTCTTCTTCACCGGATACCTTCTTCTCATAGGATTCCTTCAAACATAGATTCTTGTAATTTCCTCCATCCATTTTTATGTCTTCCCTATGGGTGCACTTGGAAAAGGAGTCTTATCCTTACCTTCCCCTTTGCTCCTACTCACACAAGGTGTCTCTATGTGCTCTCATTTCTTTGGTTCGACCTTATTCTACATGGAGGGATCCTCAGGAATACTTACATCATCCTCCATAAATGCTCCATCAACAAACTAAGGCCTTAGATAAATGTATATTCTTGCTGCATCCACTGAAGCTATTGGTAATGTCATTGGTTTCAACAAATGTATGCTTTCTAAAACATACTTCTCTTCATAAGTGTGCTTCTTGGGGTAGACAAGTGTTTGAAGCATCTCATGGTACTCCTTATCCACCTCGCTTAGATCAAACCTCAATTTTTATGCCTCTTTAAACCTATTCACAACACTCTGAAAGTACTGCGTTGTGAAATAAAATGGGAGTTTTCACCATGGGATTTTAGTTCCATCAGTTAACGTAAACCTCCCAATACAAAATTGTTGATAGATGGAAAAATCAAAACTTCCCCTACAAGAGTGGGAAACTATTATGGAATTATCCACTCATCACCAAATGCATCACGTATCCACTTATACCATTTTTCCACGTGGACCTTGTATGTTGGTGTCATCATATCACAAGTATACTTAACAAATCATTTTACAGGGGAAGGATCTTCTACAAGATACTCCCATATCTTTTCTTTTAGCCCATTGGGCACCCCAATCTCAGAGAACACTATTACCAGTAAGATTTTCCCAAACATAATCTTATCACCATCACACACAACATCAATAATATCCTCTGCTATAAAGGAAGCAATATTGTATATGGTTCCTTCTGATATTTTCTTGCATATATACAACCATCTTTTATTCACTTGAGTCCATCTTTCCTACCCACTTAGCTTTGTGAGTAAGCACGTGGCCATCTTCATGACAAGATCATTCATCTTAACAATGTCAAATGTGCACCCTCCTTTCTTGTACTCAAACTCTACTACAAATTTCTTTACCTCGACATCATTAGCTAAGTCATCATCAAAATAATTCCCAATATTAATAAGTCTAATATACTTTTCAATCAATTGTGTGGTGATGTGCATCCTTCTACTTAAAAAATATAAATATTCCTCATGTACGCGTGACATAAACCAATATGGTCTCTTAGGATTCTCGAAGAACGAAGCTCATATAGCTGCAATAGTCCAAACCTCTTCAATATCCTCTTCACCTTGTCATCATATATCGGTTTATCATCTTGGGTTCTTTCCTCCATCGGCTGAACAAGATTTTTTGCCATATCGTGCATTGTCAAATCTATTCTATGGTTATAGTCACCTACCGTCATGCTCATAACATGGGATGCCCACTCTTTTCCCATTAATACTCCATCTGGGTACTGCATCTCTAATTACCATTCCTTCGAACATTTAATATGGGGGTCGGTTTGTCTTTTCCCTTTCCTCTCTTCTTTGGTGACACGGTTACTGCTTTCCTTGGTGTCATTCTAGTCATGTAAACTCTGAAAATTTTACCTTGTACCTTGCTTTCATTATTACCCCAAATATCTTTCACAACCCTTCGGCACAACATTGATATAGTTTTATTTTTTTAAAACTTTATATGTCATGTCCTAACTCTCGAAACCCTAACTAGAGAAATCTTATTTCCTTCCAAACTCTCACCACACCATCTCAATTCATAGGGTTCCCTCTAATGGAACTCACTTTACCCATGGTCATGTTCTCATTCACACTTTGGTTCATGAGGTCACACAAAGCATTCACAAATTTGCACAAGGTAAGGTAAAAATGTTTTTACCCGACATTCTATTTATAGGCATTCAAATTTTACCTACATTAATTACTTTCCAACCACCAACATACAACTACATTTAATTTTGATTTTCCACTTTTCCCACCTTTTATGCATTTTCCATCGTTTCAACACACGCATTCATCATGCACTCCATTTGTAACCTTTCGCATGCAAACTACTCGACCACAGACCTCCTTCACATGCTCTATACTATGAAGTACAACATCCTTTGCACCTTATACCATGTAGTATTCATGTCATTTCCTACCTCACGTTACATTATGCACTTCCCATTTGTGGATTTTCCTTTGGACTTTTCCTTATTATCACCATTTTTCTTATGACACCTTACCACCATTCTTCAACAACCAACATCACCAATGACATGCGTGCTCTTTTAGTACTTAGGTTTGTGTGGACACCAAGTTTCATATGTGTGTTCTTGATTTCCTCCTACCCCACACTAATTGTATGTGCGCATGGTCCTTTGCGCATGAACTCACATAGATAGTAATCAGCTACAAGCACGTAAGCGTGCTTATTACAACAAAACACAATACTAAATTGAAAAAGCATAACAATGATGTAAGGGAACACATATAAGGGAAATGCATTAAAGGAAAACCTAATCTAAATGGAAATACTTGCCTTATTACAAACACCAAGAAGACTTATTTATAGTAGGGCTTCACCTACTCCCATTGAAGTAACCAGGAAAGAAAGTGCCATCTAACACATGTAACTGGAAAGCACCTGATTCCAATATTTTTTTAGTAAAAATGGTCCCAACCAATGAACTTTCAACTTCCCAAGGTGGTGTGTAAATTTTGAATCATATGAAGTATCATATGTCCCACCTCGAATTCCTTGTTTTATGATATGTCAATCATGTCATGTCTTTTGTCTTGCTTTCTTTTTTCTCGACTCCATTGAGAAATGGCACACCGCTCATCTAATTGAATTAACTTACATACGCACTCCTCTACCACTCATTAATCATCTAGGCCTTTACATGTGCAATACACAAGAGAGGGTAACATAAACTCAACATGAAACACAACCTTAGCACCAAACACTAATCTGAAAGGGTGTGGCCTTATTTAACCTCTTATAGGTAGTTTTATGTGCCCAAAGTACAATGGAGACTTTATCATCCCAATCCTTCCGTCCAACATCACAAATATTTATTAGAGTATGGCCTAATATATTGTTGAATGCTTCAGTAGTCCCATTGGCCTATGGGTGATAGGGTGTTTTCTTGTGGTGTGCCACCATGAATTCTACCAACAAAATCTTGATGGTCTTATTCAAAAAGTGTGTGCCCCTATCACTTATCAAGCTTAAGACTCAACAAAAATCCATACCTATTGATAATGTTCTCCCATAAGAATCTTGTTTTTGTAGCTATAGTGTAATCCTTTGTAGGTGTTGCTTCTGCCTACCTTTTCAAATAATTTATACAAGTTATGATGTAGTGTGCACTAGTCCTACATGTGGGTGGGGAAATAGGACCCACAAAGTCAATTTCCCATTTTTCAAATGGTTCAACACTTGTAATAGGCCTCAAAGGCATCTCATCTCTTGTTCCTAGCTTCCCAAGGTGCTGAAAATGGTCACACGCCTTGATATATTCTTCAACATCTTTATACAAAGTATCACACCATAATCCAGCCATCATAATATTGCACATAGTGGTATCTTGAGCAAATGACCACCTGCGATCCCACCATGAGCTTCCGCCATTATCCCCTCGCACTCATGTTCCAAACACACAGCACAAAACCTCATCACAACCAAGTTTATACAAGTCTCCACCTATCAACTGATAGGGCACCACGCGTATTGCAAGTTGTTTCTTTTCCAAAGTATTCGTCCCCTCGGGATCTGGCAGTGTGTGCACGAATATTGCAATGTCCTCAAGTTCATCAACACGTGATTAAATTTGAACAATTATGCATCTAGCATTGTGTCCTCAATTTTGTGTGTCCTCACCAGAGTTGATCCTTGATAAATGGTCAAGTCCTGAGTTTATTTTTCTTGGTTTTACCACAACTGTAAACTGAAATTATTGAAATAGTAGGATCCACCTACATATGTGCCCTTATAAAATAGGCTTGTTGACCAAATACTTAAGCTTCATGTGATCTGTAAAGAATATGAAAGGTGTAGCCAACAAGTATTTCTTAAACTTGTGTAGCACCTAAATCATTGGCAATGCTTTGCGCTCAGTAGTTGTATAATTCTGTTTAGCTGGGGTCAACTTCTTGCTTGCAAAACAAATGGGGTGGTCCATTATTCCCTCACCAATATGTGCTAACATTGCACCTATGGCCATGCCAAAGGCATCAACATGTACATGAAATGGTTTATCCCAAGAAAGAAAGAAAACACATAATGGGTGCAGAAGTAAGTCTTTCCTTTAATGTCTCAAATGTTATTTGGTGTGCCTCATCCCAATGAAACTTCCCTCTAGTCTTCAACAATTCCTCCAAGGGTGCAAAAATATTAGCATATCATTCAATGAAATTTCTGTAATAACCTATATTCTCTAAGAACACACGTATCTCACTATGATTGGTAGGCTCCTCTAAGCCCATAATAACTATGATCTTAGTAGGATCTACCAACAAGCCTTCTTTGTAGATGATATGTCCCAATAAAGTGCCAAAAGGTGTTGCAAAGATACAATTTTTAATGTTCAATGAGATACTCAATTGTCTGCACCTTTCAAACATAAGTCTCAAATTTTCACAATGGTCCTTCACCAATCCATATACTATCCAATCATCTAAATAAACTGTAAAAATTATGAATGAAGTCTGAAAGGCTTGTACCATGATGCACGAAAACAACGTAGACAAAATTTTCAATCCAAAAGGCATCATGATGTATGCAAAACTTCCCTACTCTGTGGTGAAAGTGGTATTTTCCTAATCTTCCTTAGCAATATGCACTTGATGATAACCAAAGAACCCATCTATAAAGGAGTAGATCTCACGCCCAACAACTCCTTCAAGTATCTCTTCTGTAAAAGGTGTGGGGAAAGGATCAATTACACATGAAGCATTCAACTCCCTATAATCTACATAGATCCTTATCCACCCATCTTTCTTAATGTTGATGACCATGGGACTCACCCACTCAGACTCCTCAATAGGTTCAATGATACCAGACTTCAACATTTTATCAATTTCTTCTTTCACTTTAACATGCAAATTAGGATTCATCATGTAAGGCCTCTTCCTAATCAGGTGCACACCTTCTTTAAGTTTGATTTGCATCTCCCCTAAAGAAGGGTGTAATCCTTTCAATTTATGAAATCCTCTTGGAAGTTGTGTAGGAGCTCAATAATCTTAGAAACCTCCTACTCGACCAATAGTCACCAATGATGGCCTCTTTAGGCTCTGCATCTATCCCAATATTGACTTTCATTGTTTTCAAAGGTTCATGATATGAGTGTGCCTTTACATCGGTTGTATCCATCACCTCACGCATACCCTCTAGTGTGATTTATATCTAGATTATTATCCTCATCATCTTCACCATCTATTACATAAGCAGCTTACCCTTCTCTTTTTCTTCCCAGGATGCATACCATCTCTTCTTCTTCACTCTCTTCAAGGTCAAGGCACGCCTCTAAGTCCAATTCCCCAAACATATCTAGCAATATTTCTTCAAGATTCATGCTATCTCCCATTGTAAGGTGCTTTATAATCTGTAGTGCTTCATTGACCGGGGATTATTTGAAAAATAATCAAAAGTATGAATCATAGGTAATGTCATCTCTGTAAATTTTTGTTACTCTTGTTAACTCTACATGCACATACCATGCACACACGTAAACACCTAAGGTGGTAGTGTAGTGATGGTGGAAAGAAATCTTTCCCCCCTCGGTCCTGAGTCTCTCACACTTTTGAACGTGATGTGAAGGAGAATCCTTCCCATGAATTTCACATATTTGTGAGGGTACATTACTCTTAAGAAACCTATTAGAGAAGGAAATTCTGACTTCTTACCACTCCACAAGGTTGTCTCATGTGTAATTCACCAAGTGCATTTCAGTACCACAGTAGATTATATAGAAGCATATTCCTCCTATCTCCTTCATTCATCCATCGGGCCTCCATGGTGTGTAAGAAAGAATACATCAGGGTTCCTGTCACCAGTATACCAAGGTACCTCACTATGATCCAAACAACACACAATATGTGGCCACGACTACATGATTAATAGTATTCTTGATCTCTCATCCTACTACTTCATATGTTCCATGCACCCAATTGTCACAAGAAACACTGGTGGTGTCACTAATTGAATGAGCATCATCCCATTGTATCACTCCTTCCTTAGATGGCTCATTTACTTTAGGATCTCTTGACTATAAGTGCATAAATTCTATTTAAATACTCTTCACTCAAGGGCTCAACATAGGGATCAGCCTTTGCATCTATCAATGGTATAATGATGTGCTCTTATTTATTCTCAAAGCTAATGTACCCCTTGTTGAAGTGCAAATATACATTATTTGTATAACACCAAGGGCACCCAAGAAATGTTGGGAAACTATCTACCTCTCGCGAGCTCCAATACCTCAAATTCCCTAGTAAACTTGGCCCCCTAAATCATGATAGTAGCATCTTTCAACACTCCAATAGGGTTGGCCCTAGTTTATGTTCGCCATGTACAACACATTTGTAGAAGGTTGCAATGGTGGTCTTCCCATCTAATCCCAAGCATCCAACGTGAGCACATTAACTTCTACACATGTATCTATCAAAATATTACTCAAGATCCATCCATCTATGATTGCATTCAATGTAATTTAGTTATCATAGTCATGATTATGTAGAGGCAAATTTGTATGAAGGGTCCGCCTCTCGTGCTCATGTCTTGCACGTGGAACCTTTTCTCAACCATTCACCTAGTAAGGGGATGATGTTTTCCTGTCACAACATTCTACATACTTATTTTAAATCATCCATGTCCTTCTGTGGAAATTCAACCTTCTTTGTTATGTCCATTGTGCGTGCTTGTTCTTTCAAGCCCGAATCTCCCTAATAAATTCCTAATGACGTCAATGGTCCCTAAATAGACTTCTTTCTTATGTTCAACATTAGGGTACTTGGCATTGATCACTTCTTTTTTTTTTATGATAGGCTTGCTCCTCGGGGCCTCACATGTATGTGTTGCCTCTACGTGGGTAGTGACTAACAAAGGATGTAATTAAGAATCCAGTCCAACCTTTGACATCCATTGACCTCCATCGCATGTTGTATTTTAATCATATCCGCACCCTTTTCTTGCTTATGTTTCTTACTCATGTGCTCATATAGATCAAGGCATTCTTCAAACTTGTGTTGTTTCCCACACCATGAGAAAATTATATTTTGAGGGCATTCATGCTGATAATGATTAGGTGATCCACATGTAAAGTAAGTACCTCTAGGAAATCCTCCTCTTCCACCGTTGTGACCTCGACCTTTGTATCCTCCATGAAATCCCCTATTTCTAGTTATCACCATTATTGTACCCTTCATTATGTTTGTTCTCCCTGATCCTTATATCCACTTTCTACATTGTTATGACATAGACCAATCTCAATAGCCTCATGAATATGATCAATTATTCTACAATTAACAGTTTCATGAGTATGAGACTTGTAAATCTTACAGTACATGGATATATTCTTATGGAAAATGTATTGTATGAGGATACATCTACTCGCATCATGGTCCAAATGACATATCTTATAATCTAGCAACATGACATGTATCCCCTACTCATGCGAGGGAATCTATCATGTCTACACTCCTAACATCCTCAAAGTGTGTAGGGCTACCTCTAAAGCCTCGCGTGGATCTAAAAAAGTTTTATGAGAAATCACCCTTCTGAAAGGTGTGATCAAACTATCAACAAACCACTGTGCATGCTTTGACTAGGGTGTATATCATAAAATGACTTAGATAATAAGGTTTTAAAACATTCATCATACTCCCTTATGCTCTCATCCATGCCTTGCTTAATCTCTTTCAAAGTGCAATGATGCTTTTGTGTTCAAACTCAGGTATATGGAACTCTATTGATAAAGCATCACGTAATGCATTGTAATCCATAGAAGTCTAGTTCGGATCATACTTTTGATACCGACTATGTGCACACCCTTGTAAAGTAGTAGCAAACTAGCTTCCCTTATGCTCAAGGGTTGTAATTTATTTTGCATACCATAGAATTTTGCACATGTGAACATGTTTTGCTACATCCTCAATGCATCTTTATTCTGGGAGGTGAAGTGACATTTCATATATAACCTGTTGGGGTTGGTGCACACCATTCCCACTAGATCCAAAACCTATATTACCTCTAGTGTTTCCTCCACCTCCAGAACCACCAAATCCGCTTGATCCCAAGCCTCCAAATCCTTTTGATCCACCTCCTATAGTGGGCACTGGACCAAAGGATGTGTTGCCTTGTGTTCCAACAATTACACTAAACTATACTCCTACAGTCTATGAAGTGGTAGTACTTCCAAACGTGGCGCCAAGATTCTACACACCAAAACTCTGTCCAGATGATGCACTAGAAAATATACCTCTAACCGGACCCCAAATAATAAAGATGACGTCTACGCCACCATAGATGAATGTGTTATCTAATTAAATCTTGTACTCAATGGAAAATGAATTTCACATGTTTTTACTCTATCATCAATACTATATTACTTATCAATAAATGTTTTAAGAAATGGAACACCAAGCGCAAGGTAAATGTCACTAGGTGGGATAAGATGTGTTCCCATGGTCCTTATGATTTCTTTCGAAGAACTCTCATCTAAAGATGATAGGGGTTATCTACCATGCTTACCCAAATGGGGAGAACCATATGCTCTAGCTCCATGTCTTCCACATGAGCTACAAATCCTTCACGAGTCATCTCTCTCAGCAACACCATTCACTCCTCAATATCACGCTGCTTCGCTAATTCCCTCTCTCACGCTTCATTATACTTAAGTCACCTTTCTTCTTCTCTTTTTCTTTCTACCGCAAGGTATACCATCTTTCACCACATTTTCTCCTGCCCCCATGCATGGTGGTGAGTTTAGCTATCCATCAGGAGGTGCTCTAAATTCAACACTACCATCAAGATCTTAATTGTTAAAGGAATAGCTGAAGGTAATATCCTTTGGGATCACACAAAAACTCAAACTCTACAACTTATAGGAAAGAATTCATGGAAAGAGTGTACTCCAAAGTATATTTTTCATAACACTAGCCCAACAATGATCTACATCATGCATCCAAGGTACATCAATATCAAACATGGTTTGTTATTCATCCTACGTCCAAACCCTTGATCTATAATACCAGCTCCTCATCGATGCATACGCGGAAAACCACTCAAACAATTCTATAGGGAAGAAACAAAAGATTGACTCATAAAGCTCATGATAAAGGTGATCCTCAACCCACTTTTGTGTATTGAAATTAGGTCCAAAACCATATCTTCAAAAAAAATTATCTTGTCTTTCATTAACCCAATATTAAATGGTCACAAGAGTTAACCGATAAGCCATCAGTGTGCAAAATCCTCGCAACAGATTAGAAAAGAGGTCCTAGAAACAGAACCAAAATGTAGTTTGTTTATTCTTACTCAAACCCTATATGCACTTGGCACATCACTCGAGATAGATCGGGAACTCACTCAAAGCACGTGAAGGTACCAAGTCCCTATTTTATGTCATCTTTATCAATGAGTTAGCATGCATGAACATATATTCCTTAATCATAACAACTAGATCCATGAACTCAATTTGGAAACACACATAAGTAAGTAAACATATAGTTCATATAACCACTAAGATCATATTACCCATATAGTTACTAGTAATAGAGGCATCAACAATTAATATCCAACCACAATGACCCATTATATTAATCCAAAATAGCTGAATACATATATATGATCTGTCATAAGTCAAGTGCACTCATAAACCAGCATCATAACTCTAACACACATGATCCTTTAAACCGTGCAAATCAATACATATATATATGGGTGGGGAACTTTCCCTTCACCGCCAATGCATTCTCAAATTATGCTACATGCTAAGAATAGCCATGCACTGCTACAAGATATCTATAGAATCATGCAAGCTCCACCTACTAATAGATCACCTATAGTTAACTCCTAGTTCGATCTTATTATTAGCTATATGTTTCGTTTGAACTATAATTTCTTTTCTAAAAAATAGTCTCTCCTTGACCACCCAAACATCCTTACGTTTCACATACTACAAGTCTACATTTATCTCCATATGCCAAAAACTCACTAAGTTCTCTACATGTCCACAATAATCCTTAGGTGCATCCCTTTCCATGTTCCAAGTGCAAACCTTGTTCTTCCAAAGACATTCACCATGTTTATCCTTACGTCATTCCTTCTACTCGCACTTGTGTGCATTTATTTTGTGACTCTTATGCACACATGTGAGCCTCTTCACACTTCAAATACTTAGCCATTTTCTTGGGCCCAACATGTGGCTTAATTAACACAAACCACATGACAAAAGGGACAAATGTAGATACTAATTTCTGGTACCCTTGTCTCACATCCCGTGTTCTTTCTCCCTCATTACCCTTTCACACATTCATATTACACTTCTCATTTTAAATTTATATTTTCCCTCCTAAATTCCTACTTCCCTCTTAATTCCATATATTTTCTCTAATTCCCCTTTTTCCCTACCCTAATCCATCCCTAATTATATATAATCATCCATTAACTTATACCTTATCTTAATTCCTCCCATTATCTTAATAAATCACCACATTATTCATCCCTAATTCCCATCCTAATATTATTATGTGCACACCCCTAATTATATTTAACCACCAATTAATCTATCCTAGGATTCTACCCATAAATGTCCCCATTTATGACCCCTACGATCTCACTTCTACCCATTTAATCCCCCCATTCAATATCCCAAAGATTCCCACTACCCTTATTCATCACCCTCTACTCCCCTTTATTCTTCACCATACTGACCATGTAGGCCTAAAATAGCTTCGACACCTCTATTCATATCCTTTTTACACCCTTTTTCACACGCAAACCTCACATCCACCTTCCAAGTTGATAGTCATCTCCAATCATCGACAACCCATGTGGGTCATCGTCGACCCTATTTAAACACCTTCACTCCTCTCAAATGACTAAATAATTTATGGATTTCGGGATATCTTATGATTTTTTTTGCTTTGTTTCTCTCGTGAACCACAATCTGCAACTTGGTGTCCTATCAAGAGCCTTGTATACCATCCATGGAAGCTTGAAGACCTTGATTTTTCTTAGAGTCCTTATTTTATTTCATCATCTCTTTATTACATTTTTTTAGGTTATATTAGAGCTCAACCATCTCGTCATCCTTCTCGAGTCACTTTGGATCTCCCTTATCCATTCTTTTGGTTCTTCAAATCCCAAATCCTACTCCGGTCATCATCCACCCACCTTAGTCACCGTCGACCTAGCCTGTGTTAGCCTTATTTCCTATCTACATATTCATTTGTCTTTCTTTCTCAACTCCCCATCATTCGAACACTCTCCTTCAACCATCCTTCATTCGATAATCTAAATCTCATCTTATTGGGCCCAATCATCATCGACTTGACCCAATCATCGTTGACCCTATCAATGTCCTCACCAAATCTACCCATGTTCCATTATCTCTTCTCCTCACCTTCTTCGGCATCAAATCTAGCATCCCAAAGCATGTTTCATATGTTTTTCCTATCATCTTCTAATTATCTCTCCAACGGTTTACGTCAATTGTGCCGTCAACCTCAATTCATTTTCCACCGAGTAGGTTTGGTTTTCATTTATCATCATTTATCTTTATCGGATCCATATCTTAGCATCGTTAACATATCTGATCTTTGTATCACTTTTTTATCTACATCATTTATTGGTTATCATTTATCTATCCTTTTTATCAAAGTGGGTTGACATCCATCCTAGGAAGCTATCGCTTTCTCGGGACTGACCTTGTTAGGCAACCCACCATCTTATTTACTAATTTTTTGTTTATTTTCTCTTTTTTATGTAGGTTACCAATCTCACCGCGAGGAGGAACTTTTAAGCCATACCTTCATTGTCACCATTATCATCCACATCATGAGGGCACCTTAAACCCTCCCATAGTTCTAAGTTTCTTGATTTATTGTACCCTTTGCATTAACTTGTAACATGAGTGGGAAATATTTCCAAAAATGACTTGTAAATCTCCTAGCATTGATGGTTTCCCTATGAATTATATCAAACCCTCTTAAACATTGTCGGTCTAAGTGTACCTGTGTATATCACAATTTTTCTTAAACCAATTTGATAGGCTTTTTGGTTAATCAAGGAAACATTAAATTCATTCTAAATTTTGGTGACCTAGAGATCATCACTAATTGGAATCTAATCACCATTTTGAATATGTCCTATAATATCATACCAAATCCATTTCTCTACATTCGAGGTAACTCTTGCCTCTCATCAATTGGATCAAGTAAATTGGTTTTATATGTAATGTTTACATCATATTCAATTTAATTATTTTCTAGGAAGGTGTGGAGTTTAGTTAAACCTATGAGAAAAATGTTATCTTCTAAAAAATGATTTGGAGAAATCTTATGAAAAACTAACATACAATCATTATTACCATGTAACAAAGCTATAGGATTTAGCCCCAAGTATTTTTAAATTCTCGCGTGTTTTTCCAAGGTTGATGTGGGTGCATGACGATCAATGGTGCTCAATTTGAAAAATGTGGGCTCTTCAAATCTATTAAAAAGGTGTCTCTTAGCACCACATATGTGTATGTAAGCTAATATGATAAATATAATGATCATCTCTCTATGGACACAAAATCATGCACTTGGGTACATTTCTAGGTCAATAAACACATACTTGCATTTACATGATTCCTAAGTGAGAAAAATAGCAATTAACAACTTTGGCCTTTTTGCTTTATCTCTTGTCTTTTTTTTGGCCTTCTACACCCTACAACCAATTTTGTATTTCACTTACTTATCTTTTATGACTCTAGACACCATCGCCCAGACGGGATGCCAAGGCTCAGGTGTCCTCATCCTTTGGGAGCCCATGACCCTTTTGTATCTTACTCACTTCTTTTGGGTATCTTTTATATTTTGGGCATCTTATTTTCTTATGGGTTGGCCTTCCAGTTGTCAATTATGAAATTCAACCAAAGGAATCATATAAATACAAATCTATGTGACCAAAATAAAAGACCAAGCTCTAATAATCTATTATCATCACCTAAGGTTGCATCCAAAATAATTCTAAGAGAATCAAAGGAATCCATCTAGCACTCATATGAGGACCAAGGACTGCATTTTTTGCATACACACATAGGAAGGGAACTTAATTTTTCCATCCACACATCTATTTAAATTTCTACATCTAGTTATCACCCGCTATCAAGTGCACTCACATAAGGGCATCCTAGGGCACAATTCTATCACACACACAAGAACTACATAGATTCTAAGATGTAGTGCAAAGTGCTCAGTCGTAAGTTCACTTAGTTGGGTGACTGTTGGGGTCAACCCAACTCACTATATTGCATCTTTTATTATTGTAATTTGATTTAGTTTGAGGATTTTTCAGGTCATCATATCTTTACAAGTTACATTCAAATTCTACGATCATAGTGTGATATCCGGGTGACCAACGATGACTATTAGTAATGACCTTGCGACACAAAAAAAAGGTTTTGAGCTCTTTCCGCAAACATAGGTGCCCAAAATTAGACTCTCACGCTTGGACACCCCTAACCTGACTAGGCACCCTATTGTAGGCTCATCTAGAAGTTACATAATTTATTGAGTACATTTATGACATTCTTCTCTCCCTATTTATCAATTTCTCTAGTTTGCATAGTTCGACATTCAAAGCATAAATCAGCTAAGTCTTTTTAGTGTCTCTCTCTCTCGCACTTAGGGTTTCATTTTCATTTATCTTATTTTTGTGTCATCTTGTATCTAGAATATACTTATCATAGTTTACATCTGTTACTTTGCAATTAGGTTTTATACAAAAAAAGTATTTTGTTAAATCATCTGGTGAACCCATCTCTCAAACTCACCCTTGCTTCTAGGTCTTTCATCATGGTTGACACTCATACACCCTTTACCGATGAATCCCTTTGTTAACTCAATGTTCATATTGTTGAACATCTGTAAGATCTATATTTTCTCTTATTTTCTACTCGTGAAGAGGCCACCAACATCATTGAGTTTAATATTCCTACATCCACTTACTCTTTTTTCTATTGCTACTCAACCCCCTAATTCCACCCTTCCACCTACTTCTACTATTCATGTATTTATTCCTACTCTCCTATTAATCACTTCACTCCACCTCTTATTTTTCACATGCCGCAAGTTTCTTGTTGGCACTCAAGACTTATCCTCTCACTATCATGATCTCCAAGTTTAAATCCACAACTTTAGCAAGATCCTTCCCATGCATCTACATCTCTTGATTCCAACTTACTCCTTCATACTCCTTTCGTACCCACCATTTCCACCTATGCACTTCCTCTAAACTTATTTACCCCTAATCTTCCTACCATCAATGGGCATGGTGACCTTAAGATCATCTCTGAGCTTTTCATGTTGCATGTATAGATTATGTGGATGGTCATATTTTACTAGAAAATCTCTTTCCGAGAACCCTCCAAGATTATGCTATGCATAAGTTCTACGATCTACCTGTCCATTCGGTAACATCATTTACGCATTTTTCCAATTCTTTTCTCACACATTTTTCAATCAATATCGATTCAAAAATATCCTATACTCAACTTGCAAAAATCAAACAAGGATTTATTGAGTATCTAGCGGACTATGTATTACGATATAAGAACAACCTAGCTAAGATGAGTAATGTACTAGTGGATTTTGAATAACAAGATCTATTTGTCTAAATTATTTTATCTCCATTACAAGAGAACATCATCTTTGATACCTCTTCATCATTTGATCAGCTATGTCATACTCGAAGTTACGTGAAAGAAAAATAGTATCTATGGGAAAGGTCAAATATCATGATTAGGGTTTATCTTCTAATTAGTTTAAGGGAAAATCTAATTTCAAACCATCTCCTAAGTCTAATGAATCAAATATTGTTAATGTTTTTACTACTTCTAAAAAGCTTCAATGGAAACCTCCAAAGCATACATTTACAAAATTTCCTTGTGCTCTACATAATTTTTTGCCACAAATTCTTGAGAGAAATCTTATTACGCTCCCATCACTTTTGAATCTTGATTCATCTCACCCTAAAGGCCACAATTCTAAAAAAATGATAGATTTGATTATCATTAATGTGTTGGGCATTCGAATTGTCAATGTTTCAAATTCGGGCATCTTATTCAAAATATTATCAACAATAATGCAATTGAGCTCCCGAGCCTTGGCACCCAAATCGGTCAATGAAAACAAAAATCTCAAAATATTCAATGATCCATTTCCCAAGAATGATAATCAATTTGTTTATTCTATAGGTAATCATACATATTGTGCAAGTGCCTCCTCCTTAATTGGGGGCTCTTGATTTTCTAATTACTCATACTAATGCATCTCCACCAGTCATCACTTTATCTTATCATGATTATCATGTTGCATTTTCTTCTAATACATTACATATCAATTCTTATATTGACCTAATACTATCAATAACGCCATGATCAATTCATCAGCCCTTATTTTTGTGTTTTCTCTTTCATTCCTTATCATCAACTATCCACTCTCTCAAATTTCATACCCACTTCCCAAATTTTATGGTTACATAAAGTTTCCAATTATAGTTCGGCCTCTCACCATGCTTTTTCCATTCATTATGGCACCTTCAATCTAAGGCTATGACATATTCTTAGGTTTTCATTAGCTCCGTGTCATTAAGGCTATCTTTTCCATGACCCACTTATGTCTCAAATTCATTCACAATAAGCAAGTTGTCACTATCAAAGGTATTTTTTCATCCACACCATTACCTCTACCTCATCTTGAGGTTGTAGTTTCATTAGCTACAACATCTAGGCCCCTGAGCATCTCAAATCTAAGGCATATTCTTCACCTAGCTCACCCATTTGTACTTGACCTACTTGTCGTCATTAGTCTACTAGTCCATCTTCTTGGCCTATGTCCCTTACTTGGTTACCACTTTCACATAAGATTTCACTGCCTATTTCACCTCCTAGGTCTACTTCACATAGGTTCTCATCTCCTTCTAGGCCTCCTTCACATAGGTTCTCATCACCTCCTCGGTCTCCTTCACATAGGTTCTCATCACCTCCTCGATCTCCTTCACATAGGTGTTCACCACCTAGGTCTCCTACATATATACAGCGTTAGTTTCATACACCACCAATCTTAGAGCATGGTCACACACCTTTATCTCCTCACACATCAAGTGGAGGACCCTTTCCTTTCACTTTTGTTGGATAGTTCAATCATCATCATACACTTGGGGGGAATCATGCTTACTTCTCTCCCCCTCTTTTCTAACATCGGTGTCTATCATTTCTACTCTTACGCTTTGTGCTTCATACTTCATATTTCTAAGAATCATTACACAACTTGATACACTTTATATTGTCACTACCCTATGCCACACTCTTGTGCTAAGGTTCATGATTTATTAAGGGAATATTACATTCATGAACCTCACACAATACACACTTCACACTCGTGCATTCACGGTATGTATTTCTAGCATTTACTATCACACATCGTCACTACCCTATAATGCACTCAGGTTCCATGGTTCATACTTGACTATTGAAGGTATAAATCTGAAATTAACCTTGCCTCATTCACACTCTTTACAATTTATGCTTCATTGGACATATCTTTCTAACACACATTTTCAAACCATTTCGATGACACACTCTTGTTATATGGTTCACTCTTGATTGTTGAGAGGTGTTTTATAAATGAACCTCATACAACTCTCATACACACTCACTAGGGGGAATGTTTCTCTTATCACATTCACCCCGCATACCATTCCATCTCACTTATACACGTTGCATATTGCATATCTTGGTTGCACTTATTCTTGTTTTATTATACTCACATGTTACGCTTTGCTTACTATGTTAGATGGATATCTAGTATATCATTATCATTATCAAATACACATGGGTGTTCACTCGTTCTCTAGTTGTGAATGTAGACTTTCTGAGATACTTGCATGTGGCAATGATGTTTTACATTGTACCTCTTACCAGTCCACCAAGGCTCTTAGAGGCATCTACATTATCTTCCATATCACAAGTGTTATTGTTTCATTATCTAAAAATTTATTCTTAATAGCATGCTACTTGTTCCATTGATACATACACGTTTTTACATAATTTTTATCTTTCTAACATGATAATGGGTGCTTCATGTGCAGTATTTTCTTTGCACGAACTATTTTCCACCATGGTTATCTGTTACACTTTGTTTTCCGTTGTTTGTTATTGTATGTCATTGTTTATGAGATTTTCCCTATGTCTTGTTGGAAGAACAATGGACTGAGAGGGGGTGAATAATTCCTTAAAAACTTAAGTGTAATTTCATATTACTCACTTAAACCTTAAACCGATTAACCATATTTTAATGTGTGCACAACATCAAATAACATGTATTCAATTAACAATGAATAAGAGAGACAACATCATAACACAAGATATAAATTGGAAACATTCAAGGGGAAGAAAAACCATAGAAAATTCTTATTATATTACTCAAATAAAAAGTTTTTAGTGAAGCGCCAACTTCACAAGGAGCACCATCCCCTAGTTTAGTAGAACACCAACCCTACAAAAAGCATAAACCCCTAGTTTATTAAGCAACCAACTCCACAAGGATCCTACAACCCCCTAAGATGATCAAGAATCCACTCAACCACATTTGAAGAATATATCTAATGTCTTGTTTCTTCCACAACTTATTGAGATCATTGATTCATCTCACAACCTTCAAACCTTTTGCAACCTAGCTCATTTTTTATCTTTCCTTATTCACTTGTCTTCACCTCAAACTCTTGCACACACCATTAAAAAAATTCATCAACATGTCATACACTCTCTCAGCACTGAAAATCATCCTTCATACCTACAAAACACTATCACATAGGTCACATTATTTCCATCTTGCTCAACTAGTGTAAATTTGAATTCAAACATGCACTTTATACCCTTCTCAACTCTCAAACATACACCAATTTGTTTCCCTCCTTTGTTTATACAAATGAAAATTTTAAAAATACCAATTTAATCATTAAAACATTCAAATATGACACATATATGTTGACCATGCCCAAAACTACTAACTTGCACAAAACAGTCAAACCCCCATCACTAGGATGAGTAAAATCCACTAATGTAAAAACCATGATTATTAAAATTCCAAATTCATCACACATGTGTAATATGACATATAATCATGATCCATGGTGTCAAATTTTCTTTTACCAATCTAATAATTCATAACATAAGTCAAAAGGATCATATCTTTCACTAAAGCAGTCATTTTCAAGCACCATGTCTTCACCTTTGGGCCTCAAAACCACCCAAGATAAACTCAAATATGGAATGTAACAACTATATGGAATCATCGGGACCTTTAAATCACATCTGTGCATGTTAGAGATCTTGAACCATCCATGTGTTCATTCCACATCAACTTTCCTCTTCACCAAAACATGTTGCCCGAAACCAATTTTGTAAACTCAACTAGTTTGCATCCTTTCTACCACTTTCAAGATCTCCAAATTCCTTCAATAGGAAAATAATATTATCCCTCTTCAATATCCACAGGTGATATAAATCATTATCCAATCCATCACATGCCTCATTCACTTCATTCTTACAAACCTAATCAATCTTGTCCTAGAAAACCAACAATATTATTCCTTACAAACTGACCTGGATGACCCATCAAATCTCAACATCATGAGACAAGACTTATACCACTATAAATTCCTCTGATTCCTCTTTCTAGAACATATTTTAACTCCTTCCAAATCCAAGTGTAAGGCCTTCAACCAAGACCATCTCTACAAACTTCCTGAAACTACCCCAAAACTACCCTTTGACTAGTCTTCACAAATAGGGAACACTTTTCCATTTAGATGCATCACCATGAATTGAAACCATCATGGAAATAAATAAAAACTCCCATACTATAAATAATTTCAATTTATTTTCCAACTTCTTTGGAAAACATTGTCCCAAATTAAACCTATTCATAAATAAGTCTTTTTGAGTGGGGTCCACTCATCACCACATACACTACCATACATTTTTTTGAAAACTGGAGGAGTCCTCTATATCATAAAATAATCATAATTTCACTATAAATACATTCTGGGAAATTAGCAAGTAATATCTTTCCTAACGCTTTTGAGTTAGGGTTTCAAACACACAAAATGGCGTTTACCTTCTTAACATTTGTTCATAAAAATGTGATCATTAAATAACCTAATTATTATTTTTAAACCTTATATACTCAATGTAGAAACATAATTGAAAGTCACAAGGTCTCATGCAAAGCACAAAATGTAGGGTGAGCATCGAAGGTGCGATTTGAGCTGGAAATGATTTTCTTCTTGACCTTGTTTCACTAAAACCGACTTATCTTACAAAATCCTCTCTAGAATGACTCTAAATTTTTCAGACCTCTAGGACACCTCTATGCATCATCTTCAATCATCATCATGTCTCAAATAGGTCTCCATATTATCATCTCATCTCATTTTCATGACTATCCCTTAGGTTTTGCATTGTTTAGGCTAGGGTCAACATAAATAACACTATAACTCATCTTAGAAACTCTTTAAAATTACCTAACATTATTATTACATTATGAAACAAATTCATACATGCATCCATGATCTCACATGGCTCCACAACTCAACCTCATGCCTCTAAGCACCTAGACCTAGTCTAGATGAGCACCTAAAACTTGGTCTTCACTGTATGTACTCCACACCCTAAAACTCATGTGAGTGCCTAAACACTCCCTAAACATTCTCTCCATGCTTCTATCATGATCCTCAAGCCACCAAAAACTCCATTCATCATGCTCCATCACCTAGGCTAGCTAGGTCACACCTGATAAGGCTTGTTATACCAAGCCAATCTCATTGAATCAACTCATACCACTAAGGAAACATATGAATATTCATTTCATAATCATAATGAGAATCCTCTCGACTCCACATCCATCATCCTCTTTGTCATTAATGATATTTTACATCAATGAAAACACCTAGAACACAACATGCCAATAATTTATCCCTTTGTCATTGATGGAAAACCTCTGAACTTCTCCCCTTTTTACATTAATGACAAATCGCACATATACATGCATGATATTTACCTTTCTTGGCTTCATAGGGTCATCTCTTGGTTGGAAACATCAACCAATGATTTCCTACTAGCTCACAAATTTGTTGAGTTTTCCTTCTTTCTAAGAATTCTTGATTGTAATCCCCTTGGGAAAGAGCATACACAAGACCCATATACACAAATAATCATGAAAGGAACATCATTTTACCTCCTCTTTAAGTAATATAATCTTCAATCCACCATACAAGCATGAAACAACTTGATATTACACACCCAATAATCTTTTTTGTCTTCTTTCAAAGCATAAGAACACTGTAGCAGACCTAAATCTAAAGCATACACCATATGAACATGCCAACAATGATATAATTGAGCTAAAATTTTATCCTTACCTTCTATCTTGATCTATCTCAACTATTCAAGGCTTAAACTTAACTTGAATTTACCATATATTGTCTTCATATCACCTTGGGGATTGAATTCCCTAACCTAAGCCATCAAGTGAATTTAGAACCAACTTTATCTTGCTTTAGAAGACCATACACACCATGACACAAATTCTCATCACTCCCCTAGACTGTGACATCATTCACTATTATAAAAATATAATACTTGGTTACTTACCTTGCTCTCTTGTCATGTAAATGACTCATCCATCTTGACACAATGTTGAAGCTTTTCCTTAGTGTTTTCAACCTCATTTTGAGTTAATGAACCCTTCTTGAGCATATTACTTATTTATCAAATCATCAAGCATGTAATTGGTCTTAATTTTTCCTTTCAATGTTTTCAAACCATCTAGACAACCTTCATACCTTTTTTTGAGTGAAAAATGACTCCCCCTTTCTTTAAATTCTTTTCGGACTGTAACGTGCAACTTGGATATTGTGAAGTCAAGAACACTACACTTTAAGAAAGCACATCCATATAATTTTGAAATCCATTTCTCTTTATCAAACCAACTACTCTAACCACCTTGAAAACTTAAGTTATTCAAAGGATTCTACCCCTGTCTTCGATACACTTCAAAAACTGTGCAACTCATTTTGGAGAAAATAATTCCATTCTCTGCCATAATAGTCACCTACTTCTTATAATTTCTTACACATTATTCATGGTAACAACACCCCTGGTAGAAGACCTAATATGCTAGGATAGGTACCAATAAGATCTCTCCCTACTTGAATAGGTAATATATACCCTTTCACACCTATTGAATGTCATAGGCTCATCACTTATTCTAAACATGGTGGCAAGAATGAACACTTCCTTCTTGACTACCCACTTTGACTTTCTTTGAGAAACCTCACTCTCTAGATTTTTCTGAGAGCATCTCATCACCTCATAAATGAACTTTGCAACCACTTCATACCTATATAATCTCATGCTCTGCCTCTTTCCCATTCTATATACCGTAGCATGTTATTGGGCTCATGATGTAATAAGTAGGTCATATTAGGCTTGCCACATACAATTTTCATCTTACTTACACATATTAAATCCTTAAAAACTCCTTCACATATGCATATTCATGTTATTTGAATATTAGACCCATCAAGGATGTTGTAAACCTTTCCTCATACCTAAAGTAGCTCAAATAAAACCTTTTGCATAGTTTACCTCATATTTTTTGTCAATTTGATTCAACATTTTAATGAGATGGAACATGTAGACCACTTTCCTTTTATTAGGACACTATCTCAGATCTTGTATAGTCATTCACAAACATCAATAATTTTCATATCTCACCAAATGATGACCTACAGGCCTAAAACAAATCATTCAAACTCAAATACTATACCTTGTTGCTTCAAGTGTCCATAATAGCAAACTACCACACATTTTGACATCATATTGTTTCCCTGAACTTTTTCATAGTTTTTAACCTTATTCATGCTTGATAAACTTGTTGAAACATCATGGTAACCTTTATTCCATTTTCACTTCATCATATTGTATGCACAAACTACTAGCCCTAACATGAGAGAAACTCACTTAAATTTTGATGCATACACTTTTGTGGAGAAATATTACCAATTTTGACCTTCCATTTGGCCACATTGTCACCTCCGTGAACCTTGATACATAACCTTGAAGAGGCACAACCCAATTATAAATTTCACCTCTATCAATTAGGCCATCTAGTACTCTTCATTGTCAAGTCGAGAACTGTCATAAATTATAAAGAAATTTGGATTCTTTTGAGTATGAAACCACTTAAATCTTCAAGGGTGCCCTATTAAGATGATTTTCTCCAATTTTTTAATTTCAAATCCACCATTTACACCTTCAAGTACATATTATCCTACATATTGCTTCTCATAATCTCCTAGAACCCATTCATGGTAGAAGCATATCTAAAATCACAAAGTTTGGTATCAAGATCTCAAATCTTCCCAATAACACTACATTAACATCCCGAGCATACTAATTTTGATTTTAGATTAAAGAAACCACAATACTTACTTGAAACTTGCTTATCTTGTCTTTAATACCCCTTCAAGAAATCTACAACAAACCTTCTTGAGATGGTGGTCTAATCAAGTCATCATACTTGATGACACAATTAATTTTCAATCCTTTTTCGTGATGCATTAGTATGCTTAACACCATGATGAGCACAACATAATGACATATGACCCAGAATATTGGGACTCAAACAACACTAGATGACCATATGAACTTTTGATGATCATGTATGCTCTAAGAGACTTATATCAATCTTACCAAATTTTTGAGACCATTACATAGCTTCACACACATCATACACTCTAAGACATGTTTGATATAGGTTTTATAGCTTATGTCAATCTTATGACACTTCATTTTTGACTTAGACCTTTATATATGCCATCAACTCTAATCACTAACTCAGACCAAGAGAAGACTCTTTACTTGAATTTCATGACTTAATAGACCTCTTTTGAGACACCAACATGACCCTTACACAAATTAAGTCATTCCAAACTGAAACCACATCATGACAACGTAGTCACAAACTTGAGAACATAGTCATACATACTCAAAGAACTCTAGACAATGACCTTTCCATTTTTACAATTTTACCAACCATTAAGAGCCTCAAAACATGCTTAGAAACTTAAGACAGTATACCTTGACACCTTGGAGGAGAAAAACAAAAACCTAGATCATTCCCCCTGATTCCAATGCTTCATATGAGCTAATATACCTTTAAAATCCTAGTAGATGATTATTACACCATGGAGGATCTAGAAGAATGACTTGAAGAGGTCTCAAGCCTTCTTAGAAACCTAAAAATCACCTCCATCAACTTGTTTCTTATATGAGCTCTAAGACATGCCTTGTTTTGTATCAACACCTGCTCTTGATGAAGCACCATTGTCTCTTCTAGGCTCCTAAATATTTCCTTGATTATTATCATACATCCTAGACCTCTGAAATCTTATTTATTACACCTTAGGACCTTGAAACCTTTGATCTTTCCTTGAGTAGCCATGGTAACATTTCTAGAAACATGATCAACTCCATTACAACTATAATATACAACTAAACTCTTTCCTTTGTAGCCTTCAACTTGACTAGGTGGATCATACAAACAATATCTAGCAACATGACCTCTCTCATTGTAATTGTAGCATACCACACTCTTATTATCTCTCCATGGAACAGCATCTCTATTAGAATTTCTACACTCCTTTTCCCTATGACAAAAACCATTACAAGTGAAATAATAACCATTAAATTATCTCTCATACCTTAAAGCATTTGGTTGCCTTACTAATTTTGTCTTCACATTTTCTTTGATGAAGATATCCTTATTTTCATCCTTGACACTTGGTTCTCCATCCTTCTTTCTTGCAACATTGTCTTCTAGCATCTTCTCCTCACCCTTGAGATAATCACTAAACCCAAAACCTACTCTATCACCTATTGATATTTTTTTTCCATGAATACCATCTACATCATTGGCACTTTTCTTAAATTTCTAAAAGGACATAGTTTTTCACCAACCTCTAACAGTTCTTCCCTTAGGAACTCTACATATTATTCAAATTTGGTGCACATGTTCTCTTTAGCTTACAAACTATATGCAAGAAATTTTACCTTTTCTTCTAATAATATGATTGACTCATTGAGTTTTCTTGTTTTAGACCTATACTTTTCTTCTAGAACATGAATCTTATTTTCATACTCTTTGACCTGAAATTTCAACTTCATGTTCTTCTTTTCAACATGCCTTAACTCACTTTGGATACATTCAAGATCACCTTTAACATCCTCTTCATCTTCTTTAGATTAATAATTGTAACAACCTGATATGAAATCACCTAATAATGAAGAACCATCACTAGAAGATCTCATGGCATCTTTAGTCATGAAAAACACCTCATTTCCAACATCTTCATGATCAAATTCAAACTCAGAATCTAAAACACCACTACTAGCATCAGACAAGCAATCCTCTTCCTTTGTATAAAAACTTATTTTGTCCTTGTTATAGTCAAACCTCTTAAAGTTATTCTTACCTTTACTAAAATTATGATTCTTCTTGTTATGATCATCCTCATGCTCTTCATCACCTTCCCTTTCATGCCTATGAGGACACTTAGCAAAAAAGTGACCTACTTCACCACAATTGAAACACTTAAATGGAATTTTACCTCTATAATTACTTGATCCAACATTCAATCTTCTAGCCACCATTGCAAAGAGCTCTTCATCATCAATTTCCAGAGCAATATCAACATCATTGGCCTTCTTAAATTTGGTCTTTATTTCACACTTAATCTCTTTCTTAGATGGTTTGGAGTCAACAACTCATTTTATAGGAAGTCAAAGTCCCATGCAATTCATCCATCTTCAAAGTAGTCAAATCCTTGGCCTCTTCAATAGTATATACTTTAGAATCAAACCTAGAATTTAGGGATCTCAAAACCTTTTGGACTAAAACTTCTTCCTTCACATATTCTCCTTGACCTTTCACAAAGTGTTGATAATATTAACCTGATAACCCTTAGCAAATATGAAGCAATAGACTCATCATCACTCATCTTAATACCTTCAAACCTATTTCTAAATATCTTAAGCTTATATATTTGTACCTTTGTGTCTCCTTCATACAAGACCTTAAGTTTATCCCATGCCCCTTTTTTTGATTTGCAATGCAACACTTTTACCCTATCAGATTCTTCTAGACCACACATGATAGCATTCATGGCCTTAGAATTTTCATTACATGTTTTTTTTCTCGCATAACTAGTTGGTGGAGTTGTAGGAGAAGAATAACCATATTCCACATATTTCCAAATATCAAACCCTAGGGACATGATTTGATTCTTCATTCTCAAACATAAAAAGGAAAAGTTCATTACATCAAACAATGGAGCCTTACTAGTAGATAAACCACTTTGCTGACTCTCCATTATTTTGCTTCAAAGGATATCCTTTCAAGAGAAAAAACTTATCCAAAAGGACTGCTCGATACCAATCGTTGGAAGTACAATTGGATGAGAGGGGGTGAATCATTCCTTACAAACTTAAATTCAATTTCAAATTTCTCACTTAAACCATAAACCAATTAACTAAGCGATGGGATCTACTATCAAGATCAACTTAAACCAATAAACCCTAATACAATTGTGAAGCCTGGAACAAGCCAATGGGATCTACTATCAAGATCAAATTTGATGGGGCATCCAAATGAAATCCTAGCCAAGCAGGGGGAGGGGTATCTTAAGAAATAAAGAAGGTGATTGGTTGTTTTCCTATGCGGGTCCTTTAGGAAAACAAACCAATAATATGGAAGAAGCCAAAGCCCTCCTATGGGGAATTTTAATAGCCAAGGATAAAGGCATTAAGGATATATAGATTGAGGGTGATTCCCTAATCATCATAAGTGATCTCAATAATAGGTGCAAGATCAATTGGGCTTTAAGAAACATCATCCAAGACATCAAGGAAATGCTTAAGGATTTTGATAAAGTTTCTATTAATCACACGTGGAGACATGGTAATATTTGTGTGGACAAGATGGCAAATATAGGTGTCCGGAGCCATGAGTACAAGATATGGGGCATTGGAGATAAGCTTCCCTCTAATATTAATGATGAAATCATTAAGGAAAAGGGGCGCTAAGTTCCATAATGGTGGTAGGAGAAGGCATATGTACATTAATCATCTTCTCCACTCATTTTTTGAAAGGGTGAACTTGTTGCTAGTTGTGGGGTGCTGCCGGTTGAAAGGGAAGTTTGGTAAAGCTAAGATGGGAGGTGACAAAATCAGGGTGGAGCCTGCTAGTCAAAACTTTGAAGAGAACAATCTGAGTCTGTGGAATAAGCTTAAGGTTGGGGGATTCAGCAATTTCATCACCAAATTACATGGTCATGATTCTATCCTGTCAAAAGATTTCGGCATTGCTTGGAAGGAGGGGATTTTTCATATTCGCGGCATGGATGTTGAGGTCTCAGAGACCAACATTGCTAGGATTACTGAAATGAAAATGGAAGGTTTGAAGCTCTATAAGGATAGAAAATGTAGGGATTTGGAGATTGACATGTTTTTTGTTGGTAAAGAAAGGTGCAGGTTTTTCATGGATGGTATTGCTCGCTCTTGCCTCCCTGGTGTGTGGAAGGACGTTTACCTCCAACTCATGAAATACATCACTTTGGAGGGAAAGTATAGAAAGATCTATACCCACCATATGACCCTGCTCAACATGTTCAGCACAAGGTGATGATCAGTATCCCTTTCTTCCTTGCTACCTCTCTCATGAATTCCTTGATTTCCTTTTAGCAAGACAAGGTTGAGCTTCCCCTACACAAAGGTTTGATTCTCCTACTGGTCGAGAATGGCACTCCGACCCTGGTCCCTCCTTTGAGGTTGGTGATGGACGAGCATGCTGAGGAGGATGATGTCACTCTTATTGTTTACCTCACTAAAATGAAGGTGGGTAAGGGTATTGATGTGGAAAAGGATTGGGATAAATTCAATAGAGATGGTGACCTTGGGAGGCCGGCCGTCGAGGAAAATAGATTGTGTGGGTGATCCTAATGTCTTTGATGATTGGAGTAGGAAAATGTTATACCTGGAGGGTGTCTTGAAGGCCATGGAGGTTGTCAGTGCTGGCCAAAGAGATTCTATGATGGACATTATCAATATCTCCAAGAAAATGGTCACTGATCAAGTTCAAACTAAACATAGAGTTAATGAGCTGGAAAATCAAGTGAAGGTTTTGCTAGACAGGGTGGAAATGATGGAATCAGGAAACAAAAGAAGGAAATTCAACCTCAGGATCAGTAACTCTGAGGAGGAGATGGATAATGATGGCCATGGAGGTTCTTGATCTGGTTGGAGCTCCTTGGTCATGTGTTGCTAGTTCTTAGAGCCCTCTCTCGAATGTGGGTGGAAGTTTGGCAAAATTTTGGTTCTTAGTTGTTTTTTCTATTCGTTTCTAGGGTTTCCTCTCTGGGGTCCAGTTTGCATTGTAAGAGTTAAGATGTTTTAACTCATTTTCTGGGACTCTTTTGGTTTGGTAACTCCTGTTGGTTTTCTCTTTTTGCTCCTCTCTCTTGTATGGCCCCTGGGAGCCGATCCCTATTTTTTGCCTTATCTAATAGAAAATTAACCATCCATTAATGTGTGCACAACATCAAATAACATGCATTCAATTAACCATGAACAAGAGAGACAACACCATAACACAAGATATAAGTGGGAAACCCTCAAGGGGAATAAAACCCATTGAAACTTCTGATTATATTACTCAAATAAAAAAATAGTGAAGCACCAACTTCACAAGGAGCACCAACCCCTAGTTTAGTAGAGCACCAACCCTACAAGGAGCACCAACCCCTAGTTTAGTGAAGCACCAACTCCATAAGGAGGCTACAACCCCTAAGATGATCAATCACCCACTCAACCACCTTTTAATAATATCTTTGATGTCTTGTTGGTGCCACAATAGATCGAGATCACTGATTTAGCTCACAACCTTCAAACCCTTGCACACCTAGCTCATTTTTTCTCTTTGCTTCTTTACATGTCTTGGCCTCAAAATCTTACACATGCCCTTGAAAGAAATATTCAACCTATCATACAATATATAATCTCTAAAACTCAGACTTCATACCTGTGAAACACTCTCACATAGGTCACATTATTTCACTCTTGCTCAACTAGTGCAAATTTGAATTCAAACATGCACTTTATACCCTTCTCAACTATCAAACACACACCAAGATGGTTTCGCTAATTTTTTTATACCAAGGAAACCTTAAAAAATCTCAATTGAATCATTAAAACATTCACATATGACCCATATAGGTTAGTCATGCCCAAAACCACTCAACTTGCACAAAACAGACTCAAAACCCCATCACTAGGATGAGTAAAATCCACTAATGTCAAACCCATGATTATTCAAATTCCAAAATTAATCACACATGTAATATGAAATATAAGCATAATCCATGGTCACAAATTTTCTTGCACCAATCAAATTATTCATAACATAAGCCAAATGGCTCATATCCATAACTAAACAGTTATTTCCAGCACCATGTCTTCACCTTTGGGCCTCAAGACCACCCAAGATCAACTAAACTATGAAATGTATCCACTCTATGTAATCCTCATGACCTTTACATCACATATATGCATGTTATATATCTGTAAACATCCATTTGTACATTACACACCAAATTTCTTCTTCACCAAAACATGTTGGCCATAAACCAATTTTGCAAACTCAACTAGTTTACACCCTTGTTGTCACTTTAAATATCTCTAAAGGCCTTAAATATTATCATACCTCATCCCTATTCACTTTCTATGTGATATAAATCATTATATAATCCATATCATGCCTCATTCACTTCATTCTTACATCATAAACAATCATATCCTGGAAAACCAACAATCTTCTTCCTCACAAACTAACCTAGATGACACATCAAATATCATCATCATGAGACAAAAATTATACCATTGGAAATACCTCTGAATAATCTTTCCATAACATATTATAACTCCTTCCAAATCCAAGTTGAAGGCCTTCAACCAAGACCATCTCTATAAATTGCTTGAAACAATCCCAATACTACCCTTTAACTAGTCTTCACAAATAGGGAGAAATTTTCCATTTAGATGCATCACCGTGACCTAAAAAAATTATGGACATCAAGAAAAACTCCCAAGATAAATAAAAAATTTCAATTTATTTTTCAACTCCTTTGTATAACCTTCTCCCAAACTAAACTTCTTCATAAACAGGTCTATTTGAGTGGAATCCACTCATCACCATATACACTACCGTATCTTTCTAGAAACCTAGAGGATTCATATACATCATCCAATAATCATAATCACACTAACAATCCATTCTGGGAACTTAAGATAAATATATTTCCTACCACTTTCAAGATAGGGTTTCAAATACACAAAATGTTGTTTACCTTCTTAACATTCATTCATAAAAATGTGACAATTAAATGACCTCATTATTTTTTTGAAACCTTCTAGACTAGATGTAGAAACATCCCTAAAATACATAAATTCCTATGCAAATCACACAATTCAGGATGAGCATCAGAAGGTGCAATTCGAGCTGGAAATGACCTTCTTCTTGATTTTGTTTCACTAAAACTAACTTATCTTACAAAATCCTCTTCAAAATGACTAAAAATTTTGATCAAACCTCTTTGAAACCTCTTTTCATCATCTCCAATCATCATCATGTTTCAAATAGGTATCTATCTTCTAATCTTGTCTCATTTACATGACTATCCCTTGGGGTTTTGCATGGTTTAGGCTAGGGTCAACTAAAATGACATTATAACTCATCATAGAAAATATCTAAAAGGTCCTAAAATCCTTAGTAAATCATGAAACACATACCTACATGCATCCATGATCTCACATGGCTCCACAACTCAACCTCATGCCTCCAAGCACCTAGACCTAGTCTAGATGAGCACTTGAAACTTGGTCTTCAACCTATACCTACACCCTGAAACTCATGTGAGTGCATAAACACTCCCCAAACATTCTCTCCATACTGCTAATATTCTCCTCAAGCCACCAAGCAACTCCATTCATCATGCTTCATCACCTAGGCCGATTAGGTCCTGCAGACAAGGCTTGCTAGACCAAACCAATCTCAATGAATCAACTCATATCACCAAGAACACACCTAAATCTCTATGTCATCATCATACCGAGAATTCTCTTACTCCACTCCATCATCATATTTTTCATCAATGGTATTTTACATCAATAAAAACACCTAGAGCATAACATGCCAACATGTCTTGCTTGATCATTGTTTGTTTGCTTTTGGGCTTCAACCACGATTTTCTTGTGACATTGTGAGAAATGTCCCATGTATGTAACTCACTTTTCATGGTATTATCTACTTGCTTGTTACATTGTTTTCTTTTGCATGATTACTACTTTTTCTCTTGACACATATGTTTAGCCACTTTGTTTGCATGTGTCTTAGATTCTACCATGCGCATTCCTTTCCCCTACATGGTTACAATTTCAAATTAGCATCGGGTCCTCTCTTTAGGTCGCATTCTCATAGTGACGTCACATGCACCCTAAATGAGGGGGCATGCATTGGGTGAATCTGTCACCCCATACATCAATACAACATAGTTTAGCACAGGGAACATAATAGGCTAGCGAGTCACATAAATGGCCTAGATCCCGACTTAGGTCCTCGGTTCAACACGAGATACCGGCGCCGAGATATAGACACTAGATCCTAGGAACTCTTGACCTCCCTTGGAAACCTATGTCTCGGGGCTAGTTATAGTTAATTTCTCATATCAGCACAATTTTCAGCGGTCACTGAGCATTTTCAACATTACGGTGTAGTCCCCAAGAATCGAATGCATTCTTTCTCAATTTTCTACATGGAACTAGACACGAATCACACCATCGATGTGGTGTGTAAATTCGGGAAGAATTCATGGAAGGAGATTAATACTAGACCTCTCTCCCCAACACTCTTTTTTCATGGAATGAGATCGCTGAAAAATTCACTCTTCTAGGGCATTTTTAGGACATTTTCTATCCCTTTCACTCTTCACAGATCATGTGCATACTTTCCTTTTGCTACTTTTTACACACATTTATATAGTTTTGCATACTTTTACAGATCTTTCATAATACATGAATTTGATTACTCTTTTTCTCTTCTTTTATAGGTCCATCCTCAAGACACAATAAGAAGCAGCCATACATCAAGCACAAAAAACATATACAACACAATACGCTCCACCCCTAGGGTCACTTCCTTTTTCTTATCTTGCATGCTTCATTTTTATCACTCTACGCTTTCAATTGTCTCCTCGGTATGTTATCGCCATCACATTCTACATGGTTATCGGTATGCATCTCTTATCTACTTTATGTTATCAAATATTCACTCAACAACATGAAGTGGGGGAAAATGTAGACACAAAATCACATACTTGGGTACATTTATAGGTGCATAAACACATACTTGCATTTACGTGATTCCTAAGTGACACAACTAGCAATTGAAATCTATATTTGGCCTTTGTGATTTGTTTCTTGTCTTCTTTCTAGTCTTCTACACCCTATAGCCTAGTCGTTAGTTCACTTACTTATCTTTTATGATTCTCAACACTAGCACCTAGAGAGGACGTCGGCACCTAGGTTCCCCGTCCTTCCGAGTGCCCCTAACCCTTTTCTCTTTTGGGCCTCTTTTATCTTTTGGGAATATTATTTTTTATGGGTCGGCCTTCCATTTTTCAATTGTGAAATTCAACCAAATGAATCATATAAATACAAAGCTATGTGACCAAAATAAAGGACCAATATTTATCCAACAGATAGTGGTGTATCATTTCTTGGGTCTCCTAGTAATTGAGAGGTCCAAGGTTCAAATCTCAGCTCCGTGTTAAGGCAGACTACTACCAACGATTTGGATACCCTGGTGATAGGGTACCACGATAATGTGGTTTAATCTGTGGGCTAGCCGAGAGCTTAGACTTACATCCTTAGATGGTTCCACGGTCGGTGTGTGCTAGTGATGCCATAAAGGGCTAGGGCCCTCTCCCTAGGTAACCTCAAAAAATAAATAAATAAAGGACCAAGATTTAAGCATTTATTATCATCACTTAAGGTTGCATCAAAAGGCATTCTAAGAGCATCAAAGGAATCCATCTCGCACTCATACAAGAGACAAGGAACTGAATTATTCTACATAGACGCATAAGAAGGGAATTTCATTTTTCCATCCACACATCTATTTACATTGATACGTCTAATTATCACCCTTTATCAAGTGCACTCACATAAGGGAATCCTATGGCATAATTATATCACACACGCACAAGAACTACATGGATTATGAGATGTTGTGCAGCACTCGATCATAAGTTCACTCGGTCGGGTGACCATGGGTCGATCGACTCCCAATATTGTATATTTTCTTTTTGGTATTTGATTTAGTTTGAGGTTTTGAAATTCATCATCTCTTTGTAGGCTACACACACATTATGTGATCATAATATGATATATAAGTGACCAACAAGAACTATTAGCGACAACCTTGCGACACCGAGAAAAATTAGGTTATGAGATCTTGCATAGACATAGACACCCAGAAGAAGACTCTAGCACCTAGGCACCCCTAACCCAATCCAAGAACCATGGTCTAGGCTCATTCGGTAGTTATAGAATTTATTGAGTAAATTTGTGACATGCCTTGTTTATCATTTTCTCTAGTCAAGCATAGTCCCAACATTTAACATTAATCAGCTAAGTCATTTTACTCTCTCTCTCTATTGCACTTAGGGTTTCATTTTTAATTAGCTTATTACTTGTGCCATCTTGTATCTAGCAGCTTCTTATCATATTTTACATCAATTACTCTGCAATTAGGGTTTATAAAAAAACTTTATTTTTGTTAAATCACTCTCTATAATTTATACTGAGACACACACACACACAACACACATACAAATATGTAGCCAAATGGATGTGAATATGGTGGTTTAAACTGGATATAAAAGGTATTTTCTACACTCAAAGAGAGGTACGCCATAACTATAGTCCTATGACTAATTAGGAAGAACTAGTCCTAAATTAAGGATTATAATGTTATTTGGTGATAAGCATGTGCTATAAGGGAACTATAATGTAATAGACAAATATATGCTACACTATCCTAATATAATACATGATACATTATAATAATAAATTCAAACCAACATGAATGAAATATTTTACGATTAGAGATACTAATTACCTTTTAATGGACATTATTGATGTATTAATCTCGTTTCTTGGTTTGTAGCACTTTTTGAGAGATTATTTTGGGTGGATCACAAGAGAGATAGTAAGAATACCTAAATTGACCAAAGTTGGAGACTCTAAAGACTAAGTTTGTGATGTTGGCATGGTTCATATTTTTATTCTTCTTGTAAGTCAATGCTCCAATGATTATCTTCAATTGTAAGCTTTAATTAACCTTAAAACCTCTTAAACCTTTAAGGGTAGATTTGTAATAATTAGTAGAGAAAATTACTTGATCATTCAAAAATGACAATATGGTGTGTATATGCTGGGGACATAACCTAAAGTCAATATTTTCTAATATTGAATCTATTGGTCAAGCCAATGAAGTTGATTGGTCAGATTTTTACAAGACATCAACAAGTAGGTCAATGATTTCAGCTACAAATAAGCCACTAAAAGGTGAAGGAAGAAGGAAGGAAGGAAGGGTGATAGAAGAAAAAAATTGTAGATAAAAAGGTGATATGAAGGTAATATAAGGAGGTAGTATTGGGGTATAAAGTGGTGGTAGGGTTAAGGATAAGTGCCTCAACAATATCTTGAGATGTGTTGCAATCTAGCCCTAACCCTTTCTTATTGCATCCCTTCAGATATGCACTCAAAGGGGTTAATAAGCTAATATCCTATAAAGATAAATCATTTAAAATAAAAATAAGGTGTATACATATGCCTCAAATGAATATCATTATGTGTCACTATATTGCAATGCAATTTAGTCTTTAGGAAAGAAACATAATACACCAAAATCAAAGTAAACTATTGTAAAATTAAGAATAAATGAGAACTCAACCAAATGACATATATTTATGTCACCTTAACTTTCTACAAATATGGACACATATTGAACCTTATGTATCAATCATGGGCAGTATAAACCTACTTAGTAACCCTATTGATACGAGACTATAAACAAGACAACACTATGATCATACACAAGTGATTCTAAAAAGTAAGTATAATCAATGTAAATATCTCTCAAATGGAATGTGCTAGGATGGATCTGGATAGCCTACAAAGGGATGCTAAATAAGGTCCGAAAGACCAATAAAGGTTATGAAATGGGTTGTCAATCAGGTCTAAATAGCCTATAAAGAAAGGATGAATCAAGTCCAAGAAACTTGACGAATTTTCATAAAATAATTTATAGGTCAACTCCATATAGCCTATAAGGAGAGACTAAATTAGGTCAATAAAAGATAAAATTTTCCATATGGTACGAATATGTGAATTAAAACTTGTCTACAAATCCTAAACAAGACTATAAATAATGAGGTGAAAGGACTAGGTCAAGCTCAAATAACCTATAATGTAGAGACTAAATTAGGTCTAGAAAACATAGAAAAATTCATAAGGTGCATGGATGAGAAATAAACAAGTATATCATGCATGAAAAAGAGTGTAGAGTATGTAGATAATAGTACTAGGTCAAGTCTTGATAGCTTATAAGGATATAAAACATTAGGTCTATAAAACCTAGAAAATGTCATAAGGTGCATAGACGAGAAATAAATAGTTCTAGTGGACCTAAAATATAGTGAATAAATAGAATGTGACATTCAAAATCCCAAAACATAAGTAATTATAACCATATAAAGAAAGATAAATGGTTAAGTTATATAGTCCTAAAATCCTAAAAATGCATTTGATACTCAACTAGGGATGGTTTAATATAAATTCTTAAACCTTGATGCATGTCGTGATGTTATCAAGTCTGAAAATAAGTAGAAACAAACATGTTTGAAAAAGAGATATGGTGAATGGGGAAGGAGAAATTGGAGCCACCAACGCAAAAACAATTTCTTTACTTAAATAAAGACACTTTAATCATATTGGTGAGACTATGAGTTTTCAACATTAAAATGTGAAGTAATAAGAAATTGGTCTTCATCACGGCAGGTTTGCAGGTCAGCTCTATCCTCTCGCCTTTTGGACGAGGTCACCCGTATGATGGTGCGATACATCTCTTTGGAGGGGAGATTTTCACAGTGCCCTCAAAACATCTTGTGTTCCTCAATCACTTCCGTAGAAGCTTCACGCACCGGTTCGGGAGGCACACATTGAGAGCTCCACAAAAAGGCTGGAAGCCTTAGAAGCTGACATGTTGCTGTTGAAAGAAGAAGTTAAAAACTTGGCTAAGCAAAAAGGTAAGAGGAAGAAGGAGGAGGAGGTTGATATTGACAATAAACAGGTTGAGGATATCTACAAAAAACTAAACTCCTGGACAACCGTCTAGGGAAATCCAAGACTCACCATGACCATAATATGGCTATATTTAGTGCAATCAAAGAATTTATTGAGTAGCATGTCCGCAACATTTCTAATCTCAGTGGAATACCGAAACTCTTTGGGGCACGGAAAAGGAAAGCAAACAGACCATTCAACAGCTGGATATTTCTGACTCTACTCATATGACGACATTGGCTATGTTCACCTCTTGGCAGACTATTAAATCCAGAATCGACAAAGCCGCCAAGAAGTAATTGTGGATCTGCACTGCTCTTGCTACCTTCCTTCATGTTTTTTTGTTATTTTTTTGCATTGTTTTTTGGCTGCTCTTCTGCAGTGTTCGAACTAGTTTGATGTTTTGGGGTAACTTCTCTTTGGTTACCTTGGGTTTTTATGTCTTATCTGGATCTTGATCCTTCTTGTAATGTTTTTCATTCCTATTTTGGCTTCTAGGCCCTCTTTGTATACAAGGGTATAGTCCCTTTCAAAAAACTATTTACCAATAATTAAAAAAAAACATTAAAATAAAATGTGAAGTAACTCAATTCTACAAGGTTCGACATAGACTAAATAATTGACTATAAGACCATCATATTTCATCTATTTGATGTGGGAAAGTAAAATTTTCATAACTTCCAACAACATATTCCCCATATGACCCAAAGGAGATATGTTTTAACTAAAAAGATTAAATACTTACATGTAAAGGAAAAAAGATAAACAATAGATATGTAGCCTCATATCTCAATCGGAAAAGAAAAGCCACACCTTACGGGACCTATAACTCTATTGAAGCCAACTATGGAGTTTGAGATTTTGATTAGGATAGGGGTGTCATAATTATATAATTGTGGCTTTGTGGCTATGATTGAATTTTAAATTTTTATCTTTTGATATTTCCTTTTGATTTGTTTACTATTCATATTATTGATTTCAAATTTTTATATTTTTGTTCCTCCTCGATATGGACTCAATACATTGATCAAATGGGTATGAAATATGAAACCGTTAAGAAGTTTAAACTTTACAACTATAGAGAAGAACCTACAACCAAGATTCTTAGGTTCCCTTAAACATACCCTAGAGAAAGAGTGCAATCTCATATTTGACCTAAGTGTTCGTCAAGTGAAAGAATAATTGAGAAAAGTGAAAATTATAAGTGAGTGTGATATAATGAAGGATAATTATTAACTTACCAAAATAGGGGAGTTTTAATTCATTGGAAATGATGATGGTAAGATGGTAAGATGTAAGTAAAGTAGTGTAATAAGTAAAATAGCTATTGATGTCATGATATGTGAGTAAAAAGTCACTATAGGCTGAGAACAAGTAAAGATATTGGTAAAAACCAAAGAAAAAGGTTGATAAGTACAAGCTACAAAAGAACTCGAAAAGTAATAATGGTAGGATAAAACCCATGAAGGAAAAATCAGTAAAAAACATAACTATAAAAAGATCTAACAAGATAAAATGATCAAATAAAACCAAGAAGGGGAGTCTATATAAATTAAAAAATAAAAAAATATATAAGAATATGTAATGGTTGGATAAGCCCAAGAAGGAAATTCCATAAAAATAAAAACTATCAAAATATCTAAAAATATGCAATGGTGAAATAAACACGAGGAAAAAATAGTAAGACTTAAACTACCAAAGGATCCACAGGGGACTAAATGGTGGAATAATTAAAGAGGGAGACATACTAAAGTAATGTAAAGTAAAATAGTAGTAAATGATATTCATGAAAAGTATGTACAAGTAAATGATAAGCTTGTAGAGAGTGTATGATGGCTTTACAAACATCATCTTTGACATCATATATTTATCTTTGTATGTCATATCTTGTTTGAATCATGATGTCCTCAACTTCTTCAAATATCTTGGATATTTTCTATTATATCTCATGACGCACTACTACCATAACCTCTTTAACCCTTACAAAGATGTTGGAAATGACCTCCTATCAAATTTTTTCCATATATGCGGGTAGAGTGAAGACAATAGGATGTTACGCCTTTGGATGAGGAAGAGGGAAATGAGGATTTATTCCTCATCTTTCCTAAAGTGGTTATTTAAATGTAGGAATTCCCCATGATTAGAAATAGGGAATGAAGGAGAGGGAGCAACCAAATGGTCAGTACAAAGGGGAGAAGAATGTGGTTAAATCTACAAAAAAATGGAGTATGGCTTAATAGGACTTGATGGAATGAGAACACAAACCATGAAATATGTAAAATTATTCTAGGAAAGAGAGATGATGAAGTAATTTTTATTTCTCTTCCTTACACACTTGTTTTTCAAGGCATTTCATATGTTTTGGTAGGCTAGGCTATCTTCCATAAGATGACATGTTGCATAATGCCGTGTAAAAATGGTACTAGCTATAAAATATGATCCCTTTAGAAGTGAGGGTACTTGTGAAGCAACAAATGGTATGGACAATAGCGTAATAGTGAGAAAAAGTTTCAGCTCGACAACTAAGGACCTAACCAAAAGGACAAAGGTAGCATTATGTGTAACAAATAATCCATGAAGGGGATTAGGCTCCTCCACCATAAAAGCATCTTCATCTTTATAAATTCACGGTTCTAAATTGACTAGGTTGTTGTTAGAATTAAATTTGGATTGGATATATTATTAATATCATAAGACCTCCACATTCTTGGCTTGGTCATATTAAAATAATAAGGGATCATCTAATGGGTATTTTTCATCATAATTAAGAGTAGTAAGATCAATATTAAGAGATTGGATCATGGCTTCGTTTGGAGGAAAAGAGATTTCCTTAGGAGGAGGCTTTATGAAGGAGATCGTAATGGGAAATTAGTTACCCTCTTGTGGGATCGATGTTGTAATGAGAAGGAAACTATGCGATAACAAATTGTATAGGATCAAAGGTCTTGATATTAAGGTTGATTTCATTTGGGTCATTATCATTTTAATCAAATAGGTTTAGTGGAATTCACCAAAACTAATATGGGATGCCAACTATATCGTCAAATGGTGTCTACCAATAATTTAAATCATTGGTACTATTGAATGAGAAAAAATTAGGAGTTCTTTGAGGGTCAAGATCTTGAAGATGCCTCTTTGTTGAAATTGATCAAAGCTTTACGGAATCGTGTCACTTTAAATTTTATAGATAGTGTCTAGATAAATAAATTTAACACATTAGTATGTGGATGAGCTGACAACTTAGATTTAATGTCTCCATGGTCATCTAAAAAGAATCTTATAGGATAGGGAAAGTCGAAACCATGACCTTTACCCTAGTTGTTTGAGTAGGCTTGGTGATATGAAACCAAATACATATCGATGGGGGTATTTTTATTCCATCATACCATCAACATGTGCTACAAGTTGATTATAGTTTGTCATTTGAATAACCTAAGAATTTGATAAATTCAAACTATGTGATGCATGTGATGTAACCTTCATCAACAAGATCCCTCTTGACTTGCACATTGTCAATCTTGATAGAAATAAAAATGAGCATCATACATATGAAACAAAACTTTCATATGATGTTATCATCCAATCCATGTGAATGAGTCTATTGCCAAAAATTGGTTGTTTAGGAAGATGTTATAATTATCTCAAATGGTTACGATGTTATCATTATCTCAAAAAATATTATTGATTAGAAATTTTGATAATTCCTTTATTGGATCCCATTCATCCAAACTGTATTGTACTGGAATAAACTAAACCTGAGGAGTTGCACTTAGAATGATGTCTCAACAAGTCTTAGACTTAAATTGCTGAGGTTTTTATTTTTATCTACTTCATGAGTCGGGACTAAGAATTTTTTTATGTCAATAAAGGTTTTCAACCATATTTCTTCTAGAGAGTCACCCAATTATTTTTAAGGAAACTCTCAAGTAGCATAATCGGCTTGTGGAATCAATCTAGTCAATGACATTTATTTTGGGGAAATTTTTAGATTTTGGATTTTGGAGTATTTTTGTGGAATTATAACGTATAGAATAATATTGAATAGTGTTGTAAGCCTTTAAGGGGTTGGTGTGGTATGTGGAATCAATTCATTCAATTACATGTTTCATACCGTAGATGTTGACCATGTTTTCTTTGTAGAAAGAAATGGGGTTGAAAGTGTCATAACGTCTCACATATAGGATAAGATTGGACAATTTTGTAACAAGAGTTTTTCATGGTATGTGGAATCAATGCATGAAATTACACATTTAATACCTTATATGTTGACCATATTTTTTCGTAGAAATAAATAGGGTTGAAATTAAGTTAAAATAGTATTGTTTGTAGGAGTAGAGTTATTATTATTATCATTGGTAAGTTGATTTTGTTTCTAATATTTTGAATGATACGGTAAAGGATTTTTGTATATACCTAGGTGGGAATCAGCTTAATGAATCGCATCACGATTTCTTCATTTTAAGGCATCTTGAAAAAGTCATTATATATTTCCCTAGACATGGCCTCATTATCAATATTGGGACCAAGAAGGAAAGATTATGCAAGAGCTCAAAGAGATTGAAAATGTTCATATGAATGACCCTATTTAGCATGGAACCTACAAAGAAAATCGGTCATGCCATTGAGGGGTATTTCTAGAGGTTGATGAGTATTCTCTTGTTGGTAATTTGAAGAAAATTGACCTTATGTTTGGAAGGGTTTCACTCTATGAATATTTTTATTACGGTTGGTTAGTTTGGATACAAAACCATGATCATTAGTGTTGATGACACCATCATTAGTGGCAATGTGGTTTTAAGGTTTTATTAAAATCTTAAGGGTTTGTTGCTTAAGTTGAGGAATCTCAAAGCTGTCTAATAGATTACTCTTTTTCCTTTCTCAAAGGATTCTTCCAAGGTTTTTCTATATAATTATCTAACCTTAAATTTGAGATGAGATTTTAATCGGTAGTACAACATTTGAAGAGATTTTCTATAGTCATTTTATGTTTTTCTTTAGTCATTTTATGTTTTTATTTCTTGGCCAAGGATTTCCATTGCTTGATGAATTATTGGGTTATCTTATGCTCTAATTGTTTGCAATTGATCAAGTTACCTAAGTTATCCTCGGGTAACTCATGGTATTCAAACTCTTAAACCAATGTGTTAAATAATCCTTCTAGTTCGACAATTGAGTTAGGATTTAGTTGATTGTATCTCTATGATGTGTTACTCCTAAGGGTTTTGGCCACTACTTTGGTGGTATTGTAAACATTTATTTTGATCCTATCCTTGTAAACAATCCCAAAATCCTTAAGATGAATCGCGGGCTTAGTTAATCGACATAAATGATGGTTTAGCCCATTTTTCTAATATCTATAGAGGTGATATAAAGTGTAAAAGGATTATTTTGGATATTTTTGAGCACTCTATTATGAAATATTGGTTATGTGAATGGGTTCTCATTGTTAGCTACATGCGTGTGGAAGGAGGAAAATTGATCCGGTGTACCCCAATGAATATGATGTGGTATATTATTCATTTGAGCTAAGATGGCTTATATTCACATGAATTAGTTCATATCATATGCATGCATGTTATTCACTTGATCCAAAACTTCTAAAAATAATTTTAATATATCTCCATGGGGTTTTTATTGATGTTGTTGAGTGAAGGAGGTGAATTTCTAAATGTTGCGCTTTTCATGGATGAAGTAAATGAAGGATGTTTAGATGGTGAAAGCATAGATAAATTGATGCTTTGAGTTACTTTAAGAGTTGAAAACATAGTTAAACAAGGAAGATAAAATTATTTATTACATAATTCATCTATGTGAGCTTGGATAGATTCAAGAGCGTCTCCCACATATTGAGGAAAATCCTTATTGAACTATTGTATTTCAAGTGTGTAATCAATAGTGTTCATGTTCACACTCATGCTTTAAATATTTAGGAATTGGAGTTTGGTTAAGTTGTGATCAAGTGGAAACCCTAGAAGAGATAACACATGACATTCTTAGAATAATAAGCATTTCTACCAAAATATAAATAGCATTGAAATTAAAGAAATGGAATCCATTCGTAGTTCCATCTTGGGCATCATTAAGATATTATATTGTAGGGAGAGAATGATATCCTTTTAATAAATTTGGCATGGATGGTATACTTACAAATTGATAGTGCTAAGAATCTAGAAGAAGAAAAGAAAAACATCAATATGACTCAATCATCAATGGAGTAAGGTTCATGTCGGGTGCGCTGAATTGTAAGTAAGCTAAGATAATCAATATAATGATCCTCTCTTTATAATTTGATATACAAGTAGAAGACATGTTAAATCCAGCACTCGTATAAAGATGAAATCAAAAGTGCATGAGTATGGTGGTTACAAATGGATTTAAAATGAGTGTCTACACTCAAAGAGATATATGGCCCAACTAAATTCGTAAGGATAATAAGCAATATGTAATCCCAAAATAAGGGTTGTAATATCATTAGTGGTAAGCATGTGCTATAAAGAAACTATAATGTGATATATAAAGATATGCTCTATATTATTTTTGTCTAATACATGATATGTCAAAATAATCAATCAAACCAACATAGAGAAGCAGTTTAGGATTTTATGTATTTACCTTTTAGTGGACACTTTCGGTGCATTAATTGGCATCCTTCATTTGTAGCATCTTGTAATAGATTTTTTTGGGTGGGTCACAAGAGGGATAGGAAGAATACTTTAGTAGAAGTATTTTAGGGACTCCAAGACTAAGGTATATTGTTTTAGCTTTGATCCTATTTTTGATCCGATGACGATCTCCAAGTGTATTTGTTTACACCTAAACAAATAAATAAGGTTTTGATATAGATTTGTTTCCTTATTCATAAAAAGTTGTAAGGTTCTTACAGGTAGTATATTATGAATTAATTAATAAACATTAACATACAAAGCATAATATAGCTTTTAATCCAATGTTTCAATTGCTTAAAACATGAGGGGAGAGTAATTAGTTGAACTGAGAGGTGCATATGTGATCCGGATGTGCAAAACTAGTAAGGATTTGTAAATTCCTCATCTCTATAATTATGAATGCAAACTAAGCCTATATAAAACTATCGGTCCTAGGTTGTATGGTTTTTAACAGTATGTGTTAGGGTTTTACAAGTTTTGGTGGTCATTGGTGGCCTAGAAATATGTTTTGTTGTCTATTGTTATGGTTCATAAGTGTACAACACCTTCTTGTAGTGACTTGTAATGGATAAAAACATAGATACCTACACTAGTAATTATGAACATGATTAGATAAAAAAGGATAAATTTGTGTGGGTGGCATTAGACTAACCTAGTGAACAAGCCATGTTGAACTAATCCATGTGTTGCACTACATCCCCTCGCAAGAGGAAGCAAACTTCATGCAATTCTTCTAGTGTATGTACAATTGTGTATGCAAATATAAGCCAACCCTCATTGCGTCCTTGTGTCTCTTGACACGAGAGAATAGTAGGTGCAACCATAGATAAATTATGATTTATCATTTTCAGTAGTAGTGATATAGTGTGTCAAGTTTTAAATGGTAGATAGATTCCATTTTTCCCTCAAAACTTTTGCAATGCTTCGTGCTAACTTGCTCTTGTAATGGATTAGCTCTAGGAATTTGGAAGCTTGGAGAAGGGGAAGCTAGACTCTTGAATCCATTTTAAGTTCTTCACACCTTAATATGGTTTGTTTTTAAATATGTGATGCTACTTTATAAATATCTAGGAGAGTCTTGAGTTTTTAGGAGTTTATTTTGTAATAGAAGCTCTTGAGAATGTTAGGTAAGTTCTTAAGTGTATTGGACTTAATTATATAGGATTTCGTAGGCTATTTATCACATCAATGATGACTTATAGGATACAAAATGGCCTAAATAAATATGTCAAATTAAGAAAAAAATGTTGAAGAGTATAAAACAAGACTATATAGATCAGCCGGACCATAGTACAACATGGTCCAATACTATACGGTTTTAGACAAGTAGTTTCGATGTTCACAAAGTAATTTGGAAAAGATACTTGAGAGTAATGCATTAATTTGGATAAATACAACTGAATATATATAACAACCAAGAAGTGTGTTTACTTAAGGAATTCATGTTAAAGAGAGAATGATATATCAATTCGACTTAGGATATGTGTGCAATTCATAGTATAGAAACAAATGAATTTATCATTTCCATGGAACAAATTGCCAAATTTTAAATTTTCCCCCTTGTGGAATGAAAATTACATACTTAAAGGAATATATACTTGAGTGTGAACACACTTTGTCTTCGCTCGAAGATATTATTTCTTGTGTTGGTGTTGGCATGCTTCATGATGGGACTGCTGACACGAGTGTAGCCAATGTCCATAAAAGAAATTGAATTGTAACTCAAATGTGAATAATGTATTTATAACTTTGAAAATTAAATTCCTAATATAGTCAAGTTAAGAGAAAAGGCATGAAATGAATACACATGTTAACTTTTCGATGGAGGAGCTCTCATTTTTTTGTACTTGTAAATTCTAAATTGTTTTGAGTTGTTAAAATATTGTGGTGATTGGTCTCAAATTTTATCAAAAGAAAAGTTGGAATAAGAGATGAGTTGAGTGAACTCGACCCAACACCAAGAGGTGAGGTGTCATAGGACATTTGTTCCAAAAAAACCCAAAATTAGTAAAAAAACCTAATGAGTATCTAGCCACTTTGATATCTTCCCATAAAAATGGTGAAGAAGGAAGAATAACCTACATAATATTTAGCCACTGATATTTTCCCACCCCACGAACTACACCATTGATAACGAGATCTAGGCACAAGTGTAAACAACACAAATTTGAAATATATTAATGTCTATCTTATGCCCCCACTATGTTACAACATTAATATGAATTGTTCTAGTTATTTAAAAACTATAGTTTATAATTAAATAAATTAGAATATATTATATTTTAATGTACTTAATATAAACTTTATGTTTATAGATAAATTGATTTTTATAAATCAATTATATTAATGGTTTGGGTGCTTCATGAGAAGACACGCTCTTTTAACCATTTAAATTGACCCGTAAGGTCAGGTGAAATAATTCAATCCGGTGAATTTAAATTTACATGAAGAGGAGTGAGGTGAATGGAGGGATTATTCTTTGATGCAAATGTTTCTCATAAATGAATCTTTCCATTTCACGGTGGTGTTTACCCTTTGGGGTTTTTCCATGTTAAATACTTGTGTCTTTTGTTATTTGTATTTTATTGCATTATAATTTAATGTTGGATACATAAATTCATTCATGTCATATTTAATTTGATCAATTATTATTTAAGTTCTTGAGCCTCACATAGTATCACAAATTGGTTTAATTTAAATTAATTAACTCAACTTGTAACTATGTCGGTTGGTGGATGGTTAAATCCACATGAATATAAATATGTCTTCCCTCCATTTTATTTGACACCCTCTCACATTCTTCTCAAAAAATATTTACAATATTATTTTGATTTGTATTTTGAATACTCTCTGGGGCCCACTTATTCACATGGTATAATTTTGGCATGAAAGAGGATAAAAACTCCAAAATTCGGAATTTATTTTCACCTAAGAATGATAGGGGTTTTCTAAAAACCTTTGAACTTCTTTTCCTTCACAAAAACCTAATTTTTGAAAAGTGAAGAATAAGGGTTTAAAACGTTCAATTGTTGTAATAAACTTGTCTTTTTCTCTTGATTTGAATTTTTTGAAAGCTTAAAAATGGGGTCTAATCATTTTAGCATTGACAAGATATAGATGTTAAACAAGAAAATATAAAACATATAGAAAATCAAGTTGAAGGCATAATTCATGGCACACAAACTCTAGATTATCATAAGCGGTACACAGAAGGCACTAACTAACAGAATAAAGGCAACATCGAGACAACGTATCCGCACTTCAATAGAAATCACAAGAAGCAATGTCTATCATCTGTGAAGTGTGCAAGATGACTTCCTACTTCATATTGGAAACTAGGAAAGTTCAAGTGAAGTTTAGATGTTTTTAGAATCAATGCACGAAAGTACGCATTTGTCAAAAATTATAAAATTAATTCTTGAGATATTAACAACTCCCATGAAGGGAGATGAATAAGTAGTTAATTTTCTAAAAAAAAAAAAATTTAAATCTCAATCAAATAAATGTAATTGTAATTTGATTCATGATAAATTGTTGTATTTTATTATTCAAATGAACATCCATGAGAGATTTAGGAAGTTCATTTAAACTCTAAATTCAAAATATCAAACTGAACAAGATATTTCGACCTATCTACTCTGAGTGCTCTCCTAATTCAGGAAGAGTAGGTCATGTTAAACTTTATTCAAATGAGAATATCACTCAAGAACTTCTCACAGAAAAACCTAAGAATAACTTTTCTAGGTTTAACAAGAATCAAAAATCAAACTTTAAAACACCTAGTAAAGAAAAGAAATCAGGGAATTTAAGAGTCGGTTTTGATGGGAAATGTCACAATTGTGGGAAATTTGATCACAAAAAGGAATATTATAGGGTAAATAAAAACAAGCCAAATTTCAAAAAACAAAAATCAAAAGAACAATAAAAAACCTAATGTAGTTGCTTTGTATGTTACATTAGTCACTGCCAAAGAAAATGAATGGATATTAAATAGTGGTGTGTCTAGGCACATGACTTATAGATCGATATTCTAAGCGATATCAGAGAATGTAATGATCAAACATATCTAGGTGATCATTCCATTCTTTATGTTTAGAGTTGAGGAAAGGCAAAAGTTTTCAAGGTTTTTAAATGATGTTTTGTGTGTTCCTAAATTGAAAATTATTTTTTTTTCTTGTTCACTGACTAACTCAAAGCCATTATATTGTAATATTATTTAAATATAATTAGTTTATTAAGAATGAGTTAGATGTTATTATTGTTGAAGGAATACAAAAGAATGGTTTACATATTTTTAAAGGATTTTCATCAGGTTCATGTTTTTCTACTCAAAATAGGAATGATCTTCATTTGTGTCATGAGAGATTAGGTCATGTTAATTTTAGAAGCATGTATGACATGTCTCAACTTATCTATGTTAGTGTTCTACCTCCTATCTCTCATTCTCAAGAAACTTGTGAAGGGTATTTACGGGGTAAGCAATCGGTAAACCCCTTCCATAGTCACCATGACGCAAACTCCTTGGAACCTCGGGAACTAGTCCACAATGATGTTAGTGGACCATTAGAAGTTACATCCCTAAATAGTTATTTGTATGTTGTCACTTTTATTGATGATTATTCTCGCATTGTTTGGTCCTTATTTATCAAAAATAAATCAGATGTCTTATCAAAATTTAAAGAAATTAAATCCTTAGTTAAGAATTGTACTAGTCATAAAATCAAAAGGCTTAGAATAAATAACAAAGGAAAATATAGAGGGGATCATTCATATAGGGGCCGATTACTTGAGATGAGATTGTATCAATCATTCGTCAAGCAAGTATGGAATCTAGGGTGTTTTATAGAGTTTCATTGGCACAGTCTATATGTTTTAGCAAGTCATTTGATTCATTTTGTATTGAATGTGGAATATAAAGGGAACTAACTACTCCCTACTCTCCTCAATAGAATGGTATTGCAGAAAGGAAAAACCACACCATTCTTGAAATGGATAGAACCATGTTGCACTCAGCTCAAGTTCCTAAGTTTCTATGGGTTGAAGCAATGAATACCATTGTTCATATTCTAAACAGAGTGCCTACTAAAGCCCTGTTTCAATCTACTCCCTTAGAAAAGTGGACTAATAAGAAACCTAGTGTATCTCATCTAAGAATTTTCGATAGCCTTGCCTCTATCTTCATTCCTAAATCAAAAAGGAAGAAGTTAGATCAAACCTCCTATTTGTGCATCTTTGTAGGATATAGAGGAAAAACTAAAGGTCTTAAGATCTATGATCTTGTAAAACATGAAGTTATTGAGGATATGAATGTTAAAATCTTTAAAAAAATTGTTCTTCATATTTTTATTTTGTTTCTTTTATTTATGATGATATTAATGAGTTAGAAAACAGTAATATTGTTCATGATGATTGTGATGATCAAATAGATGTTAATAATGAGTCTTTAGTTGAAAAAGAGTCTCTTCCTATTTCCTCTATAACTAAAAGACCTAAATGGGCTTAGTCTCTTCTTTAAAACTCTAATCCTGATAACCTTAGTAAGATGACTAGAAGTCATCATACCTATCATGCCTTAATGACTATGTATGAGTCGGAACCCCAATATTTTGAAGAGGCATCTCACGATGAAATATGGGTAGAAGCTATGAAAGTTGAATATTCTACCTTAATTAAAAATCAAACTTGGGATCTTATCCCTCCTCTCGGAAAAATGTAGTATTGTTGGCTCTATGTGGCTTTACAAAATCAAATATAAGACTGATGGAAATATTCATATGTTTAAATCCATGTTGGTAGCTCACGAGTTTACTCAAAAACCCATTATCGAATATGGTGAAATATTTGCACCCATTGCAAAAAAATATCATTGTTAGGATTATTATTCCTTCATTGCTCAATATGGTTGGGAAATCCACCATATGGATGTTAAGAATGCATTCTTGAATGGTGATTGAAAAGAATAAATTTACATGACTCAACCTAAAGGTATTGAGGAACTTGGAAAAAAATTGTATATGTGTAAACTGAAAAAATCTCTATATGGTTTAAAATGAGATTTTTGGCCTAAGAATGTGGCTAAGTATAAGCCACATGCTAAGGTCTGCACACAAGACTACCTTCATGAACCTTAGAAATGTATCAATAGGCTAGTAGGGAATGCACGAAGTACATGCAAGGACAAGGAATTAATACAAGTGCGCGAAGGTGCACTCGAAGACAAAGAGACATCAAGGCGTGAAGGTCCGCTACGAGTCATATTTTAGGAGTTATCAAGATTCTAGAATGGTCTATAAATAAAAGAAAGCAGATTTGATGTGTTTTTCAAGGAAATTCCATAAATAGACCCAATAAGGATAAAGCACATGTAGATTGGATAAAACAAATGCATGGATATATAATTGTAGGATGCGAGGCATGGATAAGATTGAGCTATTTATAGCATGAATTGGAGGTTAAAGTATAAGTTGAGATGTATACAACATGTACTTAAGAATTCTATTATTATAATTAAAGCATGTAAGTAGTGAAGGAAAAGTTCCCACTGTGTATAAATATTTGTGTTGCAAACTTTGTAAGTAGAATAGAGTTGGGTATGTTTACGAAAGAGATGTGTGGTAAGAGAGTCATTTTATATGAGGTATGCACAAGGTTTCTAAGTATGTAATTCAATATTGTTTTCATGTATTACTCATGTGTTTGTAATGGGTAACATTGTATAGATTGCCAAGGTCATGAGAAGTGAATGAGATGTAATTGGAGTCTAGATACTGTTGTTAGTTATTTATGAATGAATGATCAAATATCTTATTGGTATTATTGTTTTTAATGTTCTTATTTGTGTATTGATTTACTTTATCTTCTATCGTATCCCGCACAATGTTCTATGATGAATACACATCTTGCATGATCAAATAAAGAGGGACCTGATATTTTGTGTGTGCTTTGGTTAAGCATTTAGACATTTGTTTGAGTAAAGTTCCAACGCGATCGATTAAGTGTTGATAAATAAAATACTACATTTTGGTTCCATTTTCAAGACCTCTTTTCATTCTCTTCACCAAGATGTAGCGTGGGTATGGAATTTCGACTATCACTTTGGAGAATATTGAGCATTGGGTACATGATGGACAGGATGATTTTTCTTAGAGATACAGCATTATAAAGGGTGTTATCACACATGATGTTCCACTGAGACCGAGAGAGGCTTTGGAAGCGGCATTACACGTAGAATCGATTGGAAGCATAGACACTAGAGTAAGATCATTCCTTGAAGCTCAAATTACAACTATGATTTCTCATCTAGAGAGGTTATATGTTGATTCATTAAATGATATCTGTAGTGGACTATGGTGTACCAATTATGACGTAGAGGGGCACACGAAGGATAATTATCTACATAGGAGTTTACACACATTACTCTCAACTTGTGAGATATATCATAATAAACATGATGTCTAACACTTCCCACTTGTAGTGCACCACAAAAAGGTATCAATGTATTGTAAAAAATTGTCATGCACACCCATGACACAGAAAAATATCGGCTGATTGACCATATCCATGAGGCTTGTGAGACATGGTTATGACATGCTAGTGAAGAAAATGGATCCCAAGGCGCGAATGATAAAATGATAGTACTAGAGCGAGACAGAATAATAGTGGAGGTCATCACAGTAATGAGGGATATCAAGGTGGATATCGTGGAAGAGGATGTGGAGGTCACAGAGGTACATTCAATCAAGGTACATGCTACATATGTAGCTCGTCATATCATTATCAATGTGAATATCTAAAGAACTAGTTACGCACATATTGTGGTAAGGGGAATAAGGTTGAGGATTGCATGGATTTATATGTGCATATGGGGTGTGGAAATGGTTTGAGTTAAGTGAACTCATAAAGGAAAGTGGTAGCCTAAGAATTTTTTGGATACAGAGTAACCATTATTAGTCACTACGCATGCCGAAGCTTCACGTGTGCGCAAGCAATAAAAAGTGAAACCACTCATCAAGCAAGAAGAGGTTATGTAGCCAAAAAAGTACCCAGATTTAGGCCATCAAAAGGAGTTATTTCAAGAGACAATGAGCTTCATTAGAGATCTTCAAGGGGAGATACAACATCTTATGGAACATGCGCATGAAATAGAATGTACAAGGTATAAAGAGATTCCTTCGAAGGATGTTGATGACCTCGAGAGAAGTATGTAATTTTCTCGAATATGAGAATATCATACTATTGTTGGGAGAATGGTTACGGACAAAGGTACCATGCACAGATACAAAGAGAGAACCATATCCTCAATCTCAATTTACCACCACAAGATCATGAGCATGACAAGGAAATCACATTGGGCGTATTGATTGATGGTTGGTTGGTAAGCAACATTTTTACTGATACATGTGAAAAATTTAATGTTCTTACACTTGACACATGGGAACCTGGATGGGGAGGCCACCATTGCATCCATCTTAAAATGTTTTGTATATGGAAAATAAAACAAGGTTCATGCCCATTGGCATGTTGAAAAATTCCACTATCACCATTTAGGGAGAAAAGTTCAAAGGTGACTTTGAAGTTTTGGAGCTAGTTGAAGCAAACAACTTCCCGAAACTATGTGGTCGTCCTTGGTGCTCCATGCCAATAATGCATACTTGTGTTTTAACAAGCATTATGTGAGCTTTGAGAACAATGAGGAGAGCGTTGTGATCCAAATGAATGATGTAAATATTACACCTTATTGGCCTAATAAGTGAAGACGACCTCAATGAGATCCACATGCATATAGTGCACGACCCAGAGAATGTTGAGCCATCAAAGGAGGGCATGCTTCGGTGGGGAGACGTGCAGCCAATAAGTGACACTACCAGTGTTACTTGTGACAACTGGGCTTATGGCACTTACGAGATGGTTGGTTGAAATTTTTGGGGAAGAATAACAAGATTAATCGAATATGGCTAGTTGGATGGTTGGGAAAGACCGTTCTATCAAAATACACTAGGGAAGAGAATCTTGAATCCTTCATACACGCGATGAAGGAACAAATAAGGAACGAAGGGGATTTAAGGAATTTGATGGTCTACTCACTAAGGGAGACAATAGTGTGTTTGTGGGTCGTGCATAGAGATAGTTTTCTAGGTTGGCGTGAGATAAGAATTGCTTTCTTGACAAGGTTTATCAGGAATAATCTTCCTTCACATATACAAGATTATGTTGGGAAGACCTATCCCATGGCACACATGTAGATCTTTGAAAGGAATTGGATGCAAGGCCAATACACATTGCCACCATCACTATGGATACACAAGTTTTATTCTACGTTGTGTGGATGTGGGTGTGCATGGTATATACATGCAGAGTTAAGGAAAGAGACCACAAATTGGCGTGATTTTACTTCAGGTATCGTGCACACTTTTTATTATTTTCTTAGTAAACCCCTTGTTAATGAATCTATACATATAATGAAACACATCACTCTAGGTAATGACATAAAGGTAGAAGATCTTGTAACTCAGTAACAAGGTGAGACTCCTCAAGTTGAGTGCATGAATTCTTGCGACTAAATAAATTATGATGAAAAATAATGGGGCACACATGGAAGGAAAAGGAGAAAGGAAGGCTCTTATATCTCATTGATAATGAAGAGGTTGAGGACCTGAACATAAAACATGCAGAAGGTGAGTGTGATATTTTAGACACTGCATATGAACATGTGTGCACATACCATGTACTACTAAAAACTAAGAAGGTAAGCATTGGGACTAAAGATGCACCAGAAGAGGACATAATTGGTGATTTTTGGTTTGAAGGAGAGGTTGTAAAAATAATCAAACTTTTATGTGTTTTTCAAGATCTATTTCTAAGGGGATATCATGAGTTAAAGGGTGTTCATCCATCTTTGGGTGAGATGAAGATCAAGCTTAAAGATGGCGTGTATACGATTTGTAAGAGGCCTTACCGGATGAATCCTAATCTGCATGTCAAGGTAAAGGATGAAATTGACAAAAATGTTTAAAGAAGACATTATTGAGCCCATTGAAGAGTCAGAATGGATAAGCCCAATGGTTATCAACATCAAAAAGGATGGGAGGATAAGGATTTGTGTTGATTATAGAGTTCTAAATGCTTCATGTATGATTGATCCTTTTCCCACACCATTCATTGAGGAAATTCTAGAAGGTTTTGCATGGCGTTAGATATATTCCTTCACTGATGGATTTTCAAGGTATCATCAACTTAGGATTACACGTGAAGATCAAGAGAAAATAATGTTTGCAAATGAATGGGGATGTTTTTCCTACATATTTATGCCCTTTGGCTTGAATAATACGCTAGCGGTGTTCTCGTGCATTGTTGTTCAAGAATTTCAATATTTCATTCATAAATTCCTTCAAGTATATTTAGATGATTGGAGTGTTTATGGTTGGTTAAAGACCACTATAACTATTTGAGGTTATTTTTTGAGAGGTGGAAACAACTTATCATATCCTCAAACATTAAGAAGTGTATCTTTGCAACATTGTTTGGTACTTTACTTGGACACATCATATGTAAAGAAGGCTTGTTGGTAGATCCTACTAAGATTGGAGTCATCTCGGGGTTGGAAGAACCAAATAATCTGATTGAACTACATGGATTCCTTGGACATACTGGATACTATAGGAAATTCATAAAGGGTTATGCAAAGATTGTTGCGCCACTAGAGGATATCTTTCAAGGCAAAAGGAAAGTTTTATTAGAAGGATGCACAACAACAAACATTTGAGACTTTAAAGGAGATACTAACAACCACGCCCATATTATGATTCCCTTATGGAATAAATCATTCCATGTTCATGTAGATGCTTCTAAAACTACAATTAGCACAAGTATTGGCCCAGACAAGGGAAAGTAATGTAGACCATCCTATATGTTTTTGAAGTAGGAAGCTAACACCATCCAAGCAAAATTACACAACCACAGAGTGTGAGGAAATTTCAATTGTGTACGCACTTCACAAGTGTATATACAAGTACTGCTAGCGACATTATTTTAATTTACATGGATCATATGGCACTTAAATATTTGGTTAATAAGCTAATTTTGCAAGGGCACAACTTTCATTGGATACTCTTATTACGGGAGTTTGATTTTTATATCATTTTCAATCCTATAAATTTAGGGCTAGATCACTTGTCACGCATAAACTATGGCAAGGATGTGAAAATTATAGAGGACATTATTTCATATGCTCAATTATTCAGATTATAACATGCACCATCTAATTTGGAAGAAATTGCAGTATTCTTGCACATGAGATTTGCACCTGAGGGAATGAAGAATTTAGAAAAGAAACAACTTGTTATTTTTGATGCACCCTACTAGCTAGTTGGTGGAGACTTGTACAAGATGAGTAGAGAAAAATTTCTACGTAGATGTGTCTTGGATCATGAGTGTAATTCCATCATGGAAGAATTGCATGTGGGACTGCTGGAGGCCATTATGTAGGAGAATCTACAACACACAAAATATTACTTGTTGGATTATGGTGGGAGAAACTTTATAAAGATGTTAATGGCTTCATCAAATCCCCGTGATCATTTTCAATGAATATGGAAACCAAGTAACCATGATGACATGTTGCTGTGACCTATAGCAAGCACAAAGCCTTTTGAAAAATGGCCAATAGACTTTGTTAGCCCAATTGCACCACTTCACAAAGGATGGGTGTGTGCTACATTATTACATGCACAAATTATTTGACAAGGTGGGAAGAAAAACACCCATAAATGATTTCATTGCAGCTATAGCAGCAATATTTTTATGGGAAAATATCATTATTTGGTATGGTTGTCCATTGAGCCTTTCCAGTGATAGGGGCACTCGTTTTCTGAATGAGACAATTAGAATATTATTGGAAAATTTTATGGTAGCCCATAAAAGACTACCCCTTATCACCCACAAGCCAATGGGACTCTGCAGAGGCCTTGAATAGGATCTTAGGATGTACATTAGCAAAAATATGTGATATAGGCATAACAAATTGGGATGAAAAAGTATCAAATTTTTATGGGCATACAGGACTATGTACAAGTGGTTGAATAAGGCCACACTCTTTCAATTAGTGTTTGGTGTGGAGGAAATTTTACCTATGGAATTCATGTTACCCCCCCGCATATTGTGCACTTAGGAGGACTTTCTGATGAGAAAGAAGTGGATGAGCACATTGATAAACTAATGCAATTAGATGAACAACGTGTAATTGCACGATGGATTCAAAAGATGGGAAAATCAAGATAAAAGGCTTAGCATGATCGACATATCAAAAATAAGACTTTTATTATTGGTGCGATGGTTCTCCTTTATGACTCTAAGTTTTGCGCCACCCTAGGAAGCTCAAATTTCATGGGTTGGGACTATTTAAACTAACCAAGATCTTAGAATTAGGCGCATGTGAATTATAGGAATTGAATGGCACCATGTTGCCCTGATTAATTTAATGGGAGTAGGTTGAAGCCCTACAATAAATAAGCTTCTTTCTTTATGTTTGTAATAAGGCAATTTTGTCGGTTAGAATAGGTCCCCTTTTAGCTTTTTATTTTTTTTTTTGTTGTAATAAGCACGCTAGTATGCAAGAGTTGATGATCTTTGTTCTATACTTGATACATAGAGGACCATGCATGATTTTTAGTGTGAGGTAGGAAGACAAAGGTGTTTGTTGGAAGCAACAAAATTTGCATTAGGGAAGCATTCTTGATAAGGTGCAAGTGTGTGTAGATTAGTGGAATTTTCATATATGTTTGACTTGGTAGAATTTCTCACATGAAACCATGATGAATGGATAAGCATGCGAGTATAATGAAAGGGAGTAAACACAGAGGAAAAATACTTGGTAAGAGGCATAGAGGAAGGTGTGTGGTGCAGGAGGGTGCACACAAGTGAGTATACAACTTGGGAATTAGTATCACACCATAAGGTTATGGATTGTCGCACAAGGAGGAAACTTGTGAAAAAGGTGGGAAAATATAAGAAAAAACAGAAAGCAAAAAGACATTTTAAAGCTAAAAATAGGTGGTAGGTGAGTGTAATTAATGCGGTTGGAAATTGAAAACCTATAAAAGGAGGGTGAGAAAAGTCATTCTTACCTTGCTATTTGAGAACTAGAGCACAAAAGAGATCTTGCGAATATGAGAACAAGCACGAATGAGTGTAAACTAGATCAAACTAGAGATACATCCTTGTGATAAGTGGTAGTTGTGAATTAGAAGGGTTAGAAGGAAGAGTTGTAGAGATAAGGTTGTGGATTTAGGGTTATAAGGAAAAACTTTAGGGTTAATGTCACAAAGTGAATCACAGGTTGAGCTAGGGCACAAGGTTGAAGTATCAAGGTGAGCACGAGTTGAGAAAATAAAAACTAGGGTTTTTCGACACTTAGGTCATAGAATTCACAAGCTCGTGGATAATAACATTTACATAAACATCATAAGGGAAATATGGCACCAAAAAAGTACCAACGACGAAGAAAACTATAGAAGAGTCCCCTGACAAGTGGTTTTCTGAAATGTAGTATCCGCAAGAAGTAGTAGTAGAGACACCATGGTCATCACAACTATGGAAGTGTAAATTCAACTAATACAATCACTAAGCGCAAGGACATGAGACGAACTCAAAAATTATTTCTTGTAGGAAATTACTCGAGAGGACCATGGAAGGGCATATATGTAGATTGAGAAACAGTGGACGAAATAGTATAATTTTATTAATCTCAATCAACCAAAAAATTATAGAGAATGGGCTGCAATATTTATAGATATTGCACAGCCAAATACATCCGGAGAATAAGTTGCATAGGTGCAACCAAATGCCAGAATAAACAAGCTTCCAATAACATCCGGGAAGCAGGAAATGAATAGATACAAATATATTGTTTACAACAATATAACAATATGAAATAAAAGACAAATATGGTTGATTAACCATATAACCAAATAACAATTATTATTTAATTAATAAAATTAAATAATTTAAACTATGCATAATTAATATTAGGATAATAATATTTAATCCTAACATTCCCCCCCTTAATTGTGCATTGTCTGAAGAGATGAGGAGAGAAATGCTCTGAACAACTCGAACTTGTCACGTGCAAGTGACTTTGTGAAAATATCTGCTCGTTGTTCAGCCGTTGGACAAAACTGAAGCTGGATGTTGTGCTTCAACACATGTTCACGTATGAAATGAACCTGAACTTCAATGTGCTTTGTTCTCTCGTGAAAAACTGGATTGCGAACAAGTTTGAGAACACCTTCATTGTCAACATACATGGTGGTCGGTTTGTCCTGTGGTATTCCAAGTCCTTCCAGTATGTGACATAGCCAAATCACTTCACGCATGCCTTCTCCCGCAGAACGATATGGCTTCGGGCTTGTGGAAGAGCGAGAAACAAAGTGTTTTTTTACTTCCCCATGATATTGGTCTAGATCCCATAAAGAATACAAATCCGAAGTGGATTTTCTATCATCAATGTTACCCGCATGATCCGAATCGAATATCCATCAAGAAGAAGTTTTCATTATTCTTGTATTCTAGACCAAGATCCACTGATCCTTTGAGATATCTCAAAATGTGCCTTGCTGCTTTCCAATGACAAACTTTGGGTTCCTACATGAACCTGGATAGATAGCTCACTGCAAAGCTGATATCTGGTCTAGTGTAGGTCAAGTAAATGAGACTCCCAATCAGCTGCCGATAGAGAGTGGCACTTACCTCAGGAGATGGATCTGAACGAGATAATTGTAATATGTTCTCCATAGGTGTAGCAATTGGTGTGCAATCCATCATCCTAAATTTCTCGAGTGTTGTCTTGGTATATTTCATCTGAGAAACAAAGATGTGATTCTCTTTCGCCATACTTCTAGTCCAAGACAGATGAGTGCATAAGCCCGAGATCGTCATGTCGAATGATCGCTTAAGATATTTCTTCGTTTCATCAATCATCTTCATCGAACGCCAAAGTGATGACTAGATCATCGACATAAACAACAACAATCACCATCTCCCCCCCTTGCTTTTTGAGGTAGAGATTGGGATCGTATGGATTTCTGACGAATCCATGTTGTACGAGATGCTCATCAATCTTGATGTACCATGCCCGGGGTGCCTGTTTGAGGCCATACAGAGATTTCCTGAGTCTGCATACCTTTTCTTCTTGACCAGGTACAACATATCCCTCAGGTTGAGTCATGTAGACTTCTTCTTGTAAATCTCCATTCAGGAAGGCACTTTTTACGTCCATTTGGTGAACTTTCCATCCAAACTGTGCAGCTAGAGCAAAGATCATCCTGATCGTTTTGATCTTAGCTGTGGGAGCAAATGTCTCCTCATAGTCAATGCCTTCTTTCTGTGCGTACCCCTTTGCTACAAGTCTTGCTTTGCACTTGTCCACTGTCCCATCTGCTTTGTACTTAGTTTTGAATATCCATCTGCATCCAATGGGTTTCTTCCCTGGTGGAAGATCAACAAGCTGCCAAGTGTTATTCTTCATCACTAATTGATATTCAGAATCCATGGCATTTTTCAAGCTTTTGACTGTAGGGCTTCCTGGACTGTAGAGGGCTCGTCTGATTCAATAACTCTACTCATCAAAGCAAAGTTAACTTCTTCTCTTGCTTTACTGCGAGTCCGTGGTCCAGGGGTGGATGTATCCGGTGGAGCATCCAATCTTGCATCTCGTAATGTACTTGTACACCATTTAGGCATACGTTGACCTGTTCCCATGGGTTGTGGTTCTATCTGATCAACACCATCATCCCCATCATCACTTTCATCTTCTGAGGGAACATTAGCTTCAATTTTTACAGTAGGTGAAAAATCTACATCTTGCGAGTCCGGAGGAGGAGTCTCTGCTTCCTTCTTCTCGAAAAATTCAACATCTCTGCTTGTGTAGACTTTTCTGGTCTTAGGATCCATCAATCTATACCCAAGAGTCTCTTCACTGTATCCAATGAAGATGAGATTTTGTGACTTCATATCTAATTTCTTTCTGTTCTGTTTGGGTATGTGCATGTTGGCTTTGCACCCGAATACTCTGAGGTGTGCAATGGATGGTTTCCTTTTTGACCATGCTTCTTGTGGTGTAATTCCATCAAGAGCAGTTGTGGGTGCTCTATTTAACAAATACACTGCTGTTTTTGCTGCTTCTGCCCAAAATGTCTTTGCAAGTCCGGAATCATCGATCATGCATCGCACCATTTCCATGATAGTACGATTTCTTCTCTCGACAACACCATTTTGCTGCGGTGTGTGTGGAGGAGGCATTTTTCGACGAATCCCGTGAGTTTGTAGGTAGTCTCTGAACTCATCACTAGTGAATTCCCCCTCGATCTCGAAAGCAGAGAGTTCGATGTGATGACCGCTTCTTTTTTCAACTCGCAACTTTGAACTTTTTGAATGTTTCAAAGGCTTCACTTTTCTTGCGAAGACAAAAAATCCACATTTTTCGTGAATAGTCGTCAACACAAAGCATGAAGTACTGGAACCCAGAATGACTTGGCTGCATCGGACCACAAAGATCGGTATGAACCAGGTCAAGTTTACCATGAGCTCGAAAAGTACTCTTTTGGAATGAAACTCTGTGTTGTTTTCCTCTGCAAAGTGAGGACACTTGTCTGTATCCTTCTGAAGAGATGGTAGCCCATGTACCATATTACACCGGTGAAGTGTTTCGAGATATTTGAAACTTACATGACCAAATCTCCGATGCCACAACTGGGCTGAGGTGGAGTTTTTAGCCACAAGTGCTTGATCATTTTTGTGAATGAAATCAAGTTGAAACATTCGTCCCACATTTGAGGCTTTTGCAATTATTTTCGAGCCTCTGGATTTATCTCGAATCAAACACATTTTCTTGCCGGATTGACTATCAAAGTCAATTTTCAGGTTGTGATCTAGGAGTCGATCGACCGAAAGAAGATTCTTTGTCAACCCAGGACATATAAAATCCGATAGTGCATTTGCATGAACCAAGGGGTAGAGAAATGTTTCCAATCCCTCGAATCAGTATATGAACATCATCTCCCAACGAAACATGATTTTTCGATGGCGTGTCCCTCATTGAAATAAACCAGTCTCGTGGCGGCCATGTGTCGAGTGGCTCCCGAATCAACATACCAGACATCACTAGATGACGTGGATGGTTCACTTGATCGAGCAGTGAACAAGAAGTCTTCATTGTCTGACTGTTCTTGTTGCTCAGCAATATTACCTTGCTGGTGGGGTCTTCTTTTCCAGTTCCCCTTTTTCTACCCGTGATAGTTGTTTGAATGTCCCTTGTAAGTTTGTTGTTGTTGTGGTCCAGAATTGCTTGATGAACCTTTCTTATAAGTGTTAAACCAACATTCTTGCAAGTCATGTCCTCTTTTGCAAATTGGACATCGCTTCTTCTGTTGATTGTCCCCATGATACTGATTCTGATGTGGGGACTTCTGATAGGATTTAGGTTTTCCTTTACCTTTTCCTTTCCATTTTTGATGTGAAGACAGTGCCTGCTCCTCTTCATCATCCTTGTTGTGCATTGCTTCCTCTTGTTGCAGTAGGTTTACTAGCTTGTCAAACTAATTGTCGTGATCTCGACAAGTTTAGAGTTGTGACAAAAATGTGGTAAGAAGAAGGGAGAGCTCGTAACAATGGGAACGAGAGATTCATCTTTGACCTCTTCTCCTAGGGCTAGAAGTGAAGCCCTCAACTCTGCAACTCTTCTTAGGAAGGCTTCAATTTTCTCATTCTCGCTTGAACTTCAATGTATGTAATCGACTGTAAATTGAGTATGACATTCTTGTTCTTGGCCTCATATATTGTGCTCAGCTTATCCCATGCTTCTTTTGCTGATGTGGCATCTCGAATGTGGGCTTGCACATCATCGGACACTCCAAACAAGATGATGAGTTTTGCTTTCTGATCTGCTCTATCAAATTGTCGTTGTTGTGTTGCATCGGTTGGTGATCTCGGTTAGAGTACTAGTCACACAACAGCCGATTTCTTCAAACTCAAGTCGTGTCTTTATTTTTGTCTTCCAAGCAAAGCATAGTTGCTTCCTCGAGCAATTGTGAATCTAGAAGAAAAATTTGGGGCATTGGTGCCCATTTTGCAGAGATCACCGATGTGGTTTGGCTCTTATCACCCAGTGTATTAGGTCTCCCAATCTATATACATCACCGATATACCGAACCTTTCTATATACGCGCCTTCCGATATACCCATCGGTACGTGGAAGAAGCTCGCCCTTTCTATATACCCATGCCGTACGTGAAAGAGGCGTTAACGTACGTGAAAGAATTCAATACGTGGTACCAAGACAATACTGATGGGGTCTATGTGATTATTGACACCGGCTCAAAGAAATATCCTCATATGTGCGCGTAACTTCGCTATATACTCGGATAATTTCTCAGTCCGGATTTATGTCGTGCAATCGTTCACAGATGGATGGGATGGTTCATAGTGTGTGCACTGTGACCTTATTACTCCCCGTCGATTTATAGGGACGATGCCCAAATGACGTTGTTGCAGCTATATTAGGTGTTAAGTGCAGTAGTAGTCATGACGACTTTACCCGTAAGCGCTTCCCAGAGGCACCGTATATATCGAACGCTGCGAATGAGATCTAGGATCTCGTGAGTGTTACAGAACCAATTTTAATGTTTTTTATTACAATTCTGCCAGTTTCTGAGCAATTAAAAAGTTTTGTAGTTGACTATGGCAACCTGCAAATTAGTAAAATATGCAACAGTATATAATTTACATTCAAAAAATTGTACAATTTGAATGACAGGCAAAAATTTAGTTTCGGGGTCCCTGGTGGCCTCCTGAGCCCAATATGACCCAAAATGCTAAAAATTGCAAAATAAAAGCTGAAAATGCAATTTTTAGATGGGTCTCCTTTTGCAAAAAATGTCTGGAATGAAAAAACAAACCAGATGGGAAAAAAAATTTACCCTAAATTAGGGATTTCTCCGTAGTTAGTTGAACTAAATTCAAAAAGTCTGCTAAATTTAGCAGCTTCACAAAAATTTCCGCTAGATGCAAAAGGTGAGTTTTTGAGTGTTTTTGGTGGGATTTGACCCCCAAACCTCTCACTCCCAAGGCGCATGCACTAACCAACTTGGCCACTTGGGGCACTTGAGCTATGAAAGGAAGAAACTTGTATTTATTGACAAGTAAAATCGACTTACCTCTTTAAAAATGGATGACTTGAAGAGGCTCCACGTGGCGCATGCTGGTGAAGGCGGATTTAGGGTTGTATTTGCTTAAAAAATGGATCTGAAGCTTTGTTTTTGTTTGTTTTCCTTTGTATGGCCGCTTTTCCTTGCTCAGGCCGCGTTTTCTAGCTTTCCACGCACTGATTTTGTTTGTTGTTTGCTTGTACAGGCCGCATTTTTGTGTTTGGCTGCTTTTTTTCCTTGGCCACATTTTTGTTTGTCTCAGGTCACAAACAAAGCTCGCAACCTCCGGAGGCCGCCGTCCTCCTCCGGTTGTTCGAGAGTTACAGGCAACAATGGCCGCTGGATGGAGACGGGTTTGTTGAAACACGCGGGCGATGTCGCCGAAGGGTTGCTGGTCACCGGAGTTTGGCCTGAGATTCATAGCTGTGCCGACACCATAATGAAGCCCGTCCCTAATTCGCACTCACCCTTTCAATGCTTCCCAGGCTTCGACGGTTGCGGGGTCGATCGTGATGGATGCGAGCCTGTTTGGCTGTGCTCCAGGCACCGCCATTTTTTATTTTTGTGTGCAGGTTTGCTTTGGCTTGTATGAGATCTGCTGTTCGACTCTCTCACCCCTATACAAGGGGAAAATCGAACCTTGGTGTTTTACCCGCCCTCACGTCCTGGCCTTCGTTGGTCAATAACACACGCCCCTTCGTGTGCAGGCCGCTCCTTCTTGGTATATAGGTAGCAAATTTTACTCAGGCTGAGTGCACCAAAGGTAAAAAAATTTGCCTTCCAAGCACCTGGAAGGAACAGGAGGATGTGGGGGAGGCAGGGATGGGGCTGGGAGTTTGCACGAGGCTGCACAGGCTCTCAAATGCTACAAACATGTCTCCAATCTCCTCTCTCTCTGTTGCTCTCTCTTCCACACCTTTACAGGGCCAGATTCTCGCTCTGGTACCAAATGTAGATTGAGAAACAGGGACGGAAGCCTGTATAATTTTATTAATCTCAATCAACCAAAAAATTACAGAGAATGGGCTGCAATATTTATAGATATTGCACAGCCAAATACATCTGGGAGAATAAGTTGCACAGGTGCAACCAAATGCCAGAATAAACAAGCTTCCAATAACATCCGGGAAGCAGGAAATGAATAGATACAAATATATTGTTTACAACAATATAACAGTATGAAATAAAAGACAAATATGGTTGATTAACCATATAACCAAATAACAATTATTATTTAATTAATAAAATTAAATAATTTAAACTATGCATAATTAATATTAGGATAATAATATTTAATCCTAACAATATAGTCCTTGGCGACGAGTGCATAAGGCCTTGGAAAGAGTTGGAGTCCTATAGTAATATGAGTTACCCTTCTTTGGGAAGCTCATGAGCCTCTATCAATGTTTAATGTTGCACTTCCATGAAGATTACTTCTACTTCGTAGGTAGGAGGATGTGTTTAACTTCTAAGTTAATCAATCGAGTCAAGCGAGGTTACACGATATGTAGGACTCTGGGTGTGGATGAGGATGTGGAGCGAGTTACACGATATTAGAGAGGAAATAGAACTTGACCTGTGTGATGAGGAGCTAATAGAGGCAACAGAGAAAAATTTACATTACCAAATAGTAATTTGTGCCTTTAGCATTGATAAAAATTTTGACCGAGGCACCGGGGTGGTTACGTTCCTGGTAAGTTGTAAATTGGATGCCTCTAAGAGATAGACAAACGTGAATAAGAATTTTTTTGCATATTACACAAAGGATGGCGCACAAGACAAAATATAACATTGCCCTATATATAGTTGAGGGGATCATAGAAGAAACAAGGATCCAAAGAGAGAAAGGAGATAAGATCACTTAGGGTTCCATCCTTGTAAGAAGTCACAGTGCAAGGTTCCCAACATATACCCTCGATGGGGCCTGTCGACACTAAAATTTTCCTCCGTAATTTCTATTTCATTAATGTATGTATTAGGAATAGGATGTTGTTAAGTATAATTAGTAGTAGCATCTGATAGAAGATAACGGTGCCGCCAATAATGTGGAGTACGGTAACAGTCAAAGTACAATAGGAATGTTGTAAAAAGTAAATATTTGTCGTAAGTGGTCCGGTAATGTTAAAATGTCAAAGTTTGGGTAATTAGAGAAGTAGGGTCTACATGATTAGGAATTAGAAATATTATATTGGTAATAAGGACAAGGAGTGAGGTCATAAATATTTTGTGTATTTTATTTGTAAAAAGTCTAAAAATGTGGAACCCATGTAAAATGATAAGGTTTATCTTATCTTAAAAGATAAGCTTACATGTACAGATAAGAGTTAAGGTATGGAATATGATTCGTCAGAGTGGATTTCTTATCCTATCTTAGAGATAAGATGGATAAGCCTGGAAGTGCTATAAATAGAGAGGCCACCCCCCTCATTTAGCATAGAAGGAAGTAGTGAGAAATATTGTAGGACGTGTGCAAAGGAAGCCATCAGTTTAAAGGTGTGTTGAAGAAGCCATTAAGAGGTGTAATTGTAAAGTTTCTCCCATAGTCTTGGTGAAAGGCAAGTGAAGTCAATAACACTTGAAGTACCTCATGGGTGAGATTAGAATGATTTCATGTTAATATTATAATTTATTTTTATATTTCATATTTGTCATCATTCTGTCTTATCATAGTCGATGCTATTCTTGTGTTATGTTGTTGTTTTGTTTCCAGATTACATCCACCAAACTAAAGGATGTGCATTAGTAAATAATCATAGCACGAGGAGTTCCCGGTGAAGAATTATCATAGTGCCGGATTGGTGTTGACATTTTGGTTCCGTTGCTGGGACCATTCCTCGTTGGTGGATTTTTTGGAGAGATATTCCCACTTAGTCAAAAATCAATTGGAGGGTAACCTTGTTTTTACTGTGCATAGTAGTTACCATGGTAAAGTCATTTTTACCGTGAATAGTAGTTACCATGATAAAGTCATTTTTGTTGTGAATAGTATTTATCACAGTAAAGTCACTTTTTACCGTGAATAGTATTTACCACAGTAACTTCACTTTTTACCGTGAATAGTGTTTACCATAGTAAAGTCAGTTTTTACCGCAGTAAGTCAAGTTTTACCATAGTTTACCGTGGTCATTTCTATTTTACTGTAGAAAGGTGTAAAGTCACTTTCTAGTATAGTGATTCCAATTATTTGTGCACATAAGTCTTGTTGATTATACTTGTGGGTTGGTATTTCACGGTGGTTACTTTTGAAAATGGGAAAGATTCATGTTTTTTCAGCTCAATCTAATGAAGATGCTTCTTCTTTCATTCAAGAGTTTAAACGATCTTGTATTTGTAATGGCCTTATAAGAAGGGAACAATGGACTGAATTTTTTCCTACCTTTTTGGATGGTTTAGCACTTAGGTGGTTTGAAACACTAGGTGATAATGTGAAAAATTCATGGGATTTATTAACCGAAAGTTTTCTTGAAGAATTTGGTGAACAATGTAAATATGCGAGATCTCATGATCGAGATCACAAAGCTATCCCAAGGAGAGAAGGAGAAGATAAGGGATTATCATGCTCGTGTTCTAGAGCTAAGAAGGAAGCTCGATGCCCAGATCGGAAGGAAGGACTAGCGGATGGGTTGATGAATGGCGTGGATAATCTCCTTTGTAAGCACTTCATTCTTGGGATGAAGCCGAAGATTAGACAATGAGTGAAGTATGACCGCCCTTGCCTACCATTGAACAAGCAAAGGAGATTGCAAGAAGGTAAGAAGAAAGCATGGAAGAGGATCCCAAAGAAATTGTTGCTAAAGTAGAGCCTACACCAAAGCACCTTTGGTCCAAAATCCACAACCACTCCCGATGAGCATAAATATTTCTCCTAGTACATCTACCGAGTATGAAGATCTCGCTCAAAAAGATGGGTCGATTAACTATTAATCTTCTTCAAGGAAAGGAATTTAGTTCTCAGGGAGGAGATAGAGGTTCAAAAAGAAATATTTATGAAGTTGTTTGTTATGGTTGTTATAAAAGGGTCATTATAAGTATAATTGTCCAAATAGAGCTTCTACATCTGGTAAAGGAGATAATGATAAAGGAAAAGCACTGTGAATTCTTTTTGATGTAGTAGATAAGAGTAGAAATAATGAAGTAGATGTGTTTGTAACAAAAAGAAAGAAAGAAAAAGATAATCAAGATGGAAATGATCCTAAGAAGATGAAAGAAGAAACTAGTAAGAAACATAGGAGAAGAAAGTTGGGTGTGCAGGATTTTATGATTTCACAGGGGCAAGGACCATACTCCATCTTGGAAGATCTGTCCAAAAGGCCTACAAATATTACATATGGTCAACTCTTGGCTATGTCTTCTGAGAAGAGGCGGGAGTTGCGAAGTACACTCAATGCTCGACGAAGGAAGGAGGTTGAGGTCCCTGTTTTGGAGGTAGAGGCGGATCCCTATGCTCCACAAGCTGAGGTATTATGTAATGGTATTTCAATTCATGATGTCTTAGTTGATGGAGGTGCTGCAGTTAATGTAATGATAGTGTAATGAATATGTTGGGTTTAAAATTGATCACCCTTCAACACTTATGTTAAGGTCATTAAATAAAGGAAAAACTAAACCGAGAAGGTGTAGTTTCAAATGTGGCAATATCTATTATGGGTGTGGTATGTGTGGTAGACTTTCGGGTGATGAAAAATGGTACTTGCATTGCATACCCAATGTCTTTGGGAAGACCATGGCTAAGGAGAGTTCATGCAAGAAACTACTGGAATGAAGGTTTCATGACACTTGGACATGGTAGAGAGAGGGTGAAGATAAATGTGATCCCTCGACATCATAAGGCAGAACCTATGGATTCAAGTGATGAAACTGATGATTAGACATCCTTTGATTACTCTAGTACCAGTGAAGTGGACACTAAAGATGAAGAAAGTGAGGTGGATGTTTCAGTCATGGATATCCTTCCAGTCACACCAACTCATGACCCCATAAAATTATCTGAAGAAGAAGTTGATGATCGTCTCCAACAAATAAAGATTGGTGATGCTGTGATGGAGAGTGAGAAGGAATCCTACCTCCAACTCTTTCGAAGGTACATACACCTATTCACTTTTGATTACAAGGAACTCCGTCAAGTAAGTTGGGTAGAACATTGTATTGAGTGGCAGGATGGTGCTAAGCCCATAAAGCAAATGCCATATAGAATGAATCCTAATTTTTCCAAGGCGTAAAAGAAGAAATAGATAAGTTGCTTGATGCGGGATTCATATTTGCTATGGAGAATTTGAATGGGTTTCTCCCATTGTGATCTCAATAAAAAAGAATGGGAAGCTACGTATTTGTGTTGATTACAGGAAGATCAATAAGGCAACAAAGAAGGATCATTACCCTCTTCCATTTTCAGATCAGATCTTGGACAAAGTAGCTGGCCAGGAGTGTTATAGTTTTGCTAATGGATATAGCGGCTACAACCAAGTTCATATAGCAGAGAAAGATCAGCTGAAGACCACATTCACCACTCCTTGGGGAACGTTTGCTTATAGAGTTATGCCTTTTGGGTTGTGTAATGCTCCAAAGCAACATTCCGGTGTTTGATGAATAGGGTGTTCAAACCCTACATGGGACCTTCATCGAGTATTTCTCGGATGATTTTGCATCTATGGGAGCAAGTTGGACCACCTGCACCAGATGGAGACAGCATTTCAAAGGTTAGATGAAGCACAAGCCTCACTAAACCCTACAAAGTGTGTCTTTGGATGTTCTAAAGGCGTTTTGTTAGGGCATGTTGTATCCAGAGATGGTATTGGTGCGATCCGATAAAGTTTCAAAAATCAAAGATTTACCATTTCCTATGAATAGAAGTAAGTTGAGATCATTTTTAGGCCATGTGGGTTACTATAGAAGGTTCATCAATAATTTCTCAAAGATGACCACTAACCTGAGCTTCTTGAAAAAGATGTTACTTATGAACCAGAAATAAGGCACATGAAGCTTTTGGACAAGCGGAAGGAAGCCCGGTGTCTTCACCTGTTTTAAAGAATCCATATTGGAGCAAGCCATTCATTGTGTACACTGATGCCTCAGATGCAGCATTGTGGGCATATAGGGCAACATCAAAGTCAGCAACAGGATACTCCCCATTTCAGTTGGCCTATGGCATTGATCCAGTTCTTCCTATTGAGTTTGATATTCCCACTGTGAGAGTTATGAAAAATGAAAGGATGGATGAAAGTGATTCAGTAAAAGAAAGGTTGGTACATCTTCATTTGCTGGAGGAAATGAGAGAAATAGCAAAGGATACAAGCCATAAGAAGAAAATGAAGCAGAAGGAATACTTTGATCAAAAGATCCGGTGGTCTCCATTTCATGTGAATGACTTGGTTCTAGTATATGATTCCAGATACAAAAAAAGAAGACAGAAAATTTCTTCCAAAATGGATGGGGCCCTACAAAATAGCAGTTGTGCATGAAAATGGTACGTACCGACTGGAGGAATTGGATGGCACTCCCATTACGAAATGGGTCAACCACGACAAGTTGAAGATTTTCCAAGCACCAGAAGAGTCTACTCCGAGGACGGAGTAGAAGCTAGGAAGGGGGAAGATGTCGACACTAAAATTTTCCTCCGTAATTTCTATTTCATTAATGTATGTATTAGGAATAGGATGTTGTTAAGTATAATTAGTAGTAGCGTCTGATAGAAGATAATGGCGCCATCAGTACGGTGCCGCCAATAATGTGGAGTACGGTAACAATCAAAGTACAATAGGAATGTTGTAAAAAGTAAATATTTGTCGTAAGTGGTCCGGTAATGTTAAAATGTCAAAGTTTGGGTAATTAGAGAAGTAGGGTCTACATGATTAGGAATTAGAAATATTATATTGGTAATAAGGACAAGGAGTGAGGTCATAAATATTTTGTGTATTTTATTTGTAAAAAGTCTAAAAATGTGGAACCCATGTAAAATGATAAGGTTTATCTTATCTTAAAAGATAAGCTTACATGTACATATAAGAGTTAAGGTATGGAATATGATTCGTCAAAGTGGATTTCTTATCCTATCTTAGAGATAAGATGGATAAGCCTGGAAGTTCTATAAATAGAGAGGCCACCCCCCTCATTTAGCATAGAAGGAAGTAGTGAGAAATATTGTAGGAAGTGTGCGAAGGAAGCCATCAGTTTAAAGGTGTGTTGAAGAAGTCATTAAGAGGTGTAATTGTAAAGTTTCTCCCATAGTCTTGGTGAAAGGCAAGTGAAGTCAATAACACTTGAAGTACCTCATGGGTGAGATTGTAATAGTTTCATGTTAATATTATAATTTATTTTGATATTTCAGATTTGTCATCATTCTGTCTTATCATAGTCGATGGTATTCTTGTGTTATGTTGTTGTTTTGTTTCCAGATTACATCCACCAAACTAAAGGCTGTGCATTAGTAAATAATCATAGCACGAGGAGTTCCGGTGAAGAATTATCATAGTGCCGGATTGGTGATGACAAGCCATATCCAATCCATATAAGTCATGCCTTGAGAAATAGGATAAGATAATGCCTAACGCATTCAAAAATGAATGGTGTGTGCCCAGGGAATTACCGACACTATTAAATAGACAGACGGAGTTTGGAGTAATGAAAAACTTTATCCTTAGTGTATTTTTGCTAAGAAGTGGGGAGATGGGACCATGGTGTAAAGTGCCATTTGCATTCACAACTATTTAAGTTTGGGTGAATAGGATAAATAATGCACAACACTTGAATTTCAACGCAGAAGGGGTAGATTTTGACTACCATATGTTGCGTAAATCATATGGGTACGTGTCAAAGGTGCAATATGTTGAGACCATGGTAACATATAGCATATACCTAAACCCAATCATGACTTTGGAAGTTGGAAAAGAGACTTACATAGTTTATACCTACCTAGATCCAAAGCTTAAAGATGGAAAAGAGACTCGATGCGTGTAACCTCAAGCTCCCACATCCACCAAAGAAGAGAACGGTGAAGGGCCCAAAGCGTAGGAATGAGATGACCCCTCCAGAGGAGGCATAAGAAGAAGAATAAGAAGAGTGTGCATTGGACCATTGTGCCAGAAAAGAATGGAAAATTAGAGATGGGAAACCGTAACCCCACACACGCCTACGAGAATCTCCAACGGTGGAAGAAAAAATCCTAGTCCAACAGAGGAGGAGGAGCCTCACATCATTCATAATTTTGAGGAGGATAAAGACTTGGAACAGCCCATGTATTAAGAGAAGAATCAAGAAGAGATAGAACAAGAACATGAAGAATTACACGATGAAGAAGAATCCCTGGGAGAAGGGAAGTGGAGAAGGGTTAGTAATTAGGGGGAAAGAGGTCATGCGTAGTATAATGTTGTGCAAGAGACACCATGAGGGCCACACATAGGAGGAAGAAGGCCAAGGAAACCCCCACATGCACCTAAAATGTCATATATAGATGATCCTTCAAAGACCTTAAGGGAAAGGTTTCAAAGTTCGATACCCACCGGAGAGCTATTTTTTTGGAATATGTTTAATAAGGTCAAATCCCATCCGGGCACAAGAAAGATATTATCTTGGAGTTTACAAAATCACATGGACAAGCCAGAGTTTGAGGTTAGTAAAGATTCAATTTTGGATCTGAAATCAAAGAAAGAACCAAGAGCTTTCCGATAATTTACCCTACCCAACTCTCAAACGAGAAAGTAAGCAATTCTCTGAATAAGATGGTTGTCGAGGTAGGAAGATGAAATATTGATAAAGGGGCCATAGTAAAGAGAATGCATAGGTACATAGAGCACAAGGATATAATAAATTTGAGGCTTGTTGAGGAATTGATTGGACGAGAAGAAAAGAACAATGGATGCATATAATAAGGCCTCCAAAATTATTAACAATATCACAAGTGTGTGCCTAGATGTTGTGATGCAATTCAAACCTAATCATAACACAAAAATGGAGTAATTAGAGGAACCGGTACACTCATTGTTAGTCGAAGTAAATAATAGGTCGGGCTTATAGCAGAAGAGATGACCGGTATGAATAAATCCAATGTAGATAAGAAGTTACAAGGATATAAAACAATTGGTGCGCGAGATAATTTTACAAGAAGTTAGCGAGAAAAATGATGCAATAAAGGCTAAGTGTGACAGATTGAGAAGAGTCTTAGAGAAATCCAGATGATGGTGATGCAAAAGGTGGATGGTTTAGAGGGCCTCACCATAGAGTGGGATGTCATATTAAAGGATCTATAGGAGAAGGTTGATGGTTTAAATTTAGAAAATATTCTAAACATTGTTGAGGCAGCCTCGGACAAAGTGTCTAGTGAGTTAGAATATTGGAAACAATTGGAGAATAGGAATAGCCTATAGTTTCAGAGCTCTTTTCATCACCATAAGCCAAACCTTTTATGCGCGAGAAGATAAAATTGTTTATTCTTTGATTCATTGGGGTATTTCCCATATTTCTTTATTCTTTCAAGGATATTATTTCATTCTTGATATATTGTCAAGGATAGAAAACACTCCTAGTGTGGGGTAATATTGGACTAAGAATGTATCTAAGTACAAGCCACACATGGAGCACCATGCGTAAGATTGTGCGCATGAACCTTTGAAATGTATCAAGAGGCCAGAAGGGAACACGTGGGAGTACATGCAAGGATAAGGAAGTAATACAAGTGCACGAAGGTGTGCATGGAGATGGAGAGACATCAAAGTATAAATTTTGCGAACAGAGAGGTAGATTTTAGGAGTTAGAAAGATTCCAAAATGGTTTATAAATAGAAGAAAATAGAGTTGGCGTGTTTATCAAGGTAAGTCAAGAAAAATACCTAGCAAGGATAAAGCACATGTAGATTAGATAAAGCACGTGCATGGAAATCTAATTATATGACAAAATAATGGATAAGACCAAGCTATTTATAGTGTGAATTGGAGGTTAAAAAGAAGTTGAGAGGCATGTATCCAATACTTAGGAAGTATATTATTAGAATTAAAGCATGTAAGCGATGAAGGACAAGTTCCCACCATTTATAAACATGTGTTCCAAACCCTTTGTAAGTAGAGTAGAGTTGGGTATGTGTATGAGATATATGTGTGGTAAGAGAGTTATTTTGTATGAGGTGCGCGCAGGATTACTAAGTATGTAATTCAAGATTGTTATGATGTCTTGCTCATGTGTTTTTAATGGGTAAAATTTTATGGATAGCTAAGGTTAGGAGAAGTGAACAAGATGTAATTAGAGTCCAAAAATTGTTGTTAGTTATTTATGAATGAATGATTGAAGCTCTTATTGGTCTTATTATTCTTATTATTCTTGTTTGTGTATTGATTTACTTACTTGATCTTATATCTTATGGCGTGCAATGTTCTATGTTGTATACATGATTAAATAAAGAGGAACCTAGTATGTTGTGTGCACTTTGGGTGATCCCTTAGAAATTTTTCTAATTAAATTTTCAGCTAGCCCAACTAAGTGTTGTTAAATAATAGACTACAAAGCTCATAGAGCTTGGTATGCAAAAATAAATAGTTTTTTCAAAGATATTGGTTTCACTAATTGTTCTTCCGATAATGATATTTTTGTTAAAATTGAAAATAATCAGATTATTCTTATTGTATTATATGTTGATGATTTGCTTATTACTAGCAATTCTAATAGTTTAATTTTCAAAATTAAAGATAAATTGAAAAATTACTTTGAAATGATTGATTTAGGGCTATTACATACATTCTTAGGTATGGCAATTTTTCAAGATAAAATTTTTATTGTTGTATCTCAGTCACAATATGCTACTAAATTGCTTAAAAGGTTTAATATGGTATATTGTAAACCAATTGTTATTCCTATTGAAGTTGGTTGTAAACTTGATCCTAAACCTACATGTGAAAAATTTAATCCTACTCTTTATAGGTAACTTGTAGGTAGTTTGATTTATCTAACTATTACTAGACCTAACATTGCATATGCAGTAGGTATTGCATCTAGATTCATGCAGGAACCATATCAGGATTATTGTAAGTTATCCAAAATAATATTGAGATATATTAAAGGAACAATTAATTTTGGTTTACATTATACTTCTTCTGATAATGCATGTTTATATGGATATTGTGATTCTAACCATGTTGGTGATGTGATAGATAGAAAATCTACAACTGGATATGTGTTCAAGTTTGATACAAGTGTCATTACTTGGAGGAAAAAGTGGACAAAAATCTTCATCTCTTCTACTAAATAATAATATAGAAGTGTGATGGAAGTAGTGAAAGAATTCGTGTGGTTGTTGTACAAGAATCACATGGAATTTAAAGGAAGTACTCATATTTTATGTGATAGTTAGAGTTGTATTGCTCTTGCTAATAATATGTTAGGTAAACATAGTTTATTGTAGTAATTATGCATTGTACCTTAGTTATTTTATTATTACTATGGTAGTTTAGTTGTTACTATGGTAACTAGGTAAATTATATTATTTGGTTCTATGATTATGTTGTTAACCATTTATATTATTTTATTATATCATGTATGTGTTTATTGTTGCATAGTTGCAACATCCTATTTATTTGTGTTGTTTTCGAGGTGATTTCGGGTTGCACATATGCAAATTTTCATTTGTTTACTTGGTTGTGCAATATCTATAAATATTGTAGCCATCACTATTGTAAGTTGATTTGATTGAACATCAATATATTTGTGAGGCTTTTTCCATCTTCTATATTTGGTATCGAGAAGCGGGTTAAAGGAGCTTCGTGAGCGAGAGGTGTGCAAAGATAAAGGATCTTGGAGAAGCATTTGGAGATCGTGTGCATCCTCCTATAACTTCTCAACCCCATCCATGTAGCCCCACAACCTCTTATTTAGTTCGGGTGTTTAGAAATTTAAAAATTACACTTTGGTGCCTCCTACACCAGGAAAAATTTCTTGTTGGAAGTAAATATGGTTTTTTTAAAAATCAAATCAAAGAAAAGAACATTAAAAAAATCCCCAAGTAGGGGTTTTCCCTCTAAATGTAGAGGAACCTCTTGTTATTGCTAAAATTGTTAGTATGATGTATTTGGAGGACTCTATACAAAATAAGCCTAGCTAACCGAGTTAATCAGCAGAGTTACCAAACCAAGTTGGTTTCTTGGCAAAATTTATTCCTTGTAAATTGAGTTGGGTCACAAGTTCTCAAGGTTCTTTGCATTTGGGATCTTGAGCTCACCGGTTTGATCATTGATAATGAATTAGAGACCTTGCATTACCATAAGAAGGGATAGTAGCAAAATCCCCAAGTGGATAGATATAACATACAAGACCAAGCCGATCGACAATTTCCCCCGCTCAAGTTACATTTCAAAGAATTGGTACCAATCCCATCCTATACACTAAGCTCCATAACATGCCAAACCCCGCCACTGTCAGGAAGCTACACCAAATCCTACATCCTTGTATCCAAACACAACGACCGAGTCTCCATCAAAACAACCGAGCCACGAAAACACATTAGACCTACATATCCTAAGAAAAATGGTGAAGGAAAACATAAAATGGAAGATCATGCACATGAAACGACCCCCGCAAAACAAAAGAGGTGTCAATAAGCAAAACAAACAAAGAAGAGGTGGAGACAAATCCAAAGCGGTGGATAAATGAAGAAAATCTAGCCTTTCGAGAAGACCTAAACCACCAACGCCACATCACTTCACCACGTGAATCACTCGAGAATTTGTCATGTAGATTTCAAAAGTTTAGTCCTTTTCTTATTGGTTTAAATATAAAAACCTTCAAGATGTGTTACACGTGCATTAAGTGTTGTCTTGGCTAGTGGGCGGTTTGTAAGTAATTCATTGGGGAAGGTCTTGAGTTAGACCCCCAACAAAACTCTATTATATAAATTTTAAACTTTTAGTGGCAAGAAACCCCCATTAAACCCCTTATCCATAACTAAATCCTCTACCAAATTTAGTAACAAAAACATTAATTTTAGTAAAAAAATTCCACTTAGATTTCTTCAAAAATCATTTTAAGCAATTTTTGTAAAGGGAGGGGTATCTAAAACTACATTTTTCAACTATTTTTTGTGGTTTTTCACACAGTGAGCCATACTAAGCTCCAGAGGCCACCAGGGCCTCGCAAAACAAAACAAAATTGTCTGTCATTCAATTTTTCTACATATTTGGATGTAATCATATATTTTCAGTGTATATTTCAGTGGATTTTACTAATTTTCAGGTTTCCATATTCAACCATGAAAATTTTAACGAAAACAAAATCGCAAAGATTTGAAAACAAAAATGGTGAAATTTGATTCGTAACACTCACAAGATCTTCGGATCTCTTTCATAGCATTCAAGATACACAGTACCTGGGAAGCACTTACAGGTAAAGTTTTTGTGAATACTAATGCACTTAACACCTAATATACCTTCAACAATGGCATCTGGGCATTGCCCCTATAAATCGACGAGGAGAAATAACGACATAGTGCACACACTTTGAGCCCTCCCATCCGTCTGTGAATTATTTCACGACATAAATACGAAACTTAAATCATCCAATTATATATCAACATTGCACACATGTATGAGGATATTTCTTTGAATTGGTGTCAATAATCACACATACCCCTTTCATAACTGTCTTGGTGCCACGTATTGAATTCTTTCACGCATCACGGGTATATTGAAAGGGAAATATTCTTCCACGTACTCAAGAGGTATATCAGAAGGGCGCGTATATAGAAAGGTTAAGTATATTGGACTGACGGTATATATATTGGGAGACCTTATACCTAGAGTGATAAGAGCCTTACCCTTTGTCAGTTGATTCAAAAAAAGGCAGCAATGCCCCTAAGTTCTTTCTTCCAGACTCGCAGCTCCTAAAAGGAGATAATTATGCTACATGGAATACTAAGATCAAAATACAAATTGATTTTGAATATATTTGGATGTTGTGAATGGTTCCAAAACCAGATCACTAGATGTTGCATCCCAACATAAATAGTTTGACAAGGCCAATCAGAAGGCCAAATTCATAATATTTTTCATAGTGTCCAATGAATTACAACCCCACATTCAAGATGCCAAAGTAGCCAAAGAATCATGGGATAATTTGAGCATTGTGTGCGAGGCCAAAAATAAGAACACGATATTTAATTTATTCAGTCAGGTGCATACACTAAAATTCAAACAAAACAAGAAAGTGGAAGATTTTTTGTGAAGAGTTGTAGAATTGAGGGCTTCACTTCTAGCCCTGGGAGAGGAGGTTACTGATACAGCTCTCATGCCCATTGTTTTGAGAGCACTTCCTCCCTCTTACCACATTTTTGTGATGACACTAAACTTGTCAAGATCGATAGTTACTTTAGAAAAGTTAGTGAATCTACTGCAACAAGAAGAAGCAATGTACAACAAAGATGATGAAGAGGATCATGCACTATCTTCTCATCAGAAAGGAAAAGGAAAAGAAAAATATTCTCAAAAGTCCCAAAAAAACATCAGCAAGGGGAAAAACAAAAGAAGAAATGTCTTATCTGTAAAAGAGGACATGAATTGAAATATTTTTGGTTCAATACATACCGAAAGCTTCATCAAGTAATTTTAGACCTTAATATCATCAATCTCATCACAGAAAATCATACTACAAGAAAGGGTAGAAGAAGGGGAACTAACAAAGAAAACCCCATCAGAAAGGTAATGTAGTTGAGCAATAAGATCATTCAGAAAATGAGGACTTCTTGTACACTGCTCATTCCAGTGAACCATCCACATCATCTAGTGTTGTTTGGTATGTTGATTTGGGAGCCACTCGACACATGACCAGGGAACAAAGACTAGTTTATCACCATGAGGGACACACCTTCAAAAAACCATGTTTTGTTAGGTGATGATTCTTATTACATGGTACAAGGTATTGGGAACATTTATCTACCTCTTGGTTCATAAAATTGTAGATTATCAGATGTATTATATGTCCCTAGCTTAACAAAGAATCTACTATCAGTTAGTCACTTCTAGATCATAATCTGAAGATTGATTTTGATATTAATTCCAGTAAGAAAGCTGTTTTGATTCGAGACAAATCAAGAGGCTTGAAAATTGTTGCAAAATCACCTAATGTGGGATGTATGTTCCATCTTAACTTTTTCAACAGGGATGATCAAACACTCATGCCTAATAATTTTTCCTCTGCATAGTTGTGGCATCAGAGACTTGGTCACATCAGTTTCAAATATCTTAAAACACTTCGTTAGTACAAAATGGTGAGAGGTTTTCCATCTCTCAAGAAGGATACATATAATTTTCTTGATTGCCTAGCAGTTAAACAACACATAGGTTCATTCTATAAAAGTACTTATTGAGCTCCAGGTAAGCTTGATTTGGTTCATATCAATCTTTGTGGTCCGATGTAACCTAGTCATTCTAGATTTCAGTATTTCATGTTATGTGTTGATGATTATTTAAGAAAAATGTGGATATTTTTCTTCGTAAGAAAAGTGATGCTTTTGAGAACTTCAAAAAGTTCAAAGTGGTCTGTAGAGAACGAGACTGGTCATCATATCAGATCTCTCCACTCAGATCGAGGGGGAAATTCACCAAGTAATGAGTTCAAATCCTACCTTCAAGATCATGTGATTCGTCGACAGATGCCTCCTTCATACACACCACAACAAAATGGTGTTGTTGAGAGAAGGAATCGTACTATCATGGAGATAGTGTGTTGCATGATCGATGATTCTGGACTAGTGAGGACATTTTGGGCAAAATTAGTGAAGATAGCAAAGTATATTTTCTTAACAGAGTGCCCAGTTGCTCTTGATGGAGTAACTCCACATGAAGTATGGTCAAATTGGAAGCCATTCATTGCACACATTAGATTATTCAGTGAAAATTTAGCATGCACATACCCAAGCATGACAAAAAGAAGTTGGATATGAAAACTAAAAAACTTATCTTCATTGGCTACTGATAAAAGAGACTCTTGGTTATAGATTGATGGATCCAAAGACCAAGAAAAGTCTACACCAGTAAAGTTGTTGAGTTCTTTGAGAAGAAGGAAGTTGAGACTCCTCCAAACTCACCTAATGTAGATATTTCACCTATTGTGAAAACAGAAGTTGATGTTCTTGTTGATGATGACAGTGATGATTGGGATGATGGTGATAATTAGACTAGACCACAACCCACAAGAATAGTATAGTATATTCCCAAGTGGTGTACTAATATGATTTGAGATGCAAAATTGGATGCTCCACCAGATACATCCACCACTGGACCATAACTCACAATAAAGCATGAGAAGAGGTAAACTTTACTTTAATGAGTAGATTTGTTGAATATGTTTATGCCTCTATTATACAGGATTCCCTATAGTAGAAGATTGGAAATATGTCATGGATGTTGAGTATCGATCGGTAATGAAAAATAACAAATGGTAGTTTATCGATCTTCCACTAGGGAAGAAAACCATTGGTTGTAGATGGATATTCAAATAAATTACAAAGTAGATGGGACTATAGACAAGTATAAATCAATACCTGTAAGAAAGGGGTATGCATAAAAGGAAGGCATAGCCTATGAGGAGACATTTTCTCCCACATATAAGATCAAAATGATCAGAATATATTTTCTCTAGCTGATCATTTTGGTTAGAAAGTCCATCAGATGGACGTGAAAAGTTCCTTTCTAAATGAAGATCTACAACAAGAAGTCTGCATGACTCAACCTGAGAGATTTTTCATACCTAGTGAAGAAAAAAAGGTATGCAGTGCTCGAAAAATCTTTGTATGGCCTTAAACAAACACCTCAAGCTTGGTACATCAAAATAGATGAGCATATCATTCAACATGGATTCAAAAGGAATCCATATGATCCCAATCTCTACCTCAAAAAGTAAAGAGGAGATATTTTGATAGTTGTTTATGTCAATAATCTAGTCATCACTAGAAGCACAATGAAGATGATCGATGCAACGAAGAAATATCTTAAATGATCATTTGACGTGATAGATCTCATGCTTATGCACTATTGTCTTGGATTGGAAGTATGGAAAAAGAGAATCACATTTTTGTTTCTCATTTGAATTATACCAAGACAATTCTCAAGAAATTTAGGATGATGGATTGTGCACCAATTTCTATACCCATGGAGATGAGACTACAGTCATCTCATTCGAGATCCATCTCCTTTGGTAAATGCATCTCTCTATCGATAGTTGATTGAGAGTATCATTTACCTAACTTATACTAGACCATATATTAGCTTTACAGTGAGCTATCTTTTCATGTTCATGAAGGAACCCAGAGTTTGTCATTAGAAAGAAGCAAGGTGGACCTTGAGGTATCTAAAGGGTAATATGGATCTTCGTTTAGAGTATAAGAAGAATGATAACTTCTTCTTGATTAGATATTCATATTAGATCATGCAGTAACATTAATAACATGAAATCAACTTCTAGATTTTTATTTGGTATCCGGATTGATATCATGGGGAGGCAAGAAACAAAAAAAAAATCTCACTCTTCTACAAAATCCAAATATCATGTTGTAGGTGAATTTTTCTATGAAGTGATATGGCTACGTCGCATACTAGAAGGACTTGGAGTACCACAAGAAAAACCTACCACTATATGTGTTTATTGTTGGATAGTTGTAACATCCTATTTGTTTGTATTGTTTCCCATATGGTTTCTGGTTGCACCTGTGCAACTTCTCATTTGTTTGTACTCGGTTGTGAAATATCTATAAATATTGCAGCCATCACTATTGTAAGTTGATTTGATTGAACATAAATATATTTGTGAGGCTTCCATCCCTCTTCTATATAATCCAGTTCAACATTAGAGAATGAAACATACAAATATACATATGAATTTCACCTTAGAGAAGGTGCTTTACCGTGATATAGGTCTTTAGTAATCGCCCTGACCGAAGATAAACTTGTCGATATTTTTACCAAGTCATTATGTGTTGTAAAGTTCTGCAAGTTTTGTGTAATGTTTGGCCTTTCATATTTTCCATTGAGTGTGTATGGAAATGCCACCTCGTAGCATTCGGCCATGTATTTTCTCTCCTTCACATATATACTCTACTATAAATTCAAAACATTGTGAAAGATATTTTTATGATCTTAATAAACTTATAACTCTAGGTTCATTTTGTAGTCTAGTAATGTTGCATCATATTGTAAAGGAGGTCATGACTTTATAAAAGGATATTATATATGTTGGTATATATTTTTCATGAGAAACTGTGAGATGTAGTCTCACAAATCATGTTTATCCTAAATCATAACTTTTGATTTATGGATTCCAAATCCTTTTGTACCAAAAGCTAAGTTTAGCATGATGAAGGTGTATAAATCATTCAAATGTGATATGTTACTATACACCGAGAATAAACACATGATTCCATATGCACTTGACCTCCCGAGGTTGTCTTTGGAACAACAAGAACATGCAAGGTCATGGGAATATTGATGGGAAACTATGGGAGAATCGGGGAAGAATATCGGGTAGTGTGAGTTCCTAGTAGTTGAATTGGCCAAAGGGAAATTAGAGGCTATGTATGGGTAGCATAATTTCCCTATTGTTTAATTGTTTGATTTGATTTGTTTGCTAAACTACGTTGAAAGTTTGTTTTAAATAAAGAAAGTAAATTCAGCATAAATAAAAGACAAGTGTGTTTAATCTTTTAATTAACCAAATTCATTCCCAATTAATTAAATAAAATGAAATGAAATACCATATATTCTATTTGTTTGAGAAATGAATTAATGAAAAGGATCTAATTACATAGGTAACATCTTTTTGTATTTTTCATAATTTAGATAAAACAAATAAATAAACTATTCTATAAACACAAGAAATTAATTAAAATAAAATACTACTACTTCTAATAAAATAAACTAAAAAAAAATAATAGTTGGATGTGATTATTCATCTGTTGCATGGTTTTTGACAATTCTATTCTAAAAGAATATGTTTGAAAATTATTAATCTAAATAAAATAAAATAAAAATCTTCTGGAAAAACTTTTGCCTCAAGTTTTTTGGAAAGGAAAATCTTCTCATAAGCAATTTCCTCTTTTCGTATGAACATTCCTGGAAGAAGTAAATCTAAACTAATTAAAAGAAATAAAATATGTGCAAGGATTTCTTCACTTCTTCCTCCAACTAAATTCCCAAGCAGATCCACAGGGATAAGCCAGGAAGAATTTATCAAGGGAATATGTATGCAAGAAATGTTTTGAAATAAATACTAGAAATAAAATAAATACATTTGGGAAGTGATGAAATCTTCCGCTTCTACAATTCTACCAACTCAAAACAATGCATTATTTATATTCTAACAAATACAAATTTGATTAAAGCTTCAAATAATTTAAGTACAACCCCAACCTGGTTACTATTGTACTCTGGTAGCTTCACAAAGATGAGATGTGTCTTTTTCCCCTCATCTTTGTATCTTCTTCCAAATATGAAGTCCAATTGATACATGGATGCACAGATGTTGGCTAGTAGCAAAGAAGAAAAAAATACTAGTTATGGCTGGCTTGGTGTAAGAAATGACTCAAAGTAAATGGTAGGTAAGAATAGAGCAAATAGTTGTTTGTATGTGTGGTTCCTCTCAAGATTTCAGCAGCATAACTTAACCTTAAGAATATGAAAAATCCAACCCATCATAAGGGTAAAAGTTTGGCTTTTTATAAAATCGGGAAAGAAGAATTCAATTACATGTGTTGAAGAAGAAGTGAAAAATGAGAGTTATTCAACATTCTAAACATAGCCAAAGAGGAAGATAAAATCAACATGATTCCAACGAGTCCAAAAATAGGTAAAATAGTTGATAAACAAGTGAGAAAATCACTCCCGAAATCCAAACGTGCATCAAAAAATGTGTGTTTTAAGTTGTTTTTTAAGTGACATGACTATCGGCTGCGCATAGGAGTGGTTACGCAACCGCCGCTCATGACAAGGAAAAATCTAAAAGCGGTCTTACAAGAAAATATTTTTTATGGACAAAATGAAAGGGTTGATTTGAGTCAAAGGAAGGATGCCGAGGAAAGGAAGTTTTTATCATCATTAGAGATTTTACCATTCCAACAATATAGCACCATGCAATTTTGGGTGCGTACATATTTCCCCCTTGAAGAATCATTTTAGCCATGAAGAGGCATAAAACGTGAAGTCCGAGTATGGCACTCCCAAATGGGAAAGTTAGAAATTATACCTTATTCACTAGTGTGTTGAAACCACGCCAATCCATCCTTCCCACCACCTACAAAAGAAAGACAAGAATCAAGTGTAGATATAAAACATGATTAGCAAAATACTTTGAAATAAAATGACAAGATTACGTACCATATCTACAAGGGTGATAAATATACCTACTCCAGTGTGTCGATCCTATATACACCCACTCAAAGCAACATTAGAAACCCAAACTTGCACTATATATATATATATATATATATATATATATATATATATATATATATATATATATATATATATATATATATATTACTTTTACTACTTTTGGAAACCATTCATGTTTTGCAAGTTTGTTGAATTTAGAACTCCTGATTTCTGGTAAATGTTTCATTCATGAGTATGGTTAAATTGGAAGGGATTTAGGAATGCAGTGATCCTGGACCCAACGAAGCAAAAAGGGGCTCGAAATGGGTGAGATGCACAAGACTTTGTCTTTTCATTAGGCTTTGTCTTTTTCTATTTAAATGCACTTCATTAAAACTTCCAAGAAATTTGTACAGTGCGGTCGTAAGGGGCCTCAAAGAGCTAGATAGGCAGAGTACCTTTATTTCTTAGTCTCATTTTTGTGTATTTTATTGAATTTTTTTTTGTATTTTTGGCTCATGGTTGAGAATTTTGACCACACTTTTCCTATGGTTTTAACTAGACTTAGATCCGTGGATGGCCTCTTGATTGAAAAAAATTGGTTTTAAGGATTAACTCTCTTGTAACATGCACATCTAATTCATTTTTCATGGGATTTTGTGTATTTTATTGATTTATTTTTTTGTATTTTTGGCTCATGGTTGAGCATTTTGACCACACTTTTCCTATGGTTTTACAACATCAGACGCGATAAAATTGACAATGTATATATACATATAGATCCTTTTTTTAGTTCGACATTCCTTGTAAGAGTTGACTTCATTGTAGTTTGCTTCATCTGTGTACTCTTAGATGGTTTGGAATTTCCAATACTTTTTTATGTTTTATGAATGCATGTCATGGATGATGATGAAAATGTGTAGACAAAATGATAAAAAAATTGTTTTATATATGACGTATATGAGAGCAGATTGTAATTTAGAACTTTGATTTTCAAGCAATATTTAGCACTTTTGTTTTATTAGAAAAATGTGATGAATGTGACATGATAAGAAAATGAACTCACTCCAATCCTAAATCCATGCAACCAGTAAGATGTGAGGGCTCATCACCGAGAGCCAAGAAGGACGCAAGTTATATAACTTTGATGAATGAAGATCTTTGAGAAAAGACAAGATTTTGACAAAGACCCAACTAGAACTTACAACTCAGCCCAAAATAAAGTCAACTAACCAGCTCAGAATGCATTTTTCTTGCAATTTTAACTAGACTTAGATCCTTGGATGGCCTCTTGATTGAAAAAATTTGGTTTTAAGGATTAACTCTCTTGTAACATGCACATCTAATTCATTTTTCATGGGATTTTTGTGTATTTTATTGATTTGTTTTTGTATTTTTGGCTCATGATTGAGCATTTTGACCACACTTTTCCTATGGTTTTACAACATTGTGACGCGATAAAATTGACACCGTATATATACATATAGACCCTTTTTTTAGTTCGACATTCCTTGTAAGAGTTGACTTCATTATAGTTTGTTTCATATGTGTACTCTTAGATGGTTTGGAATTTCCGATGCTTTTTATGTTTTATGAATGCATGTCATGGATGATGATGAAAATGTGTAGACAAAATCATAAAAAAATTGTTTTATATGTGATGTATATGAAAGCAGATTGCAATTTAGAACTTTGATTTTCAAGCAATATTTAGCACTTTTGTTTTATTGGCAAAATGTGATGAAAATGACATGATAATAAAATGAACTCACTCCAATACTAACTCCACGCAACCAATAAGATGTGAGGGCTCATCACCGAGAGCCAAGAAGGACGCGAGTTATATGACTTTGATGAATGAAGATGGTGAGAAAAGACAAGATTTTGACAAAGACCCAACTAGAACTTACAACTCAACCCTAAACAAAGTCAACTAACCAGCTCAAAATGCATTTTTATTGCAAGTTTAACTAGACTTAGATCCGTGGATGGCCTCTTGATTGAAAAAATCTGGTTTTAAGGATTAACTCTCTTGTAACATGCACATCTAATTCATTTTTCATGGGATTTTTGAAATTGCAAAGCACTTCTTATTTATTTGACTTATTTACAACTTATTTCCTTATTTAATGGGACCCCCTACATCTTGCCCCATGTTACTAGTAAGTAGCATGGGCTCATCACCAAGGAAAATACATAGGTGATTAAGGGCACATCCCTACTTTCCCAACCTCATGCCACCAATAAGAAGCTTAGACTCATCACCAAAGGTTGGTAGGGAAAACAAGTGTAGTTTTATTTTGAAATGAGAGTATTTTTCCATTTATTGTTTATTTATATATATGTTTTTTTTTTACTTTATACTTGTGTTGTTGGGAAGGAACGTTTGATTACCCTCAACCCCACGCAACCAATAAGTTGTGAGGACTCACCACCGAAGGTTGAGATAGGCAAACAAGAGATCCAGGTGAAATTTTAAGATTGCTTATGTTATCAGAGAGGTTTCAAAGAAAGATGTGATATCAAGAAGCTTCTAGAATAGACCATGGACAAATACACCTAAGCTAGAATAAACCCTGAATAGAACTAAGTGTGTAAGCCTTGGTAGGAACAATGTCAAATTTTTGTCTTAAATACTAAAATGATTAAGAGATTAGAACAATTTGGTGATTATATGATGGATAATTGAAGAGGCATGATTAAAAGTTTTTTCCAAGATTTGAAAGTTTTTAAATTTTCTTGAAAAGTAAGTTTCTATTTACAATTTCACAAAATGACAATGCAAATGATAAACAATATGGATGCAATAATGTACAGTGTGGGAATGCAAATGAACTATGCATAGATATTTTTAATTTGAAGTGAGCTAACGGATTTCAAACTCCTCACCTCCTAAGGTACACAAATTATATGCACAATCTTTTAAGTTTCCGTTCTCTTGACAAGATCCTACTACCTCACGTTTAAACTTACAACCCTTGCCCATGATCATATATATGATCATCTAACATTGGCATGAATATGTCCGTTGAAAAGAGGTCTTTGTGAACTTCTTTGTCGCATTCTTGACATATTGTACTCATGTGAGCATGAATATGCTTCTCAAATTTTTTCCCTACGTAGGGGGTAGTGGTTGCATTTAATATTTTCCATACTATGGGATTACGTCTCATGGACACAATGAGCTTATTTTTGACATATTTGTGTCTAGCCCAAGGATAGGAATGGAGGAATCCCTAGAGATGGCTTTGATGGGTATCGCTTTATTCTTAAATCCCTCTTCTTTTACTATTTCGATCATGTTTATGCCTAAACCAAGATCATCGGTAGGAAGAGAGGCCATACCAAGGAGGCTACCCATTCCTTGCGGTTTAAAAGGGAGGAAGATCAACTTATCACTCTCTAGAGTTTTACGATCTCTGTTGTGGTTTTAGTGGACACAAACTCCATGGATAATGACTTACCTTTATCTGTTTTTGCTACCTCAAACATTTTTGAGCCAAAGCAACTTCAACCTTTAGAATGCTTGGGGTGGTCGTGACCAATTCTTTCGGCTGTAGTGGCTTGTTTAATTGATTCACGGGAGCTCATATTTTGAATGGACCCCTACTTTCTTCTTGATATTCTCCAGATGTACATCAAAGGGTTTAGGATCCCTTGCGCGATGAAGATCTTTCCCAAATGGAGAAATATAACTTTTTGGAAAAAATTGAAGGAATAGCCTTCATTTGGTGAATCCAAGGTCTACCAAGGATCATGTTATAATTCATCTCCTTGTTAATGATGTAAAACTCTGTCAAGATGGTTTTTAGCCCAAGGGAGACAGGAAGAACTATAGTTCCAATCGACGTATCCTTATAACTATCATACCCTCGTAATGTGTTTCTCGTAGAGGAGCAGTTAGTCTCTCCATATCCCAAATTCTGCAAGAAAGATAAGGGAACCACATTCATAAAGCAGCCCCATCATCGATCATAGTTATCTTGATGCAATTATTATAAACCCAAACCTGCAAATATAAGGCAGGATCACCTCTTTGAGCTATTTCAACGTCAAAAGGAATTTTGTTTATATCAAAAACAAATGCAGTATCCCTATCACTTTTTCCCAAAGGATGTATGTCAAAGTCAATATGATTTATTTGAGCTCTAAGAGGAGGCGTAACATGGATTAAATGACCAATACCTAATGCATCAAGCAATGCGGAATGATGTGTAGGGGAATTCTTCAACAAATCTAGAAATGAGATGTGAGAAAAGGTCTTGTTCAAATCCGATATCAAATCATAGGATCCCACCGGTTTTGATATTGTAGGAACGTCATCCTGTGAGAAAGAATGAGTGGGGAGGGGTTGTGAAACATACTCCCTTTTCGAGTTGTTGCATTAATTTTTGGTTCAACCTCTAGCTCAACTAATCCCAAAAATATTTGTATTGTTGTTTAAGCCAAGGTTAGGAGCAACTCGAGAGTTATTAGAAGTTGAGGCCTCATGGTCATTATTCCCTATAGGAATACCTTTGTTTATGTTTTGAGGATTCACTTTAACATCTTCAGGATGATTAGGAAACGGGACCTAACATATTCCTAGGTTTACACTCTAAGTGCGACAGTCCCGTATGACTAGGTTACGAGGTTCCATCAGGATTTTCTAAGAACATGTCTACAAAGAGTTTCCTTTGATTCTCAGGGATTATTTGTATGAACTTGTTGTAGTCCCTACAAGACCTATCGTCATGACCAACAACACAATGAAAACCATAATAAAGATTGGGGTCGTATTCTCTTGTCTTTTGGTTAGAATTTTGTTTTATATTATAACTTTGATTAGGGCCTCTTTGATTTCCCATGTTATTGTCATTATTGTTAGTGTTACCATTATTTGTAAAACTAGCATTCTTTTCTTGATCAGTAACACCATCCACGGTAACACCGTGATTACGATTCAAGAACTTGTGTCCTTGGTTTTTGCTTCCATTGATTTGATGGTTTGCATTATTTTGATTAGGGGACACCAATTTCCCATTGAGACCGTAAGTCTTACGCCCATTATTGATAGTGGCTTGGTCGATTCCAAGCGCACCCTCCAAGACTTTCTCATAAATATGGAAAGGAAACTTCTAGACTTATTCCTTGGTTTCTCTATTGAGAGAGTGAAGGAAAATATCACAAAGCTCCATCTAGTCCATGTTAGGTACACTTACAGAGGAGTAAAGAACCTGACGCCATCTCGAATAAAATACGTAGCAGATTCATTTTACTCTTGCCTAATATACAGAAACTCCCTTATTCTAGTTCAAAGTAACTTGTTCATGTCAAAATCTCTGATGAATTCATAAACAAGTTGTTTAAAGAAATGTATAGAACTTTATGGAATCTGGTAGTAATCATCTAAAGCAATTCCCTCAAAGGTTTTTTAAAATATCTTAGCCACCAAATCATCCCAAGGAAGCAATTTCTTGATGGAATTAGCGTAGGCCTTGATATGAGTTTCTGGGTATCCTTATCCCTTAAATTTAGGAAGATCAGAAATGGGCGTGGAAGCATGACACCCCGTATGGTAAAGTCAAGGGGTTCTTTCAAATACTCAGCGTAAGTACCCATTGCATAACATTCCACCATTGAAGTTCCTTGGTGAGGAGGTGGAGGAGGAGGAGTTAGATAGGTTGTAATGTAGGCGTTACATGGAACGTATGAATTTCCTCGATATGGTGTATAAGAAGTAGGGAAGGTATATGGGTCCATCTAGGGGAATTTGCATACATATGTAGGTAAGGTGGAACAACACTAGGAAATGGGCTAGTGGGTGTGAAACTAGGGAACGTTGCATTTCTTGATGGAGTGGCATTCGAGAATGCACTTTCAGCTAGCCCTTGCATAGGATAAGTGTAAGAGGGTGAGGGCCCATCCCTAGGGTGTCGGCTCCTATGATAATATCACCCAGATTTGATTGGATAGGATAACCTTGTTGCACATGATGTTACATTGGTTGTGCATTGATAGGGGTGTACCCTTTGTTGTCGATGGGATGCCCCATGTTTTGTGTTTATGCATAGGTTAGTTGTGAAGGTTGGGCACTCTCTAGCTCTCCAATCCTCCCTACTAAAGTGTAAATAACATCATGAGGTGAGGATTGAGTCCCTTGTTTGGGTTCTTACTATGTAGGGTTTGGTTGAGAGGGCACATGATATCCTCTTATGAATTGTTCAACATTTTCATTCTTGTTTTCCTTAAAATTAGGAGTCTTGAGATAGGTTGTCGATACATTGTTATTGAATAGTTATGAAGCATGAATCGTAATCCTATCTAAATAATCATCTATTTGGAAAAGAGGATTATTTAACCATATAAAAATTTCATCTTATGTTGATTGCATGCTTATGTGAGGTCTTGACAAGACTCTAGGACAAGGATTTATTCCACCCAAAAAATCCATGTTGTTCAAATTGGGTGGACTATATTGCGTGTTTAAAGGTTGATCAACCTCCTCCATTCTCACATGACTAGTGGGGTTTTTGACATAGCTAGGGGAGGTTTACATGTTGTTGGTGTAGTTGTCATCCCATCCGAAAAGGGAAGGGGGTTGTTGTGGTTGAACATTGGTGTAATATCTATCAAAGCCAAATGGCCCACCAAACTCTCTACTAGACATATTTTAGGAAGTATAAAATACTTACCAAAATAGGGAAGAAATGGAAAATTAGGGTAATAACAATGAAAGAAAATAAAATAAGAAAGAACTAGTCATTCATGTTCGGTTCACCAATTTTGTACAACTAAGAATTAACATGTGCTTCCAAATGCACTCGACCTCCCGAGGTCATGCCGGGACATCCGGAATATGCAAGATTGCGGGAATATTGATGGGCAACTATAGGAGAATCAAGGACTAAGATTAGGTAGTGTGAGTTCCTAGTAGTTGAATTGGCCAAAGGGGAATTAGAGGCTATGTATGGGTAGTGTAAGTTCCCTATTGTTTAATTGTTTGATTTGATTTATTTGCTAAACTACGTTGAAAGTTCATTTTAAATAAATAAATGAAAGTAAATTCAGCATAAATAAAAGACAAGTGTGTTTAATCTTTTAATTAACCAAATTCATTCCCAATTAATTAAATAAAACGAAATGAAATACCATCTATTCTATTTGTTCGAGAAATAAATTAATCAAAAGAAACTAATTAAATAGCTAACACCTTTTTGTATATAAAACAAATAAATAAACTATTCTATAGACACAGGAAATTAATTAAAATAAAATACTACTACTTATAATAAAATAAAATAAAAAAAAGAATAGTCGGATGTGGTTATTCCTCTATTGTAGGGTTGTCTGACAATTCTATTCTAAAAGAATGTGTTCAAAAAAATTAATCTAAGTAAAATAAAATAAACATCTTCTGGAAAAACTTATGCCTCAAGTTTTCGGAACCTGGAAGAAGTAAATCTAAACTAATAAAAGACATAAAATATGTGCAAGGATTTCTTCACTTCGTCCTCCAGCCTACATCCCCGAGCGAGATCCACGGGAATAATCCAGGAAGAAGTTATCAAGGGAAGATGTATGCAAGAAATTTTTGAAAGAAATACTAGAAATAAAATAAATACATTCGAGAAGTGATGAAATATTCCACTTCTACAATTCTACCAACTCAAAACAATGCATTATTTCTATTCTAACAAATACAAATTTAATTAAAGCTTCAAATAATTTAAGTACAACTCCAACCCGACGACCACTAATATAAAGATGAGATGTGCTTTTGTCCCCTCACTTTGTATCTTCTTCCAAAGATGAAGTCCAATTGATCTAGGAATGCACAGATGTTGGCTGGTAGAAAAAAAACAAAATATTGGTTATGGCTGGCTTGGTGCAAGAAATGACTGAAAGTAAATGGTAGGAAAGAATAGAGAAAAGATTTGGTTGTTCTGTGTGGTTCCTCTCAAAATTTCAGCAGCATAACTTAACCTCAAGAATATGAAAAATCCAACCCATCATACGAGTAAAAGTTTGGCTTTTTATAAAATCTAGGAAAGAAGAAGTCAATTACATGTGTCAAAGAAGAAGTGACAAATCAGAAAAAGGAGAGGTATTCAACATTCTAAACATAGCCAAAGAGGAAGAGAAAATCAACACAATTCCAATGAGTCCAAAAATAGGAAAAATGGTTGAGAAACAAGTGATAAAATCACTCTTGAAATCCAAACGTGTGTCGAAAAATGAGTATTTTAAGTCGTTGTTTTTAAGTGATAGGATTGTCTATCTGCAAGAGAGGCGGTTACGCAACTGTCGCTCAAGACAAAGAAAAATCTAAAAAGCGGTCTTACAAGAAAAATAAAAGTTTACTGAGACATAACGTAAAGGTTGATTTGAGTCAATAGAAAGATGTAGAGCCTTGGAAGAAGTTTTTATCATCATTGGAGATTTTACAATTTCGACAATGTATCATGTGCAATCTTGGGTGCGTATAGTTACCTAAACCCTCACCGTGGTTTAAGGAATGTAAGGCATGTTGTATAAACAAGTAACATTTGCATATGATCCCCACTTAATATTAAGAGGAGTGTTAGAAGCAAGTAATATTAAGTGTTCTAGTTATATATAAAATATAGTTTATAATTAAAAAAATTAGAATATATTATATTTTAATTTATTTAATATAAACTTTATGTTTATTGTCAAATTTATTCTTATAAATCAATTATATTTACGGTTGAGGTGCTTCATAAGAAGACGTGCCCTTTTAACAATTTAAATTGACACGTGAGATCGGGTGAAATAATTCAATCCAATGAATTGAATTTTACATGGAGAGGAGTGAGGTGAATGGAGGGATCATTATTGGGCTATAAATGTTTCTCGTAAATGGAATATTACCTTTTCACCATGGTTTTTTACCCTTTTTCAGTTTTCCCACGTTAAATACATGTGTCATTTGTTATTTGTATTTTATTGCATTATAATTTAATGTTGGTTATTTCATTGGAGATTTTACAATTTCGACAATGTATCATGTGCAATCTTGGTGCGTATAGTTACCTAAACCCTCACCGTGGTTTAAGGAATGTAAGGCATGTTGTATAAACAAGTAACATTGGCATATGATCCCCACTTAATATTAAGGGGGAGTGTTAGAACATTAATATTAAGTGTTCTAGTTATATATAAAATATAGTTTATAATTAAATAAATTAGAATATATTATATTTTAATTTATTTAATATAAACTTTATGTTTATTGTCAAATTTATTCTTATAAATCAATTATATTTACGGTTGAGGTGCTTCATAAGAAGACGTGCCCTTTTAACAATTTAAATTGACACGTGAGATCGGTGAAATAATTCAATCCGGTGAATTGAAATTTACATGGAGAGGAGTGAGGTGAATGGAGGGATTATTACTGGACTATAAATGTTTCTCGTAAATGGAATCTTACCTTTTCACCATGGTTTTTACCCTTTTCAGTTTCCCACGTTAAATACATGTGTCATTTGTTATTTGTATTTTATTGCATTATAATTTAATGTTGGTTATTTAAATGCATTCATGTCATATTTAATGTGATTAATTATTAATTAAGTTCTTAGACCTCACACACTACGTGTACGTGTGTGTGTGTGTGTGTGTGTGTGTGTGTGTGTGTGTGTGTGTGTGTGTGTGTGTGTGTGTGTGTGTGTGTGTGTGTGTGCAACTTCTAAATATAGAATATGAAAATAAGGTACATGCCCCCATACCCTATATCTAAATCATGTAGTGAATAAAGAATGAAGTCATCACAACCCCTATATTTTGTTGTATGTATTGTAGTATATTTTTCTCTGAACTATGTTATTTGTCTTTTAATTTGTATTAAAAATCAGTATCTATCTGTGAAAATCTGAATTTATTTGTAAATTCATACCCATGATGGAAACGTCCATCCTAGACCATAGTGCATGATATTTTCGTCCCTAGTGTATGGTTTTGTATATGTGATAGTTTTGTTCATTTTTCGTATTTGAATTTATTTCGAGGATTTTTGCCCTGTATAATTATGCATGAGTCATGAATTTTGTTTGTGACATAAATATTTGTATAATACACTCCACATAATGCCCCCTCTTTTGAGGTGTGTGAGATGTGTATACACCTAAATTTTTATGCTTTCTATTTTCATACATGTTACTAACAATTTCTCTTTTCAGGTTAGAGGTCGCTAATGCATCTATCTCTAGAATGAGTGCCTTAAGGAACTCATACTAGGATAGGGGTATGGTTATTCACGTAAATATTATCATCAAAAAATAGTACCCTCGATTTGCATGAATGTGTGGATGAGCAATTAGTGTTTTTAGGTAACATGGGATTGTCTCTCAAGTTTTGGACTTACTACTTGAGACAAACCTCGAAAGAAGGTTGGTTCCTCTACCTAATATTAATGTTAAACTACTCCTAAGGAAGGAAATGTGGCTATCTAACCCTATTCTAACAATCCAAGGGACCAAGGAGAGAGAAAAGTGCATGAAAATGAGAAATCATAAGCTAAAGAGATGTGATATCACCAAGAATAGGGTAGAGAGACACTCTCGGATGAGGGAAAATGGATGAGAAATGAGAAAAGAGAGGCGGTCTTGAGTGCCACATTCCAAAACATCATTCAAATCATCATTTTAATGGAGAACAATAGAATCAAACCCTGCAAGGAGAACATAATATGCACAATAGACCTGCAAATGCAATGAAAGGAAAGAAAATGCAATAGAACACAAGCTAGGACAGATTAATAGCCACAAAACAAGTATTTTATTGCTTCAAATATGCACAATCCATTACATTGAAGGAGAAAAGGAAATGATTTTCATGCAAGATGTCCAAATTTGAGGCATGTAACTCAAAGGAGAACACTTCTACATCACTTATGTGATTCCCTTGCATTCCAAGAAAGTCCAACATTACAAATGAGTCTCTTTTTACAATATATAGAAATCAAAAAGAGAGAGATGGAAAATACAGGGAAATTCAAATTCAACCCTTCACCCATCGACAACATGAGTTAATTCTCTAAAAAGAATCATGGGCACCCTGCCAAACCCACTCCCTATATAATTTACTTGCTTGAGAAGTCAAGGCACCATATCTCACCATATTTGGTCGTTGAGCTACCTAGGACTACATATTTTAATGTTGAGATTTTCTTCTTCTTTTTTCTCCCTACCTCTCCCTTAATCTGGAGATTTTTGGTTCCATGGTGTATGGCATGAAAAGACCTTTCCAATGATATAAAGTTTTATAAATTTTGACAATCTGGGAAAAATTTATGCCGTCTTGGATCAAGAGTGTTGAGGAGGGACAATGGTTTCTCTGGGAACTTCGCAGTCCGCAATTAACTATTTTTACATTTGGTGTGCGGATAGAATGGTGATCTAGAGAACTCATTGGGAATGGAATTGTTCCTTGTCCGCCACTTTTCTCCTCCTTACCTAAATTGTTCTTCATTGGCATTTGAATCCGATATCTGGATTTGAGGTGTAACAAATCCAACGAGGCCCTTTGTGCTCGTACCCCTAGGTTCTCCCACATCCTTCTACCTCTGCAAGACTTCACTCTCTTTATCGGATTTGTTGATTGTTCTAGCATCCATTACGGGAAATATTTCCCCATTGGAACTAGTTTTTTTGCCCTCGTTCTCCCACACTATGGTTCCTCCTAACTCTTCCCCACCCACAACACAAAACCTTTCTTCCTTGCATTGTGAATCGATGCGCAATGTGGAGAACCTTGAGTGCGTTGAAACTAGTTCCTCGGTTCCACTCGGGACCCACATTTCCACAATACATTACAATTTGCTAAAATTATTTGTTGTGCAGCCAAAGCAGAAGCTGGAAACAAAGGGAACTAGAGAAGCTGTTCTGCAGCGGACCGAAACCCGCAATACATTACGAAGTGCAACTTTCTCAATTTTTCCCATATTTTATTGATTTTTTGACTAAGTATGGAACCAAGGGATTATGCAAAGAGAGAGAAAACCTTAGAGCACAAAATTTACATTTTTATTAGTCTTACCCTTGTCCAAGTCCAAAAATCATTATAACTTATTAAAACACACGATAGGGGAATTTTATAACAGATAACCATTGGGTTAAAGATGATACATGGAGAGGAAACAAATTTCAGCCCCATTTTATGTCTTTCTTTTTCTCGTGTCCTCTTACTTTGTCTCTCATTCTTCTGACATCGAGCTTTTCATGACCCCATTTCTTATGTCTTGCATTACCCTCTCTTTTCATGACACTTTTCATCTACCCTTTACATTTTCTACCCCTAGTTGACGTTATCACCCACGGGAAATAGCTTCGGTGTAAATTTAAAAACTTGGCCAACTCCTTCTCCGACAAGTGATGGCTTCTATATAAATACCCCAACTCTCATTTTCACATTAGGGACAATCATATTAGTTCAAGGAACTCGTCTTTATCTTTTCTTCTCTTGCGCCAACTTGCATCTACTCGCTGAGCTTCTAGATTTCTTACATCTTAACTCTTGGCTTGGAGATTCTTCTTGCTTCAATTGGCTTACTTACACTTTTGAGTCATCTATAGTGAGCTAGGATTGGATTGTTTCCCCTTCTCCGCCCAAAATTTTTTCTCTTGGTGTATGGTCCTTCGGGAGATAGATGCATCAACGACCACCCCCAACAAGTAAGTGCTCTAACTCACTTTGTCATTTTTTACAGAGTAGTTTCCCACATTCGATACATACTCTATGTTAGCTTAGTATTTTATGGACATTTTAGGTTAGCATTTTTACGAGTAGTTTCCCACATTCGATACATACTCTATGTTAGCTAAGTATTTTAGTTCTTTATTTATTGCTACATGTTTTACTTTGGTTAGCATAATCTTTGCATGCTTATTTTATTCATTACTACCCCCCATAGTGTTAAGACCTCCATAGAGTTCACTTTTCTTCTTTGACCTAGGCCCTTAGAAACCTTATGTTGTCCTAGTGTAAGGGTTACTTCCCTTTCGGTATGCAATCATAGCATTCCTGTACCCCTTTTAATTATATTTGTTCATGTGTCGGTCTTGGTGTGTCCCTTACTCGTTACATCGAATACCCTGGTTGAACAGATGATAAGAGTGCACGGTTCCTAGACACATTTTCCCATCATACATATTTGGTGAACCTGACGTGAACTTTCTTTTTCCCTTCGATCAAGTACAACTCATTAAAATCATCCATTTTCATTTTTTTCATGTTTCAATCTCTAAAAAATTCAAAAAACCCTAAAAATCAATCTTCACAAATGTCATTGGCCCATGTGTCATCTCTATATAGGGTTGATCATGTCAATTTTGTTTCGGTTACATTTCTAACGTCATCGAACCCTGTGCAAAACCTATGCATGGTTGATTGTGTCTTTCTTATTCCATTTTCCTATCTCGATGTCATCAGCCCCTGTGAAAAATCTATGGACGGTCGATTGCATCTAAATTTAAATTGTCTAGAGTTATGTTCTTAACTTCTAGATTTTGCCAATGTTTCCTCTCAGGATCTTCTTCGCTCAGTTGAATCCTCTAAAATTCTCCATGGGCTATTCATTTATGTCTACATTCTATAATTCTCTTGGTAACTACCTTTACACTCCAAAATTCTATAGTTCTCTTCCCATAAGTGATAATATTCGTAACTATCCTAATTCTTCCCATGAAGCTCATTTGTCCTCATGTTGTCCTTCTTATCACTCGAATGAGGCCACTCTGTTGAATGTAATGTGATTGAAATTGATCATATAAACCCAAGACACATCATTAAAAATCTCAATAACAATGAATATCTTACACCCGATAAGGATGGGAGTCTCAGAAGATATCCATGGAGATGACCATGCCTTGTCTTAATTATAAGGGGATCCTCAATAATCAGACACCTCTCTGTAGGATTGATCAAGAGGAATCTCCTAAAACTCCTACCAATGAATGTAATGAACACCTAGAACATGAAAAATACTAAGAATCACCTATAGACAAAGGCCAATATTCTTCCATGGATCATAACATATTGATAACTAAGCTTCTAGATCAAATGGCCTTATCCCAAGTTGTTACCATAGCTAGTATGATTCAAATGCAAAATTAGATGCTACAAATAGCATCCCAAAATATGGCACCAAACATACCTTCCTTCACACTTCCCCATTGGTGGATGCACATGGAAATCCCATCCCTCCTCCACCTATCCGAAACAATATTTTGTAAACTATCCAAAATGAACCTCTTGTTTTATATATCATTTTCATGGACTTAGGGAGACTATCCCTACCATCTCTTACGATGGTTCCGAGGACCCACCATCTTCCTTAAAACTTTTGGCAATATTTATAAGGATTGGATCCAAACAAATACATATGCAACAACTAAGCTTCTAGCAAAAACTTTAGTGGGTGAGGCCCTAGAATGGTATAGTCAACTTCCTCATAACTCAGTAGTTGATCTAGAAAGCTTAGTCAAGGCTTTGATTTCTGAATTTCAATTACAAGATTTACCTGAAAATACCTTACAAAAATTTATAAACCTTAAACAATGTGTGAATGAATCAGCTCACGATTTTATAAAGAAGTGGAAAGCTTTATCTTTACAAGCTAACCATAACCTTGATAGTGAGAGATTATCCCAAATTTTTCTTAAGGCCCTCATGCCAACCCTTCAATATAAGGTTAGGTCATTTTCTCCTAATACCTTAGAAGAGGCCTTGAACAAGCTAAAAGGTAGGATCACCTTATGTGCAAGTTCGGATGTAATTCTAACTTGTTGCCCAAGCTTAAAGGCACGACACATGTGATTGATTCTTCCAGACATAAAGGAATGGGGGATAATCGATAACCTTCTCACTCTCCCTCCCATTAATTGTTCCCCCTCAAAAAAATTCTTGCCTAAATTTAGGGGTGACTTATTTTGTTGGTGGTATGCAACCATAGGACATTCACATAGTGATTGTAACGATCTTAAGAAGGAATATTTAGACTTATTCCTTGGTTTTCTTTTATTATGTTGTAATCATACAAGAACGTTATGAGAAATATCAATCTTTGGAGAGATCTCATTCTAGTTGTCAAAATCAACACCATAAAAACCAGATGAAGAATGTCTTGGGTACTGTAGAATCCTCATACGATCAAAATTTCTTAGATTATCAATATGTTAATGCTGATAAGACCAACTACATGTGTAAGCCTGCCCATAAAGATCCAGTTATCAAACCAAAGAAACTAGTTGATAACCAAACTTTATTTGACACGTCCTAAGATCCACCTACGGTGGAACCTTCTCCCACAATTGAACCTCCACCCATAGCATCAATAGTGTTAACAAATAAATATCACATTCCTCCTTTTGACAAGTTAGCCTCATCAAACACAAAATTTTCATTGGGTTTGGATACATCTCCAATCGTGCCACTACCATGATATTGTAATGGAAATTACTCCAAGTCACCCGGAAATTTTTAGATGAATTAAACTCTCTTACATGCAAAATTCCCTTCATGGAACTCATGCACACATTAGCTTCGCATCGAAGGTTCCTCCTTTAACAGTTGTAAATATTTGAGGATCCTTCTTGTGTAGCTCCCAAATTCCCCTCCACATCTACAAACCCATAAATCCATCACATAGAGACTATGGGGCAACCTCCGTGAAATTCACGCTTTGATTCATTGGCTACCTAGGAATTTGTATAGGATGAAAATATTACAAATGAGGTCTTATTTCATGCAGATGACCCACCCCTACTCATTAGCATTGTTATTCACGATGCTCAAGTGTGTAGAGTCCTCATGGATGAAGGGTCAAGAATTAATTTGGCTTCTTATTCTTTAATCAAGAACCTTGGATTCTCTATCGAGAACCTCAAACCTACTCGCTTAACTTGTCATGGCTTCGACAAAACTAAGAAAAAACCCATAGGATGTATCTAGTTTCCCATCATAGTTGGACCTAAAATGGTTTGCACAAAGCTTATGGTTCTAGATCGTCCTCTCTCATATAATATCCTATTGGGTCACCCTTGGACACATCGCATGTGCGCAGTCACATTGTCTGGGTACCAATGTATTAAATTCATTCACAACAACTAACGCTTTAGGCATGATATTGATCCCAACCCTTGGGATGTTCCAGTACCATTTCCTAATGAGCCTTTCCTCATGCCCACTACTCCTGAGATCCAAGGTATTCCATATCTCGGAATTCTTTGATCTTAAGTCTGAAATTGATTACATTAGCATACTCAGATGATGATGAACCTAATGAACTCCAAAACCAGGTCAATAAGAATAGATTACCGAAAACATTGTGTGACAGCTTACCATCATTCCTCCTACCATGGGACCGGTATCCGCCATAATCCGAACCAGAAGAACCTATTTATCACACCTCGGTTTCCAATCATTTAGAATGTAATGAGTTAGGAATTACGTAACTCTTTTCCGATCACGCTCCCCTCTCACCTTGATATTTTAGCAAGATCGGCATCACCACTAAAGAGGAGGTTCCTAAAGAGGAAAATATTTCCTCTTCCCCCATTGATGAAGAAGATTACACCATTTCGCAAGATGAGTCGAAAACTTGGAAGTATTACACTACCAACATGTCTTGGCCCAAATGAAATCCTTACAAGTCCAATCTAACACCATTGATGCATCTTATGAACCTCCTATTTACAACACTAGCCACATTGAGGAAAAAGAGGAGACGCTCCGAATGTGCCTTCTAATAATCCTCCGCTTTTGGACACCCTTGGGTATTAGAGCATCTCCATGATTATTTGTCTTGTCACCCTTCTAAACTAACTTTAGCACTCTACAATAACTCCAGCACTCACGCTATCCTCTCGGGAAACCTCGTAGTCAATGATGGTCCCTATGTTACTAGCATGGCCATCGAAGATCCTGAACCCACAAAGGTTACCTAGGATGCTAGGGTGTTAGATGTGTGAAAAACTAGTTCCATGTAACATCGAGATGGTAAAAGATACGTGGGCCTAGAAATTGATGTGGAATATCATGGCCCTCTCCCCACTTTAGATAATGATGAAGCTATCCTAGAGATCTTGTATGCACATGAAGACAAGCTTCCTCAAAGCCATCATAAACTTGGGAATTTTCCCAAAACACCTATGCACTTTGATGATTATGTTGCTACTATTGATCCTTGTCAGGATGAGGTGGCTAAATTTCCAGAAACCCCATACCATTTTCAGGATAGAAATACTATGTTAGATGAATCTACCATCAGTGTGTAATTATATTATGACCCCTCACATGTAGTCATGCTCGGGAATTTCTTCCCACATTTACATGAGCATCACATTGAAGTCTTACGAAAGCACAAGTATTTGCATGGGGATATGCTGACAAGTATTTACATGGGGATATGCTGACATGCCAAGCATTGATCCTAAGATTTTCTCTCATAATATTGTCACCTATCCTAACGTTGTGCTTGTGTGATAGAAGATACGGAAATTTCCTCCTAAGATCAACGACCTTTGTCACAAAGAAATCATTAAGCTTTTAGATGCCAAATTCATCTCGCACCATAGATTATTTCGAGTGGGACTCCAATATCATACCCTTTAAGAATAAGGATACTCCGCCACATCTACATCGATTTTAGAAATATTAACCCCATTTTTCCTAAGGATAACTTTCATTACCCTCCATCGACACCATCGTCGATTCCATGGTGGCGTCACGAAATGTTATCCCTTATAAACAGATTCTCAGGGTATAACAAAATCAAAATCACTCTAGAAGATCAATATAAGACAATCTTCACAAAGCATAATGGGGGACTTATTGTTATGTCAATATTCCCTTCAGAAATAAAGAATGTTGGTGCAACATATAAACGCGTCATGACACATATTTTTCACAACCTAATACAAAAGATTGTCGAAGTTTATATGGATCATCTACTCGTCAAATATCAACGCACACGATTGATCATGCTCATGACTTATACATTTCCTAGGGCATATTCGTAAATAGAAACCAGATTTTGAGCTCCTACATGGTCACCAACACCCATATCTAGTCATAAGCGCCCAAGTGCCTCTATCCTCACATTGCGGGTGCCCCTATCCGACATTATACTCGGGTTCAAGATTTTACAGGTGACCAAGTGTGACCATGTTTGCGATCATGTTTATCACTCACACCTACCTATATCACTTCCTGTTAATTTAGAAATCGATAAGTATTCTTACCTCTCCTTCTTACTTAGGGTTTCATACTTTATATGTTATTTTGCTTGTGTCATATTGTATTTCAGCATTTATACATTATTTATTTCAATAGTTACTCTACAATTAGATTTAATAAAAATTAAATTAAATCATTTGGTGAACCCCAACTCTTGATCGAACACTTGGATCTTTCGTTTTCCTATTCTCTTGAATTTTTCTTAAACACTAGTTACATAAAAGTTCTTATTTCCATTTATTTTGATCTGCATCATTCTTCCTAGGGTTTCCTTCTTGGTTGTATCATGGCTCCTAAATCTCTTGAAGTTTCCTTATATGAATTTCTTCAAATACACCCACCTTGCAAAGATGTTCTCCAAAAATCCCTAGACAAGATGTACCCCCTTTGCAATATTCCACCCACGCAAGTAAGTGTTAGCTTTGATTGTTTATCTAATGACTCTATTGGTGCTAATCCTCTAACCAATCTAGCTATCTTATAGTCAATTCAAGCTTTACACCATGCTTTTCAAGATAAATTTAATGTTATGAAAACCATGATTACATCTCATAAATTTGAAATTCAACATCTCAAGGTTGTTTCTAAATCCAATGTTATATGTTCTTCTACATCTCATCCTAACCATATGTCCTCCACATGTGTTCATGTCAATGAACCCCAAGTCTTACCACTACCCACACCTCTCAAGTTTGATCTCAAATATAAGCAACATGATGGTTTTCCTCAGCTCCTCACCCGCCGAGTTAATCAACTTTCTAAATACTCATTGATATCCTCCTTATCAGCTTGTCAAATACCAAGGAATCCCATTTTGTAATTATCATAAAATTAATGGACATAATGACAATGATTATTATGTTTTAAAACAAATAATTAAGCACCTTGAGCATTAAGTTTTTATCTCATTTGCTACACAACATTTTGCTTCATGTTCATCTTCAATTGCTAAATCCCAATGGGCTCCTAAATCTTGTCCTTCCATGTCTCGTGAACATCAATCCCTAACCACTAATTTTCCTCCTTCGTTCATCAGGAGAATTTTATCCAACCTATTTACACTAAGCAACCACCACTCAAAATCCATCCTCGATCTCCTCCTATCAAACAATCACTACTCAAAATCAGTCCTCCATCTCCTCCTCCTATCAAGCAACCACCACTCAAAATCTGTCCTCCATCCTCTCCTCCTATCAAGACCTCTCTGGAATTACCAATTCCAAATCAGCACCCTCAAACCAAGTAAGACCAAAAACCCTAGATAACCTCTTTAAACTTCCTCATTTCATCTCAAAATCCAAACCTACTTTTACTCTTGCTCCTACCTACCGTTGTGATGACAATATACTTTCGTATGATACATTTCAAACTTCGTCACCACCAAAATACCTCATTGGCAGCATCACATATATTTCCATCATTAGAACACTGGGGGAGCATTGCACCCCCTTCCCATCACTATCAGTTGTCTCTAGCATCTACTATCACACTTCACGCTTCATGCTTCATGAATAATCCTTTCACACACTCTCATACCATTTGATACATGCATTGTATTGGCATTACCCTATGACACACTCTCAATCTATGGTTCGCACTTGACTATGGAGGGCTCACTACATCATTGAACCACACATTACACATTTCACATTTTGTACTTCATGGCATATATTTTTAGCATCTACTCGCACGCGACAATCCCATTACCCTGTGATGCACTCTAGTTCCACGGTTCATACTCAACTGTTGAGGGTCTAATTTTGAAATGAGCCTCACATCATCTACAAATTTCACACTTTATGCTTCATGACACATATTTCTAACATCTACTTTCACATAGCACAATACTCGATGACACACTCTTGTTCTATGGTTCATTCTTGATTGTTGATAGTTTCTATAAATGAACCTCATCTCATACACATCCGCGATGGGAACACTACTCCTATCATCTTCACATTTTGCATATCATACCATCACACTCATACATTGCATTTGCATATCTTGGTTTCATCTACTCTTTCTATGTTTATTATATTTACATGTTACGGTGTGTTTTCCATGCTAAACGGATTCTTAGTATGTTGTTATCATTCTATATATACACATTTGCGTTCACTTGGCCTCTAGTAGTGAATGCATATTTCTTCTGGGTTCTTACACGTTGCAATGATGTTTGGCATTGTACCTTTTACTAGTCCCACCGAGGCTCCTGGGGCTTCTACCTTTACTACTCTCACACATTACTAGGTGTTATTGTTTCATCATTTACTACTACTTTCTAGCACATTAATTTCCATTGATACATACATGCCTTAACATACTATTTATCTTTCTAACATGCTAATGGGTGCTTCATGTGTAGCATTTGCTTTGCAAGACTATATGCCTCATGGTTATCGACACATTTTGCTTCATATTTTTTATCATTGTATACTATTGTTTATGGGCTATGTATTATGCCTTGTATGCTCATTGTAAGCTTTTGACCGCTTTGACCCTGATTGTCTTGTGACATTGTGAGCAATGTCCCATGATTGAAACCCACATTTCACGGTCCACTTTGCTTACACACTTGTTTGATACATTAGCTTCTATTTCATGTTTGCTAATTTTTCTACTAACACATGTTACTAGCCAATTTGTTTGCATGTGCCATGGTTTCTACCATGCACATTCCCTACCCCCTGTAGGTATCTACTTCATATCAGCCGGGTCCTCTCCTCCGGGCCACATCCTCCTACTATTTTTGCATACACCCCAAATGATGGGGGAATACATTCGGTGAAAAAATCACCCCTACAATAGCTTAGAGCTACAATATAGGAACAAAACAATAACACAATCACAAAACGACCCAAGAACTGACTTGGTTCCAAAACACGGTACAGATACTAGTGCCCCAACTCAGACACTAGCGTTTGGGCACTCATGACCTCTCTTGGGCATTAATTTCCTAGGGGTAGATATAGTCATCTTTTCATATCATCACAGTTCATAGAAGTCTTCAGAGTAGTTCTATAGTTACAAGCACAGGCCTCGAGTTACGAATGCATTCTATCTCCTTTAATCGGTACAATCATAACTAAATCGAATAATCGAGACAAAAGGAACAATACAAACTAAATCAAGATGCACCTTTCGTAGTGGTTTTTATCGGGCAGAGTCATAAAAGGAGAGTAAAACTAGACCTATCTCCCCAACACTCGCTCTTTGGCGTGACATTTCCCAAAAAACTCACACTTGGTGTGAGATCACCCAAAAACTCACACTTGGCATGAGATCACCCAAAAAAATTACTCTTCACAACATTTTGAGACATTTTTTTATCCTTTGCATCAGTGCACACTTTCCTTTACTAGTACTTTTACACACTCTTACATACTCGCATACTTTTCTCAGATCTTTCATATACAAGACTTTGACTAGTCTTTCACTCTTATTTTGTAGGTTCATCCTTAATAGACAATAATAAGAAACCTATAATAGAAAATATAGGCACAACAACAAGAAAAAGCAATGCATATGCTTCACCCCTAGGGTCACTTTCCTTTCCTAGTCTCTATGCTTCACTTTACAATCATTCCATGCTTCACTTGTCCACTTGCCACACTATTTTGCCACACGCTCTACAGGCTCATAAGGTACACATCTCTTATATAGTTTATGTTGTCGAGTATTCACTCAACAACATAAAATGGGGCAAAATGTAGACACAAAATCACGCACTTTGGTACATTTATAGGTCCCAAAATCATGCTAGCATTTACATGATTCCTAACCAAGAAAACTAGTGGTTGACAACTATATTTCACCTCTTTTCTTTGTCTTTTGTTTTCCATTTGGTCTTACACATGCTACTGACCAAGTCGAAACTTTACTAATTTATCTTTTATGCCTTGAGACACCAAAGACTCACCAAGATAGCAACACCTAGGCACTCGTGTTCCTCTGGGTGCCCCTGACCCTTTTCACCTTACCCGCTCTTTTTGGGTCTCTTTTATCTCTTGGGAATATCTTTTACTTATGGTTCAGCCTTCCAATTGTCAATTATGAAATTCAAACAAGGGAATCATATAAATACATAGTTATGTGTTCAAAATCAAGGACCATGCATTAAACATTAATATCATCGCCTAAGCATGCATTCCAAAGGCACTAGATTACTCTAAAGGAATACATCTAGCATCCACTTACGGAACAAGGGTTGCATCAACTCTGCATACACTACATAGGAAGTGGAATTTCATTTTATTCCATCGACACATTCTACTACATTGCTACATTCTTGATATAGGTCATTATCATTTGTGCAACTTACACGAGGGAATACTAGGCCATCATTCTTACACACACACAAGAACTACATGGAGTTTGATATGTAGTGCAGTGATCGGTCGTAAGTTCACTCTCGGGGTGACCGTTAGGGTTAGTCCGACTCCCCATTCTACATTTTCCTTTTTAGGTTTGATGTGGTTTTGGACTTTTCCAGTGAACTTCTCTTTTGTAGGTCATAGGTACCTTCGGTGATCATAGTGTGAATATTATAGGATCAGCAGGAATAAACAACAAAGACCTTGTGACATAACAAAATAATATTCGAGAACGCATAGTCATCAATGCCCGAGATCTAGTCATCGACGCCTAGGTGGCTCTTTCTTGTCATGGGCGCCCTGTCTCGGCATTATTCTCGGGTTCTAAATTTTTACAGGTGACCAATGATGATCTTGTTTATAGTCTATTCATCACTCACACTGCCGAGATCACTTCTTCTTAATTCATAAATGAGCTAAGTCTTCTTACCTATCCTTCTTTCTTAGGATTTCATACTTTATATGCTATTTTGCTTTTGTCACATTATATTTTAGCATTTATACATTATTTATTTCAATAGTTACTTTACAATTTGATTTAATACAAATTAAATTAAATCATACATATCAATGTTGTAGCAATAACCTTAAAGATTATTATGACTTAGTTCAAGAACTAAAACCACGCTTCACCTCCTTTACCATTGAATCAATCTCATGTAAACAAAATGCTTTGGTGACTCCTTGGCCATAGCTAGCCCACGCAATTTCAGCCACATTCTAATGCTCACGAGATTACACCCTTAGTAAGAATTCATCAAACACATGCTACCACACATCATGAGCATGTCTAGGATGTCTTCCAAATTGAATCATACACCCTTTTCATTCATCCTTGGTACGTAAATATTCACCAATTTATCCAGCAATAGACCCACTCGGATGGCACATACTCACGAACACAATTACGTATACACAAAAAGGCTCTCAAATATGTGCTCAAAATTGATGTATTGCATTATTGAACCTTTGAAGGTACCCTTCTTTGATGCATTAACAAGGATGAGGTCCCCTTTGTCTTAGAAGAAGTGCACAGACGCACTTGCGGTGGCCATTGTAACGGTCATGCTACTGCCCGCAAGTTCTTATGCATGGGTTACTATTGGCCTACACTCGAATCTAATGCTCATGTGTTTTCCAAAAAAGTAAACCTTGCCAATACTATGATCTAATTCATTCCCCTCTTACTAAGATACAATCTATTGCATCTCCCTAGCCCTTCAACATATGGGGATTGGATTACATTGGAAAGCTCCCTCGATCTCAGGATGGTCATGTCTTCATTATTACTGCCACAAAATATTTCACCAAGTGGGTTGAAGCCATGCCCCTCACTAACATGTTTGTACTTACCATTTCCAAAAAAATTCTCAACCAAATCATTTTCCACTTTGGAATTCCCCACACCATCATATATGACAATGGCAGGATTTTCAAATGTAAATAAATGAGGCAACTTTGTGCTAAGTTTAAGATCAAACATCGATTCTCAACAACCTATCATCCTCAATGCAAAGGGAAATCCAAATCTACAAACAAAATCATCAATCATCACGTACGAGACTAGCATACAAAGTTATATCCTACATTATAGGAATATCGCACTGTATGTGCGACCATTGGGGCCACACCTTTTTCTCTTACCTACAGAGCTGAGGTTGTCCTTCCACTCGAGGTGGAACTTCCTCACTTCGTGTATCCCTCCGCGACATCATTCGGATGATGAAATCTGGTGAGGCACGCCTTCAATCGAAGCAAAAAAAGGTGCATAGATGCGCAAAGATAATAAACTTTTTATCCACGTACTTTCAACGTGGGTGATCTTATCCTCAAACTTGAATACACTCATGAAAAATAAGGAAAATACGCTCAAAATGGTGGGGTCCCTACCTCATCAAAGATATCATCGTACCTAACACATATCACCTTCAAACCAATGAAGGCCACATCTTCAAAGAACCAACAAATGCCCAATTTCTTAAGAAGTTTCATGCTTAAAGGAGCTTGAGAGTTTCGGTACTCAGTTACCCTCTCTTTCTTCTCCTTTTCAAATTCACTACTTCATCAACATTCTTTTTCTCTATGAAAATCACAATCTTGGCTTTGATTCACCCTGGATTTTCCTATGGAATCATCACGGTCTTGTGTGTCCTCGTTTAAGCTCATAGTCCGCTTGGATTTATTTACCTCACTTATAGACCTACCTTATGGTTTTTTACACTTTTCAACGTTGTTATCCACCCTTTAGGATAATCATCCATGATCTATTTATTTGCACCTTTGGGTTTTATGACAATTCCTCTTTGTAGCTTCTACCATATGGTTTTTTGTGCTTTTCAACGTTGTTACCAATCGCAGCTTCGACACTTTTTGACACTTTATTTCCAAATTCCAAATCCATGACATCCATCCCATGGACCCCTAGCTAGGTGATTTATGTCTTATTTTACTGATGATCCTCTAGTGTTTCTTTTCAATTTTGCTTCTCCAGGGTTTTAGTAGCATGGTTTGTGCCCATACGTAGCAGGACGACCAACACTATCAGGTACACATTGGTAAGTATATTTCATTTCAACTAGTCCTTTATTTTACTTTTCGCATTTGCTTTCAATTTTGGTGTTATGTATTATTCTTTCCACTGACTACCCCATGTTTCGATATTACGACATGTAGTAATCAATGGTTGGGGCATATGTATACACCTAAATTTTTATGCTTTCTATTTTCATACATGTTACTAACAATTTCTCTTTTCATGTTAGAGGTCGCTAATGCATCTATCTCTGGAATGGGTGCCTTAAGGGGCTGTTCTAGGATAGGGGTATGATTATTCACGTAACCATTGGGTTAGGGATGATACATGGAGAAATATTATGTCTTTCTTTTGTTCTTATCCTCTTACTTTGTCTCTCATTCTTCCAACATCTAGCTTTCTCATGACCCCATTTCTTTTGTCTTTCATTACCCTCACTTTTCATGACACTTTGCATCTCCCCTTTGTATTTTCTACCCCTAGCCAATGCCATCGACCATGATCAATTGTGTCAGTGTAAATTTAAAATCATAGCAAATGCCTTTGTACCCCAACTCTCATTTTCACATAGGGACAAACATATTAGATCAACAAGAACTCACCATTAGCTTTGCTCTCTTGCGCCAACTTACATCTCGCTCACCGAGCTTCGGATTTCTTACATCCCAACTCTTGGCTTGGATATTCTTCTTGCTTGGGTTGGTTTTCTTACACTTTTGGGTCATCTTGAGTGAGTTATGGTTGGGTTGTTTCCCCTTCTCCATGCAAAAGTTGTTCTCTTTTGGTGTATGGTCCTTTCAGAGATAGATGCATCAGCATCCACCCCCCAATAGGTAAGTGAATCACTTTGTAATTTTGTATAGAGTAGTTTCCTACATTTGATATTTACTCTATGTTAGCTTAGTATTTTATGGACATGCTAGGTTAGCATATTGTATTTCAGTTCTTTATTTCATGTTACATGCTTTACTTCGGTTAGCATAGACTTTTTGCATGCTTCTTTTATTCATTATTACCCCCATAGTGTTGATACCTCCATAGGGTTCCTTCCTCTTCTTCGACCTAGGGCCTTGGAAACCTTAGGTTGTTCTTAGTGTAAGGGTTACTTCCCTTGGGGTATGTGATCATAGTGGTCCCTGTACCCCCTTTAATTCTATTTGTTTGTGTGTCAATCTTGGTGTTTCCCTTACTCATTGCCTCGAATACCCTAGTTGAATGGATGATAAGAGTGCATGGTGCTTAGACACATTTTTTCTACCATACAAGATGTGTAAATAAACTGCATCTTTGAAAACAAATTAGATGTACCCATTTCAGATAATTTGATAGTTGGTGTTGGATCACATGGAGTGTTGTCTTGGATGACCACCTTTGAGATCTCGTTAATGTAAAAGGTGCACATGGTGAGGACCATGGCACAAAAATATAACAATAAGAAACAAGAAATAATCGTAAAATCAATCATGTATAATAGTAAACAAGCATAGAGGCAAACAAGTATACAAGTAATCTAGCATACAAGTACACAAGTAATGTCACATATGTTAGTCAAAGAAAAGGCATAGAGCCACAAACAAGAAACAAAAATATGTCACACACACAATCAACATGAGTAATATACTATAAAAGCCACAAATAAGAGACAAAAGTGTCGTCAAAACAAATATAGGCCATAGTCTACATATGTAGAGTTACACATACAAGCAATCAAGTAAATAAATAGAATAACAAATAGTAACCGAGAGGCATGTAGAGCAAGATAATTTAGTTGTAACGTCCCAAATGTTTACTCACGAAAAACTAATTAAGAGGTAGAAAATTATGGAATAATTTTGTTTTCAAGTAATTTATGGGAAACAAGCCTCGAATCTATATTATTAGTTAGCTACTACACGTCATTGTGCGACACCACTAGGGTTCCACACTTGCGAGTTAGTCATTGTGTGTTTAAGTGATTGATGGTTAAATTGGCAAAGCCAATAATTGTGTGAGTACATTGGCTCGCAAGTGGACCAAAAGCGCTCACAAAACAATTAAAGGATGATTATACTTTTTATAAGTCATTGGTCCACTACTATATTATTTCTTACAGAAATAATTTACTTTAAGTCTTACTTAAGTGCATATGACCCCTTAGCCATTGGTCCATCATTGAACAATGTTTTTCGTTGCTTAAAACATACCTACGATCAAACGATCTAGAAAATACATCCAAACTCTTCTCTCATTACTTCAAAACTGAAGGGCCCTAAGGGGATTTACTTACCTCAACATGAAACCTATTTACCTTTCACAATTTATCATACTAAGATGTTATAAGGGTTCATAAGAAAACCTGCATTTAACTTTAACACCAAGGTTATCACTTAAATCTTAGTCCTGGTTGAGCCGTAATTTCCTTATTAGGTTTTCGAGTGAAGCTTACTCAAATGCTTAATATATTGGTGTGCATTCATTATATCTTAAAACCTTAGTCTATAAAAATAATTAATGTCCTATTAATTAAATATAATATTTACACTTTTAAGAGGGTCCTTTATCTCAAAATAACTTAAGTTTGGTAAATCAAATAATATTATTTTACTTTAGGTTACAAATGAAGTTTACTTCCATTTTAGAACTATAGTTATATGTATAATAATAAAACCTATTTTACATTATTTTATTAGATATAATCAATAATTTACTATTTTCTAAGTTGCTCATAATTCATTATAAGGTTTAACCATTACAAATTTTAATGGGAAAGTTAATAATAATTTGACTTATAATTCTTATCCATTTTATTTACATTTCCTAATTCAACTTATTAAAACACTACTATAATTAAGCTCTTTATATCATCACTATGAAATATTAATTAGCTTAGGCATCATTACAATATTTAAACTTACTTATAAAATTGTTATGGGATTATATTAATCTAATAGTTTTAGCAAGTCAAATCAAGGACAAGACAAGTGGGTAAGCCTAGTATAAAAGTAGGATTTAATTTAGGCCTTAGGATTAAATCTAACTCCACTATTAGATCTAGGTTTCTTAGAAAAACCTAAAGATCATTCATATGGCTATGTAAGCCATTTTATCTTCTCCTTATTTCATTTTTACTTCTTGTTTTTGCAGGTTTGAAGAGTGGAGCTCTCATGGATGCATCCAAAATATTTGTTTTGGAAACACATTTTCTCTTCTCCTTTGTATCCATATTGATCTATATAATGCATTGATCATTATTGTCTTGCTCCATCATTCTTTAATTTTTCTTATTTATTTATTTACCTCATTCAATTTGTTTAATTTATATGCAAAAATCCTCTTATTTTATTTGTTTGAGAAAAACTACAAACTTAGAATAACAAAACCCTAAATATGAAAATATATCTATATCAAATATGTATATATGTGTATAATTTTTACTTTCATTTACCCTACATTAAAATCATGATATCGTCAAAACTACAATATGGGTTCTTCTTAAATTTTGAAAATGTGGTAATAACATACTTATCTACAAACCCAATAAATTGTTTTGAATTTCAATTTGTAAAAAACAAATTTATGACTCATTCGGTGGTCATGCCTAATTTTCTTTTTTTTTTTTTTGTTTTCAACACCCTAAATAAACATCACAATATCTTCAAAGAAACGATCTTGAGAATGGTGAATCCCACACCCAAAACACACACAACCAAGCAAACAAAGTTCACAACAAGCAAGTAAGCAAAGGGACAAACAATCAGGTATGCCAACCACAAAGGGGGAAATCAATACACACGACAAACCATCTATGGTTTGAAATGGGGAAGAAATATACCACCCTATACCACTTATCGCTCCACTAGGAGAGGGTAGTTAGCCCTTGGTTCCTCCGCAAGAATAAAAACAAAAAATGGATCCACACTTATACCTCTCATGCCCACAACCACTTATAACTCCACTAGGACTAGCTGCCCCTCCCCTTGGTTCCTCCAAAACAAAACCTAAAGAGGGAACATATCCCTCACTTTGAAACACTACTTATCCCTCTAGTGGTAAAAACATTCCCCTACACACAACACCACTTGCATGCCCACAGTGGAATCATGCAAGCTTCAAACACAACACTTATTCAACAAACTAGCACGTACCCAAGTGGGCAATAAAAATCACGATGCCAAAATCAGTTCAAGGAGTAGAAATTACATTACAAATAGAGAAATCAAATGGGTTAGGCATACCTAATAATCACTTGTCCCAAAATGATCTTGAAGCAAGCATTCCCAAGCACTCCAACAATCCCATAATCCCTCCAAGCAATCCTCAAAGCGACAAAGCACCTCCCTAAGACCAAGTGAACTCCCCCAAAACAAGGCATAAGACTCCAATTTATAGAAAAACTCAAGGTAGAGGATCTCATAGGATCATGCCATGTGGCATGCTCCATCCCCAAAAGTAACCCCAATCCCCAAACATGACATGAAATCCCTTACACAATCACATGGGTCATCCTTACAAACCATCAATTCACTTTTTGACATGACTTAACCCATACTCATCCCATTTCCCAAAATCCTCACACAAAATACATAGTAAAAAATGAAAAATAAAATAAATGGTGCACATCCACAAAACTTGATTTTCAAGCAACCCAAAAAGTCACTTCATCAAAACATCATAAATAATCTCAAATCTCAAAAAGTCAAAAAGGTAAGAAAAGTACTTACAAAATCTCATTTTGAAAAGAGATAAAGATCAGTAAGCAATAAATGATGTACAAAAGAGTCTAAAAGTAGCTAAAGTACCCTAAAAATGCACACCTACCCTGTGGGTAGGTTTATGGGAATTTTTTGGAGTGTGGGACAAGACACCTTCC